>CM055122.1:475348270-476548270 GCA_029206835.1 Rana muscosa
CTGCACTTCCACTTTCAGTGCAATTTCAAGTGCACGTTGCACTTGTAGTTTGCACTTGTAGTGCAAAGTGGATTTGCCTTTAGTAAATAACCCCCAATGCTAGCTTTAGGCAGTGCTGCTACATGAAAGCAGGCTTCTAACTGGTTGCTAACTGGTTCGAAAAGAATAAATTATCAATGCTAATTTTTTTTAGGATGTGAAAATGCACTCTCAGAAAATAAGTAGAGATCACAATGATATCCACTTTCTAATAGCAAACTTGCATATTAATTAGTTTGGAAATAGAAAAGCTATGCCATCAACATGTTAGCTTTCCTATGCAGAACTGCAGAGCTACAAGTTACTGGTATATTTTCTTGTATAGTAGTCTTCCCTTGGCAAAGCTGTTTGTAGCATCATCAGTAGTTGGCACAGTGTTGCAGTTTGATGTGGTTGATCACTGCCAGGATACAAAACAGCCAGGAACAAAATGCAGCTGGCACACACAGAATGCCCTACATGCCACATATATACAGGTCCTTCTCAAAAAATTAGCATATTGTGATAAAGTTCATTATTTTCTGTAATGTACTGATAAACATTAGACTTTCATATATTTTAGATTCATTACACACAACTGAAGTAGTTCAAGCCTTTTCTTGTTTTAATATTGATGATTTTGGCATACAGCTCATGAAAACCCAAAAATCCTATCTCAAAAAATTAGCATATTTCATCCGACCAATAAAAGAAAAGTGTTTTTAATACAAAAAAAGTCAACCTTCAAATAATTATGTTCAGTTATGCACTCAATACTTGGTCGGGAATCCTTTTGCAGAAATGACTGCTTCAATGCGGCGTGGCATGGAGGCAACCAGCCTGTGGCACTGCTGAGGTGTTATGGAGGCCCAGGATGCTTCGATAGCGGCCTTAAGCTCATCCAGAGTGTTGGGTCTTGCGTCTCTCAACTTTCTCTTCCCAATATCCCACAGATTCTCTATGGGGTTCAGGTCAGGAGAGTTGGCAGGCCAATTGAGCACAGTAATACCATGGTCAGTAAACCATTTACCAGTGGTTTTGGCACTGTGAGCAGGTGCCAGGTCGTGCTGAAAAATGAAATCTTCATCTCCATAAAGCTTTTCAGCAGATGGAAGCATGAAGTGCTCCAAAATCTCCTGATAGCTAGCTGCATTGACCCTGCCCTTGATAAAACACAGTGGACCAACACCAGCAGCTGACATGGCACCCCAGACCATCACTGACTGTGGGTACTTGACACTGGACTTCAGGCATTTTGGCATTTCCCTCTCCCCAGTCTTCCTCCAGACTCTGGCACCTTGATTTCCGAATGTACTTTGGACCACTGAGCAACAGTCCAGTGCTGCTTCTCTGTAGCCCAGGTCAGGCGCTTCTGCCGCTGTTTCTGGTTCAAAAGTGGCTTTACCTGGGGAATGCGGCACCTGTAGCCCATTTCCTGCACATGCCTGTTCACGGTGGCTCTGGATGTTTCTACTCCAGACTCAGTCCACTGCTTCCGCAGGTCCTCCAAGGTCTGGAATCGGTCCTTCTCCACAATCTTCTTCAGGGTCCGGTCACCTCTTCTCGTTGTGCAGCGTTTTCTGCCAAACTTTTTCCTTCCCACAGACTTCCCACTGAGGTGCCTTGATACAGCACTCTGGGAACAGCCTATTCGTTCAGAAATTTCTTTCTGTGTCTTACCCTCTTGCTTGAGGGTGTCAATGATGGCCTTCTGGACAGCAGTCAGGTCGGCAGTCTTACCCATGATTGCGGTTTTGAGTAATGAACCAGGCTGGGAGTTTTTAAAAGCCTCAGGAATCTTTTGCAGGTGTTTAGAGTTAATTAGTTGATTCAGATGATTAGGTTAATAGCTCGTTTAGAGAACCTTTTCATGATATGCTAATTTTTTGAGATAGGATTTTTGGGGTTTCATGAGCTGTATGCCAAAATCATCAATATTAAAACAAGAAAAGGCTTGAACTACTTCAGTTGTGTGTAATGAATCTAAAATATATGAAAGTCTAATGTTTATCAGTACATTACAGAAAATAATGAACTTTATCACAATATGCTAATTTTTTGAGAAGGACCTGTACAACCAAGGCAATATATATCACTAAGAACTTAATCTATTTCTATTACATGGTTATGTCAAATAGAAGTCAAATGTATTTTACGCCAGCCTTGGTAGCACCCAGGGGAAAAGACAAATCCCTTTAATCCTGAGCAATCAGAGAAATGAAGTGAATCCTTTTCCAGTGAATTACACTGGTCCATTACTTCCAGTAGACTGTAAATGGACAGTATTTCTATTCAGCACTGCCATGTCAACTGTAGCAAAAGTCTTTACTAAAGGAAAAGTTTCTTTCTGAATAAGTGGATTCCTCTCTCTTAAAAATATAAATCAAATCATTTAAAGTCAAATAACATAAAGACAGGGGGGTTTATAGGAGCCACACAATACCTTTCTTGTCCAAAGTGCTGAAAACAAACTCCAGGGAGTCCTTGGAAAGCAGCGTGAAAAAGTGACAGCGTGTCTTTTTAAAGTTTAAAAGCCTTTTGCTGACTCCAGACTTCCTTCTCCCAAAGAAGCTGTTGAACTTTTTTTTTTCAGCTGACTCTATCAAGGCTTTTAAAAAGTTTGCCTGTTCAACTCCACCTACAGGATGGACAGCCAGGACAGAAAAGGGAGGAGAAAAGAAGGAACGAAGTGATTAAGGAGTGAACATTACAATATTAAAGTTTAGAAAGAATGAGTAAAGAGACAAGAAAGTTGGAGAAAAAGAATCACTGGATTTATTACAATATACTGTATATACCTGGATGAGCTTTATTGATTAAACAATACAATGATAAAAAAAAAAAATACCGGTTAACTAAAAAAATGTATAAAATAAACACAAGACCGTATACTTTTTTCCCCCAAAAATGTAGAGCCCAATGTTTAAATATAGAGGGCATTATGTAAAATATCAGTGCTTAGATGATCATTTAAAGGGACCCTATTACACATGTGTTTAGAGCAAACTGCTGTATGGTGGACAGACATATCACCGACACCGTATTGCTTTTATAATTCATGCTGCTATTTCTGATCCAGCAGGCATGGTGTCATTTTATAAACATCTTTGCTGACATTGGTCAATATAGTTTTCTAGAATGATGTGCATTACATTGTAGCATTAAACTTAGTGATTGTAAAGTCTAATTTTTTTTATACTTACCTGCTCTTTGCAGTGGATTTGCACAGAGCAGCCCAGATCCTCCTCTTCTCGGGTCCCTCTGCTGTGCTCCTGGTCCCTCCCTCCTGCCCAGTGCCCCCACAGCAAGCAGCTTGGTATGGGGGCACCTAAGCTGAGTCACAGCTCTGTGTGTCCAATCAGATAGCCAAGGAAC
This sequence comes from Rana muscosa, assembly GCA_029206835.1. Taxonomy (NCBI): domain Eukaryota; kingdom Metazoa; phylum Chordata; class Amphibia; order Anura; family Ranidae; genus Rana; species Rana muscosa. Next base: position 475,351,664 of record CM055122.1, read on the forward strand.
TTGTGGATATCACTGGATAGAGATAGGGCTCAGATAAGTATTAGGGGGTGCTGGGGAGGCTGCTGCACAACAGAAGGCTTTTTATCTTAATGCATAGAATGCATGAAGATAAAAAGCCTTCTGCCCTTACAACTCATTTAAAGCTAAACATCTTGTTTGAAATATGTTTAAGCATTATTTTAGTGACATTTTTTTTGTTTTAGTTTTGGATAGAGTGGAAAATTATTAAGAAGCCTTTCAGATTTTTATATTTTTACTGCTGTTTGTATTCCACTTAGGAGATTCATCCCCATCTCGCTTTGTCATAGAAACCACTTTCACTGGAACTGAAAATCCAAAAATGTGGGTTGTCAGTGGAACAGGAATAAAGAGAAAGTCCATATAATGGGAACAACTGTTGAAAGCTGGCCATACAAGGATATTTGACCAACAAATAAAAAATAAAAAAATGGATTCTTCTATCCACACATTGGAAGTGGATGAAGAAATTCTCCCACTGTGTTTTTGTATTCTGATTCAGGGACACTCTTCTGTCAGCATAGACTAATCATCAGGGCCAGATTAAGAACATCATGGGCCTGGTGCTGAGGATTTTGGTGGGCCTTTTATAAATAATAAATAAATAAATATGCAAACAATTTTTTGTTATAACAAATTAAATTAAAGAGAGAGAGGGAGGATGAGAGAGAGAGAGACAGAGGGAGAGAGGATGAGAGAGAGGATGAGAGAGGAGTGAGGGGTAAGGGAGGGAGGATGAGAGAGAAAGGGGGGATGAGAGGGAGAGGATGCGCATGAGCATGCGTGGGAATGACATCAACGCAGCCCAGCCAAGGTAAGTAACCGAAGGCACAGAACCCAGAAGGAAGACCGGGTGAAAATGGAAGCACCCAGGACCCACCGGATTGATCACAGTGCAGTGATCGGATGGTATAAACCTGGGAAGTATGTGCAGGTAATGGAGAGGAATGTGGAGGGTCTAGCAGTGGGCACTATGTACAGGAGAGGAGTGTGGAGGGTATGGCAGTGGGCAGCATGCACAGCAGAGGAGTGTGGAGGGTATGACAGAGGGTGGTATGTACCAGAGAGGAGTGTGGAGGGTATGAAAGTGGGCAGTATGTACAGAAGAGGAGTGTGGAGAGTATGACAGTGGGCAGTATGTACAGGAAAGGAATGTGGAGGGTATGATGGGGGTGGTATGTACAGGAGAGGAATGTGGAGCGAAAGATAGTTGGCAGTATGTACAGGAGAGGAGTGTGAAGGGTAAGGTTAGGTTACAGTATGTACAGGAGAGGAGTGTGGAGGGTAAGGTTGGGTTACAGTATGTACAGGAGAGGAGTGTGGATGGTATGATAGTGGGCAGTATGTACAGGAGAGGGGTGTGGAGGGTATAATGGGGGCAGTATGTACAGGAGAGGAGTGTGGAGGGTATGATAGTGGGCAGTATGTACAGGAGAGGAGTGTGGAGGTTATGACAGTCGGCACTATGTACAATAGAGGAGTTTATGAATGTGGGCAGTATGTACAGGAGAGGAGTGTGGAGGGTATGACAGTGAGAAGTATGTACAGGAGAGGAGTGTAGACAGTATGATACTGAGCAGTAGGTACATTAAATGAGTGTGGAGGGTATTACAGTGGGCACTATGTATAGGAGAGGATTGTGGAGGGTATGACAGTGAGCTGTATGTACAGGAGAGGAGTGTGGAAAGTACGACAGTGGGCACTATGTACAGGAGAGACGTGTATGACAACAAGCACAATGTACAGGAGAGGAGTGTGTAGGGTATGACAGTGGGCACTATGTATAGGAGAGAAGTGTGGAGGGTATGACAGTGAGCAGTATGTACAGGAGAGAAGTGTGGAGAGTATGTACAGGTGAGGAAGATGAAGGGAATCTGGGAAGGAAAAATGTAAAGGTTTGTGGAAGGATGTTTAGGGACTGTGTAGTGGTTAAGCGGGCCATACATGGATTGAAATTACGCCAATTAAGCAGAGACCAGCCATAGTCGATCTATGTATGGGCTAGCTGGTTTTTCACAAGTCAATCTATTATCTGACTTGAGTACAACCAGCCTGTCAGGTTTTTCCCAAAACAATCAGTGCTGCCAGCTATAGTTAGCAACACTGATCATTGTATTCGCAGGCAGAACACAATAACACTGCAGGAGTGATTCCCCCATCCACAGTTCAGCAGGTGAGAGGGTGTGTGGGGACAGGCTGGGGAGAGATACTTGTCAGTGGCTGGGTAGGCCCTGGCTAGTATCAGAGCCAGATACACACAGGTTACATACGCCACGATCGTTAGAGCGAGAACAATAATTCTAGCACTAGACCTCCTCTGTACCTCTAAACATGTAACCTGTAAAAAAATGAAAGCATCGCTTAGTATACAAAAAAAATCGTGCTAACTTTAGTGTTTTTTTTTTTATGAATGAAACAGTTTCTTTCCAAAAAAAACACGTTTGAAAAATTTCTGCGCAAATACCGTGTAACATAAAAAGTTGCAAACACCACCATTTTATTCCATAGGGTGTCTGCTAAAATAATATATAATGTTTGAGGGTTCTGAGTAATTTTCTAGCAAAAAACAAATGATGATTTTTACATGTAGGAGAGAAGTGTCAGAATTGGCCTGGGTGGCAGGGGGTTAATTACTATAAGACCCCTTTCACACTGAGGGCGTTTTGCAGGCGCTATAGCGTTAAAAATGGCGCATGCAATCTGCCCTTAAACAGCTGCTCTATTCACTCCAGTGTGAAAGCCCGAGGGCTTTCACACTAGAGCGGTGCGCTGGCAGGGCGGCAGAAAAAGTCCTGCCAGCAACTTCTTTGGAGCGCATTAGGAGCGGTGAAATCAATGGGCAGCACCGCCATACCGCCGGCAATACGCCGCTGTAGCGGCGCATCTCGGGCGGTTTTTACCCTTTCTCGGTCGCTAGCGGGGGTTAAAAGCGCCCCGCTAGCGGCCGAAATGTGCCACAAATCCGACGGTAAAATAGCAGCGCTTTACTGGTGGGGAGGGTCTTCATCTAAATACCCCCCAAATATGGGGTCTCTGTGGGTCCTGGTCGCCGAGCTACAAGCCTCGAAGTCGATCTTTTTTTTTTTAGATTTTTTTTTAGATTTTCTTTTTTTTGGGCAAATGGGCCTATCTTGGGGAAGGGGCCTGGAGCTGCAGCTCCAATAGCCCCTATGTTAATCCGGCCCTGCTAATCATCAGCACTTTGGCCAATTGACTGTAACTAACAAATTTTTTCCAATAAGCCCGTTTATAAGAAGTAGATTTTTAGATTGACTTCTCATGAACAGGAAAAACCACAGATATATCGAAATCCTGCCAGTACCTGCCAAACTGGTCGACATTTGATCCATCTATGGCCGGCTGTAGAGAGGATTTCCTTTAGGCCCCTTTCACACTTGTACAACATGTCCTACGAATTGGGACTGCAAAGTCGTTGTTCCCCATGATTTCCAATGACAACCATTCAGATTAGTACTACTTCAAGTCGTGCCAACTTCAAAGTAGTACTGCACTACTTTGGTCCAACTTTGTTGCGAGTTCAGGATCATAGACCTCAAGTCTCATTGAAATCGCGTCAAAATCGCGACCGTAAAATTGCGGTAAAATCGCGGCAAAATCGTGCGACTTTCAAGTTGTGGTAGTGTGAAAGGGGCCTTAGGCTGGGTTCATACTGATGCTGCTGCGGCTCACAGCAGGGGGTCCAGTGCATGTCTGTTCACCAATTCTCATGTGGGAATTTTTGCCTGAATTTGCACCTGTATCAGACCAGTATACGCACAGGTCCCTTTTCCAATGCGGACTGTGGCCGTCCCTGAATCTGTATGAACCGGCTCCATCGAGAGCCGGTCACAATCTCCTGTCATGCGAATTGGATAAAGGGAAACCCGCTTCCAGCTGGCATCAGTGTGAACCCACCCTCACTTTGGAGATATTTTCTTTCATTCCCTTTTGTGTCAGAAAATGAAATCAAATTTAGTTATTTGATATACATTACACCCTGTATGGAGTCATTCTATCTTCTTAAAACAAGAATAAAACAGTAGATGTAAGGTTTTGTACTGCAGTTCAAGGTATTTACATGGTCACATGTTACCTCTTCTACTTCTTTATTTGATCCAACTGTTATGTTTTACACAGAATGATGTGGTATAGCTTTATCATTCTCCTTCCTTAGCAAAAACATATTGCAGAAAAAAATTTGATATTAGTATATCAGTTAACATAACTTACATGAATGAAAAGCAGCACTAGAGACATGCCTCGCAGGGGGATTTATCGTATAAATCTTCTGTTTTGTGTATAGTATGCAGAAGATATCGCCAACTAACTGTTCTTGGGAGAATTATCAATAAATGGTGTTAATTATTGATTATGTTGGCAGTTAGGTTAATAGGCTTCTCTCCCCATTGCCCTTCTCTATCATCATGCACAACAGCCAACCAGTGCAATAAAATCAAAAGCAACAGGTTTGTTTTAGCCCCCCCCACCCCCTCTCATCCCAGGTAGCATATACTGTACTTACCTTTCCAACACTAACCCGCTGCTCCATTCATCCCCAGGGGCCAAAGAAAAAACGTAGTAGTTCAAAGTCTATAGCAGAGTATGTGGCTCAATCCATGTAATAGTGCTTGGCAAACGTTGTCTACAACTATGGACACCCCTGTCACATAGGGAGTCCATAGTCCTGTGTAAAATATGACATCAGTGACTTTTAGCTTACACAAAGCTATACGGGACACATTTGATGTCTATGATTACCTAAAATGTTTCTGCTTGTGATACATGAAGTGATTTTTTAATGCATTTTCTGCAAGCTGGTGATGAGCGCACATTAGTAAAGGACCCTGCAGTGTTAAGTTCCTGGGTTTGGATCACAATGGTACCAATATGGAGTTTATATGTCCTTCACATTTTGTTTGTTTCCTTCAGGTAACTCAGTTTTGTTCTTCACAGTGGTGTACCAATGGGGGGGCAGGGGGCGGTCTGCCCCAGGTGCCACACATTGAGGGTTATCAGGCCGCGCCGCTTAGGGGTGTCAGAGGTGTCTTATTCAGCGGTTCAGCTTCCCTTTTCGAGCATAGTGAGCTTTGACCTCTAGTAGCGGTCTCCACAAAGATGGTGGCAGCCTGCGGAGGGGAAATTATGCATACAGTGGCAGGAAGTGCCCGCTGTAATGCATTTCTGTCCCCATTTTCTGGTCCCTGTGGTTGGTGTGCATTCCACATTGCAGAACCATGCTTTTCTTAACGCTTTGCATCCAAGCAAACACCCCAGAAACATTTACATCCTGATTCCACTGTCACCAAGTGCATCATACCACACCTTCTTGTCCTGCAAACAAGCACCCCCGTGGTAAGTGTGCCCACAGCGGTATTTCACTTAGATTATTGCCAGATGGAGGGGTGTGCTAGATTGGAGGTTGCCAGATATAAGATCTGCCCTGGGTGCCAAATGCTCTAGTTACGCTCCTGATTCTTCCAGCTAGGTAAGCAAATTTAAAGCGGAACTCCAGATAAAAAAAATGGACCAGCTAAAGTAAAAATTGCTAACAAAGCTTTTGGTGCAATATTCACCTTCAATAGATGGTGGTGGTAATTCCTTTGCACCACAAGATGTTGCCAGGTTTTCTTGTTGAATGATGTCCAACTTAGACTATAAACCCTTTTTGGAGTATTGATTTAAATCAAGGGGTACTACATGTTAAGCACCACATACTATGCTGGTACCATATAACTACAGGAATAAAAAACAAGGTCAGGGTATTGTTTTACATTGGTTCTGAGCCTGTTCTGACCAGCAGAGGGAGGATTCTAACGCCTCGTACACGCGATCGGATATCCGTTGGCCAAAACGTGGATTTTGGTCCGAAGGCCGTTTGGCCGTGAACTTGGTATGCATACAGACGGCACAACATTTTCAGCCAACAAAACCTAAATATGTGTTTTTTCTGCTCTTTGGCGCCACCCTTTGGGTAACTTCTGCTAATGTTGTCTTAATGTTTAGCATTGGTTAGCATTGGTTCTGAGCATGCGTGTTTGTACTTGGATTTTAGTCCGTCGGACCTGTGTACACACGATCGGATAATCCGACTTAACGGATTTATTGTCAGCCAATTGGTAAGCTTGAACAGCCAACATTTGTTGTCGTAAATTCCGCCAAAACAATTGTCTGATGGAGCATACACACGGTCGGATTATCCGACACAACACGTCTATCAGACAATTATTGTTGTAAAATCCGATCGTGTGTATGGGCCTTAAGAATATGCCTCATGAGGCATCTCTTCTATATTTCCTCTCTGTGCAGTTTGACTGATCAATCCCCATCTAATAGGTCTTACTCAGTAAGGTTTGTGCAGCAAAGTGCAGTATTCCAGAACTGAATCACAATTCAGAATACTGAAGTCAAATTAATTAGGATTACATTTCTGACTGGTTCCTACTGAATTCCAGCACTTTTCACATTTGCCTTACTTTTGTTGCTGCATTATTTAATGCATTTCTCCATGCAATATAAACATAGGGGTAAGGTAATAACTAGTATTTCCTGAAGTCTGTTTTTACATGTGGGCCCCGTCTGATGCTGGTTTCACTTTATAGCTAACGTCATTTTGCTTTAACTTTGGGCACAAGCCTTGCTCAATGAGAGTACAGTAGTACAGAAGGTATTTACATGTCATCACTTCCATTACAAACCTAAAAAATAAGGGGTTTATTCCGCATTATGAGTTTTTTTTTTTCTCTATGTCCTTGGCGAAAGGCACATATTATACAGTTATTTGATCCAAACTTCATTCAACTGTTAGTTTGCCTTCATTAGTGCAGTGGATGGCATGTATGACTTCTATGGAGTAGGGTTTAGGGAACGAACAATTATATAGCCTGGAAGATTATGGTGAATAGAGCTGCAAATTGTTTTTGTAACCAAAATATCATACCTGTGAGTATAAATTTTGCTGGATTGAAAGAAAAACTTAAACTTAAACTAAGGAATTTTATGTGTTCACAGGGTCTCTTAAAGTTTTATGTCAGGCCCCCAAAATGGTGTCCAGTTAAACAATCAAGTGCTACTCCTAAGGCTGGGTTTACATATGTGTGGCCGCGGTTCCCAGTATGGGGTCCGGTGCGTCCCTGTTCACCAGTTCAGGTGCGATTCAGGTCTGAATTTTTGCCTGAATTCGCACCTCGCATGTCATACTCATAGATTTTTGGCTAACATTTTTCCAGGCTATTGAATACTAGAGATCAGGGCTGGGACAAGGGGTGGGCAGGAAGGGCGACTGCCCCTGGCGCAATGGTTTATTGCAGGGGTGGGGGGCACCCTGACCCTAACCCTAAGGGAAAGAGGGGCGCAGTTTGGCATCTTTGCCCTGGGCGCTTGATGACCTTGTCCCGGCACTGCTAGAGATGCTTTTGCTTTGAGTTTCAGCACTATGTGTTGAGTGCTTTTTTGGCATATGGCAGCTTTTTAAGGGAAAATTTGCAACAGGGACACAGACATAAATAAAAATCTAAGAGGGGTTCAAGCCGTTCCCCACAATCATAAAGCAAAGCATTTTTTAATTTCTGTCTGTTTTGCTGTTGGAGAGTTATCCACACTTACATTTTGGTAAAACTTCAGCATGAAAGGAAGTGACGCAAATCTGTCTGAGGCCCAGGAAGAAGTAAAAACCTGACAGTAGTTCTAATACTTCACCATTTTATCCAAAACTAAAAAAAAAGTTTGTAGAACATACACTTAAAAGCTGAATTTCAGCCTTACCTTCAGTCTTGCAAATTTCTACAGGCTACTCTCCTGAATTTACTGACTCTCATTTCACTGCAAGCTGTGAGCTTCTGTCAGTCAGATAGAGCCCACCTATTTTCCTGTAGTGATGGGTAAATCTGGCCAAGTTCAATTCCCCAAGGGTTCAGCGAATCTTGTTCGAAATTCAGTCAACCCAAACTTAGTGGTGGATTCCCAAATGTATTCTAATAGGAAAACTACTATAAAAAAGGCGAGGGAAGCCAAACACTGCCATTGGAAAAATGTACCAATGCAGAAAAAAAATACAGTGTGGAGAAGGTCTTTTCATGCTGCATCAAGGGCAGCATTGAAACGATACAAATCCTTTAAATAACATGATTGGGGATACCTTAAGGCCTGGTTACACCTATGCAGGTTGCGATTGATGTGTTTTTCTGATACGTTTTCTATTCTTTCACACAAGTTTTTGATAAGTTTTCGCTACTTTTGCATTGAAGTCTATGGAACCAAAAACACAACCTGCTGTGGGAAAAAAACTCACTGACCCTGTCCAAAAAACGCACTGGTGGAAAATGCACAAATGTACAATGTGACGACTTGGGAAACCATGTTAAATGGACTGTAGTGCATTTCTGAAAAACTGAAAAATCACTAAATAGGTGATTAATCTTAGCTTGAGCTTAGTCTTAGCTTACATACAGTAGTAACACCGCAGTCTTATTCGTTTCTATTTGGGAAAAAAGTTGCTTTTTTAGGTAGCTTTAGCAGTAACACACCACGCTGTATCCTGGCCTAGGCCAACAAGGCCCAGGCCTAGGGCAGCACTTTGCAGGGGGGCAGCACGGAAAGAGTCTCCGCCAGCTTGCGCTACACTGTTAGTGTAGCGCCAGTCTTATGGGGTGGACTGGGCTGAGAGGCAAATTAGTCTAGCGCCCCGATAAAGCGGCCGCACTGTGTCCCTTATGCGGGCAGCCGGAATTACGCAACTGTGGAGGGGGGTGCTGCTTCTAATTTTGACTGTCCTATCATCCTGGACCACAAACCTTCCTCACTGTGCTATATGTTTTCTGCTGCACCATTGGCATGGTTATATCTTCTTAGTCCTCTCCATAAAATTATCAGAAATTTTTGCTTAAAGTAGAACTATAGGCAACACTTTTTTTTTCATTTTGGATAGGGTAAGGGAGGGTTATAGCCCCTATCAGTTTATTTTTTACCATCCCTGTCCCATTGCAGAGATTTCCCTTCACTTCCTGCCCCATAGCCAAACAGGAAGTGAGAGGAAATCTATGCAAATGAAGGGAATCCATTGCCCCCCCCCAGGCCCTAAGAACTAGTGTCCCCACTCGAAAATTTCAGGGCGGGTCTAGGGGTGTGGCCTTGACAGGAAGGGGTGGGTCATATTTAAATTAGGCGTGGCATGAGTTTAGTCAGGCCTAGGGCAGCACAAAACCTAAATACACTACTGTGACTAACACATACATTTTCATCAAAGTTTAAAAGACTTGCTTTGACCAGCTGATAGATATTAGCCAATATTTCAATAAAGCTGCCCTGATCTCACTGATGCAAAACTGTCCTGCTTCCGGCTGCTCTCTATCAAGCTCTCATTAAGAATTGGGAGGCCACAGATGATACAGCAGTGTAAAACTAAAATACAATGAATGTTAAGGGCATGCATTAAGGTGCAAACTCTTCTGTGCTTCAGGTGCCCCCCAGACCCCCCCTTTCCTTACCTGAACCCGATCGTTCCAACGATGAGCATGAGCCCAGCAGCTCCAGCAGCTGTTTGGGTAGGTTGGGTAGGTTGATTGGGTAGGTTGATAGCAGCAGGAGCCATTGGCTCACGCTGCTGTCAATCAAATTTAGTGACACAGGAGTGGGGGGCGGGGTTGAGTCCTGCTGTCTGTGTCAATAGATGCAGTAGCAGGACTCATGAATGCACTCGCATGGGAAAGAGAAAGCGGCTCTTCATGGGGGCAGACGACGAAGAGGAGGAGCCAGGAACACCGCTGGGGCATCCCAAAAAAGGAGGATTGGGGCTGCTCTGGGAAAAACCCTTGCACAGAGCAGGTACGTTTAACCACTTCCCTACCCAGCCATAGACAAATGACGTCCACAGATGGGATCTCCCATCCTGGGTGGACGTCATATGACGTCCTCGGCTTTGTAGGGGGATATCTGAATGATGCCTGCAGCTAGAGGCATCATTCAGATATCCTTTTGAAGTGCCAGCGATTCTGTGCACCATAAGAATGATCATAGCGGCAGTTCCGCCGCTTGATCGTTCTTATAGGCGGCGGGAGGGGACACCCCCCCTCCCGCCGCCATCCGGTGCTTCTCCGGGCTCCCCCGTGCGATCGGGGACCCGGAGCGAATCTTCCGGCATCGTTGGTGGAGTCACGTGATGAGTATAGAGATGACTGGTGACCAGATGGTCACCAGTCATCTCTATGATCGTCGGAGGCCCGGGCGCGATGTGATGACTTCACGCCCGGGTCTCAAAAATGTAAACAAAGCCGCCGTTGCGGCTGTAAGTATGAAATCAGTGAAAAAATTTTCACTGATCTCATGCTTTCCAGCCTGGAGGAGAGATGTGGAGTCTTATTGACCCCGCATCTCTCAATAAAGAGAACCTGTCACACACATTCCTATTACAAGGGATGTTTACATTCCTTGTAATAGGAATAAAAGTGATCAAAAAAAATAAAAAAATAAAATCATTGTAAAAAAATAAATAAATAAGTAAAATAAATAAATAAATAATAAAAAAAAAATTAAAACGCCCCTGTCCCCGGTAGCTCGCGATCAGAAGCGAATGCACACGTAAGTCGCCCACATATGTAAACGCCGTTCAAACCATGCATGTGAGGTATCACCGCGTGCGTTAGAGCGCGTGCAACAATTCTAGCACTAGACCTCCTCTGTAATTCTAACCTGGTAACCTGTAAAAAAAAATTAAGCGTCGCCTATGGAGATTTTTAAGTACCGAAGTTTGGCGCCATTCCATGAGTGTGCGCAATTTTAAAGCGTGACATGTTAGGTATCTATTTACTCGGCGTAACATTATCTTTCATATGTTCCCAAAAAATTGGGCTAACTTTACTGTTTTGTTATTTTTTAATTCATGAAACCATTTTTTTTTAAAAAAGGCGTTTGAAAAATTATTGCGCAAATATTGTGCAAGAAAAAATGTTGCAATAACCGTCATTTTATTCCCTAGGGTGTCTGCTAAAAAAACATATATAATGTTTGGGGGTTCTGAGTAATTTTCTAGCAAAAGAATGATGATTTGTACATGTAGGAGAGAAGTGCCAAAATAGGCCCGGTATTAAATAGGTACAAAATGCCCTGTATTGAAGTGGTTAACATGTTTGTTATTTGACCACTTCAACCCCGGAAGCATTTGCCCCCTTAATGACCAGGCCATTTTTTGCAATACAGCACTGTGTCGCTTTAACTGACAATGGTACCAAAACAAAATTTACGTTCTTTTTTTTCCACAAATAGAGCTTTTTTTTTGGTGGTATTTGATCACCTCTGCATTTTTTGTTTTTTTTTGCGCATTAAAGAAATTTTTTTTTTTTTTACTTTCTGCTATAATACATACTGTATCCTCAAAAAAATTCCCCCAAAAATATTCATCAGTTTAGGCCTATATATATTCTTCTACATATTTCTGGTAAACAAAAATCACAATAGGCGTATATTGATTGATTTGCCCAAAAGTTATCGCGTTTACAAACTATGGGATAGATTTAAGGACTTTTCATTTTTTATTGTTTTTACTGGTAATAGTGGGGATCTTCGATTTTTAGCGGGATTGCGGCAGACAAATCTGACCCCAAATTACACTTTTTGGGGACCAGTGACATTATTACATTAATCAGTGCTATAAAAATGCACTGATCAATGTAAAAATGACACTGGCAGGGTAGGGGTTAACACTAGGGGGCGATCAAGGCGTTAAGTGTGTTCCCTGGATGTGTTCTAACTGTAGAGGGGATGGGCTACCAGGGACATGACAGAGATCGCTGTTCCCAATCACTGGGAACAGAAGATCTCTGACATGTCGTCTGACAGAACAGGGAATCGCCTTGTTTACATAGGCAGTTCCCTGTTTTGCCTCTGTACACTGTAAATGTAGTCTACCTAGGAGTACCCACTTCTTTAGACTGAAATCCACCCATCAACATTTTGATATTTGCATAACTCCTTCCAAGAGAAAACGCACTGCCCAGGGTGCTATAATGTTTTCAAGAAGCTATGTACAGCACCTCGCTCCAACCAGCGATAATCTACCTGCTTTGCAAAAAAAAAAAACACACAAAAATATGATATGTAATGGAAATTAAAAGGTTGTTTTTAAAAAAAATTGCATCTTAATTGGTGTAGGGCAAGGATAGGCAATTAGCGGACCTCCAGCTGTTGCAGAACTACAAGTCTTATGAGGCATAGCAAGATTCTGACAGCCACAACCATGACACCCAGAGGCATGATGGGACTTGTAGTTTTGCAAAAGCTGGAGGTCCGCTAATTGCATATCCCTGGTGTAGGGGGAGGCGGGAAAAGCAATATATGAGCAAAATAAAAGTTATTTTTAAATATTATCTCAAAGATAATTTTATAATTAAAATGCATTTTAAAAAATGGTCCATTTATTTGTGCCATGCATGAAATCATTAATGCAATGTATGAAAGTATTCATATGATTACGGTACATGTTAACTGTTAAGAGTTAACTAAGTTGCCATTTTAACACACATTGTACATTGTACATTAAAGGCACTCATAACAACAAAAGGCAAACTAAGCTAATTCCAAATATTTTCCAACATGCCTGTTTCAGTTTATATTGACAGGCAAGAAAAGTTTTTACTTAGCTAAATGTTTATATCTTTGGGCACATAAGAGTTTACTTCAATGTGAGCTGAAGCATGACAGTGAAAATACCTGCCACCAAGGAATTGGTGTTAACTTTTACTATTCTACTTATCTGTAAAGGGTTCTTTAGCAAATATAAAGAGGTTTATTCAGTAAGACAGAGAGCAATAACCCAGTAAACCATGGAAACGTATCTGCCACCGATGTGTCTATAATAAAAATAAAATATAATGACATGCAACAGTTAAATACATTTTTTGGCGTCATCGTTGCACTATGCTCCATCTTGATAAATAAAATTCATACTGTTGCACCTTTCTCTTTATATATTTATATATATAAGAAAATCACTTCTACTTTATTGATGCATCTTTTAAGTTTAATATTTTCACAATTTCTACACTTTCGAATAGACAGCAAAAAGATGCATGTCAAACCAAATATGACTTTCATGAAGAACCGAGTTGTTAATAGGATATTAAATCAGAATTTGGGTCATCAGAAATATTAGAATATTGTTAAAGCAATGCCTTTTCTTACCCTAATTATTATTATTTTTTTATTTTTTTTGCAGCTTCAAAGTGGCTTTGCAAAGTGTTATATGATGTCCATTCACTTCTGCTTTCTGTGTGAGCAAGGTAACTGGTCTATTTACCACCACCTTGTAGCCCCTACCTGGAATTGGTGGATCTGGCCTACAGTTGAACCCAGCCTGTTACGACCTATAACACTACATTCCTTAGGGCTTATGGGAAATGTAGTCCCATCAGTACACCTAGGTCCATGGAATTTGAAATTGAGTGCCTCTAAAAACTCTTAATCTGGTGGTCAGAGAGTGACTGGGTGTACTGGGATTTAATGGCCAAAGGAGAAAGGCATTTTAAACAATATTTTTGTCTGCACATGTACAAGGGAAGGGGAGGGGAGCCTTAATCCCAGAATTCAGCTTCAAGCTAAATATTTTAGCTATATACTATAGGTTTGAAGAAAAAGAAAGCAGTATAAAAATTCTAAACAATGTTCACTTTAAGAAACCTATCAGTTGTTTATTTTCCCTTAACCACTTCAGCCCTGGAAGAATTTACCCCCTTCCTGACCAGAGCACTTTTTGCGATACGGCACTGCGTCGCTTTAGCTGACAATTGCGCAGTCGTGCAACGTTGTACCCAAACAAAATTGACGTCCTTTTTTTACCACAAAAAGAGCTTTCTTTTGGTGGTATTTGATCACCTCTGCGTTTTTTTTTTTTTGCGCTATAAACAAAAAAAGAGCGACAATTTTGAAAAAAAAGCAATATTTTTTACTTTTGCTATAATAAATATCCCCAAAAAATATATAAAAAAACACATTCCTTCCACAGTTTAGGCTGATATGTATTCTTCTACATATTTTTGGTAAAAAAAATCGCAATAAGTGTATATTGATTGGTTTGCACAAAAGTTATAGCGTCTACAAAATAGGGGATAGATTTATGTCATTTTTATTATAATTTTTTTTTCACTAGTAATGGCGGCAATCTGCGATTTTTATCTGGACTGTAACATTATGGTGGACACATCAGACACTTTTGACACTATTTTAGTACCATTGACATTTATACAGCGATCAGAGCTACAAATAGCCACTGATTACTGTATAAATGACACTGGCAGGGAAGGGGTTAAACACTAGGGGGCGATCAAGGGGTTAAATGTGTTACCTGGATGTGTTCTAACTGTAGGGTGGATGGAATCACTACAACATGACAGAGATCACTGCTCCCAATGACAGGGAGCAGTAGATCCCTGTCATGTTGCTAGGCAGAACTGGGAAATGCCTTGTTTACATAGGCATCTCCCCGTTCTGCCTTTCCTCGCCGCAATCGCGGGCCACCGGCGAACATCGAGTTTGCGGGACCCGCGGGCACGCTCCGCCAGAGCGCGGCTGGGGTGCGCACCTGCTAGGCCGCAAATTCAAAGGGACATACAGGTACGCCCATTTGCCTGCCCGTGTCATTCTGCCAACGTAAATCAGCGTGCGGCAGTCGGCAAGTGGTTAAGGTGAAACATTCACCCCAACAGAAAAACAAATTAGTGTTGCATGCAGCTCTGCATGCTGATATCAAATCATCTTAGTTTCTATGGTGAAAAAAGGAATTAATCTGTTATTTACTACACTTCACTTCCTGGATTCTAGAGGCACTGGTGATGTAGCCAGGGTCTTACAGATGCATTCTGGGAAGGTTACCTCACTCAGTGCCTTCCTGGGAAATCTCATGTATGCACTGTAAAATCTTGCAAATTTTCTGGCAAAGACATTTTTTCATTACTCAGATGATGTCTAGTGTCTATGGCCAAAAGGGTAGGTTAGAACTCCAGAATTTAGGGAGGTTGAATCCTCTTTCCGTTCCTAAAATGGCTCCTGGGAAGAGTATGCTTGAGAGAAGTAAAGTGTAAAAATTCACTAAAAGAAAAGCCTGCAATAAATTGTAAGGATGTCTTGTTTTCATTATGTATTTTTAAAAATGTTTGCATTTTTCATGGTGGCTTTATTTTCTTTCTTATGGTCCAAGGTAAGGTCTGCTTTAAAATGATTGTTTGCAAGGTGAGAACACATTTAATATAGAAAACCAAACCACCTTTTTGGCATTATCGACCTGTAACCTATTTGACTGTAGTGAGGTATAAATTGTTTGATAGCTAGGACGATTGCACAATTTGTTATTTTGAGCAGGAAATCATGTAAGTCAAAAATAAATATTTTCAGGATTTTTTACATTTGGGGTTCCTTTTCCTTATGGTAACAGATGCAAATAGGCAGTTATTTATGGTATAATTATCAGTCATGTTTTCCCATTATTAAAAACGTATTTTTACATCCAATATTAACTTCTTTTTACATAATTTCTAGCGTTATGCATTGTCATAATATTCAAAAACAAGAAAAAGACTTGGTCTTAACAAGGTGGTATCACTTTGGGTACCAACGATTGTGTACCTATAGACTTCAGGGATGTAATTTCAAACCCTAAGTAGAAGTGAAATCCACCATTTCTGGTGGTATGATTATGTCAGATTTTTGATGCTCAAAGCGGTACATTGTTTTGCATGGAAATTTGGTGTTTTATATTGTAGGCCTGTAATTCTTAGGAATAACTTGCTTTAATCTGTCCAAACAAGAGTCTAGTAGACATCCCGGGTATGATAAAGTTTTAAACACAAAATCATAAATTATAATATAATAAATAACTATAAATAATTATAACAAATAATAATATAATAATAATAAAAATTATTCAATAATGTAATCAAATCAAAAACACAGAAATTTGCTCAGTTGCAGAATTGTCGCTGTCATTACTTTCAGTGTTTGATGACAAATTTCCCCACAAATCGCTATCGCTCAATTCTGCAAGTGATTCTAATTTATTATCGCTGTTTTCTAGCTGGTCTAAAAACACTTTTGAAGAAAAGGGACACTTTTTGGTTGCTATGGACAGTCTCCAGTTTCCAGGCAGAAAACAGTATTTATAATATAAAACTACATGCAGGACACTGGACAGACCACTAGGGACAAAAGGGATGTGAAAGTATTTGATACAGTAATGTAATCTGTAAGATTACAGTGTACTGTATGTATTATGTGTTTTTAACTTTTTGAATTTGGCGCCATGGATAATGTGATGCGATCCCGAGTGTGGCTCGGGGTTACCGCTTTTGGTACTGAAAATTCACCCCGAGCCACACATTCGGGATTAGCGCTAAGAAGGTTAATGTTTAAGTAATTAGGTGTTCCCAAATTACAGGGGCCTGACTACCCATATCCAGGCCAAATCTAGGGGGGTGCTGGGGTGGGCTGTGACCCTGAGATTTGGCCCCCTAAGTTCTTCCTTTCATCTCCGTACTGCACAAAGACTGGGCACAGGGCATGCAGCAGAGCTCCTCCTTTCCACACAGAAAACAACTGAGATTGGATTATTTTACAGACACAGTTTTGATCTGCACAATGTGTAGTTGGCCACTATGTTAAAGTTCTGATCTGTGAAATTCCCAGTTCAGAATGGCAGTGCAGCTGCAGTAGCCAGCTACAAACTGTGCAGATCAAGGCTGTGTCTGTAAGTGAATCCGATCTTAGCTATGTGCTGTGTAAGGAGGAGCAGCACTGCACCTCTGTCCTCTGCTCTGCTGAACCCCGTACACTGTCCTAATTACCCCTGTACAATGCCCTGCTGATCTCTGTATTCTGCCCTACAGACCCCTGTCCTTTGACCTGATCACCCCTGTCCTCTGTTCTGCTAACCTCTGTCCTTTGTCTGTTGATTCCTGTTCTCTGCACTGCCGACCCCTGTCCTCTGCCCTGGTGACCCCTGTGCTCTGCCCTGCTGACCCCTATCCTTGGATCTGCTGAGCCTGGCCTCTGCACTGCTGACCTTATTCTTGGATCTGATGAACCCCTGTCTTTTGCCCTGCTAGCCTCTATCTTCAGATATGCTGACCCCTGTACATTGACCTACTGAAACCCTGTTTTCTAAACTGCCGATCCCTGTCTTCTGCCCTGCTGACCACTATCTCCAGATCTGCTGACCCCTGGCCTCTGCCCTGCTGACCACTGCACACTACCTTACAAACTGATGACCCCTGTCCTCTATTCTGCTGACCCCCTGTGCCCCCTACTGACTTCTGAACACTGCCCAGCTGACCTCCCATCCTCTACCCCTGACATTTTTTTACAGTGCCCCCATATCAGACAGGCTAGATCCTGCCCTGCTACTCTCATGTCTGGGCAAAGTCCTATCCACCTGTTTGCCACCGAATGCTCTCACTGGGCAGTGGGATGACAATCAGGTAGGATTCAGGTAGCGCACTGACACCTTTGCAGCCATTGTGCAATTTGCTGGGTGTTCAGTGTGCTCCTGTACCTTTAAGAAGGGGTGGCTCCCTTCAGTCCACCTGACCTCCACCTATCCATCAGAATGCATGTGCTTCCATTGTAGAGTCTCTCATAAGTTAGAGATAGGACAACAGATACCAGGGTGCTGTGACGAGGCTCTGTGGCTTACGCATGTATTTGAAAATGTGTGCAGACTAAACCCCTGTTTTAACGCATACTGTTAGACAGGTTGATTCGGTTGTCAGCGGGCTGGCCGGTGAGTAAAGCTTGGTTTTTTCCTTGGATTTATCCTTGGGTTTGTTTGTATAATATTATAGGATTTAGCCACAAAACCAGGGAATTCATGCCCAAATAACAAAGTGTAACTAAATCAAAGAGGCAGGCAAATGAAGATTTTCTTAATAAATATAGTAGTAGACAACTTGAGCTATTATATATTAGCTTTACAATTTTAAAGCACTTTAAAATATAATATTTATTAAATGGGATCTTGAATGGGGTGTCTTTGAGGCCAATCTAAATTTGAAAGAAAAACAAACTGACAAAGCAGTAGTTAAAAAATGACTGCACATGCATACAGTATGGATAACACCTTTTTTTTTTTTTTAAATGGAACGTCCTTGCGCAGGGGCCATGCTAATCTTCTCTGTATCGTTCCAATTTTAGTATATGTCCTGCCGAAGCGAGGACAGTATGTATAACACCTTTGTATGACACCGTATAATATCTTTTTAGTAATCAGTAAATTTAGTTTGGGATTTACATATCTACATATGCCACATATGTAGGGCAGGACCACACAACCATACCCTAGACTGGGTAAATTGTAACATTTTTGTCACTATACATAGCCTATGATTTGCATGTAACTGCTATATTAGGGTTCTTCTTACAGTGGATCTAACAGGTTGATGGTTTTAAAAACACATGATCATTTTCTTTTTACATTGTTTTGCTAAAAAAAAAAAAGAAATACTTAGGTGTGTATTTCTAAAATATTGCAGAGCTATTCATCCTGTAAAACTGCATGAACTTACAATCTAGTATGGTGGGCCAAGTGGTACAAAAGGTTATAACTGTGGGGAATGAGCTGATGGAAGTGCTAAAAAATTAGTTGGAGGCGTGAAAGGTTTCTCTGAAGAGACGAGTTTACAGGGTTCACCTAAAGGCAGCCAGAGTAGGAGATAGCCGGATAGATTGAGGTGGAGAATTCCAGAGGATGGGAGAGGCTCTGAAGGAGTCCTGGAGATGAGCATGAAAGGAGGGCATGCTCGTGGGCATCATGCAACATTTTCCTGATTCATGCTATTTTAATAAATTAACATCTGACCAGGAAAGAAAATAGCTTAGTAACATTCTATTCTGCTGGCATGCATACAAAAAGAACGTACATGTAGTTTCACAGGATATTATTATTATTTTTTTTTTATAAATACATTCCTTGGAGAATATTGTAATATTTTCCAACTTTCAAAAGCAGTGCAAAAAAGCAGCCATGGTTTTATTTTTTTATGTTTTATATGACATGTTCTTCTGTCAATCCCATTTCTGTGCTGTAAATGTTTTCTTAAATTACTGCCTCAACGGTAGACAGAGACATCATGTATTGGAGGCAGTGTTGGTCATCTTACTTTAAAAAAGTAATTAGTTACAGTTACAAATTACTTCTCCCAAAAAGTAATTGCGTTAGTAACTCAGTTACTACATTGAAAAAGTAATTAGTTACTCAGCAAAGTAACTGACTTTTTTTCTGAGGGCACATAGCACATAAGGGCATGGGGAACATAGCACATCAGGGCACATAGCACATCAGGGCACATAGCACATCAGGGCATGGGGCACATAGCACATCGGGGCACATAGCACATCAGGGCACATAGCACATCGGGGTACATAGCACATCGGGGCACATAGCACATCAGGTAATGGGGCACATCAGGGCATGGGGCACATAGCACATCAGGGCATGGGGCACATAGCACATCAGGGCATGGGGCACATAGCACATCAGGGCGCACAGCACATCAGGGCACATAGCACATCAGGGCACATGATAGCACATAGCACATCAGGGCACATAGCACATCGGGGCACATAGCACATCGGGGCACATAGCACATCAGGGCACATAGCACATTAGGGCACATGGCACATCAGGGCATGGGGCACATCAGGGCATGGGGCACATAGTACATCAGGGCATGGGGCACATAGCACATCAGGGCATGGGGCACATAGCACATCAGGGCGCACAGCACATCAGGGCGCACAGCACATCAGGGAGCACAGCACATCAGGGCGCACAGCACATTAGGGCACATAGCACATCAGGGCACATGATAGCACATAGCACATCAGGGCACATAGCACATCGGGGCACATAGCACATCGGGGCACATAGCACATCAGGGCACATAGCACATTAGGGCACATGGCACATCAGGGCATGGGGCACATCAGGGCATGGGGCACATAGTACATCAGGGCATGGGGCACATAGCACATCAGGGCATGGGGCACATAGCACATCAGGGCGCACAGCACATCAGGGCGCACAGCACATCAGGGAGCACAGCACATCAGGGCGCACAGCACATTAGGGCACATAGCACATCAGGGCACATGATAGCACATAGCACATCAGGGCATGGGGCACATAGCACATCAGGGCATGGGGCACAGGGCACATAGCACATAGCACATGAGGGCACATCAGGACATGTGGCACTTAGCACATCAGGGCGGGGCACATAGCACATCAGGGCAGGGCACATAGCACATTGTTTACCAGCCATGCAGAGTAGCGCAGTAAGTGTGTGTAATAAGTTCTCTCTCATGTCACGGCACTGATGGCAGTCACGCTACTCCCCGGAGGCCCCTCCTCTCTTCTCGTCCATCCCAGATGATGTCACAAGCAAATGGGAATGGACGAGAAGAGAGGAGGGGCTGCGGGGAGCAGCGTGACTGCCGTCAGTGCCGTGACATGAGAGAGACCCGGTCATAGAGGAGAGGAGGAATTACACTACTGCCATCTAGTGGCGGTAGATGTAATTGGGGTAACGCCGCCCAAGTAATGGTAACTGCATTACCATGAGAGGAAGAGTAATCAGTTAGATTACTCGTTACCCTCTAAAGTAACTGCGTTACGTAACTCTGTTTATTCTAACTCAGTTACTTACATCACTGATTGGAGGTCAGCACTGTTACACACACCAGTGGATGAAATAATGCCCTTGGTTACAATATGTGCCCTTGCAATACACAGCAATACATACATTCAATATTCATACATAACATCCAAGGGAACAAGGTCGTTTTTGTGTTTAGAGTTCAGAGCATCCATCTATAGTTTGGGGTCCCTAAAGAGAACAGTTCAAACAAAGACCTTTCAGCCCTTGTTTTTTAAAAGATATTTGTCTGGTGTACAGTACCTAAAATTCGAAGGGAACCCTTAAAATATCAGTACACGATTAAATGGATTTAAAAAAAACAACATGTCGTCTACAAGAATACATTTATTAGCAAAGTACTACATTATTTGATTGGCCAAATATCACACAAAATAATAAGTACATATTTGAATACGGGATCCAGCTGTAATAAATTTGCTAGAGCTATTTGATGAACTAATTCTCTTCTCTACTAATTCGCAGGAAAGCTCTGTCAAAACACAGATACTTTTGGCTTACTGTCCTAGTCTTTCTGGAAAGTTTTGGTGTTTAGCCTTGTGAAATATTAAGACGATGAATTGGAAGGACTTTTTCTGGCACAGCTGGGATATATAGACTTATATTATACTTTTCTGATTTTCTTGCTGAGTAGAACACAAGGGGATGTCTTGGAAAGTATCGTTCTTTGATATTTCATCGATATTTCATTAAAAGGACTCTGTTATAATGAAGTTCACCTGTGGAAGAAGCAAGTTTAATCCTTTCTTGACAGCTGCAACCCTAAGCTGTGTTGTAGTTTTTTTTTTTTCCTAAGATGAGCATGATTCAGATCTAGTGTTAGCAGTGAAAGTAGCCATAGCAGAAACTGTATTTCCCTACAGTGGAGCCCCAGCGTGACAGGGTCCCTTAACTAGGCTTAATATTGTTAAGGTTCTACAGTAGGCACTAATAAACTGGACCTAAGATTTATATCAATCAGGAATGCTAGGAGTAGGACCAGTAAAACAAAAAAACGTTCTAGGTAAAAGTATAATTCTCAAATAGGGGTGTCGTTTTGGACACCAATGGCTTTACACCTATGGTGACATAAATCTGGTCCTGCTGTCCTTGATCTGGCCACAAATGAGAAATGTATAATATTTAGGGTGCCACTGACTGGGATAGTAAAAAAGAGAATTTAGCACTGTACCACCCTTTTGCATTTAGCAAAGCTTTAAGGCTTAGTTCACATATATGCAAATCGGATGCATTTTTTAATCACATCTGATTCGCATAACATGTGAATCAGACCGGCTTTTAATGGAGCCGGTTCTCACATGTTCGGGGTGGCCACGGTCCATATATGAAAAGGGACCTGTGCGATTTTTTGGTCCAGTTTAGGTGCAAGTTCAAGTGAAAATTTGCACCTGAATCACACCTGAACCGGTGAACAAAACCACACCGGAATCCAGACTGCAAACCGCAGCCCGACATGTGTGAACCTAGCCTTAAATGTATAATTTTATTAACTACATGTATGCATATAGCACAATTTATGCAGCACTTTACGTACAGTATATATTGTACATTCACACCAGTCCCTTAGCTCAAGGAGCTTACAATCTAATGTCCCTAACTCACATTCATATATATACATACAAGAGCCAATTACAATACCAGCATGTCTTTGGAGAGTGAGAGGAAACCCAAGCAAGCAAGGGAGAACATGCAAACTCCATGCAGGTAGTGTCATGGTTGGGATTCCCACCAACGACCCAAGTGCTACCAGGCAGTAGTGCCACTGTGCAATATTTATGCAATGGGTTGGACCTATTAAAACTATTGAAAGAAAAGTTTTTTTTTTTTTCCAAAACTTTCCAAACAAAAATCTGGTTTTATTTTTAACCCCCCCCCCCCCCCCCTAAAAAACATCTGGGCTCTGAATGGATGCTAATATTTGTTTCCTCCAGTTTTTTTAAATTAGACTCACCAAATTTAAAATAGCCTATAAAATGCTGCTGATCATTGTATGTTCTACTAGTCATTCATACCTAATCATCAAGAACAAGTCCTACGCATTTAAATTTCTTTACATTTCCAAAACATAAACTGTGTATATAAATTTGCTTGTAGCTCCATCTTCTGTACAAAAAGAGAATGTCCATACACTAGAGAAATAAGGGAAGTAGTGTAGCTATATTTCTGGACTGATGTTATAAACAATGCTGCTAATACCACTGGAACAGCTTTTTCATGTGTAAATTAAATCCTCAGTAGTGCTCGACACTGCACCATTGTTCAAAAAGTAGTATGCTACGTGTGGTAAGGCATAGCACATAATGTAATTTCCCCTTTTGTTCCAGCTTTACTAATCGATGCAGAAATCAAATATTATTGGCTGATATAGGTTTTCCGTTAACCACTTAAGGACCAGAAGGATTTACCTCCTTCCTGACCAGGCAATATTTTGCGATATGGCACTGCGTTACTTTAACTGACAATTGCGCAACCGTGCGATGCTGTACCCAAATAAAATGTATGTCCTTTTTTCCCACATATAGAGCTTTCTTTTGGTGATATTTGATCACCTCTGTGGTTTTATTTTTTTCGCTATAAACAAAAAAAGACCAACAATTTTGAAAAAAAAAACAACAATATTTTTTATTATTTGCTATAAAACATACCCAATACATTTTAAAAAAATCGAATTTCTTTATCAATTTAGCCCAATATGTATTCTGCTACATATTTTTGGTAAAAAAAAACAAATAAAAAAACAATAAGCGTATAACACACAGATCCGTCTTCCTGCATAGCAGAAAGAAAAGATCCTGTGTCATCCTCTGTCAGAACAGAGATCTGCCTGGTTTACTTTGGCATATCCCTGTTTTGTCTCTGCTGGGAACGGTCGCAGGCGGCTCCTCTGTTGGCCAATCGGCACATGCGCACCCACAGAGCCTCATGCACGAACTGATGTACACTTACGGCAATTCGCGAAACTGAGCCAGCTTGCCTAAGAATAACTGCGGTGGCTGGTCAGCAAGAGGTTAAAGTGGTATTAAAACCAAAACCAAAATGTAATATATTATAGCTTACCAATCACTAGATATGGTGGCTGCATTTGTTTTCTTTTTTTCACCTGATCTTGCCAGTAACACACCTGTATTAGAGTGCCCTCACTCTGGATGAAGGAGTGACAGCACCATTGTCAGTCTGGGGGAAGGGAAGTGTTAGATGCACAAGTAGATTTAAATACTTTATAAACAGTTACAACAACAGATTTTTTCTTGTTGAAATAAAGGTTTTACATAAATAAATAAAAACTGATCATTGTAAGCCTCCCTGTCCGTGGTATATGGTTTGTCTCAACCCTCTAACTGCTATATCCGCAGGACAGCTTGCTCTGTTAAAAAACAACAGATTTAAAGGCTGTATCACCACTGAAGAAATAAATAAAATCAATGCAGCCATCACTTCTAAGAATTGGTAAGCTGCAATATAATAAATGGTTTCTTTTGGGTTTAGGTTCAATAGGTTTTTATTGTCTTATCAACACAAAAGAAACAAAAACGTGACCAGGTGCGAGTCAATGAGCACACTGGGGTAACAAGCTTGGATTGTACAGTCATCAATAATGTATTCTAAATATTGTACATGAGTACTAGGAGAACAATTCAATGCCATGTGGTTCAGTGTATGGTTCTTGTAGCGTGCCATGCTCGGTTCCTGTCAGCCCAGACACCCTAGTGGGAGCATACTGTGTCGCATGGGCTGGTGGAACCTACTTAAACACTGTTACGTTAACAGGAGCTTCGTCATCAGCACATTTATAGGGAGGTATGTGGAAGCTAGTATCCAGTGCTTCTGGCACAATAATGTTGAAGTATTATTATAACAGCTGGAGTAGCACCTGTTTTCACAGGTAGAGAATTAGAATACTGGTATTGCCAAAATGAGGTTACGTTCAACCGAGGTGAAGGTGTAGATAAGCAAGAAGAAGATAGTAAGAGAAAGAGAAAAAAAAAAAGAAAAGAAGGGGAAACACAAAAAGAAAGGAAAGAGTATATAGATATGAGAAGGGGGAGGGGGGGTGTGGAGACAGCAAGCTCCGATCAAGGGGGTTTCAAATCGGGGGAGCTTGAACATGGTTACTAAGTGTTATTGTGGTTAGGATCTCAGGGGTTCTTATTGGCAGAATTCTATGCTTTAATTTCTCTGATGTGGGGTAATGCCTCCAGATGCTCCAGATGGTGGAAAATGTATCACACTTATCCAAGGCTTTGGCATGCATCTCCTCCATAAGCATGATATTGTTGATCTCACATACCCATTCTAGGAGGGATGGAGGAGAGGTGGTCTTCCAGTGTCTAAAGATTAGTTGCCTACCAGCACTGAGGAAAATTTTCAAGAGATTGGTCTTCTGGGATTTTATTGAGCCAGGAAGTAAGGATAAAAGGGCAATGGAGGGGGAAGGCGTTAATGGTTTATCGGATATTTCGGTGCAAATTAGAAAGATCTGTGCCCAAAATGGGCGGATCTCCATGCATTCCCACCAAACGTGAAGGTAGGTGCCTTCCTCTGAGTGACATCTCCATCAGTAGCGGAGGGAAACATGATTTTAATATTAGTTGGAACTCAATACCACCTGGACACCAGCTTATAGTTTTTTCCTGAGTATAGCTTGAGATAGATGACTTATGAGTAAATAGGAGGCCTTGTGCCAGTCCTCTTCCGATATGTCCTTCCCCAGTCCCCCTGACCAGGCTTTGGTATACTTAGGTAGGGTATCATGTTTATGATCAAGGATCAGGCGGTAAATCACTGATAAAGTATGGTGAGGTACCTCAGGGAGTGTGCATAACTGTTCGAAGCCCGTTAGGGGTCTGTGAATTTGTTTCATGTAAGTCATGTGATGTTTTGCAGTAGGAGGATAGGTGAAGTCGTGTCAACCATGTTATGTTGGAAGTTGTGGTGGATTGGCTCGGCACGTAGATTCCATGAATGCTATGGACGAATTGTTTCGCTGTAGGCCATGTGGATCTATTATAGGTGTCTATGGTTGGGGACAGTTCTGCCCTCTGGTAGGGCCTTGGGTTTAATACCTCCTTACATTTCCATTGCTCTCCCTATTCTGGCAGGCAGTTTTTGAACTAAGGAGGTTCATCAGGTTTTCAGGCCACTGTTTTTGTAAAAAAAGAAAAGAAAAAGTAATATATAATATATAATATCTGTTTGCTGTATGTCTACTGATCTTAAAAGTCTTTTAAGAAATCACTAATTATATTTACATTTTAATAATTATTCTTAGAATAATAAAGATTCCCAATGTAAATGTGCCTGTAACCAAGTGTCACATTTTTCAGCTGAATTAGGGTGTCATCTAATACCAACTATTGAAATCAGACAAATACTTTTGTGAGAATATCAATGTTACCTAGAAAAGGAATATAACTGGGTTGTGGAAAGAGGTACCACTCCAAAAAAATAAATAAATGGAGATGTGTGTCAGAAGTAGACATAGGAATTCTCATAAATTTGAAAAGCCCCCCTTTTTATCTCTATTTCCAAACCTCTCCCAATCCTTTAGTCATCTACTAAATATACAAAATGTAAACAGGCTAGTTTACAGAACAGGGCCACTTACCACTTCACATTCACCATTACAGACTGCACCACAGGTCCCCAAACAAGGAAGCCTTATTAGAGTAGCAGCTACTAAAAAAGCATACAGTCTTGTTATTCAGTCAATTACATCATGGGTGATCTCAAAAGCAGGATTCCATACACACAATTAGGGTACACTTACTTACAGAAAGGCCTATTATACGCTAAATATAAGGTTTAACCACAAGCACTAGAGATAGAAGATTATTTTTAGGACATAATTTCTGTTTTTCTCTAAAGTGATGAATGGTTTAATGCATCGCTTAGACCCCTTTCACACTGGGGCAGTTGTCAGGCATGTTAGCGCTGGAAATAGCCTCTGCTAAGCGCCTGAAAACCGCCTCCTATTAATTTCAGTGTGTCTTTTCACACTGGGGTGGTGCGCTTGCGGGACATTCCGAAAAGTCCTGCAAGCAGCATCTTTATGGCAGGTTGGGAGCACTGTATTTAGCGCTC
This sequence comes from Rana muscosa, assembly GCA_029206835.1. NCBI lineage: Eukaryota > Metazoa > Chordata > Amphibia > Anura > Ranidae > Rana > Rana muscosa. The sequence goes on from CM055122.1 coordinate 475,378,450, forward strand.
CCAAAACCCCCTGCCCATTGGAATGAATGAAGAGCCTGAAAAGCAATTTGAAAGTGCTGCAAAACAGGAGTTTTTAACCCTTTTTTTGGGTTAAAAGCACCCCGCTAGTGGCTGAAAAGCAAAAGCGCTGCTTAAACAGCGCTAAAACTAGCTGTGCTTTAGCGATAATGGCTGGCGCTTTCAGTGTGAAAGCAGTCTTAAGCCTCGTACACACGCATGGTTTTCTCGGCAAGAAAGCTGCTGGAAGAGCTTTTTGCCGTGAAAACCGTGCGTGTGTATGCTTTCTCGGCGAGAAAACTGCCAGGAATCCCGACGAAAAAAATAGAGAACCTGCTTTCCATTTTCTTGTTGGGATTCTCGACAGAGTGTTTCCTGCCGAGGAAACCGTGAGTGTGTATGCTTACCTGTCCCCAGGTAAACCCGTGCATGCTCGAAAAGACTTTGACGCATGCGTGGTAGCATACAAGAGTAGTGTAGGGTGTAGCAAGATGGCGGCGTCGGCATTGAATGTGACGAGCGCAGGCTCGTCGTAGTCGATGACATCACCTCGTTCTTGCCATTCGAAAGAACAGCGGTTCTTTTGAATGGCCGTCTGTATGCACGGCTTGGCAAGGAAAGCTTGCCAGGAATCCCGTCAGGAAAACCAATGTTTTTTTCCTGACGGGATTCCCGGCCGTGTGTACGAGGCTTAACATACAGATATTGTCATTCTTTGCAGGTTATACCATATACAGTATGTTAATAATGAACTCTCATCATTTATATTTCAATAAAAAATGTAAGATTAGATTGTATTTTATATTGTAAAAATAGGATTTTTTACTCACCGTAAAATCCTTTTCTCTGAGTCCATGGACCGACACAGCTTCTCTATTGACAAAGTGGGTATTATCCGTTAATTAGGAGTGACTAGGCAGAAAAACTTGTAAAAAGTGTTGCATCACACCTTCTACAGTACCGCCCAGGGGGCGGACCCTCTGGGTATACCCTCTCAGTCTGCACATCGCAGATCAGTTCGTCAAAAAGCAGTACAAACTTAAAAGGAGGGGTGGGTGCTGTGTCGGTCCATGGACTCAGAGAAAAGGATTTTACGGTGAGTAAAAAAAAATCCTATTTACTCTTTCGTCCATGGACCGACACAGCTTCTCTATTGACAAAGTGGGACGTCCCAAAGCAGTGTCAGAGAAAAAACGAGGGGTGGTAACAGCATAAAAACAAACTTCACCCCAAAACACAAAACAGCACTCCTCCAACGGAGGAGTTGCAACTCTAAACAGCCGCCTGCAAAACCTTGCGGCCGAAAGAGGCATCCGAAGATGCACCTACATCAACTTTGTAGAATTTTGTGAAAGTGTGAGCGGACGACCAAGTCGCCGCTTTACATAGTTGGGAAACAGACGCTTGATGTCGGAAAGCCCAAGAGGCACCTATTGGCCTGGTCGAATGCGCCGTGACAGGAAAGGGGGGCGCCTGACCCTTTAAGGCGTAAGCCTGGATTACTATCTGTCGGATCCACCTAGAGATGGTGGCCGATGAGACTGCTTGGCCCTTCTTGGGACCAGCCACCGAAACAAACAGTGAGTCTGACTTCCGGAACAGGGAAGTAGCAGATATGTATACTCTCAAAGCTCGGACAACGTCCAAGGAATGCAACGCCGACTCCTTAGGATTCGACGGCTGAGGACACAAGGATGGAAGTACAATGTCTTCGTTGAGATGAAAAGCCGAAACGACCTTCGGAAGAAAGGAAGGCTGCGGCCGCAGCACCACCTTATCCTTGTGGAAAATCAAATAGGGAGCCTTGCAGGACAAGGCTGCCAGCTCAGAGACTCGTCTAACTGACGTAACAGCCACCAAAAAGACCACCTTCTGAGAAAGTGTCAACAGGGGAATATCTCTAATATTCTCAAACGGTGCCTTCTGAAGCACCGAGAGGACCAGGTTCAAGTCCCACGGAGGTAACGGGGGGCGGACCGGAGGGGCCACATGTCGAACCCCCTGCACAAATGTACTCACGAGAGAGTGAGTCGCCAGGGGTCGCTGAAAAAAGACAGCCAGGGCAGATATCTGTCCCTTAATCGTACTTAGGGCAAGCCTTTGGTCTACCCCATGCTGTAAAAACTGGAAACCAAATAGGTACGCGGATGCCATTTCATTTCCTCACACATGGAGATGTAGGCCCTCCAAGTGCGGTGATAGACCTTCCTAGAGGACGGTTTCCGAGCACTTCTCATAGTAGAAATTACTGAGTCTGACAGGCCCCGGTCTCTCAGTACCTGGTTCTCAACAGCCATGCCGTTAAAGCCAATGACTGTAAAGCAGGATGGAATATGGGACCTTGCGACAGCAGGTCCTTCCGTAGTGGTAGGCGCCAGGGGACGTCTGCTACCAGACGTACTAGATCGGCGTACCAAGGACACTGAGGCCTATCTGGAGCGATTAGGATCATTGGAATTCCCTCTGCCTCCACTCTGCGGAGCAGAAGAGGAAGAAGCCTTAAGGGAGGGAAGGCATAGATTAGCCGATACTGGCCCCACGATGCTACCAACGCGTCCGTTGCGTCTGCCCATGGGTCTCTTGACCGGGCCACAAACCTCAATACCTTCCGATTGAGTCGGGAAGCCAGAAGATCTACGTCTGGTGTGCCCCATCTTTGGCAGAGGAGTTGGAACACCTCCGGGTGTAAGGACCATTCTCCCTGGTCCAGCATCTGGCGGCTCAGGTAGTCCGCCTGCCAGTTTTCCACACCCGGAATGTACACGGCCGACAGTGCCGGTACGCTCCTCTCTGCCCACTTCAGGATGCGAGCGATCTCCGATGCTGCAGCTGAGCTTCTTGTTCCTCCTTGATGATTGACATATGCCACTGCTGTGGCGTTGTCTGACTGGATCCTGACTGGACGCCCTTGCAGTCTCTGAGACCATTTGAAGAGGCACAGCTTGATCGCCCGGATCTCCAGGACATTGATCGGCAGGCGGGCTTCCTCTGGGGTCCAGCGACCTTGCGCCGACTGGACACCCCAGACTCCCCCCCAACCTGTAAGGCTGGCGTCCGTCGTGATCACTATCCAGTAAACCGGAAGAAATGACTTCCCGGCCATTAGAGCCGGTGCTGTCAGCCACCATACCAGGGATCTCCTGACTAGGTGGCTCACTCGGATTTGATAATCCAGAGATGAAGGGCATCTGTTCCATCTGGACAGAACTTCCCTCTGTAACACTCGAGTGTGGTATTGAGCATATGGGACCGCCTCGAAGGAGGCTACCATGAGGCCCAACACTCGCATGCAAAAACGGAGTGACGACCAATTCCTGGAAGTCAGCTGCCGTACTGCAGCCCGGAGGGTCTGCAACTTCTCCACAGGGAGGAATACCTTTGCCTCTGAGGAATCCAGAATCAACCCCAGGTACACTAGGCGTTGAGTGGGCACCAATACTGACTTTTGCGTGTTTAGTATCCAACCACAGTCTCGAAGAGTCTGACAGGTAATGGACACGCTTACCTCTAATTCTGAGCTTGAAGGGCCCTTCAGCAGAAGGTCGTCCAAGTAACCTGTGATAGCGATACCCCGCTGTCTTAGAAGTGCCAGAATCGGAGCGAGCACCTTGGTGAACGTCCTGGGTGCTGAGGCAAGGCCAAACGGGAGGGCCACAAACTGGTAGTGGTTCTTCCCGATAGCAAATCGCAGAAACCTCTGGTGTCTGGAGTATATGGGGACATGCAGGTATGCGTCCTTGATGTCCAAGGAGGCCAGAAAGTCCCCCGGATGGAGAGCCGTGACTACGGATCGAACCGACTCCATCCGAAATCTTTGTACCTTCACAAAGCAATTGAGGGCTCTGAGATCCAAGATTGGACGAACCCCCTCCTTCTTTGGCACAATGAACAGATTTGAGTAAAAACCCTGACCCCGTTCCTGTTCTGGAACTGGAATAACTACCCCGCGTTCCAGTAGACCCTGGACCGCCCCATACAGGGCCTCCCGACGGGTCGGTAGTAGCTGGAGATTGGAGGTGATGAATCTGTCTGGTGGACAAGAGAGAAATTCTATCTTGTAGCCTGAGGAGATTACTTCGCAAACCCACCTGTCGGAGACTAGAGCAGTCCACTGAGTCGCGAATTTGCGAAGACGTCCCCCCACCCGAGAGCTGGGTGGGGGCGGACCTTCATGTGGACGCAGATTTGTCCACAGGCTTGTTGGGTCTGCGGGACCAAGGACGCTTTTGTCCTTGGGCAGGCGCTTTATCGGCCTGGGGTCTTTTCCCTGTCGCCTTAAGAGGGCGAAAAAACCGCTTACGTGCAGTAAAGGAGGGGCCTTGCCCTTGGCGTGGTCCCCTACCCTTGCTAGTTTGGGGAAGCAAAGTGCTTTTACCTCCTGTAGCATCCTTGATGATGTCATCCAGAGAAGCCCCAAAAAGTCTGTCGCCCTTAAAAGGCAGATCCAATAGGGCTTTCTTGGAAGTCTGGTCCGCAGACCAGCCCTTTAGCCAGATCAGGCGGCGTATTGCTACTGCATAAACCGAAGCTCTTGACAGCAGGGGAATAGTATCCATGTCTGACTCGCAGACAAACTTAAGGCCCTGGACCAACTGGTCGGCCAAAGTTATCTCATTAGGAGGAGCATCTCGCTCCTTTAACCCCTGGAGTAGCAATTTTGCCCATTCAGTAAGTGTCTGAGACACTAGGGCCCCCGCCAATGCCGGGCGTACTGCTGAGCCTACCACTGAGTATAGGTAGCGAGCGAGTGCTTCAGCCTTCTTATCCACAGGGTCCTTGAAAACAGGAGCCCCTTATACTGGAATAGTGGTGGCTCTATTAAGTCTGGACACCGAAGGGTCCACTATAGGGGGAGAGGTCCATATCTTCAGAAAACTCTCCTCAAAGGGGTACCGTACTGCAAACCTCTTTGGGGCTGTAAAGACCCTCAGTGGGTTCTCCCATTCCTTGTATAAGAGTTTGTCAAAATAAGACACACAAGGGAACACCTTAGCAGTGCGGGCAGGTTTACGAAACCCAAAGGGGACTGGAGTATCTGCTACTTCTTCAGTCCTTTCCAACTTTAGCGTATCCCGCACTGCAGTAATAAGGTCAGATACCAAAGCCGTCTCGCGTACTGACCTGGACTTGGAGTCCTCCTCACTGTCCGATCGGTCACGGTCTGCAGTCTCTGATGCATCAGAATCTGGGCCATGAGCCGTAGCTGGACCTGGTTCTGCATCAGAAATATCCCCAGAAGATTGCAGGGGACGGGGGCGTTTATTACCCCCTGTATTCCCGTGTGCTGCTTCCACCCTGGCAGCAAACGCCTCTAGGATTGCCGACATAGCGTCCATAGACACCTCAGGGACACCAGCTGCTAAATCTGGTGTTTCAGGGGAGAAGACATCTGGCTCAGATGCCATGCTGACCACACGCTGACACTCACAGGGCTCCAGGCAAGATATCAATAGGCCACCCTCCTGCGCTGCAGAGATGCTGGGTTACCCAGAGGACTCACCACCCTGGATAGGTACTGCAATGCTGCGCCTATGATGCTGTCCCCTTGCTGCTGTGTCAGTCTGCTTCTTTTATCAGCACTTCCTGTGTGAATTTTCGCGCCAGTGTAATGCACCCTAGAGGCCGGAGGCTCTCGCAAAATGGTTGCCAAAACCGTCTGTATGGAAGATAATGTGGGCTCTAAGAAAATGGCCGCCGACAGAAGATAGCGGTCAGGCAGCCATAGCCCACAAAAAAGATGGCCGCCGAACGGCAATATCTGCATACAGGGTGGACAAACATGGCCGCCGATCACCTGATAGGGGCCAGTGGGTGTGGCCGAACTACAGGAAGATGGCCGCCAGGCGGTTACAAGAGGCCAAACTTGGCATGGACCACCTCAAAATGGCCGCCGACAGCATGGAGACACAGAAACACAGGTAAGCAAAAATGACATTTCTTTTAAATGTTAGTTACAGCCAGCCCCGCTCCAGTGGGACCCCCTAGGTGACCCCCAGCACCCAGCAACCTTTAGCTAGAAGCCCAGGGAGGAGGGAAAGGCAGGGAGAGAGGGAAGAAAGGGGCCACAACCACTTACTTGATCTCTCCAGGAATGTCCAGCTAAATCACCCAGCCGAGGCAGGGGAGTTTTACTTACCTATCCTGCATGTATTCTGCTGGAAGACATTCCAAACAGATCATCGTCCGCGCACGGAAGGTGACTGTTGGCCAGGCATGCTGTGATTGGACCCAGAAGGGACGATCATATGTATGCCCTGGAGCATGACGCTCACCGGACAGGCTGCTGCGACTCGGCCGTAAGGTCAGCCGAAGCTGAGCGGTCCGATGCAAGCCTTGGAGCGTAAGCTCACCGGCCAGGCTGCTGCGACTCGGCCGTAAGGTCAGCCGAAGCTGAGCGGTCCGATGCAGGCCCTGGAGCGTAGGCTCACCGGCCACCCGTGGAGCGACGGGCATGTCGTGGAAAACCCAGCGCGTAGCTAGGGTCGGCACACGCTCGATGGCCGAAACTGGGGAGACTACAAGGATCGAGGATCCAGCCTGTCACCCAGTCGGCAGTTGATCGAAGATCGCAGGAAACAACAAATGTAGCAAAAAAATAAAAAATATATATATCTTTTTTCCCCGGACCAATGAGCCCGAAGGGAGCCATGTCCTACTCCTTGCTAGACAGAAAAAAACTGATCTGCGATGTGCAGACTGAGAGGGTATACCCAGAGGGTCCGCCCCCTGGGCGGTACTGTAGAAGGTGTGATGCAACACTTTTTACACGTTTTTCTGCCTAGTCACTCCTAATTAACGGATAATACCCACTTTGTCAATAGAGAAGCTGTGTCGGTCCATGGACGAAAGAGTAATGTTAATTTTGTATTTTATATTATAAAATGTTATTTTGTCATTTAAAACGACATCATATTGAATACATTTAAGTATATGTTTTATAAACGTATCTGTATATTTTGATTCCATTTGTGCTCTATTTTTAGAAAATATCTAATTTTTGCTTTCTCTAGAATTTTTTTTTGCCAAAAATGCTAGTTTTAAGCAGGAAAAATTACAAAGTTAACTTAAAAGGTAAATTACAAATTTCTGTTAGTACACTCTTCCTCTTGTAACATGCTGCAAAAGATTAAAGGTCAATTCTAATCAATTTTGAGCACTAAACATTGAGATACATGCAGGAAGCATAGCCTACTTTGTTAGTAATTTTTCATATACATTGTATTCAGATATTGGTGCTTCGAATCAGTCTCCCCATGTCAATTTTGTCTCTAATCTGGTGGTCCTGGAACACATCTGAGAGTCGTACTGGAAGATCCTACTTTTTGCCTAGTCCCAATTTAGCAAAGCCATCGGATTTAAAATGGCCTTGTCTCAATCTGTGATTGGTAATGCAGAGGAATTTACACAGCAGAGGGTTCAGTAGATATACTTCTGTTTCCCTCCCCCTGCCTTCTGTTTCCCTCCCTCTGCCATATAGAGTATTCTATGATTGTGCATTTTTAAATTCTTCAGACTTTCATGCCGCGTACACACGACCGTTTTTAATGAAGAGAAAAATGACATTTTTTAAAATGGTCATTAAAAATTATCATGTGTGGGCTTTCCATCAGTTTTCCCGACGAGAAAAACGCAGAGAATCACGACGATAAAAATTGAAACATGCTCTAATTTTTCACGTCGTTTTTTTTACATCGTCATTTTTCTCGTCATGAAAAACGGCCATGTGTGGGGTTTAACGACGTGAAAAGAAATGCGCATGCTCAGAGTCAAGTATGAGACGGGAGCACTCGTTCTGGTAAAACTAGCGTTCGTAATGGAGATAGCACATTCGTCATGCTGTAACGGACTGAAAAGCACGAGGCTGAAAAGCGTGAATCGTCGCTCAACAAACTTTACTAACATGAAGGGTGGCGCCATCTGAATGGAACTTCCCCTTTATAGTGCCGTCGTACGTGTTGTACGTCACCGCGCTTTACTCGAACATTTTTTTCCACGATAGTGAGTAGGCAAGGCAGGCTTGAGAGGAAACACGAAAAATCACATCGAGAAAAATGCAGTTTTTTTCAATGACATTAAAAACGGTCGTGTGTACGCGGCATAAGTGCTTGTTTACGCTTTCTTAAAAATGTGGCATTTGACAATGCCAATCAAGGCACCAGTCACTCAATAAAATGATCAGCTTACAGTCGTGTTTACACGTTGCATTTGCTTTGCTTCGCTTCAAAAATTATACCCCATGTCGCTTTCTTGGTGAGTCAATGCACCTCTAAAGACTCCATAGAAGTCTATGACAACACTTGCTAAAAGCACCTGCAGTTTTTGAAAGCCCTTTATTGAGAGTTAGCTTTGCTTTGTTTTGGACGTATTGCAGGCATGAAATATCCCAGGATGCACTGGAGAACCAACAGGTAAACCAGAAAGATGTCATCAGCAGTCATTTCCATGTCATGTGGATATATTCTGGGAGTGTCTGGTGCAGACATCACAGCTGAGCTGGTGTGCAACGTAGAGCAGCAGGAAGGTGAGCAGGGTCCGGACTGAAGAAGAGCAATTAGCAGATGGCACATGTTGTGTGCAACATGGGAACACTATAGCAGAAGGTGAATGAGACTGAAGAGCAAAGACTGAGCAGCGGAGGATCAGCAGAGCTGGGGGACCAGAGTAGGGGAATTCAGCAGATGATGCAGTGCACAGCATGGGAGCAGGGGATCTGCTGAACAGGGGTACTAATGAGCTGGGGTTAACTACTATTAAAATAAATAGAAAATCAACACACACAGGGCATTTGCAAAGATTCATTAAAGCGGAGCTCCACCCGCGATTTTTTTTTATAAAAGATCAGCAGCTACAAACACTGTAGCTGCTGACTTTTAACAAGGACCCTTACCTGTGCTACTCGCCCACGATGATGCCCCCCCCCCGATTGCCGATCCCTCAATGATTACAGGTCCCGCGCTGCCATCCTCACTAAGGGAAACAGGCAGTGAAGTAGTTTCCTACTGTGCATGCGCGAGTCTCGCGCTGATTTTTGAATGGGCGGCTGCTCTCTATGATTACTCACAGTTCCCAGAAGGCAGTGCGCCCATTCACCAGAAGACACCGTGAGTAGGAGGGATGAAGAAGATCCACCTCGGATAAGGAAGAGGCAGATTAGGAACTTCCGCATAGGAACCGGTATTTCGGGTGAATAAAAAAAAAATATATATTTTTCTATTTTTTTGCTGCATTTTCGTATTTTTTTTTTTCAGGGTGGAACTCCGCTTTAAAGCATCATAGAAGCATCACCAAAGCATCACCGAATCATCACAAATGCATCAAAAACACATCAAAAAAACATGTTAAAGCAGTAGGTACTTTAATGTGTTTTAAAGTCGATGCTAGTGTAAACAAGCACAATTAATTTGTTTACCAGTTTGTTTCAGTAGCTTACTGAATGTGCCCCAGAGCTTAGTGAATGTGGTGAAGTCCCATTTTTTTTTAAATCATTTTTTTATTGCTTTTTATTGAAGTAATTTTGCATAGTACAAGACAGAGTACAAGTAGTACAAAAGGTACAAAAGGTAAAAATTCAAAGCGTATACATTGTTAAAGCTATCCTCATTGGGCACAAATGCAAACATTAAACAGTCAAAGGTTTACCTACATCGAGAACTAGGTAGGTAGGTAGGGCATTGAAGCTGAGGGGAGGAAGCTGGTGATATAGGGGAGGGTACACACCAGAAAATTATAATTACAGATTAGCAATAACAGAAGAAAAAAAAAATATAATAAAATGAAACATAGGTTAGGGTGTAAACAAAATTAACAGGGGGATAGACATTGGTCTGACTCATACATGAGCGAAGAGAAATACATTTTGGTGATAAATTGTTATCAGAAGGGGGTAAGCAATCAGTTTACGTTAAACCGTTCTTTACATAGTTTCCATTGTACAGCAAACTTTTTACTAGTACGACATTTACTAGCCAGTAAAGATTCATAAATATAGCGAGACTGAGTAATCTCAAACACTTTGGAAACATTAGGTGCCCTATCAGATTTTCAGTATTTTGCTATCATTGTTCTAGCAACCAGAAGAACATGTGTAACCACAGTGCGGAAGTCAGAGGGGAAATTCTCAATACCTATGTTTAGTACTACCATACTTGGGTTAGAGGGTGTTAAGATTCCCAAAATGTTCGAGATACAACGGAATATGCTGTGCCAGAAACTGGTCAGGTGTTTTCAGGACCAAAACATGTGTAAAATGTTGCCTACTGCTCCACAATTCCTCCCGCATAGTGGGGAATTAGTCTGGCAAAATTTGGACACCCTGTAGGGCATAAGGTATCACCTTAGAGCTATTTTTTTAGATTGTTCCCAGTGGTTTACACATTCGGAGGGCTTGCAAATTGTTTTGAGTGGGCATTGCCATTAGGAAGTGAAGGACTTACCTAAGTCAGATTCCCATTTTTGGTAGCGAGGGGATTTGGTGAAGGTGAGTTCATGCTTGAAGAGGTTATTAAAGAAGGGTATAGCCTTAGCAGGCATGGGGGAATTTGTGTAGAATAGCCATCCTGCATCTGGAAAATATATATGATGGGTTTTAATAGATCCCAAAAGGTAATATTTGTAGCATACTGGTTTTCCCAACGTAAGAGCCGCCCAGGGAGTAATGTAGAAGTCATCCATAGACCAAACTGGATGCCTAGGAGACAACCGGCTGATCATATAAACAAAGTTGCTAATCTTACATTTACTAACAAGAAATTAACTGATGAGAAAATTAAGCTGCAAAGAAATCTGGAGTTTGCTGAGGAGACTAATACTTGCTTAAATTAGGAAATAGCTGAGATTAAATGCAAATTGAAAAGTTCCCAGCAAGCAATACAACAAACCCTGCCTATCCGCAGTGAGCTTGAAGATATAAAGACTTTTACCAAAGATCTGGAAGATAAAATTAGTGTTTTGCACAAACAGAAGAAAAAGCTGCGTAAAACAGAAAGTAATGGTTCCCAAGATCAGTTTTCACAGACCAACGAAGACATAAACATCGTGGCAGTGGAGTGTCTGCAAGCGGGAGAACACTGCATCACTTCTGTGAGGACCGTTGTTCTGCTGAGCCTGTTTAGACCCCCCTGAGAAGGGCGGTCACTGGCTAGTCGGTAAGCCTTCATTCTTTCTCCTGGTGGTGGGTCTCTTCACGTGTTGGACTTTATATATTCATCTTCCACCATTGGAGGTTCACACTTATTGATTGAACTTTTTTGATTTCTCCATTTGGAGTCATTCACATATTAACTTCAGAGAGTTACTGTTCATTTTACACTTTGGTTTTTTATGCTTTTTCACTTTATATTTGTACACTGAATTATATGGTTGCATATTATTCATTATCCAGCGCTATACCTTTATTGTATATATTTGTTGTGCCTCATATCTAGGTTGTGGTGTTTAGCAGCAGGATATCTGTCAAGGATACACATTATTCATTTATTTTCAAAATTTTTGCACCAAGCGCAAATTTTTCTTTTTTTTAACCATGCCTAATATTTGTAGCAGTCTGTGGGCATTAGGTTTGAATTGTTTCCTGAGTGAACTGATTGGTTTGAGGTATTTTTGTCATATAGTTCGGCAATCCAAGTGAAGCCTTTGGTCTGCCAGTCTATGTTTGTGAAGTTTGGTCTATCCAAGCCTGAAGGGAGGCTTGTATAGTGAGTGGAAGTTGTTATAAAGGAAATGGTTTCCATACATCCAGGAGCAAGAGAGAACGTAAGTCTGAAGTTGGGCTTAGAACCTGCTCAATGCTGCTCCAAAGGATGTCAGGGGAGGGATTAACCCAGCTTTTAAGCTGGGAGAGGATGCAGTACGAAAAATAATAATCCTGAATATCAATTAGTCCCATACCTTCTGCAAGTCTGTGTTTGATCAGAAGTGCTTGGAGCATCAAAGTCGTTTGGAGCACCAGATGAATTGTGTAAGGGAATTTAAGGATCTGAGATGGTTACTACGAAGTGGGATAGGAAGTGTTCGAAACATATACAATATTTGAGGGAGTAAGAGCATTTTGAAGTGGCCAGATCAGGATAATTCCACTTTGGCTAACTTATTTGTTTCTGTAGCTATTTTATCTATCAAGGGTAAGTAATTGGCATCTGCTAGTTTCAGGGGATCTGCTGTTAATTGCAGTGCTAAGTTTGATATGCTAGACTTACTCCATGTGTAGGGAAAGGAGGATTTTAGTTGAGATTGGAGAGACGGCGAAAGAACCAATCCAAAAATGAGTGATTTTCTAAAATTAACTTTATAGAAGGAAATCTGTTTGAATTCATTGAGGCATGGGCATGAGGTAAGGATGAGGCAGGGGAAGTTAGGAATAGAATAATGTCATCAGCAAATAGGTTTATGTCATGGGAACTGTCATGAAGGGGGAAGCCTGTTATATTGGGATGAGATCTGATCCTCTCAGCCAGTGGCTCTATGAGGAGATTGAAAATCGAGGGGGACAAGGGACACCTGTGTCTTGTGCCATTGGATACAGTAAAAGGGAGTGAAAGCATATTTAATGTATATACCTGTGAACAGGGAGATGAGTAAAGAGCAAAGATAGTGGAGGAGATGGGACTCGTGAAGCTAAATATTCGGAGGGTGTGTGTCATGTAACCCCAATGTATCCTGTCAAATGCCTTTTCCGCATTTGAAGAGAGAAGCAGAGAAGGCATCCGACAAGATCTAGCATATTGTATGATATTGATGACTCTCCTTGTGGCATCAGATGCCTGTCTACCTGAAGTAAAGCCCAATTGATCAGGTTTAATGAGAGTAGGCAGGATGGGAAGGAGTCTATGAACTAACATCTTAGTATAAAGTTTGACATACAGTATTTAGTAACTGTATTTAGTAATGCGATGGGTCTGAAATTTGAAGGAGTATTAGGTTCCTTACCCGGTTTGGGAATGGTAACAACATATGCCTTAATAATTTCAGAGGGGATAGAGGCAGAGGACATTGCATCAGAATAGACTGACTTGATGTTGGAGAGAGTATATTTTGGAAGACTTTATAATAGTAATTTGTCTGCCCTTCAGGTCCTGGTGATTTTACAGAGGGCAGAGTTTTTATCGCTTTTATGATCTCAGGTTCAGTAATGGGCATATTGAGAGATGTCAGTTGTGCCTGTGTGAGAGAAGGGAGATTAATGCTTGTCAGGAAAGCTTGTATAGCATCATCAGTGGGTTTTGGGGTATTAGGATCTTCTTTAAGATTATACAATGAGGAGTAGTATTTGGCAAAGGAGTTTGCTATGACTTTTGGGTTGAATTTTTTTTGTTATCTAAAGAATGGATTAGGTAGGGGATTTTTGTTTGGGTTCTACGTTCTTTAAGCCTTTTCAGGTTTCCAGATGAATAATGAGACAGTTTGAGGGAGTTATTGTGTCTACCATACTGTTTAATGAGCAGGAGCCTGAGATCTGAGCAAAGTTTGGAGAGTTTATCTGCTTTAAGTCTATCAGCAGTGTTTTTGTTCAGGGTCTCAAGAACCCTAATTTCACCAAGGAGACTATCTATTTTCTGTGTTCTCTGTCTTTTTTCCCATGAACACAGTTGTAAAATAATTCCTCAAACAAAAGCCTGATGGGCGCACCAAAAAGTAGCGGAATTAGATACAGATTGTTAGTGATAGTGGCAACATGGGAAGACATTTGGAGTAAACAGGAGTTAGCAAGCCACATGTATGCAGGGCCTGGAGTGTACCCCTCCATCACAGTTATAGAGATAGGTGCGTGGTCAGACCCTGAGATGTCATGTATGGTGGAGGAGGACACTGCTTGTTGTCAACTAGTATCAAGTCAATGTGTGAATTCGAGTTATGTCTGGATGAGTGGAAGGTGTAGTCACGTTCATCCGAAGGTTGACACCTTCAGACATCATAGACATCCTCAGCATGAAGTAGGGGTTGTAGCATGGGCGGAGGGTGCTTAGATTTGCAGATGGTGTCTATCCTGTAGTCCACGAGAGGTTGTAGTCTCTACACATGACTAAGGCACCCTTTTGGATTGTTTTAAAATTCCGAAACAATTTCTTTAGGAAGCGGAGTTGATGGGAGTTGGGTGTGTAGAGATTCACAACAGTGTAGGGCTTATTGTTGAGTTCTCCTATCAAGATTAGTTATCTTCCCTCAGCCTGAACCTCCTGCAGGGAGAAGGCTACAGAATTCCTGATGGCAATGATTGTGCCCTTTTGTTTCATAGGCGCAGAGGCCATAAAAATGTGTGGAAATATTTTGTGGTAAAAGGAGGGAGTAGTACAGGTTGAAAAGTGTGTCTCCTGTATGCACAGTACATCAGTGTGACAGTTGAGGGCTTCTTTACAGACTGAGGCTCTCTTAGCAAGATAGTTTAAACCATGTACATTGAAGGATACTATTTTAAATACCATAGGTGGCAGGTAGACGCGTAGCGTGAAAGGGTGCGAGAGTCGCAGTTGCGATCCTGCATTCAGCTCCAGGGGGCCCGCAGCTCCTTGTGCTATCTTACATGCTGTATTTTACAATCACAAAATCCTGGCACTAGAATCCAGGTGCGATTAGCCCTGTGTCTCCCAGGGTCCCAGCCGAGCTCTGCAATCCAGTCCGGAGCTTCTAGATTGCCTTCTCCCCAGACCCCTAGACCACACCCCTCCTCCGTTCTCATTGGCTGGGGAGTAGTTGTGCTGTTTCCTGAATGGTGTGTGGAGCCCGGGAGTCGGGACAGGTAAGTGTGACTTTGTGCTGCTGTGTGCTGACATGTTGTGGGGACAGTGAGCCGCCTCCCTGTCACAAAGACCTGTGTCTGTGTGTGCGAGGAGGAGGGAGAAGAGAGCAGTGCCTGATAGCCGGGACAGGATGGCTGTAGCTGAGGTATAACACTGCTCTGTTCACTCATGTCACTCAGTGTACCCCCAACCTGACATGTCTGCTCATGTGGAAACACTGACAGCTAAGAACAGACACACAACCCCCCACAACACTTACAGAAATGTTGGTAAAAAATCCCCTAACACCTCCTGAGGGGCCCCAAAGGGCTCCAGGGGCTAAGATGTTTTTGTGTCAATTAGAGAAGTACTAGAAGGGAGGGGGGCTGGGCAGGTGAATCTAGCATTAACATCAGGGGGCATGTGTGATTACCAGGAGGAGGACACCTATCATTACCTAGAGGTGGGGGACATTTGTCATTACTAAGGGGGTGCATGTGGCTTACGAGGAGGGGGGCAAACCTCTGTTATTAACTTTTGAAAAGAAAATGGGTTGGGACTTTACATGAGACCATGGCTATCCAGCACACAGGTCTCCATCCCTATTTATATGGCAAAGGGAAGCAGTGGGACTTTGTATGAAACACGACACTAGGGCAGAATGAGTCGGTCTTTATTTACCTATACTGGCCCCCCTTTACTCTATACTACCCAGTACTAAAATACAATATTATTTGTTACAGATACCCTACTGGGCTCCTACTTACCTCCAGTACTCACACAAAAGGAATCTCTCATTGTATTGGATTGCCTCGCTGCTGCACTTTTACCGCCTCAGCTCCCGGGGGATCTGTTTCTCACCCCTGGGTATTGCCAAATTGAACATTAGCAGACATCCTTCTTTTTAATATTTTTACAATTCTACTATATACCCACAGGTAAGAGTGTTAGGATTACAGCCATTGTTTCCCCTCTTCCTGTTTTTAGTTATTTCCATTAACTAAGATTATTATACATTTTACATTATAGGTGTCCCCAATTTACTGCTCCTGATGAGTGGATACAACTCCACGAAACGTGTAGAGCTTTCATATTTGATGTCATATCACAGCAACCATGTGGTCACCATGGGTTTTAACTGCTTGAGTCAGCAATTTTTGATACATGTTACCATGTCTTATTTTTGGGCCTATTGCCGATATCGAGGTTGATCATGTGTTACTTTGTATATTGTGCTACCATTTTTTACTATAATGTGATACACAAATCATGTTTTATTTTTTATTGTATCATACCTATTGATTTACTGTTGATGTCATTTTATGCATTAAGCCCCAAATTATGTCAAATAAATTATCTGTTATTAACTTAATGAGGGGAGGAATTAAATACGTTGCAACTGGGGTGGGGGGGCATGTGTAATTACCAGGAGGGGGGCAGACAATTTGTAAAAATCAGACAATTTTACTGTGCCTGTAAGCCCTGGTTCACACTGATGCGATTGTGGAAACGCAGAAGATTCACTGCATTTCCTCGCATTGCACTGCATAGCAATCACGCAACATCCATGTGATCTGCAGCGAGTGTCAATGTTAGATTAACAACACCCCAAAACAGATTGCAAATGCAGTGCTATTGCCAGAATTGCATCGCATGGGTTTGAACACCCATGCGATGCAATTTAGGTGCAGGGAAAAAAAAGGGTCCTGCACCACTTTTGTGTGGATGGGATTTGAGCCATACAAAATGTATGGCTCGTATCACACCCCACAGACATTGCATGTGATGTACACAATTATGCGTTGTGATTCCTGTGTGAATCACATGCAGCGTTCTGCACGCACCAGTGTAAAACCAGGCTAAATGTCTGGGAATAGCAAACACTGCCCATAAACAAAATATGGCCACAGGTCAGCTTGCAACTGCACATGCTCAGTTCCAAAAGCAGCAAAGTAAGGGGGGCACTGATATAAATCAAGCCTTATATCAGTGACCCCCCCCCCCACACTTTAGTGCAGTGATTCTCAACCAGGGTTCCGTGGAACCCTAGGGTTCCTCCAGAGGTTACTAGGGGTTCCTTCAGCATTGGGCAATTTCTGCCTCTCAGATAAGTTCCCACTGACACCAGTGATCTTTTTATCTATCTGTAAGGAGGTGATTCTTCCCAATGACCACAAGTGTAAGGACCATTCTTCCCACTGACCATTACACTAATGTATCATGAGTTGTAGAGTTCACATTTTTAGCAGGGGTTCCCCGAGACCGGAGAACTATTTCAAGGGTTCCTCTGTGTTGAAAAGGTTGAGAAAGGCTGCTTTAGTGTATTCACTCTGTGGAAGGTGGTCTGTGGTCACCAGAGTCCCCCCCCCCCCCCATCAGAGAATCCAGCTTTCCCCCTTAGGCTGTATTTATACCTGAGCGTTTCAAAGTTGCAAGTTTTTTCCGCGTTTTTGTACAGGTCACCAATGAAAAAAAGCAGAAAAACCCCTGTAATCTGCCCCAAAGAAGCTCATGTTCTTTTTTGAGCTTAAGGTGTTTTTCAGGTGTTTTGCTTCAGGTGACAAAACGCTCAGATGTGAACAGGTGCCATTGAAATTAATGGAATTTTGCTTTTTTTTTGCATTTTTCAGGGCATTTTACAAGCATTTTATGAGCTGAAAACACAGGTGTGAATGCTGCCTAAAGTGGTAGTAGACTTTTTTTTTTGATTTTTAAATTAATATCTTTTAAACTTGCACTGATTGAGTAGAAGCCGGTGACATCACTGTGAGCTGTGTTCCACTGCAGAGACTCTCGTGCATGTCATCGCAGCTCATCCAGTCAGACGGCAGGAGTCCCCAAACTGGGAAGGAAGACCTAATGAAGATTGAAACATCTGCAGTGGTGACAGAGTGCCGCTGGAGGACTTTGTTCTAAGGTAAGTCTTTCATAATGTGCTAATATGCAGTGCATACTAGCACATTATGCCTTTAACTTGCAGAGCTTGTTTTTGTTTTTTCTTCGAAATTCCTTTACTACCACTTTAAATCAGAGTCCTCAGCATTCCCCATTACAACATCAGAGTTTGCAGAATTCACATTTACAGTGCAAGGGAGAACTCTTGTGGATCCTGGTATAAAAAAGGAACACTGTAGACTGTGATGTAAGGGGGGATGATGCAGACCTTAATGTAAGGGGGAACTAGGATTGTTGTGTAAGAGGGGGGAGGCTCTGGTGTTCAGAGACCCCCTATATCAGAGTTTCCTTTTATTCCAGATCCCCCTAACATCAGTGACCACAGAGTTCTCCTTTTACATCAGGGACCACAGAGTTCTACTTTTACATCAGGGTCCACAGAGTTCTCCTTTTACATCAGGGTCCACAGAGTTCTCCTTTTGCATCAAGGACCACAGAGTTCTCCTTTTGCATCAGGGTCCACAGAGTTCTTCTTTTACATCAGGGTCCACAGAGTTCTTCTTTTACATCAGGGTCCACAGAGTTCTCCTTTTGCATCAGGGACCACAGAGTTCTCCTTTTGCATCAGGGTCCACAGAGTTCTTCTTTTACATCAGGGTCCACAGAGATCCCCCTTACACTGTAAAGGGTAACCCTGCAGACTCTGATGTAAGGGGGAACTCTGAGGACTTTTTCATTCCACTTTCTTACAAAAAGTAGCACTAACACACCCATCTCTGCCCATATTCTACTTAAAGTGGTACTAAAGCCATACGGTTTTTTACCCTAATGCATGCTCTGCACTAAGGTAAAATACCTTTATATCCAGGAAAACCCTGTTATACTTACCTGAGCCTGATCTTGAACCAGGGTTGTGGTCTCTCTCCCTCCCCACAGGGCAGATTGATAGCAGTGGGAGCCATTGACTCCTGCTGCTGTCAGTCAAATCCTTTGATGAGGGAGCAGGGGGCAGGGTGAGGCCCCACTGTCTGTGTCTATGGATGCAGGCAGCAGGAATTGGGAGAGAGGCCACACGAGTACCCTCCCTAGCAAACGCCTTGCTGGGGGGGGTATTCGGAAGGCAGGAGGAGCCAGGAGCACCGGAGGGGGACCCACGAAGTGGAGGATCGGAGCTGCTCTGTGCAAAGCCATTGCACAGAGCATGTTTGTTATTTAAAAAAAAAAGTTTAGAATCACTTACAATTTCTGAAAGGCCAATTGTCTGTCATGCTGATTAATCATCTACAGTGCTTTCTAAAGCACAGATATGAGATATTTAAACAGGTTGGGAGTTCTAACTTGACTTTAACTTCCTAATCTGCGTGCTTGTACACAGGAGAATTGGTATTCTTAGAAAAAGGTCAGCAATGAAACCCCTGCAGTTCTCTCACTCTGTGGGATATCAGGGCCAGCACACTGTGGAAGTGTAGTCTTACAACCCAAGAATGGCCTGGGCAGAGACGTTTGAACATTTTCTTTAACTGATGAAAATAAATCATGTACTTACAATCACGCAATCCAACTCTTTGATCATTGATTAATATTGAATCTGCATCATCTATTGGCAGGAAGCATACAACATTGCACAATTGCTAGGCATCTCACCAAATCTGCCTTTTACAAATAAGTTCAAGTAGAAAAATATTGATCCTTATTTGGTAAAATCTATGACAGAAAAGTGTAAACATTTTAGGAATGTAACAAAAAAAAAATCTTACACTGATACCTAGAACTATGAGATCAAATCCACATGGGGAAAATATGCTAGAACAAACAATGTTATTTTTAGAATATCTAGATATTGCTTACATGACACCAAAGCACGGATTTTAGAAAGTAGTATCAAACACCTAATGGAAAATATGGTATGTTCATCCCTGGCATTATTTATAATGAACATGTCAGTATCATGTGATAACCTTTTTAGGTCAATATACTGTATTGGTCTTGTGGGCCTACAAGTGATTTTTTTCCACTTCACAAATTGTTTTCTGATGCATTCAGGGAAGGTCCTGGGAGAATGCTATAAAGAGGCACTCCACATAGGGATAGGAGTTTTTTTTAAACGTTTTTATTTTTATTTTGGTAGGCCAATCTGTGCTTTACACATATAGGGTAAAGTGGCAGCAATATACATACTTGTAGACTTCTATAGACCTGTATGCTTACTTTTTTCTCATTCCCTTATCACTCTGTTAAATTACCATGAGTAAATAGAAAGCCTGGTGTAAGCTACTAGTCTCTGGAGTTTCAGCCTACATGGAGCTTTGCACTCCGGTTGTGACTGTTCATTCACCTGCAGTGCAGCTAAGGGTGCAGATAAAGGTTTGGGTCTCTATGTCCTCAATCCCTTTTTTTGTCCCAAAATTAAGAATAGGGGGTCTGTTTAAACCCATGAAATCTCACAAAGACCCCCCCGCCCCCCCCCAGCAGGGCTGTGAAACAAAACGAATAAAAAAATGTTTATAAAACATTATAGGCTCACGCATTACTGCTTATGCAGTGTGGATGATTGGTTTGTTTGTGCAGTTGGAGCTGCCTGTTACTCTAGAGCAACCGTCACTAAATGGCGGCCCGTGGTCTGAACACGGACCGAACGACGCTCCTGTCCGGACCATCAGGCCACCAGTGTACAGCGCCACATCCCACTCCTCAGCTCAGCAGTCATTGGTTGCTGGGACCACGAGCATCCCTGCAACCAATGACGTTGCGTGTGGGTACCCCTCCCTGCTGCTTACAATCTCGCGGCTCCTGGCCGGGCCGCAAGATACTCCCTGATGTCACGTCCACGCCTTCTGCTGTTATCTCGTGGCTCTTGGATCTCACTCGGCTGGCCGCGAGGTATGATATGTATGCGTGCCCTGCCCCCTTCAGCAAGACTCCTGGCAGAGACGCAGCTCTTGTCCCCCAAAATGTGCCCATCAGAGTGCCCCTTAACATAAAATGTGCCCATCAGTGTGCCCCTTAACATAAAATATGCCCATCAGTGTGCCCCTTAACATAAAATAAGGGGCACTCTGATGGGCACATTTTATTGTGCCCACAGGGTGCCCCTTAACATAAAATGGGCCCATCAGAGTGTCCCTTAACATAAAATGTGCCCTTCAGCATGCCCCTTATTTTATGTTAAGGTTCACTCTGATAGGCACATTTTATGTTAAGCGGCACTCTGATGGGCACAACAAAATGCCCATTAGCATGCCTCTTAACATAAATATACCCATCAGAGTGCTCCTTAACATAAAGGCACTCTGATGGGAACACCTGATGTAAGGTGGCACTGTGATGGGGACGCCTGATGTAAAGGGCCACTCTGATGGGGACACCTAATGTAAGGGGGCATTCTGATGGGGACACCTAAAGTAAGGTGGCACTGTGATGGGGACACCTGATGTAAAGATGCACTCTGATGGGAATACCTGATGTAAGGTGGCACTCGGATGGGCACACCTGATGTAAAGATGCACTCTGATGGGAACACGTGATGTAAGGTGGCACTGTGATGGGGACACCTGATGTAAAGATGCACTCTGATAGGAAGACCTGATGTAAGGGGGCACTCTGATGGGAACACTTGATGTAAAGATGCACTCTGATGGGAACACCTGATGTAAAGGAGCACTCTGATGGGCATACCTGATTTCATGGAGATACCTGATGTAAAGGGGCACTCTGACGATAGCACCTAATGTAAGGGGCACTCTGATGGGACAAATTATGTAAAGGGACACACTGATGGGAGACACCAGATGTAAGGGGGCCTTCTGATGAAGAAACCTGATGGAAGAGGGCATTCTGATGGCAATACCTAAAGTAAAGATATAAGAGGATAATCTGATGGTGGCAACTGATTTATGGAGGTAGTCTGACAGGGGAAACCCAATGTAATGAAATACTCTGGTAGGGGCACCTGATATAAGGGGGAACACTATTGAGGAAATTTACATTGACATATACAGAATATTACCAGAGTATGTGGAGGAAACAGTAAAGCCCCGTACACACGATCGGTTTTACCGATGAAAACAGTCCGATGGACTTTTTTTCATCCGACAAACCGATCGTGTATGGGACCCATCGGTCTTTTTTCCATCGGTTTTAAAAAATAGAACATGTTTTAAATTTTTCCGATGGATCAAAAAACGATAACAAAATCCGATCGTCTATGGGCAAGTCCATCGGATAAAAAACCCACGCATGCTCAGAATCAAGTCGACGCATGCTCAGAAGCATTAAACTTAACTTTTCTCGGCTCATCGGAGTGTTTTACGTCACCGCGTTTGGAACGGTCGGTTTTTTGACTGATGGTGTGTAGGCAAGACTGATGGAAGTCAGATTCATCGGATTTCCGATGGACAAAACCATCGGATTAGAATCCATAGGATATCTGATCGTGTGTACAAGGCTTGGGAAAAGCGCCAGAGAGCGTGGCTTGCTCTAAAAAAAAGGAAAGTAGACCTGTTCTTTCATGGCACAGACTTGTGATCCGGACCTCGGCCCGAAATTTTTTTTTTAGTTACCAAACATTCTTGAATTTTAATTCACTACCCCTGCTCTAGGGGGATGCAGCAGTTGTAGGAACACTGCCACAGGTTCTAATTTGACAGATGTAAAGGTGTAGGTGAGTGGCCCTGAATGCACACTGTCTGTGTTTGGGGCCATACACCTGTACCCGAACTGCTTTCAATTTATGACCTGTGGCTAAATTGGTATAACTGCTGTGTCCTCATAGTGTAATATAGGCTGTTTGCATACAGCTTCAGCAAGTAGAAAAAAAACACTGGTTTACACTATACAGACCACAGCGTCCATGTGAATGAGCTCCAAGACCTAATTCACACACAGTGATATTTATTAACCACTTGCCGACTGCGTCCAGTACATATACGTCGGCAGAATGGCACAGCTGCGCAAAGCAATTTCGCGCCGTGCACCCCTGCCGCAAGCTCCGTGACCGTGCCCGCGGGACCCGCAGACTCGATGTCCGCCGGTGTCCCACAATTGTGTCACAGAGCTTCAGAACGGGGGGCTGCCTGTGTAAACAAGGCATCTCCCTGTTCTGCCTTGTGACAGGACACTGATCGTCTGCTCCCTGTCATCGGGAGCAGTGATCAGTGTTGTGTCACATGTAGCCCAGCCCCAACACAGTTAGAATCACTCCCTAGGACATACTTAACCCCTTCCCCGTCCCCTACTGGTTAACCCCTTCCCTGCCAGTGTCATTTACACAGTAATCAGTGCATTTTTATAGCACTGATCGCTGTATAAATGACAATGGTCCCAAAATAGCGTCAAAAGTGTCCGATGTGTCCATCCATAATGTCACAGTCACGATAAATATCGCTGATCGCCACCATTACTAGTAAAAAAAAAAAAATATTAATAAAAATACCATAAAACTATCCCCTATTTTGTAGGCGCTATAACTTTTGCGCAAACCAATCAATAAACACTTATTGCGATTTTTTTACCAAAAATATGTAGAAGAATATGTATAGCCAAACAAGCGTTGCTATACATCTCCATTAAGGCCAACTGTAGGCTGGTGTACAGAGACAGGCAGAGTGACTGTCTTTGTAAGATGTGCAGCAGTGCAACATGTTTGTCATTGCTCCCCTCCCCATCCCAGCAGTCACTGGTTTTTAAGTACACTGTCAGCTTTACAGCCAACAGGCTCCTAGCAACCAGTGAAACTAATAGTGGGTGAAGGCTGACAGGGAAGCTGGGAGATTAGATCCCCATTAGATATGCCCTCTCTTTGTGGTTGACAGCAGGCAGTGAGAACATTTTATAACCAATAGCAGGCTATCTATTGGCTAAGTAAAAACCACCCACTGCCTACTGTCTGTCATAGGGGGAGTGGGTTTGATGGGGAACTAATGTCCCCCTATCCTCATCAGGCTCTGCCACCAAGTGACCGTACTGAACTTAAATTGAAATAGATTTTGGTTCTCCCAATCAATGCTGAGTTACTGCAGAATTTAGAAAGAAGTATGCACCCATTGAAAGAGAACCAGCAGATACAATTCCCCTTATCCTCAGCAGGAATAAGCTCTCACAGCTGGCAGAGTTCTCTCCTGTCTGAAGACACACTTCAGATCCCCACCTGCTCTCAGATCCACACTCCACTGATCCTTCTGTCAATTTCCAGCAGCTTTAAGTCTTCATTCTGCTGATGCACAAGCCCCACAGCTCATTGCCTGCACACAGGTCCTCTCTCCACCTCTGCACTGATGTATGGCAGCTCTCATAACATAGCAAAACATCTCAGGCCACTACACAAGCTTCTCCAGCACCCAGCTAAAAGGTACATGGTTAGTGGCGCTCACTGAAATATAGCATGGGACACTAGGTCCAAAGAAGTCCTTTAAGCAGTTTGCTTTGTGGTGAGGTAACAGTCTTTTTGCACTTCTAGGCTGCCTTGCAAACAAGGGGGAGCAGAAGCTGTACTCCAGAGCATGTAAAGAGATAAAAAACAAAGGCAGGCGCGGCACGAGACCCGGAAAACTCTCCACAGGATTGAACACCGGCTCCACTGCACCGGGCTTGAACATTGCTGGCACGAGCGGAGGTGCACATCCCACAGGACCCCTACATGCCGATCTAAAGACACCTTAATGTGAGTGTTTTAATGTTACTGCTATATTAAAATCACACAGTTTTACTTCAGCGGCGCCTGCCTTTGTTTTTTATTTCTTTCCAGCACCCAGCTGCATGTGCTATTGTCCCTACAAACATTCAAACCAGCACCTGCCATGGAACATTAAACCTCCACGCTGTCTGTGTGACAACCAAAACAGCAGGGAGGGAGCTCAACTACCTTGAGGATGGAGTGTCCGTATTGACACTCCGACCTCAGTGTGCTTCTGCAGGACAATTAATGTTCCTTTCCTTCCAACGGGTACGTGACTGACTCTTCTTTGGTATAAGCACTGACATTTATCCAAGGAGGCACGACAGAATTCTAAAGAGTGTCATACATCTTTATGATTTCCAGGGAATATACCCTCGCCGGCCACTTTACTAGGTACACTTTGCTAGTACCAGGTTGGAACCCTTTTACCATCAGAACTGCCTTAAAGCGGAGTTCCACCCTGAAAAAAATAAAAAATACACGAAAATGCAGCAAAATTTTTTAAAAAAAATAAATATTTTTACTCACCCGAAATACCGGTTGCTATGCGGAAGTCCCTAATCTGCCTCTTCCTTATCCGAGGTGGATCTTCTTCATCCCTCCTACTTGTGGTGTCTTCTGGTGAATGGGCGCACTGCCTTCTGGGAACTGTGAGTAATCACAGAGAGCCCATTCACAAGTCGGCGCGAGACTCGTGCATGCGCAGTAGGAAACGGGCAGTGAAGCCGTAAGGCTTCACTGCCTGTTTCCCTTAGAGAGGATGGCGGCGCGGGACCTGTAATCATCAAGGGATTGGCATCGGGGGGGCCATCATCGCGGGCGAGTAGGACAGGTAAGTGTCCTTATTAAAAGTCAGCAGCTACAGTGTTTGTAGCTGCTGACATTTAAAAAAAAAAATTGCGGGTGGAGCTCCGCTTTAATTCTACGTGTCATAGATTCAACAAGGTGTTGGAAACATTCCTCAGAGATTTTGGTCCATATTGACATGATAGCATCACGTAGTTGCTGCAGATTTGTCAGCTGCACATCCATGATGCGAATCTCCCATTCTACCACATCCCAAATGTGCTGTAGTGGATTACGATCTGGTGACTGTGGAGGCCATTGGAGTACAGAGAACTCATTGTCATGTTCAAGAAACCAGTGGTGAGATGATTTGAGCTTTGTGACATGGTGCATTATTTGGCTGGAAGTAGCCATCAGAATATGGGTACACTGTAGTCATAAAGGGATGGACATGGTCAGCAACAATACTCCGGTAGGCCGTGGCGTTTAAACGATGCTCAATTGGTACTAAGGGGCCTAAAGTGTGCCAAGAAAATAAACCCCACACCATTACACCACCATAACCACCAACCTGAGCCATTGATACAAGGCAGAATGGATCCATGATTTCATGTTGTTTATGTCAAATTATGACCCTACCATCTGAATGTCGCAGCTGAAAATCATCAGACCAGGCAACGTTTTTCCAATCTTCTTTTGTCCAAGTTTGGTGAGCCTGTGCGAATTGTAGCCTCAGTTTACTTTTCTTAGCTGACAGGAGTGGCACCCAGTGTGGTCTTCTGCTGCTGTAGCCCATCTGCTTCAAGGTCCGATGTGTTGTGAGTTCAGAGATGGTATTCTGCATACCTTGGTTGTAACAAGTGGTAACAAGTGGTTATTTGAGTTACTGTTGCCTTTCTATTATCTCAAAACAGTCTGCCCATTCCACTCTGACCTTTGACATCAACAAGCCATTTTCATCCACACAACTATACAATAACAATATTTTCTCTTTTTTGGACCATTCTCTGTAAATTCTATAGATGGTTGTGCGTGAAAATCCCAGTAGAGCAGCCCATTATGAAAGATCCCTCAAAACAGATCCCTCCAGCAGTGCACTGTCACTGCCAGGGTTTCCATCTTCACCCAGTCTTCCTTCCAGGTTTGCTGGTTCCAGCCATTTGAATGGCCAAACCACGAAGATGTTACTCCCGGGCATGCACACGGGAGTCACTGTTGTGGCACAGCGCTCTGGGTTGATGGCAGTGGACACATTTAGTGTGCCCTCAATTCAGAGCACATTGCCAATATGCTGGTGACGTCACCAGTTGGAAAACATGTGAATCTCCTAATGTGCATAATTTTACCTACAGGTGAACTTTATTATAAACTTACCTGTAGATAAAAGGGACAAAGTGGAGTTGTACTACCATTTTAAAGAAGATCTGTGATCTAAATAATAAACTGCATCAAGGTATTATTTGGTAAAAGCTTAAGAAGGTAAAACAAGTCATATAATAGAATAGAATATTCTCTGTTATTACCACAGAATTATACAGACTTATTGTTGATTTTGCATGTAGATACTTATTACTGCTTATACAAGGCACTGTGCAAAGTGTAAATCTTAGGCAGACAGGCATGTTCAGACTGAACAAGCTGTCTTATGTGTACTTAATTTAAGTGCGGTGGCCTGCCATCTTCATACTTTTTTCCAATAACTGAACCTACGTTTAAATTCACACCGTAGAAGCATATTTTGGACACCCAGTAATAACTGTTTATACTCACCACTTATTTCTCTAAGATATTATTATGTTAAAATAACATCAATAATCTTAATCTCTTCAGTACAACACTGAGCTAACTGTGCATAAAAATGAGTCAACACAGAAGAACGATATCCACAAGATCCTTTTTGCAGACAATAATCTCAAAAAAATATTTTAATTAAATGTTGGTACGCCATAATTATAGGAGAAATGAGAACCAAGATGAGACCATAATGTTGTACAAAACCAATCTTTGGATCCCAGGGGTGAGAAATGGAAAGTGCTGGTATCTCTTGGGAAAAATGAAGTATGTGTGAAAAGTGTCTGACAGTATAGCATGCTTATTGGGATAAAAAAAAGTACTTGTAAGTAATAGTAATGATAAGTCATATCATTGAGGCCACCACTGCAATAAAATATTCTTTTGGCTCCTAAATTGATGACTTGTAGTTACAGTACTTAAAGTGAACCTGTATCGTGCCCGTTTATAGGAAATAACAGGTTTGCTGGATAGCTCTCTACCTCTGCTTCTGATCTTACCTTAACCACACTCCTTCATTGCTCAATTAATACAGCAAGAAATATTTATGCACACGAGGCGCATGTGAATTCTTCAAAGGCCCCTTTCACACCGGCGAATCCACTAAGCGAAATCCGCTTGCTCAGCGGGGGATCTTTCTTTGCTGATCCCCGCTAAGCAGGTAGATGACAGGTCCGTGTCCGCTCTGCATAGCGGACACCGACATAGTCCTGCTTTCCTCTATGTGGCAATCAAATGGAAACGGACGGCCTGTTCTATTCCATCCAATGCCATCTGATCCGATCCGCCGGACGGATAGGGAATAGGACCACCATCCATCTGTTTTTGGCAGACAGGATCAGATCAGATGGCTGCTGGTGTCCGCTGACATCCGCAGCTCCATAGAAGAGACTGAAGGGTCCAATCAGGTCTGCCTGAAAAACTGATGTAGTACCCTTTAGGTAGGTAGGAGCTAGAGGTAGGATTTTTGTGGACAGGTAAATTTAGGCAAGCCTGGCTGGCAGACAGGCCTGTTTGTTTTGATCTGATCTGGGCTGGGAGTGGCTAAGGGTAGCAGCTGGTGACTCACAGGCAGCATCAGTGATTCCTCTCTCTTCTTTCTAGAGTTTGCAGGAAAGCTAAGGAAAGAGAGGAGCAGAGGAGAGGTGGAGCTGCCTGGGGTGTTTTAGGAAGCCCTGACCAATCCCCAACCTGGATTGGCAGGGGGCAGGCCTCCTTAAATACCCAGGGTCAGCACAGCTGGGGAGGGGTTGTCGGGTGGAAGAGCTGGAGTGAGAGAGTGTGGAGGCTGTCGGGGCCTTTAAGGGAGCTCCCCAGTCTTGGGGGTGTGACCTTGGGCCTGGGCTAGGGTGCAGCCGGGACCGCTTCCAACAACACATGAAGAGGTCCTGGACCAGAGGCAAAAGAGAGAGCAAGGAGAGGACAGCAGCAGAGAGCACTTCTAAGAGACTGCTGGGAGGAAAACTGGTCACAGCCAGGAGGGCTGGTGAGTGAGGCAGAGTCGGGGGGACTGGGGAGGCATATTTTAGAGGACTGGGAGCTTGCAGTCTGAGATGGGTGCAGAACCAGAAGAGTGGACTGTGGTGAAAGGGGCAGTAGAGAGAGGCAGCTTCAGCCAGGTGGGCTGGGAGGGCCTGAGAATGGCTTACTGGGCTCAGTAGCCGTGTGTAGGACAGCTAGCACCAGAGACTTTCTAATTTGCTACACTATAGGGGCCCACGGTAAGTATTAGGGGTGGCGGAGGGCGACTGCTGCACACAGAAGGTTTTTTTATCATTGAATGCATTAAGATAAAAAAAATATGACTTTACAACCACTTTAAGCTTGGAAGGGGTTAGACTGAATACTCCTATCTTTATTTAAGCATCAACATCCCTGTCCTTGGTCTCTTGCGATGACAATACATGTATATCAATAGCAAAGAGAACACAAGACACTAGATATCTAAGGGCAGGTTCCACATGCATACTCCCTAAGGAGGTTCTAGTCATTGGCACCTACTCTGCAGCACCTGCTTCTAATTTCATGAATTTCAAGTGGTTGTAAATTTACTCTACACTTCCATGGATGATTTAGCCCAACGGGAATTGCAACGGCAGGAATCTTCTGACTCCTTCTGCTACTGTAAACTATCAGATGTGGCTGCTGATCATGTTCACTATAATGACAGGTCACCAGCGGCTGCAGCTATTCGTGGCTGTCCGCAGAGCCAGTATTTACCTGTGATGATCGCTGCTGGATGCACTTTGTGTATGTCCAGCTGCGATCACTGCAGGTAATCACGGGCTTTGCAGACAGCTGCAGATAGCTGCAGACACTGGCAACCTGTCATTTTAGTAAACTGGATTGGCGGCCACAGCTAGCGGCTCACAGGAGCAGAAGGAATCAGAAGAAAAGGAAGAATTTGAAACAGGCCACATCACCCCTGTGAATGCTGCCTTAGGAATGTACTTATTCCAGGTGACAAATCTGCATTACCATTATTTTAGATCATGAGAATGAATACCTCACTTAAATTTTTTTATGAGTCAATTGGTCACCTTTGTCTGTAGGCATGGTTTGCATGAAGATCATATGTTTGCCAAATATGTTGAAAAAGTCATTCATTTCAATAGGGTGTGCTTATTTTTTCATATGACTGTAGGTTCTATACGATTATACACCCCAAACAAATTTGTTCCCTTATGGAATAAAAAGATTATTTGTGCTGCCCATTTAAAAATAGATCAAGTAACACAAATACATTTTTGAAAAACACATCAAACGTGCATCTACATATGCAAAGTGCAACACCATATACAAACTTAATAAATACATCAGATGCACAATCTGATATATGCTCAAATATATAATTTTGTAGTGAACAATACAACCATGCATCAAATTATATAAAGTAAAACCATTATAAATTAGGCAAAAAAGTCAACATATCATGTAAATAAGTTGTGAAGACGTCCTGTGTGACAAAAAACGCGTTGGCTTGGTTGTAACATAATCAAGGCGGCTATAGTAGTGTGCTGTTATGCTACTATATGTTTGTGAGTACGCTTTTTTTGCTTTTGATAAACTGGCTATTTTTAATGATATCACACTTTCCAGTTTGTTTATGTGCCTTGGATTTTTTGCATTGGTGCTAGGCTTGGTTGTGACATCATTACGCAAGCTGACTCTAGTGCTGTGCTGTTTATGCTGTTTTGCTACTGTATGTTTGTGAGTACCCTTTTTTTGTTTTTATTTTTAATAGTATCACACTATCCAATTTATTTATTTCCTTTTAGATGTTTTGGATTGTCCAAGCAATATTTGAGTGAAGCCCTCAGTGAAGGCTCTTTAAATGGCCAGATGACATCCTTGAGGCAGTGCCTCTGTTTCTATTAAACCCTCAGGACCTCATATTTGGAAGGTCACTGTTAGTTGGGGTACACCTGGGGGTAGTGTGACCCAGGTGTATAATTAGTAAAGGTTCTGGACCCCTTTTTGGTAATTTGTGGAGGATTGAGTGGTGTATTACTCACCTTGGCCTGTGGGTGGCGGTGTACCCGCAGACTCAAGGTAGAATCACTGCCACAGTGTTACCCTTTTTGTCCCTGTCCGGAGATGGTACGGCTGGGGCGGGGAACCCGCCGTGGTGTTGATGGAGGGAGATAAAAGGAGGAGACGCCCTCGCCATGAGGTTGGGTTTCGTTTGTTCTTTCTCGGAGGAGTTCTCTTGACGCACCCAGGCACCTTAGGCCTGGGTGAGGGCGGTTCAAGGTTCCGGCCCAGGCGCCCTAGGCCTGACTGGAATGAAGTTGGGGTCCATCCCAGGCACCTTCAGCCTGGGGTGAGGTACTATATCGTAGGCCTGGGGCCCAGTAACTTCGACTGGGTCCCGCAAGGGCGAAGTGATCTCAGGGTGCCGCCTTGCGAGGGGACCCGCATCTGAGGTGAGGAGGCTGGGGAGGTTACCCATCCGGAGACCCGGAGCAGCATCAACCCGGTGACGGATGGGCCTCCGGTAACTCTCTTAGAGGGACATCTTCCCCTGATAGGGGCCGCAGCGCAGCGAAGGTACTCCCATCTATGTTCTATGGAGTCGCTGGTAGAGACTCACAAGTTCTATATTCTATGCCATTCAAAGCTGCTACAACCCCTGGTTAAAGCACAGGGGTTTAGACTGAAATCAGGATAGTGCCTCGGCCTGCTCATCCCATCTTATCAAGTTATAATAATGTTCCAACCAGTTGACTATTAAGACATTGTTTATTGTGGAGCGTACAATAAAGCAAGAGTTGGACTGTGATCGGTGTATGGACTCTGGTTAATGGGAGCAAGGGAGATTCCAGCATAGCAGGACTGAGTTTTAAGACTAATGCACATTGGCCCGAGGAAATATCTGGTACTGGTCTTCACCTCACCCACAGCCATGGGGAGGACATGGGCCGTAGCGCATCTCACCCTGTCATGTGACATACCCCTAGCAAAAGGAAATGGGGTGAGGCCGCTACACTTCCAAATATGAAAAAGCTGATGTGCAATCAGGTGGTGAAACATGAATTGGACACATCATTACATATGGCGAGTTATCACAACCTATATGTGAATTTTTTTATTGCACTAATTATAATGGTACAGTATATAATTTGATGCATAGTTGTATTGTTCACTACAAAAGTATATGAATATCTAAATCCTTTTAAATATTTAAAAATATTGTAAATCTGATGCATTTATTAAGTTTGTATATACCGTAGGTTTTCACAATTATTTTTAGAGTTGCATATGTAAATTAAAATTTGGTGTGTTTTTTATTTTTATGAAATTGTAATTTTATTTATCTAGTTTTAAAAGGGACAATGCAACTAATTTTTTTATTCAGTTTGTATGTCTTGTTATATTCTGGCAGCTAATGAGTGCAGCTACCCAAATTTCTTTCTTGTCACTAAGTGCAGAGTTTTTGGTTATAAATGTGTTCCCTTACTGCAAATTTGACAATCTGGGAATCCAAAAAAGGTATGTTGCATATTCCACACCAATATAAGCAACACCAATATAAGCAAGCTTTCAATTCACAATAAAGGTGATGTGGCTCTTTTGTTTGAGTAAGGAAGAACTAAATGTCAAAGAAATCACTCTGATTGCTTGACATAGTTTAAATATAGCTGCAAAAGATGAAAACCAGCTCTGCACATGTTGCTTATACCAAGCTTCCTCAGTTGATCAAAGCTGTGTGAGGCTGTGGTTAAACTGCAGAGACAGATCAGCAATCTATTCAGTGTGACATATGTCTTACATTTTTAACTTTTTCCAAACAATGCAGAGAAATATTATTTAACCTTAAAATATACCGTATATATTGAATGATTCGTATTATCAATATAGCATATGATATATTTGCTGCATACATGATGATGTTTTAGTTCTTTGGCGCATGTTTCTGCATAAGTAGGAAACAGAAATTGTCAGGTTTAATGACAATAGAAATGTCATTACATTTTTTTGGGCCAATTTACTTGAATCAAATGTCCCCCTGATGTGCAGTAGATGACCAGCAATGCCCAAAAAAAATGCCTTAAATAAAATGCAAATAAGCATGTATGTGTGACTATGACTTAAAGAATGAATAGAGGTTGTTTGCCTAACAATGTGAATATCACTAAATATGGGAAACTTGTGTTTACTTTGACTATCCAATCATGTACAAGAAAAAGAAAGCACATGATTGGGCTTATAATGTGCCAACTCAAACTGCGCCTGGATGGTAATGCTATCCACAGTAAAAGATGATAAAAAGCAGTGGCTCTGCTGTGAGATATCTTCCACAGAACAGATTAAAGTATGGTATGTCAAAAAGAGCCATGCTATAAAACAGTGATGGTCAAAACGTATAAATCAAAGATGAATCAAAGTGAAATTGCGTAATACAATGATAATGTAAATATTATATACCGTATATACTCGAGTATAAGCCGAGATTTTCAGCCCTTTTTTTTTGGGCTGAAAGTCCCCCCCCCCCTCGGCTTATACTCGAGTCAGCGAAATTGAATATTGTAAATTGTACCTGAAGGCTGCGGCGTCCATCATTTAAAACTCGCGGGCTCTTCCTGGTCCCTTCCGTGATAGGCAGAACTGTGTCTGCTGAGAATCGCCTATCACGAACGTTCTCTCATCCTCAGTTTCCCAGCAGACGTCCGTGATTGGCGGAAACTGAACACAGTGTCTGCTGGGATGGGTGAAGATGAGAGAACGTTCGTGATTGGCAATTCTCAGCAGGCAGTTCCGCCTATCACGGAAGAGACCAGGAAGAGAGCGCGAGTTTTAAAGGATGGACGCCGCAGCCTTCAGGTACAATTTTACAATGTTCAATTATAATTTTAGGGAAACAGTGAGGATGGGCACAGTGAGGATGGGCACAGTGAGGATGGCACATATGAGGATGGGCACTTGTGAGGATGGGAACACGTGAGGATGGGAACACGTGAGAATGGGAACTTGTGAGGATGGGAACAGTGAGGATGGGAACAGTAAGGTGGCAATGGGCTTAGTGAAGTTGCAATGGGTGGGCATTGTTGACCCTCGGCTTATACTCGAGTCAGTACGTTTTTCCAGGTTTTTGTGGTAACATTAGGTACCTCGACTTATACTCAGGTCGGCTTATACTCGAGTTTATACGGTAATCTATTGTATAACACCTGTGCACAACAAAGTCAAAGTGCAAATGCAGCAATGAAGTGCAAAAAAGTATGCAAAAATTGAAAAAGGGAAAAAAATATATACAAATATAAAGTTTGTGAAGATTAGAAGTGATCCTCTTCTGAAGTGTATAGGTAGTGAACATCCGATAAACATTCAGACCTCCAAAATTGTGACACCGCCACCTAAGTAAAGATGCAGGCTTATCAAATTCAGTGGACTTTCTAATAAACGAGAGGTCTGATGGGCATGTAGCCAAACACCCTGGCCAGGGTATTCCCAAGGTTCTCCTACAGGATCCACTTGAAGGTAGGGATATGGACTGTAATGCCCATCTCGATGGCATCCCAATAAGACAGTAATTAAACATGAAAGAAGAAGCTCCACATAGTGTAAAACCCTTCTAAATGTTTTATTAAAAGAAAAAGTTGCACTTACATCAAGAGGTACCATAAATCACATAGTTCAAAGTTGCCGTCCAGCTAAGAGCAAAGTAATGTCCCACACTTCCTGAAACATGCGATGATGTCAGCACTTTGCTCCAGCCTACGTGTTTCGTCACAAGTGACATCGTTCTGGGCACCTTGATTGGGCTTACAAAGTGAACACAGCTTCACCAACATTCATTTTGTAAAGTCATACATACCATTGTGATGGTTTAGTATTTTAGTTTAAGGCTTAGTATTTTTTATCATTCAGAGTCTCTTAGCAGTGTTCTGTCTAATATACTGTAGGTTTTTATGGTTTCAAGTTATAATGCAATAAAAGACAAATTAGTAGCATTATACATTTTTTACTCCCTGGGTACATTTATATTTGGCAAGCCAGAGTTCACAGTACATTCACAGATTTGTGGCACATAAAATAAGGCAAAAATTTTTTTTATTATAAATATAGTACATTGTTCCAAAAGTAGAAGGAGAAAGTTATTTATAATAAATATTAAAAGCTTACATTTTTAACACATTTTCAAGTATACAAATCAATAGTAACCATAACCAGCATTAAACAGCATTATAATACTGTAAAATTATTTACCTAAATTTAAATAAACACCTTTAGACCAGATTCACACAGGGGCGACTCGTCAGGCGACTCAGCCGCCTGACAAGTTGCGTCCCGTTATGTACAATGGAACCGTTCTAATAGGAGCGTCTCAAGTCGCTCCGACTTAGAAAAAGGTTCCTGTACTACTTCAAGACGACTTCAGGGCGACTTCCATTGACTTCAATACAGAAGTCATTTTTAAAGTCACCTCTGAAGTCATGTTAGGATCGCCTGGCACAGTCACGGGACAAGTCGTGCCGCCACTGTGTGAATGGGCTCTCACCTTCACGTATATAAACATGTTCACTCTTAATAAATCAGAGTGCCTTTCTGGCATCGTCTTAAACTGTCCGCCTGGCAATTGATCTTAAAACCTTAGTAAATTACAACCAATGATTCTATTCTAAGCAAAAAAAAATAAAAAATTTAAATTAAAATCTCCAGACTAGGAGTGAGAGCTATTGATGTACACTAGTTTAGAGTCTACAGTATACCAATGTAAAAACAAATTATATTATGAGGTTAATTTACTGATAAAACTTACACCCTTGACAGGGAGAATCCATACAAACCAAAGAATATAGGGGGGGGGGTTGTTTTTTACTTGTTTAGGAACCTTACCTCAGCTTGATTTTTTTTCTAAGCACACTCAGGTCTGCTTCTACATAGGTAAAATAATTTCTTCACAGCTATGTTTTTTACAAGATGATTGACTCATTTGGGTTTATTTACTAAAGGTATAGAATCTTTATTTAACAAGGTGAATGTCCATTTTGAAATGTGAATTTTCATGTAGCTTAGTGAAAAATAATGTAAATCTGTATTTATTTTAAATACCCAGTCTTGTGAAAAGGCAACTTAAATTAAAGAAACATGATTTTTTTTCCTTGCACATGTTCAAGTGAATGAAAATCTCCACTGCCAAGCTAAATGTATATTTACCTTGTACCTTGTAAACAAAATATTCCATTTACTAAATGAACAGAATATACGTTCTTATTAAATCAAGTCTATTACAGGTAGGGGAATTTTATAAATTAAATATTTATAGAAAAACATAAAACATAAGAAAGCTTTAGTAGAAAAATAGAACTAACAGAACTAAAATGAAAGTTAAGAAAAATGTCTAACATAAACCCTCACAGCACACCTTTGGTTGTAATCATGACAAACTAACATAAAGTTTAATAGTAAAAGAACAAAAAAAAACAATAACAAAATTAGCACAATACTTGTCTCAAAAATATCTAGCAATAGGCACTTGTTCACAATTACATAAGGCACAGGTCACAATTTACCTTCAGTATTTGTCTCTCCAGACATGAATATATTCCTAAGATTTTAAAGCCTTTATAATTTCATAGATACTTTCAACACAGAGTTCCAACCCGTGGCTGTAAAACTGCAAAGCACTTGTATCAGTATTTTAAGACAGAAGGACTATATTTGAAGCAAAAAGTCTTGCTGTAGGGTTTTTAAAAAGGATCACATACATTTTAGAGAGAGAACAGAAAACAATAAGAAATAAACTTTATCTGTTTTTGTTTTAATAGCTTATGTTTATTTTCGAGGCTAAGCTGTTATTGTGTAATCTTCATCGTGGGCATTTCATCTTGGAAATGTTAAAAATGACCTATTTAGCTGAACATAATTTCAACACTTCAGGACTTATTCACAATACTGTTTATAGAATTACACACCAAATGTGTCTCATCAGACAGCCATTATTTGGCTAAATAACGAAAGACCATTTCCAAGACAGAGTGCTATAAAATATCATCTCAAGGACCGTTGACAGTTTAATTAGCATCTTGAATTGCTACTTCCTGCAAAGGCTACCACCTGCACTAAAGCCATCCAGACTATCTATATAACAGATACACAATGTAGATCTCTGTGTACACAATACTGTACATCTTCTAAAATATAATGCCCCTTGTAAATTATTACTTTTAAAATAAAAAAACTCCAGTTGAATGAACAAGACAAGACCAAAACACAGAAAGCTCGGACAATTGATACACCTTAAGCTGTCTTTTGAGATTAACATTGCTACTTTAATCCTGGAGCTTTATCTGTTCCTCCACAGTGCAACATAAGCAAATGAGGGCATGGTCAAAAAGGAGAACAGCTAAAATTAAAGACGGGATGCGGAGTGAGAGTCCCTACTCGAAGTAGGGACAGAACCTTGAAACATGTTAGTGACAATGTCTGTAAGTTCAGGCTGTCAGTGAAAAATTAGGACTGTTGGAGCGGACTTTATAGGTACCAGAAAGGGAATACAAAGTATTAGAAAAATAATTAATATATTAAACATGAATAAAAGGTAGACAATATAACATTAAAAACAAGAGGTATTTGACTCTCAATTTAACCACTTCTCCACCGGGCCTATTCTGGAACTTCTCTCCTTCATGTAAAAATCAACATTTTTTTGCTAGAAAATTAATCAAAACCCCCAAACATTATATATTTTTTTTTAGCAGACACCCTAGGGAATAAAATGGTGGTCATTGCAACTTTTTATCTTGCATGATATTTGCGCAATAATTTTTCAAACGCTTTTATTTGGGAAAAAAAAACGGTTTCACAAATTAAAAAATAACAAAACAATAAATTTAGCCCAATTTTTTTGTATAATGTGAAAGATGCTGTTACGCCGAGTAAATAGATACCTAACATGTCACGCTTTAAAATTTTGCACACTCATGGAATGGTGCCAAACTTCGGTACTTAAAAATCTCCATAGGCGACGCTTAAATTTTTTTTACAGGTTACTATTTTCGAGTTACAGAGGAGCTCTAATGCTAGAATTGTTGCTCGCACTCTACCACACGCGGCGATACCTCACATGTGGGGTTTGAACGGCGTTTACATATGTGGGCGGGACATACATGCGTGTTCGCTTCTGAGCTTGAGCTACCATGGACAGGGGCGTTTTACTTTTTGTTTTTTTACTGTTTTTTTTTTTTATTTTGACACATTTCTGAAGCCATCTGATGTGATGTGTTCTCTGTTCTGCAACGACACTTTAAGCTGCTAAGTTCATACTGACACACCTGGCTATAGGAATGACATACCTGGCTATAGGAATGAAGGCTGCTCACACCTTTGTAAAGAGTTAGTAGGCTACTGCTCTATAACAGTACACAGAACATAGGCTTGTTAAAGTGGGTTTCCAGATTCCAATAAGTCCCCTGCCCGCAGACCCCCATGACCACAGTTTAGGGTTGTGGGAATGAGGCCCTGGTCCCCATCAATATTAGGACAGAGTGCAGAGCCCCCCTGCCCCAAAGCACCCACCCACCCCCAAGTTGAGGGCATGTGGCCTGGTATGGTAGGGGATGGCCTCTACCTGTTCCAACATGACTGCGCACCAGTGCAGAAAGCAAGGTCCATAAAGACATGGATGAGTGAGTTTGGGGTGCAGGAACTTGACTGGCCTGCACGGAGTCCTGACCTCAACCTGATAGAACACCTTTGGGATGAATTAGAGCAGAGAGTGCGAGACAGACCTTCTCGTTCAACATCAGTGCCTGACCTCACAAATGTGCTTCTGGGAGAATGGTCAAACATTCCCATAGACACATTACTAAATCTTCCCAGAAGAGTTGAAGCCGTTATAGCTGCAAAGGGTGGGCCAACTCAATATTGAACCCTACGGACTAAGACTGGGATGCCAGTAAAGTTCATGTGCATAGGGGGCATGGCCTAACGGAGCATTGGATGTCTTTCTCAGCAGCTCCGGATCGCCTCTGCATAATCCTGTGCAATCCTGTATACTTGCTCCTCCATTTCGGCTGATTTCTCTCCTGGCTCCTTGAAGAGGGTTATAAAACATTTCCTGAGTGGGTTGGTGGATGGGAAAATGGAAGAAGAAACAGCCCCTGGCCAGGATGAGTATCTCCATCCGCTCTGGTCAAGATGGCCGCCGCTCCCCCACTCCTCACTTCTCCCTGGCATCCACTCTGTTTGGAGTGGCATTTAAGGAAGGTGAGCTTCCTGCTTCTATGTATAAGACTTTGATTGTAGTGTCCAAACCTGAGAAAGACAAATTGTTATGTGGGTCCTATCATCCCATCTCA
This sequence comes from Rana muscosa, assembly GCA_029206835.1. Taxonomy (NCBI): domain Eukaryota; kingdom Metazoa; phylum Chordata; class Amphibia; order Anura; family Ranidae; genus Rana; species Rana muscosa. Next base: position 475,417,107 of record CM055122.1, read on the forward strand.
CTGTTAAATAGTGATGTGAAAGTGCTGGCGAAACTCCTAGCTATAAGATTACAAAAGGTTATTCTTCACCTTGTCCACTCGTATCAAACAGGTTTCATGCCTAGTAAGAGTACTATGATAATATTGGTCATCTTTATTTGCATATTCACAAGGCGGCCACTGACCCAAAAAGTGGACTGTAGTTATCGTCAGATACAGTGGCGGCTGGTGCTCAAAATTTTTGGGGGGGCGCAAACAAACTGAAAAAAAAAATATATCAATTGCTTCCACTGTGCCCATTAAACGCAGCCACTGTGCCCAAACGCCACCAGTTTGCCCCCTCAAATACAGCCAGTTTGTTTCCATATACAGCCAGTGTGCCCCCATATATATACAGCCAGTGTGCCCCCATATACAGCCAGTGTGCCCCCATATATATATATAGCCAGTGTGCCCCCATATACAGCCAGTTTGTCCCCATATATATAGCCAGTGTGCCCCCATATACAGCCAGTGTGTCCCCATATATATAGCCAGTGTGCCCCCATATACAGCCAGTTTGTCCCCATATACAGCCAGTTCCCCCCAAATGCAGCCAGTTCCCCCCCCATATACAGCCAGTTCCCCCCAAATGCAGCCAGTTTGTCCCCCATATACAGCCAGTTCCCCCAAATGCAGCCAGTTTGTCCCCCATATACAGCCAGTTCCCCCCAAATGCAGCCAGCGTGTCCCCCATATACAGCCAGTTCCCCCCAAATGCAGCCAGCGTGTCCCCCATATTCAGCCAGTTTGTCCCCCATATACAGCCAGTTCCCCCCATATTCAGCCAGTTTGTCCCCCATATTCAGCCAGTTCCCCCCATATTCAGCCAGTTTGTCCCCCATATTCAGCCAGTTCCCCCCATATTCAGCCAGTTTGTCCCCCATATTCAGCCAGTTCCCCCCATATTCAGCCAGTTTGTCCCCCATATTCAGCCAGTTCCCCCCAAATGCAGCCAGTTTGTCCCCCATATTCAGCCAGTTTGTGCCCCATATTCAGCCAGTTTGTGCCCCATATTCAGCCAGTTTGTCCCCCAAATGCAGCCTGCCCCCCCCCAGCCCTGCACTTACCTTCCTCGGTCCGCGCCATCCTCGATGTGTTCTCCCGCCCTCGATGTCGCTTCAGCCAATCAGGTTACCGGTAACCAGATCCGGTGAACCTGATTGGCTGAAACCTCCACACAGTCTTCTTCCAGGAACGCACCCCCGTGCGTACCTGGGAGGAGTTTTTGGAAGCCGAATACAGCGTGAGAGCTGTATTCGGAAAGCCTATCAGAGCCGCTGGCTCTGATAGGCACTTCCAAGTTACACCCACCGCCGGCCGCCGCTCTAATTCATATGGCCGGCGCTCACCAGGAGGCCGGCCATATGTATAGTGGGCAGCGCGGCAGCGGTGACAATACACAGATTCATGCAATGCATGAATCTGTGTATTGTCTTTCAGTGGCGGTGCGGGAGCGAGAGGGGGCGGCGCTCTGGCGCCCTCTATGGACGCACCGCCACTGGTTAGATATAAGGAAGGCTTTTGATACTGTTAACTTTTCATTTCTGTGGGAAACTATGCACAGGATGCAATTAGTACATTAACTGAGTTCGTCTGCTCTAAATTACCCCTCGGGCTAGGGTATGTACCAATAAAGACATTTCAGATGTATTCTCTCGCACGAGACAGGGCTGCTCACTCTCGCTGCTTCTGTTTGTGCTGGCAATAGAGCGTCTTGCTCTGGCAGTGCGACAGACGGCGACGGTGGGAGGCATCTGTTATGGTGAATCGTCTGAAAAGATCTCCCTTTATGCAGATGATGCTTTAATTTACCTAGATGGCTCGGAGCAGTAATTTGTGTCCCTGATGGGGGTTGTGGAGGAGTTTGGGAAGATCTCCGGCTACGTGTTGCATAGGAAAAAATCTGTGGCTTTTCCACTTGGCCCCAAACTCAATTACGCATATTTACTTCAGTCCAAACTGAAAATTTAGCCACCTTTAAGTATTTAGGGATCCATATTAACGCTGATCTATCCACTTTTGAGTCTCTCAACATAACACCAATTGTATCACACATGGGAACTAGGCTACGTACCTGAACTTCCTTGCCTCTCCGCTTGATTGGCCGTGTGAATAATTTTAAATTATATATTTACAAAAATTCTTATACGCTTTTCGGGCATCCCCAGTTTTCTTGCCAAAGAAACTATTCCAAAAACTAGACTCGATTCTGACCACCTTCCTCTGGCAGGGGGCACACCCACGTATTGCAAAAACATCTCTCCAAGCTTCTAAATCTGATGGTGGATTGGCCAGTCCAAATCTTTGGCACTATTTATTGGCATCACAACTTACTTTTGTTTACGACCTCCCCAAACTCCTCCACCACTTTATTGTCTGCATTTTATGGTTCTAAATCCTCTGTTGTTGATGCACTACACAGGTCTATGATTAAACGCTGCTCACACGGCTCTCCGATAGATGTCAGATGGCTGGCTTGGCAAGAGGGTAATAAATTGTTAACACATTCAGGGGAGGTATCTCCTAATGCCCCACTGTGGCAAAATCACAACTTCTCAGAGCTCCTGGTCACCCAGACTTCCTGTGGTGGACTTGACTTGGAGTCACCCGTACCTCTCACATTTTTGTTATTAACATTTTTGTTTCCTTCTGGAAACAAAAGGATCAACAAGAGGATCTGAAGGCTTGGAGTGGAGTGACGCAATTTCTGGCCAACCCAGAACCAGTGACGCTACTTCCGGTTTCTGTGGAACGCACGCTGTGTACCCGGAACAACACTGACGCTCGTTTACCATTGCAGTCTCGTGAGTCTCTTTGCTAGCAGCGCTATGCTGTATGTTCACAAGCGGTACTTCACATGATCTTTTCTTTTTTCCTTTATGTTTATTAACTGCCTCTGCTGATACTATGGAGTCAATCTACTGCATTTGATGAACTTATTGGATCTAAGTTGGTGTGATCTCGCATGTAATATCTTATCCCTTTTGGTGAGTGGGGCCACAAGAGGGGAACTCTAAAAGGAATTAACCATTGGTATCTGCTGTGGAAACACTCAGTCTTCCAAGATTGGCACAGATGTTATTTTAAATGAACGCATACGTTTTTCCTACATTTTTTTTTAACCTTTTGTTTATCACTCATTTGCTAAATGAGCACAGTGGCAACTCTAATGGACAATTAGGTTCACTAATATGTTATATGGTGGCAACGATCTAAGCCATCCCCTTATAAGTGTTTATTAGTCACTTCTTTATGCTTTATTACTCTAAGTGTTTGTTTTTCACTTATCCTTGCTAGCGCTGCAAATATTTGCTTCTTAGTAAATAGTTTGTGCCCAGTGTTGTCCACCTAAGGCTTCTTTCACACGGGACGGATCAGTCATGATCCGCCCCGTGAACCTCCGCTTGCTCAGCGAGAATCGCTCCGTTGATCCCCGCTGAGCCGGCTGATGACTGGGCGGTCCCCGCACACTGTGCAGGGACCGCCCTGTCAGATCTCCGCTCCCCCCTATGGGGGATCGGATGAACACGGACCGTCTGTCCGTGTTCATCCGATCCGCTCCGCAGGCGGATAGAAAAATAGAAATTTTTCTATCCTGAAAAACGGAGCGTAGCAGACACGGGTGAGATCGGGTGTCAGCGGATGTTCATCCGCTGACATCCGCTGTCCCATAGGGATACATGTATGTCCGTTTTTCATCCGAAAACGGATGGGTGAAAAACGGACATACGGTCCGCCCGTGTGAAAGAGGCCTAAGGCAATTGTGTTATGTTATTTTATGATATGCTCCTCCATTTGGGGGTATGTGGGACAAGTTACTGTTTTACTACTATGTTGGCCAAAGTTTGGCCGTATGTTCTTTAAACTCAATGTATATTCAATGATACTTTGAAAAGTGCCTGTTAAAACTATATATTGAAAATGAATAAATAAATAATTTAAAAAAAGTTCATGTGCGTGTAAAGTCAGGCATTCCAATACTTTTGACAATATAGTGTATATACTGTATATATAACTTGCGCTTGGGCAGAAATGGATTACCGGGTCGATGTGTGTCGTGTGACTAAGGGTACACACATAGAACATCTGTGACTGTCTCTAAAAAACTTGAAACATTCCCCTGCAATTCTTACATTGTTCTTGTCTTATAGTGCATTAAAACTGTATACTTCTTTATTATTCACACTGTATATAAACGTATTTACACCACGCAGCTGAATTGTTTAATTGGTTGATGTGGGTTACTGTGCTTCCCAATGATTATACATTTTATTTAATAAAGCTGTTAGTTACCACTTACAAATGTTTCAGGGCATTACAGTATTAATGTAGCTAGAAGCTGAGATGTCGTGGTTAAATGAGAAATGTATCCTTTGTTACCATTTGTACAAATAATACATGGAAATCAGTGGTTACATCCACAAAGGTGATATTATCCAGATATTTGCAAGAAAATAAAGCAGATCACCAGCTAAGTTTCATAATCCTAACTTTTTATGCAGCTCTAAAATCATATTAATATTCATCTTAATATCTGACCGCTGAGACTGTTTTGAAATGTTGCTATGAAAAGAAATGCTAGGCAATAAATCTAACTGTGGAAAAAAACTATGAGAATTCTATTTTTATTCGTCTATGTCAAAAAAACAAATAAACAGCTGTAGCACTGCCCCTGTAGGGGCTGGTGGATCTTTAATGACTTCCTGATTTCCCCGTAATTTTCCTTGCAGCTGCACCGACACTCACCAACACACCAATGGACAGACTTCCACTGCATCAATCTTCTTTGTGCTATTTTGTTAGTTCAGTTGTCCAGGGGAGAGAGGTTTAGCGGTACAGGATACCCCAAAACAGCAGCAAAAATCCCCTCCACTTAGTTGGTTCTTGTAGTACCATTAACATAGGCCAGGTGGAAAACTAACTTTAAGCATCTTTGGTCTCTCTAACACACAAGGTTAGATCTCTAAGACCTCTCACAAAGGCCAGGTATAGACCTTTAAGCCCTTTTGCTGTACTACACCCTACAGTGAGAATGACAAAATAAAGCATAAAAAAAAAATCAAAAATATTGCACGAGGTTCCCCAGAAAATCCATAACAGACCCTTCAAGGCTGGTATAGATTTTAAAGGGTATGACTACATGAAAAAAAAAATGTGTGGAATCCCTCTAAAAATCCATACCAGACCCTTTTTCCAAGCATGCAGTCTAACCAGGAAACAGGATATGAGCGTGTGCACCCCCTCCCTCCCTCCAGAACCTTACTGTAGCTTCTCACAGATAAAAAGGTAACAGAAGTTATCGGTTCTTCCCACTTACTGTTTACATCAGGGGTCTCAAACTGGTGGCCCTCCAGCTGCTGCCACACTACAAGTCCCATGAGGCATTGCAAGGCTGACAGTTACAAGCATGACTCCCACAGGCAGAGGCATGATGGGACTTGTAGTTTTGCAACAGCTGGAGGGCCGCCAGTTTGAGACTACTGGTTTACATGCACTCACTCCAGCATCAGCTGCAAAAATAATTATAAGCAATGAAGCATAAAATGCAACCAATGTAAAAGTTATTGTAGTTAATGTTATGGCATGTTGTTAAAGCCAAACTTTACCTATAACAACTTGATAAAAAACAATAAGCTTTAGAAAGGAACATACATTCCACATTAATAATTATGCTACCAAAATTAGTGTGTGCTGTAAATTGCCTCCAGCATTGCTCCTGTTTTCTTCTTGGCGGAGGCTGTCATTTTGTTGAAGCCCAAAGCCCTGTTGAAAAGAAAAGTACATTCCTGGAATGCTAAAATGTCACATTTGCTTTGCTAACTGTCAAACCATCAAATGACCGGTGTCATAACTGACCACATGTGCAGCAGCACTATGGAAGTTGTAGATCCAACAGAAGCAGCTTCATTGGCTATAACGTATAGGAGGGTTTAATTCCGCTTTTAAGCTGGATACACACTATACAATTTTTGGTAGATTTTTTCCTTCAGATTTACCAAAACCATAAAATATGAGGTCAAACCTTAAGAGTTTCAATTTGAATGCAATCAGGCAGGCCCTTGCACTACATGGCTTTGCTAAATCTAAAGGAAATCAGACAACAAGTTGTATAGTATGTATGGGGGTCTAAAACTGTCAACAGATCTCTACAATCTTGGCAGTGCCTAAAAATGGAGAGCAACTACTATCTATTACTGGATTTCAAATAGTATAGACATTTATTTTTAATGTTTTACATAGCTATACCTGCAAAAGGGGCCAGCCTGAACTGATCTAGCAGGACTTAATTTTCTGACTAAAGTTCCACTTTAAAGTAAGATATACAGCACAGCGCTTTACAGACAGTACAGTTACAATGCTATTAAATACACAAGGAATCAGACGGCTCTGCTAGTTAAAGTGGTTGTAAACCCGGAATTTTTTTATTTTATTTTTAAAAACCACCTGCAAGACAAAGCCATAATGAGCTAGTATGACTAGTATACTAGCTCATTATGCATCACTTACCTTAGATCGGGGCCCCCGAAGCCGTCCTTGTCTCCCCCTCCAGCGGCAACAAACGCTTCACAGATACCCGGATACGATACCCGCTCCGGCGCTGTGATTGGCCGGAGCGGCGAAGGCGTCACTCCGAGCATGCTTGCGGGAGCCGTCAAATCCAGCAAAGCCGGATTTGTGAATGGGGATTAACCCTGTGAATGCACCATTGTCTACGGCGCACATGCGCCGTAGACATCGATACATGTCTTTTTTTGCAAATATCTCCTAAACCGTGTAGGTTTAGGAGATATTTATTGCACCTACAAGTAAGCCTTAATCTAGGCTTACATGTAGGAGCAAGTTGCATAAGTGGGTTTACAACCACTTTAAGGCTTACAATCTAAAAGTTGATAACACACACCCAGCACATCAGTGATCTTAGGGAGTACATACTCATGATTCCGTGTGTGTCGCTGCTCTGCACATGTCCAATACAGCACCAGCATGCTACCCTTCCTACTGTGTTTGGACGTATTGGCAGCACTCTTGTGCTTTGTTCAGGCGAATGTGCAGTACAGGCAGTGCTCTGGTGCTGTGTTCGGGAATACCAGAGTGCTGCCTGTACTGCATATGGGACCAAGCATGGCAGTAATGCCACGTACACACGATCGTTTTTAATGACGAGAAAAATGACATTTTTTAAAATGGTCATTAAAAATGATCGTGTGTGGGCTTTCCAGCATTTTTCCAGACGAGAAAAACGCAGAGAATCACGACGAGAAAAATTGGAACATGCTCTAATTTTTCCCGTCGTTTTTTACATCGTCGTTTTTCTCGTCATGAAAAACGGCCGTGTGTGGGCTTTAACGACGTGGGAAAAAATGTGCATGCTCAGAATCAAGTATGAGACGGGAGCGCTCGTTCTGGTAAAACAAGCGTTCGTAATGGAGATAGCACATTCGTCACGCTGTAACGGACTCAAAAGCACGAGGCTGAAAAGCGCGAATCGTCTCTCAACAAACTTTACTAACATGAAGGGTAACGCCATCCGAATGGAACTTCCCCTTTATAGTGCCGTCGTACGCGTTGTACGTCACTGCTCTTTACTCAAACATTTTTTTCCACGATAGTGTGTAGGCAAGGCAGGCTTGAGAGGAAACACGAAATATCACGTTGAGAAAAATGCAGTTTTTTTCAATGACATTAAAAACGATCGTGTGTACGTGGCATAAGTGATGTGGCCTGGGCCGGGAGCAAGCACTTTCAGAACCAAATGATGCTGCAAAGGCTGAAAATAAAAGGGTCGGGAAGCAATAGTTATTTATATAAGATACAATGTATGTTGCTTCATTACTTATTTTTATATTTCCATGGAGGGTTTATTAATACATTATTAGTCTGTTGTTATAAATCAAGCAACAGCTGTATTGGTCCAAAATATGGCAAAAGAGTCACTTTATCATGGTAAATAACAACCCTTTGACTAAATTTACTTCAGTAGTTATGTAGCACCCAAATGCATCAAGCCAGGAGAAGTAAATTAAATGAATGAAATATCATGGCTTGTTCAATTAAGCTTTGACAAAAAACCTGGAAGCTGATTAGCTTGTATCCGTATTTTGCATTCTCTAGTTTTAGTAAATAAATCCCATTTTCTTTAGAGATGTAGGCAGTAGCTCAACAAATAGTATAAAACATTTTTAATAAAATGTAATACATTTGAATTTTTAGTATTTATTACCCAACTCTATAATCATAATTTTCTTACACCGTTTTTTGGCTATCTTTGTCCCCATTGTGGCAACTTGCCTTTGCAGATGGTGAGGTGATTCCCCCCCAAACAGGGCCCAAAAAAAGCAACAGAGGTTCTATCTATTTACTCTTTTAATACAATTATATTTATTATTGTTTCTCTGCTGTAGAGATTTCTTCAAATGTTCAGTCCTGGTAACCATAAAATTGTTGGATAATCTACCGTTTGTTAATGTATCTGAGAGAACTGAGAGAAAATCTCCCTAGTGAGGAGTGAGGACACAGGCAGTGGCAGTAAAAACATAAGTACACAAAGTCTTATCAAAGAACAGATACAGTACACCATCAGGCTATAATTATATTAGCAGATACCATTACCAAAAAAAGGCCTTTAACCACTTAAGCCCCGGACCATTTGGTGGCTAAAGGACCAGAGGTGAATTCAGAATTTTGCACTGCGCTGCTTTAACTGTAAATTGTGCAGACATGCAATGTTGTACCCAAACGAAATTTGTGTCCTTTTCTTCCCACAAATAGAGCTTTCTTTTAATGGTATTTGATTGCCTCTGCGATTTTTATTTTTTGCGATATAAACGGAAAAAGACCGAAAATTTTGAAAAAAAATGATATTTTCTACTTTTTGTTATAAGAAAAATCGAATAAACTCAATTTTAGTCATACATTTAGGCCAAAATGTATTCAGCCACATGTCTTTAGTAAAAAAAATGTCAATAAGTGTATATTTATTGGTTTTCGCAAAAGTTATAGCGTTTACAAACTAGGGTACATTTTCTGGAATTTACACAGCTTTAAATTTATGACTGCCTATCTCATTTCTTAAGGTGCTAAAATGGCAGGGCAGTACAAACCCCCCCCAAATGACCCCTTTTTGGAAAGTAGACACCCCAAGGAAATTGCTGAGAGGCATGTTGAGCCCATTGAATATTTTTTTTTTTGTCCCAAGTGATTGAATAATGACAAAAAAAAAAAAAATTGCAAAAAGTTGTCACTAAATGATATATTGCTCACACATGCCATGGTTATATGTGGAATTGCACCCCAAAATACATTCTGCTGCTTCTCCTGAGTACGGGGATACCACATGTGTGGGACTTTTTAGGAGCCTAGCCACGTACGGGACCCCGGAAACCAAGCACCGCCTTCAGGATTTCTAAGGGCGCAAATTTTTGATTTCACTCCTCACTACCTATCACAGTTTTGAAGGCCATAAAATGCCAAAATAGCACAAACCCCCCCCCAAATGACCCCATTTTAGAAAGTAGACACCCCAAGGAAATTGCTGAGAGGCCTGTTGAGCCCATTGAATATTTTTTTTTGTCCCAAGTGATTGAATAATGACAAAAAAAAAAAAAATTACAAAAAGTTGTCACTAAATGATATATTGCTCACACATGCCATGGTTATATGTGGAATTGCACCCCAAAATACATTTTGCTGCTTCTCCTGAGTACGGGGATACCACATGTGTGGGACTTTTTAGGAGCCTAGCCGCGTACGGGACCCCGAAAACCAATCACCGCCTTCAGGATTTCTAGGCACAAATTTTTGATTTGACTCCTCACTACCTATCACAGTTTCGAAGGCCATAAAATGCCAAAATAGAACAAAGCCCCCCCCAAATGACCCCATTTTGGAAAGTAGACACCCCAAGCTGTTTGCTGAGAGGCATGGTGAGTATTTTACAGCTCTCATTTGAAGAAAGAAAAAAAAAATTTCTTTTTTTTTTTCAATTTTCAAAACTTTGTGACAAAAAGCGAGATCTGCAAAATACTCACAATACCGCTCAGCAAATAGCTTGGGGTATCTACTTTCCAAAATGGGGTCATTTGGGGGGGGTTTGTGCCATCTGGGCATTCCATGGCCTCCGAAACTGTGATAGGCAGTGAGAAGTGAAATCAAAAATTTACACCCTTAGAAAGCCTGAAGGCGGTGATTGGTTTTTGGGGTCCCGTACGCAGCTAGGCTCCCAAAAAGGCTCACACATGTGGTATCCCCGTACTCAGGAGAAGCAACAGAATGTATTTTGGGGTGTAATTCCACATATGCCCATGGCATGTTTGAGCAATATATCATTTAGTGACAACTTTGTGCAAAAAAAAAAAATAATTTTCTTTTTTCCACAACTTGTGTCAACATATAAAATATTCCATGGACTCGACATGCCTCTCAGTATATAGCTTGGGGTGTCTATTTTCCAAAATGGGGTCATTTGGGGGGGTTTTGAACTGTTCTGGCATTTTATACACAACAGTAGGAAGCTTACATCCACTCTTCTAACCGCTTGAAGACAAAGCCCTTTTTGACACTTTTTGTTTACATGAAAACCTTTTTTTTTTTTGCAAGAAAATTATGTTGAACCCCCAAACATTATATATATTTTTAAAGCAAATGCCCTACAGAATAAAATGGTGGGTGTTGCATTTTTTTTTCTACACAGTATATGCGCAGCGATTTTTCAAACGCATTTTTTGGGGAAAAAATACACTTTTTTTAATTTTAATGCACTAAAACACACTATATTGCCCAAATGTTTGATGAAATAAAAAAGATGATCTTAGGCCGAGTACATAGATACTAAACACGACATGCTTTAAATTTTCGCACAAACGCGCATTGGCGACAAACTACATACATTTTTAAAAGCCTTTAAAAGCCTTTACAGGTTACCCCGTTGGATTTACAGAGGAGGTCTACTGCTAAAATTACTGCCCTCGATCTGACCTTCGTGGTGATACCTCACATGCATGGTGCAATTGCTGTTTACATATGACGCCAGACCGACGCTTGGGTTCGCCATTGGGCAAGAGCAGGGCAGGACAGGGATGCTTTTTTTTTTTTTTTTTTTTTTTATTAATTTTGCTTTTTTATTTTATTTTTAAATTGTTCCTTCCATATTTTTTTTTTATCATTTTTATTGTTATCTCAGGGAATGTAAAGATCCCCTATGATAGCAATAGGTAGTGACAGGTACTCTTTTTTTGAAAAAACTGGGGTCTAGACCCTAGATTTTTCCTCTGCCCTCAAAGCATCTGACCACACCAAGATCGGTGTGATAAAATGCTTTCCCAATTTCCCAATGGCGCTTTTTATATCCGGGGGGGGGTCATTCCCTCCCACTGCTTGTAAAAGCAGTCCAGAGGCTAATTAGCCACTAGGATTGCTTTTACATGAAAGCCGGCCACTGGCTGAAAAGAATGATACCAAGATGATGCCTAAACCCGCAGGCATCAATCTGGTATAACCATTCAAAGTCCAGCAACATACCAGTACGTTGCTGGTCCTTGTTGGACATGTATTGTAATCTTTTTTTTTCATGCAGCCAGGTGGCTGAACGAAAAAAGAGATTGATCGGTGGGTATGCCCACCATTAGAATACCGCCCTTCATCCACCCACTTCTAATGATGGGCATACATGCACCATTTATATATGCCGATTGCCGAAGCATGGGGGCATCCTCCCGCAAAAAAGTTATGCCGCACACACATGGTCGGACTTTTCCACGGGCAAGCCTCCGTCGGAATTTCGACCGTATGTACGCGGCATTAGGAGCAAAATCACTCCTCCGCCCCTGCTGCCCCAATGCTTCGGCATATTTGCTTTTCTTTTAAACTGTGGTGGTGAAATCACCTCCTACAGCACTGGAGTCGCAGGGATCAGGCCTGTCTCTGCGAACGCTGCAGTTATGTGTGTTGTGTTTTGTAAGTGACAGTGATCGATCGATACTGCACTTGGGTGGCCTGAGCTGGACGGAGGGGCAAAACGCAGGTGCTAGCAGGTATCTGGGCTGATCCCGCTAACACTGCGTTTTTGGGAACCCTAAACTGCTGGGGACGCTAGTATAGATCTGATCAGATCAGATATTGATCTGTTCAGATACTATACCACTAAGGGAGGTGTATGCTTCACGCGTGGGTGTTAGCGTTACTGGCACTAACCTGACGCTGCCTGGGGTGTGACGCAAACCCTCTCTGACGCTAAAACCTAATTGATATCACCCGCCGGGCGATCAGGGGGTTAAACCTTTTTTGGGTTATATACGGCGGGTGCCCTGACACTATAAAAAGCAAACTAACTAACCAGCGTCACCCGTAACACTTATATGATGATCACTGGTGAAAGGGTTAACTAGGGGCAATTAAGGGGTTAAAACCTTTATTAGATAATATATGGGGGTACCTGACGCTATAAAAACCTGCGGCGAACCTAAAAAAATTTACTGGCTACCGATCTGCATCACCGACGCTAAGACAGCGATCAGAAAAATGATCGCTTAGCGACAGTGGTGATAGGGGGTGAAAGGGTTACCTGGGGGGCGATCAAGGGGGTTAAACCTTTATTAGATAATTTATGGGGGTACCTGACGCTATAAAAACCTGCGGCGAACCTAAAAAAAATTACTGGCTACCGATCTGCATCACCGACGCTAAGACAGCAATCAGAAAAATGATCGCTTAGCGACAGTGGTGATAGGGGGTGAAAGGGTTACCTGGGGGGCGATCAAGGGGGTTAAACCTTTATTAGATAATTTATGGGAGTACCTGACGCTATAAAAACCTGCGGCGAACCTAAAAAAAAAATACTGGCTACTGATCTGCATCACCGACGCTAAGACAGCGATCAGAAAAATTATCGCTTAGCGACAGTGGTGATAGGGGGTGAAAGGGTTACCTGGGGGGCGATCAAGGGGGTTAAACCTTTATTAGATAATTTATGGGGGTACCTGACGCTATAAAAACCTGCGGCGAACCTAAAAAAAAAATACTGGCTACCGATCTGCATCACCGACGCTAAGACATCGATCAGAAAAATGATCGCTTAGCGACAGTGGTGATAGGGGGTGAAAGGGTTACCTGGGGGGCGATCAAGGGGGTTAAACCTTTATTAGATCATTTATGGGGGTACCTGACACTATAAAAACCTGCGGCGAACCTAAAAAAAATTACTGGCTACCGATCTGCATCACCGACGCTAAGACAGCGATCAGAAAAATGATCGCTTAGCGACGGCGGTGCTAGGGGGCTACACTGGACCTAAAACTAAATGTAGTGACACTTTTACAGTCACAAATGTCACTGATTGCAGTGATCAGTAAATAAATGGTCACTGCAATCAGTGACACTGTGACTGGGGGCTGGGGGGTGATCTGGGGGGGCCTGGGGGGCGATTTATGTGCCTACGTGTGCTGGTGTTAGTGTAGTGTTTGTGCACTAACCTTGATGTCTTCTCTTGTACGGCGCTCGGTATATGTGAGCGCCGCACAAGAGATGACATCACTTCCTCCTGCTTCCTCTGCCTGTGTGTACATTCCACAGACAGAGGGGGCATTTCCATTCGCCGGGAGCGATCGCGGGGGGGTTGCCGGAATCGAACGGCCGTCCCCTCATGTCGGATCGCTCCTCAACGAATTCCGACCGCTCACTGTACAGAAGGGGGGTCCGATTGGACCCCCCAACTGTACAAAGGCAATCACGTACACGCTACGTGATTGTGCCTGTCGGTGTCATTGTGCCGACGTATATATACAGTGAGCGGTCGTTAAGTGGTTAACCACTTACGGACCGCCCGCCGTCATTATACATTACTACTTTGAAGAGGAATACCATTGTTATGGTATCAGCTAGCTATCATAACCCCAGTACCCTCTTCAAGAGCGGGCGGTCCTCTTTCAGATAAAAGTGGTCTCTGCAGCGGATACAGCGCAAGATCACTTTTATCGGCGGCAGGAGAGGGCACCCCCCCCTCCTGCTGCTCTCCGGTGCCCTTGGTTAAACGGAGCCGTCAGCAGCGGCGGAGGCAATCGGATCCTCTTCCTGCCTGGGTATGGAGAAAAGTGAGGGGAAGATGGCCCCCACCAGTCTTCAAACCACTGCAGGGCGGAAGCGATGTCAAAACGTCACTTCCGCCCAATGCTCTTAAAGGGCCATTTTTATTTATTTTTTAGATGACATAAAAAAATTTATTGCATTTTAGTCTAAATATGAGATCTGAGGTCTTTTTGACCCCAGATCTCATATTTAAAAGGACCTGTCATGCTTTTTTCTATTACAAGGGATGTTTACATTGCTTGTAATAGGAATAAAAGTGACTCAATTTTTTTTTTTTTTAAATATGTAAAAAAAAAAGAAGTAAAATAAATAAGAAAAAAAAATATATATTTTTTAAAGCGCCCCGTCCCGACGAGTTAGCGCGCAGAAGCGAGCGCATATGTAAGCAGTGCCCGCATATGAAAACGGTGTTCAAACCATACATGTGAGGTATCACCGCGATCATTAGAGCGAGAGCAATAATTCTAGCCCTAGACCTCCTCTGTAACTCAAAACATGCAACCTGTAGAATTTTTTAAACATCGCCTATGGAGATTTTTAAGGGTAAAAGTTTGTCGCTATTCCACGAGCAGGCGCAACTTTGAAGCGTGACATGTTGGGTATCAATTTACTCGGCATAACATTATCTTTCACAATATAAAAAAATTGGGATAACTGTACTGTTGTCTTAATTTTTTATTAAAAAAGAGTTTGTTTTCTTCCAAAAAAAGTGTGCTTGTAAGACCGCTGCGCAAATACGGTGTGACAAAAAGTATTGCAACGACCACCATTTTAATCTCTCGGTGTCAAGGTCACCTGTGGCCAGGTGACAGATGCACACCGTAGGGGGACAGGAGTGCACCGCAAGGTAGTGAACCCTATGGCTGACTGCTGCGGATAGGAAACTGGGTGGTTGTGGAAAGCGGGACCAGAGGAGCACAACCGGGATCCTAACGGAAGCTAGAGCCAAGATTCCCCAGGGCGCGGAGTCTAAGACCCAGCAGGTCTTCTCCAGGGCCTCTAGTGGTGAGGATGTTATGCTGCAGGCTGGGACCAGGTCGCGGCCCCTGGAGTTTCCTAGCTCACGCCCCGTAGGATAAGGGGAAAAGAGGGGAAGCAGCAGCACAAGATATGAGAGAACTGAATAACAAGCTGAAGGTCAGGGGCCACAAGCAGACAAGGATAACGAAAGAACGAGCCGAAGGTCAAGGGTCACGAGCAGACAGGGATAGTCGGGGACAAGCCAAATATGTAACAGAGAGACAGACGTAGCACACGGCAGGCAGGAACCCAAACACACAATGCCTAACAAACACGTTGATCAGCAAAGCAGGCTTGCAGTGCACAGGTTAATATAGTGTTCTGTGATAGGGCCTGGGGTGGAGTCTGGCTGGGAGGAGATTATAAAGGAAGCCAGGTGAAAGGGCTCAGGCCTCTAAGATGAACACATGGGAAGGAAGGTAAGCTGACAGACAAACACTACTGCATATCCATGACACTCGGGTGTTAGAAAAAAATATATAATGTTTTGGGGTTCTAAGTAATTTTCTAGCAAAAAAAATTTTTTTTACTTGTAAACACCAAAACTCAGAAAGAGGCTTAAGTGGTTAATTAAAAAAATTTATTTACTGGCCATCAGAAACTAGATGAAGTTTTTCTTACATGTATAATGTGGCTTTTGTTCAATTATTAAGACCAGCCAACAAACGGCTTTGCATTTTTTACGTAACTATCATCCTTCAGGCAGAAGAAGAAATCATTTCCTGATGATATCCCACCAATTTA
This sequence comes from Rana muscosa, assembly GCA_029206835.1. Taxonomy (NCBI): domain Eukaryota; kingdom Metazoa; phylum Chordata; class Amphibia; order Anura; family Ranidae; genus Rana; species Rana muscosa. The sequence continues at coordinate 475,432,971 of CM055122.1, forward strand.
CACAAATCAGACCCAAAAACTCATTCCACCAGCAAATATCTGACCCATGCTTTGGCAAACAGGAAAGTAAAGTATTAAGGCATGTTAAAGGAAAACTCTGATTTCATTTTAAAAATGTATAGAACATATTTAATTGCTTCATAAGCCATTCTGTATTTATTTATTTTTTAAATGAGCTTAGTCTGCTGCCATGTGACTTTTAAAAATTGCCAAAAAATAAAATGTTGCTTCTTTTTAACTATGGTATTGACAACAGTGGAAATTTCCAGCTCATGTGATTGCCCTACAGCTTTTCCCAGCAGATTTTCCATTAGGAACATGTCACACCAGCGATCGCTAAAATGTACAGTGAAAACATTCACCTTCTTTCATATGTCACTTATAAGTAGGTGAGTATTTTACTGCCCTGCTGTGTCCTGCATTGCGATCCTGCCTCTGACCAGTTGTCACCAAGGACAGGATCACTAACCTGACATGGCCCTTAGTACAGCACTGGGACTAATTAGGTTATTATAGAAGACATCCAGCAGTCAAGAATTAACAAGTGACTGGAATGTATGTGTCAGTTCCAATAGAACAGCAGTAAAACCGCAATAAAGAAAAGGGATATTGTTGGAAGTGGAGGAAAAGAACGCACATCATGTGTGATTAATGTCTGGCACCATAAAAGTCCCACTAAAACAAATGTTGTAATTTTTGGTATTTTAGGGGTTGTGGTGTCTATGATTACCCACCAATCCACTAGGAATATAATTAATTCATCCTACAGATCATGCAGGTGTGTTTCATAAACCCACCTACAATACTGTAATTAAAATAAAGCCAACAAGGTCTCAATGACCTAGTGCATTAAAGATCCTTTAATCTCAAAAAATCCAATAATTAAATGCTTTCACAAATGACTACAATGAATAGTGTTTTGTTTTGTTTTATTTTACCTGAAAAGCAATCCTCTGCATAAAATCCAGGACTGCTTATGCCATGGTCATTGGAAGGGCCATTGGAACAGCATTTGGGAACACCAGAATCGGTAAGAAGGAATAAGCATGGAGCACGTGATCAGCAAAGGTGGACCCCATATATCTTTTATGTCACATTTTACTTAAGTGCCTTCAGGAACATTTTTCAGTGGCATTATAGGCTAGTGTGATATTTAAATAGTTAAAACAGTGTGGGCAAATTAATTACAGAGTCATATTTCTAAACAATTTGTGGTAACCCAATAGCATATGTTATAAATGAGTAGAATATTTGGTTACATCTATTAAATCCTTCATCATTTACATATGTCTCCATATTTGCTTGTGGTTCTCATTTCTTTTCATAGCATTTTATGATGTGTTTTCATTTTGTCCTGTTTCTGCCTATAAAATGGACTTCAGACAAAGCAAAAAATAAATAAAAAATAAAAAAAGAAGACTTTAGAAAGACTTGTCACTGTCGAGATGCTCCAGCGTAGTGTCTCACAGGTGAAAAGGTACCAGAAGTTCTCACTTCTTCCCACTTCCAGCTTACATGCACTCGCTCCAGCATAAGCTGCAAGAATAATTATAACCAATTAAATAAAATATAGAGTCTAAGTTCAAGCACAATCTTATGGTATGTTGTTAAAGTAAGACATACACCCAATTATTAAAATTTCTTATAAATTGTATCTTGTTAAACAACGTTAAAGCAGAACTATGCTCACCTTCTCTCCAGCGCTGCAACATCCTGGAGCTCCCCGACCGCCGCTTTCATCTTCAACCCAGGGGCTTCTGGGTATCGATCCTCGGGAGCTCCAATTGTCCAGGCCGTGATGACGTTAATCCCACGCAAGTGGAAATTCTTTTGCAATTTGAACATGCTTTACTACTTTAGTCCAGAGTCCAGGACTGCTGGCACAAGCCAGGGGGTAATCTAAACTCCAGGGATCACTCTAGGCACACAATTTTAGTAAAGGTGAATTACTTTTAAACATTGGGTTGATTTTCCAAAGACAAACAGACTTTTTACTTTGCAGGGAAAGTCGCACTTTGCAAATTTGGAGTTTTCCCAAGAGCTTTTTCAATGCGGTGAAGCTTTGCTGACTCATCCAATCACGAGCAAGCAAAAATGCTGTTTTTTTATTTTCCTTGCACAGGATTGGGTACTCTTTACAAAGTGAAATTTCACCACATTCACCAAGCTCTGGGGAAAATTCACCTGCAAAGTGCATCTTACTTGCTGTAGGAAATGAACCCCATGGTATTTATTTATATTGACATGCATTTGTAACATACCTATCTTAACACGTACATCTTGACTGGAAGTGATCCAGTCAACCAAGGGTTCATCTATCCCACTAAACATATTATTATTGTGAAGTAGTACATTTCTTGTCTAGCACATTCCCTGTCAGTTTCTTGCAAAGTAAGTATTTTAGCTAAACTAAAATCTCTGAAAAAAAACAAAGATGATGTTATATTTTCCTTCAGCAATTTAGAATTGCTGGTTTTGCTTGAGGAACAGAAACACTTAAATCTCCAGCTGAGTCAAGATGTGCAGAGGAAAAATACAGAAAGTGATGGAATATCTACAGCAAAAGCAAACATGCTATCTAAGATCACTGAGTGAGCTGAGAGGAGAGTATATAGGTAGGTTCCCATTAATTTAATAATAAAGGTACAGTATAGACACTCTAAAATACTATTAAAGGCAATTTTGGCTACCTGCACAAAACAAGGATTAATAGGAGACCTTTATTCTAATTTCCAAATAATAGAGAATACTAAAAAACATAAAAATCGTTTTTCCCAGTGGCAAGGAGACATAGTGGATCTAGATGAGGAGGACTGGACACGTGCCCTGGAAACACTTCCCAGGACATCTCTCTCGCCCTCCCAAAGGTTATCTTAGCTTTTTATTATACATAGGGCTCATTATACCCCACAAAAACTCTATGCTTGGGGAAAATATATAACACCTTTATGCCCACGATGCTCTCTATTTAATAGTTCTCTTGTCTACATGCTGTGGCACTGTTCAAGGCTTCATCGTTACTGGGGAAAAAATATTTATAACCCTAAATTTACTATGCTCCACTGAGATAATAGGGATGCCCAAACTTGCACTACTGGGAATAATCTCTGATAGAGCGTTACCAATGGAGATGCATACTATGTGGATAATATCCTTATATTTAGCACGTAAAGTTATTTTACAATAATGGTCATCTGCTGATCCTCCAACCCATAAACAATGGGTTGAGGAACCTAACTATATACTTAAAAGAGAAAAATTAACCTATAAGCATAGATGTACACCCCAAAGGTTTGGTAAAATATGTTGGATAGAACCTAATAATCAATTATATGATGGTTTACCTAGTGGAGAGGAGTGAAGGAAGAGATGGGAGTAAAGAGCAGAGGCAGAGGGGTGAGGAGTATAAGAGAAGAAATTAGCATGTAATATAATGATAATTTGATGCTACATAGAGGAAGTTGCCATAGTCTGATGATTGATATTAGGGGTGATCAATTCGAAGTTTAAAATGTATCCATGTTTCTATTATGTTTTGTTTATTTAATTGTTGATACTTTATGGATTAATTTGTCTGTATGTTTAATAATAAAAATAAAAAATTATTTGATTTAAAAAAAAACTCAATAATAAAGATAAGTTATAACTCCCAACTAGGCAGTTCACTTAAAGAATATTAATGCTTTACAACCTCATCTAGATGAAAAACAGTAGGAAATATTTGTGAATACAAATGGGGTTAACATGTACTTCTGCTTCAAAAGACATCTGCAGTAACGCACACAGGTATACAGTTTGTGATGTGCATGTATGTTTGTACTAGAAATATAAAAAACTTTTTCTAGTGTGTCAGGACTAACCTTGTGATGTTCTGAGACCTCAACAATATGCCTTATTCCTCTAAATCTCTGCCACCTTGCACATTCTTGTTACCGTATTTATCGGCGTACAACGCGCACAGGCGTATAACACGCACCTTAACTTTAAGAGGGAAGTTTCAGGAAAAAAACTTTCCACAGCCCCCTGCGTATAACAAGCAGGCACAGTTTACCCTCTTTTTTTAGGGTAAAAAAGTGAGTGTTATACGCCAATAAATACAATATTTACTGGAGGTCCTGTGTCTCTGGCTCTGGCTCATGCATTAGCTTGTCTCCCATGCACTTTTTTGGTTATGCATTTTCCATCTATCATCATTCTTTTCCTGTCCAGATCTTTGCAACCAACTCGGTACATTAAGTAATCAAAAGTAGCCCATAGGCTGTTGCCACAAATACTTACCAATATATCTGCTGTTTACGCTTATTTCTGGCAAGAAATAAAAAGTTTAACAAAATAGAAATATTGGCAAGATACAGATTGTCAAGTTCCTTGGTTGCTAAAATAAAAATAGCCCCATTTTTCTGTATTGGCAGGATGGGTCTGATATATACCCAATGTATGATAACAAACATTTGAGAGAGAGAGAGAGAGAGAAGAGAGAAGAGAGAAGAGAAAAGAAAGGAGAGAGGAGAGAGAGAGAGTGAGTGAGAGAGAGAAGAGAGAGAAGAGAGAAGAGAGAGAGAGAACATAATCTTTAAATGTAGAAAACAATAGTAAGTTCTTACAAAAGGCAATTCAGTTTTTTGTGTTAATCAACAAAAAGGATGTCCGGAAACTAGAGAGAGTGCAGAGAATTGTAACCAAATAAATAAAGGATGTGAAGGACCTTAACTATAAGCAAAGCATAACCAAAACTGAAGCAAAAGTTATGGATGAGCGAGTTTGGGGTGGAGGGACTTGATAGTCCTGACCTCAACCCGATAGAACACCTTTGGGATGAATTAGAGCAGAGACAGTGAGCCAGACCTTCTCGTCCACATGAGCGCCTGACCTCACAAATGCACTTCTAGAACAATGGTCAAACATTCCTATAGACACACTCTTAAACCTTCTGGACAGCCTTCCCAGAAAAGTTGAAGCTGTCATAGCTGCAAAGGGTGGGCCAACTCAATATTGGCCCTCAGTCCATTTGTGATGCTGGCAGTGCATGGGTAGTTGGTGCCTCATCCTCCTGTGGTCAGCCAAATTATTTTTAATATCATTGCATTTAGTCCCCTTTTTCATTATTTTTATTATTTTTTAATTATGTTAATTGCCAAATTTCTTATGTACTTTTTATGTATATGTCTGACAGACTACTATGCTCCTGATGAAGCGTCTCCAAACGCGAAACTAGTAGAGCAAAGCAAGATTTACATCTTTGAATTAACTGGATCTATGAATAAGGCCATCCACTCCCTGCATACATCGTTCAACCCAGTTTTGTGTTTGTTGGATATGCATTGTTCTATCTGAGTTTTACATGTTATTGTAACTCTTGGGAAGTGGGATTAGAACTTTATTCTGCATCCTATACCAATGTTTATTATAAATGTAATTTTTTTCTAAAATGTATTAACGTACTTTTATGAAGATATCTTTTTCTACAAATAATTTAAAATGTTTTAGATTTTTTACAATACCTACCTATGTGCCGTCTAAAGTCCATTTCTTAGTTCCATTAGTGTTCCTCCAACTCAATATTGAACCCTACACACTAAGACTGAGATGCCATTAAATTCATGTGCGTGTAATTCCAATACTTTTGATAATATTGTGTAGTTCTGAAATACAAGAACAAATTTATGTAGGCGAGTGCTAATTGAGGAGATGTGCTAATGCATTATTTTGCATTTCTGCTTCTCTAAAAGACAAGGGGGTTTATTTACTAAAGGCAAATCCACTTTGCACTACAAATGAACTGCAAGTGCACTTGGAAGTGCAGTCATTGTGGATCTGAGTGGAAGATCTGAACTGAGGGGAAGCTCTGCTGATTTTTATCATCCAATCATGTGCAAGCAAAAATGCTGTTTTTTATTTTCCTTGCATGTCCCCCTTAGATCTACAGCGACTGCACTTCAAAGTGCACTTGCAGTGCACTTGTAGTGCAAAGTGGAATTGTCTTTAGTAAATCAACCTCCATGACCGCTAGTTACATACAAATATGCATGCATGGAAGCAACTGGAGGGAGATGGTTTTTTGGTGAGTTTTTTATGGCTATAAATTTAAACTTGCAGGCTTTGTCAACTTAGATAGATTAGCATAAGCACTTTAGGAGAGAAATCAAGTTAAAATTATGTTCTTACTCAGGTATAAAAGGCCCAAGACAGCTGAAGAGCAAAATGTTAGTAATTTCGAATTAATATGGTGTGGCAGAAAGAAGATAAGGAAACACATGTACAGTCTATGAAATAATAATCAACACAATTCTGTATGCTCTTGTCTTTCTTTAGTTCAGCTGCCAAGAAGAAATGTATCAAGTGTGTAATTTAATTTCATGCTGAATAAAAATATATACTTAGTGCCAGTGGCGGCTAGTGAAGTTTTAGGATGGGGGAGCGCAAGACCCCGCCCCTCCATGGTTGGCCCCTCTCACTTCTCCTAAGCCACACCCATTATAGAATCCACCCAATCCATCCCCTGTATTCCACTTGCTTACACTCATAGTATCAGCATTATACACCAGGCTCTGCACATCATATACCAGGCTGTTCTTGTCTTTCTTTAGTTCAGCTGCCAAGAAGAAATGTATCAAGTGTGTAATTTAATTTCATGCTGAATAAAAATATATACTTAGTGCCAGTGGCGGCTGGTGAAGTTTTAGGATGGGGGAGCGCAAGACCCCACCCCTCCACGGTTGCCCCCCCCCTTATCATAAGCCACCCACTCCGTACCCTGTATTCCACTTGCTTCCACTCATAGTGTCAGCATTATACACCAGGACTCTGTACATCATATACCAGGCTGCACATTATACACAGGGCTCTGCACATCATATACCAGGCTGCACATCATATACCAGGCTGTACACATCATATACAAGGCTGAACATTATACACAGGGCTCTGCACATCATATACCAGGCTGTACATTATACACAGGGCTCTGCACATCATATACCAGGCTGCACATTATACACAGGGCTCTGCACATCATATACCAGGCTGAACATTATACACAGGGCTCTGCACATCATATACCAGGCTGCACATTATACACAGGGCTCTGCACATCATATACCAGGCTGCACATTATACACAGGGCTCTGCACATCATATACCAGGCTGCACATTATACACAGGGCTCTGCACATCATATACCAGGCTGCACATTATACACAGGGCTCTGCACATCATATGCCAGGCTGCACATTATACACAGGGCTCTGCGCATTATACACAGGGCTCTGCACATCATATACCAGGCTGTACATTATACACAGGGCTCTGCACATCATATACCAGGCTGTACATTATACACAGGGCTCTGCACATTATACACAGGGCTCTGCACATCATATACCAGGCTGTAGAATATACACCGGGCTCTGCAAATCATATACCAGGCTGCACATTATACACAGGGCTCTGCACATTATTAAGGATGAGCTCTGGCGTGTTCGCATACTCCACGTGCAGAGCCCGCCAGGAAGTCAGCACGGCGCTGCGCTAATCACAGGCAGGGAGACATTTCCCGATCTCTGCAGCCAAGCATCGGGACAATGTCTCCCTGCCTGTGATTAGCGCAGCACCGTGCCGACTTCCTGGCGGGCTCTGCACGTGGAGTATGTAAACACGCCAGAGCTCATCCCTACACATCATATACCAGGCTGCACATTATACACAGGGCTCTGCACATCATATACCAGGCTGCACATTATACACAGGGCTCTGCACATCATATACCAGGCTGAACATTATACACAGGGCTCTGCACATCATATACCAGGCTGCACATTATACACAGACGAAGGTTCAATTTGTTTTAAAACCCAGACGGTATCTGGAGATCACAGACTAAGAAATGGTTTAAACTTGCATTTTAAGTTCTGACTTTATTAACCCATTGCATAGCCTCTCTATAACATTAAATGTTAGACGACAGGGGTTGCATTTAAAAGGTAATTTTGCTTTGCCCATTATGAGGGGTTCCCACCATCCCTGTGCTGAGTTCCTGGGTCTGTACACCTGCTGTGCCCATTATGAGGGGTTCCCATCATCCCCATGCTGAGTTCCTGGGTCTGTACACCTACTGTGCCCCCCCATCTGTCTACTAATCTCTGCATTCTTATCTCCCATCAGTACAACTCTACCCCTAACTCATCATCTGCTAACCTCTGTCGCCCAAACCCCTACTTTTCTAACCTCTGCAATCCAACCCTTCCTTCCCATCCACTCTACACCTCTGCACACCACCTCTGACTGCAAACCTCCTCTGCTTACCTCTGCACCTCAAGCCCCCCTTTTTGATTACCTCTACATGCCCCCTATGCTCACCCGTCTGCTGTCTAGGTGGGCGGCATGCAGAGGATGGGGAGTGATTTGCATATGAATCGCAGCGACATATCTAATTTGCATAAAAATGCCCGCGCAATTTACATGTGAATAATGTTAATTTAAGAACAATGCCTTTTGTTTCTCTCCCTATAGCAGCTGAAGGCAGGGGAGAAGAGGGAAGGTGTACAGAAGTGCATTACATGGAGAGAGGTGAAGTAAAGTTGGAGACTAAAATTCTGCTGTACAGTCACTCAGGACACAGTGATAATAGCCCCTTCTGCCCCCTCCCCCCTCCAGTCCTGGCATGTAGTGTACCTGAAGATTTCTGTGTGCACTGCTGGATGCCGAGTCTGTGTCACAGGGAGATGAATGGAGCTGCCTCTGCACATCGCTCCCTGTCTGCCCTGACCAGTTCTCTTCTGCTGGTGATCTCCCCCTCACTTACTGAAGGAGACAGGCAGCCTGTGAGCCAATGACTGCATGTCTGATTAAAGCCCCACCCTATGGACCCAATCAATTACAAGCACTGGAAACCTAATGCTAGAGGTGGAGTTTTCGTGGCTACAATTTCCCCCCCCCCGAACACACTCTAAACGACGCCAATAGAGCTTCTTAGCCCCAATCACGTGTTTACATACGGGTCATGCCTCCAATAGCACCCCGTGTCCGGTTCCCTTAAAGGGACACTTTAAAAAAAAACATAATTTTTTTCTCCATTTTTTTTTTTTAATAAGTAGCCTTGGGGGGGGGGCGGCGCCCCTGCGCCCCCTATTGACGGGCCACCACTGCTTAGTGCAGTTATACAGTAGATAGAATAAAACATTTAGCATATATATGTATGTATAGAAACAAAGATAAAAGGTCTGCAGTCACCAGTGATGCACCTCCATCCCTATATACATATACAGAAAAAGAGTCGCCCTTTGGGACTTTAAATGAGGTGGTCACAGTTTGCCACTGAGTAACAAAAGTAGTAGCAGTATAAATGTTTATTAAAATTGATGTACATACAGTACATGAATAATATAGCATAATAGCTCAGCCAATGGATTTGCACATGATAAAGAGAATAATTAAAATTGATACAAACGTTATACATGCAGTATATACAAATGCACGCATCAGAAAACCCGACGCGCGTTTCATTGTTCGCTCATCAGGGGTGGATGCGGATGGGATGTATCTAAATAGACAAAAAGAGGTGTCACAGTGGTAAATGTAAGAACAATGGCAGAATGGGTCAGAGCAAAACGGCCAAATACTTACCAATGAACGAAATCAGAGTCTCCATCGCTGAACCCCCAAATGGACGGCAGCAGCCAGAGTACGACACGGGATCTGAGGGGGAGAAAACAGACACGGATACCCCCAGGGGGGACGCCAGCCGGCACACATGGCATGGGTGAAGGTGAATGGTCCTAATTGTCTCAGTATGTGACTTGATAGATATCAGCTGTAAACATAGATGTATATGTCTCAATGATTTGCCAAAATTAGTAAGATAAACGTCAAGTTATATAGTATAATAATATTTTTGTATGAGAGTATGTATGTTCTAACTTAAGTATGTATATCAAGCCTTACTAAATAAGCAAGGTAGACAAAAGTTGTACAATTATTTGTAGAGAAACATATGTGGACTAACCTGATCCAATAATGGAGCAGACATAGAGACCATGGGTAAGAAAGTAAATCCTGAAAAAATGTGTTTGTCTGGGAAATCAACCCCTATAGTGTGAAAAAAGGAAAAAAGTTGTGTAAAAAGCAGTTTTAAATGAAACGAAAAAGTGCAGGGAATGCAGATGAAGCAGGTGAGTGCTAGGGTGGGGAAAGTGTATTCACCTTGATGTACAAGCAGCTGAACAGCAGTGTAAATCTCTGTGGTGTGCATAGTGTTGGTGAGTGAAGGAAGTGATCTCAGCCATGTCTCACCCCTGACTTATATCCTCGAAGGGGTCCGGTCTGCCCCGCCCCCAATGTCATGCGAGGATGGATTGGTGTGCCGACGCTGGGGCGTCAGCTGGCAATGGGAGTATGCATACGCAGTGGACTCCCATCCATCCAAGATGACAAACTGCATTGCCACTGGGTAACAGCGCAACCGCGGATGTCACCCAATGGGTGTAGGAGCATAGCACCGATATGCCGGTGGCCCCCCCACAAAATCCATTGGACGAGGGGGCGGGGAACAGCAGGAGACAGAAATCTCTCTTAGCATATCGCAGCTCCCATGCCAGACAAAAACCGCCAACCGCCAGAGGAGACAGCAAAGGACACAAAGGCCACAGAACACCACCACTGTTGGAGGCAAGGTCAAAGGCTAAAACATGTATATGAAGTATATTTGTGAAACACAGTGGCTGGTGGTGACAGCAGGCCAGTTTTTGGGCTAAATGGGTGTCTTCCACCCGGGTTCAATAGAAACAAACATAAAAGGTCTGCAGTCCCCAGTGATGCACCTCCATCCCTATATACATATACAGAAAAAGAGTCGCCCTTTGGGACTTTAAATGAGGTGGTCACAGTTTGCCACTGAGTAACAAAAGTAGTAGCATGATTTTCCCGCACCGGTGGGTGTCGCTGTCACCGCTGGTCAGGGTTGGAAAGGCAGCAGGCTAGACGTATAGGGTATCTCTTTCCCAGCAGCAGCCCAAGGGGCATGGTGAACCCGCTGTGCATGCTGGGAGAGGGTACTTAAGTGACAGACACCATTAGGATGGAGGAGAATTGGAGGTCGTCTTCTTCGATCCTCACCTGAGGGCCCTCCTGGCCTCTGGGATGTGTTGGCAGTTCCCGTCTCGGGGCTACGTTGGCCCGAGGCCTCGCAACTGAGATGTAGGCCCAGGAGTTGCTGGGACCTACTGATCCAGGGATGATCCTGTGTCGCCTTGCCTGATGGAAGGGACCGAGCAATTGAGGACTCAATTGGAGGATGCACCTGGATCCCAAAATCTACCTCACAGTGCTGCCGGAGCGGCTGAAAGATCCTGGCACTGAGAGCCGTGTTCTTTCTGAGAGAGCTAACCCAGTGAGGAGTTATACAGGTCTGTGGCAGAGACTATTCTATTGAACAAAGTCCAATACCAAGTCTGTGGCAGAGACTATTCTATTGATCGAGCTTCGCACCGGCTGCTAGGTTTTGGCCTATCCGGTGGTGGCTGAGTCCAGTGTGGAGACAGTCGCTCCTCTGGACCTAGGAAGTTTCCGTGATTGACAAGTAAGATACCTGAGTCCTCCCAATTCCTCTACCCCCTCTGTTGCAACGTTTTTACTCAAATAAATCTCTTGAAAGATTTAACCCGGCTCCTACCTTTTCCGAATGAACAGAGTCAGTGATCACTGACTCTGTCCCTTCATATAACTGAAACATTGTAACCTGTGTTTACGATGCTTCAGTTTATGAATGGAGAGGAGCCGTTGTCTCCTCTCCATTCATTTTCAGTGCAGCTGAGAAAGGGACTGGGGAATCTGTGTCCCTAGTCCCTTTCTCTGTCTCAAAGGGGAGATGTCAGAGGTCTGTTAAGACTCCTGATATCTCACCAAAGCCCCCCAACAAGGCTGAAAATAAAAAAATAAATTTCAATAAATAATAAAAAAAATTCATTGTAAAAATTTATAAAAATAAAAACACACTGACACCATCAAACCCCCCCCCCCCCCCAAGAAAGCATTGTAAAATAAAACATAACAAAAAATAGTAAAAAAAAAAAGTAAAAAAAAAAAAATACTGACACATGTGCCACTGTCACATGACATTAAAAAAAGTATCGGTATTCGGTATCGGCGAGTACTTGAAAAAAAGTATCGGTACTTGTACTCGGTCTTAAAAAAGTGGTAACTTCTTTATCTGAATCCAAATGACAGATGAGTCTCTGTTCTATTGTTATTATCTCACATGCATGTGGGCAGGGCAGGTGGTTTTCCCTCTGGAGAGCAGGTTGGAAACCACAAACCATTACAGAAATTCTTCACACTTCTGTTCCTAGGCACTTACACTCTTTCTTACCTGGAACCAATAAACACCAGTATTCTCCTCGCTCCTTGTTTGATGATTAAAGGAGAAGTTTAGCCAAAGCTTTTTTGGCTGTACTGCTCATAAAGCCAGCTGTAGGCTGATGTCACAGAGCCGATCCAGGTTATGAAAAGATCCCGACCATGTGGTCAGGATTGACTTAGATGCCTGGACCGGCAGCTCGCTCAGACTCTCAGTGAGCCACTGTGAGCCTGAACCAGCACCTCCTGCCTCCTCCACAGGCCAGTGCTCAAGTGAGCACTGGAGGGAGGGGCAGAGCAGTCCCCAGCTCTCTGCAGACTGAAGACCAAGAGCTGAGTGATCAGCAGTCTTTGATCGCTCAGTTGTTGGTCTGAGAGCCGGCTGTGGACAGATGCAGCCGCCTAGGGGAATATATATATTTTTTCAAATTCATTTCATACTTTTCTTTTTAGATAGTTGTAAAACCTTACCCAGTGAAGTGACTGGCCTCAGGTGATACACAGAGATGAAACAAATCCTCCTACATTAATTGTACCTTTCTATCTGCAGTCTTCTCTACTCTAAATCTGTTTAAAGTGCAAAATTTAGGCTAGGCTCACACTTGTGTGCGTGGTTGTGGGTATGGAACAGCATGTAAATTGCACCTGTTCCTGCACCAGCACCCTCAGCAAAATTACGCTGCTTCTTTGCAGATGCTCTGGACTCCTATTCATTCTTCTGGGCACCCCCATGCATCTGAAAATGCAGCACATTTTTGGTTCCGTTTTCGTGTGCGCCCTCCCCTGTCCCCTTTTTTCTTTTGGTGTCAGGAAAAATTGTCAGAAGGGATTAATGCTGATAGCAGAGGAATGAGACAGAAATCACACTTAGTGCCCTGTATTGGGACAAGTACACAATATTAAGGGATATGCTTGGTTCATTTTTCGTGTCTGAAGCCTCGTACACACGACCGAGTTTCTCGGCAAGAACCAGCAAGAAACTTGCTGGCAGAGCTTTCTTGCCGAGTAAATCGGTCGTGTGTACGCGGCTATCATGCTTCTCGTCAAGAAAACCGACAAGAATCTCGATGAGAAAAATAGAGAACCTGCTCTCTTTTTTCTCGTCGAGATTCTTGTCAGCATATTTCTCGACGAGAAAAGTGTGTGTGTGTACACTTACCTGTCCTCCAGGAAGCCCGCGCATGTTCGAAATGACTTTGACGCATGCACGGTAGCTTCCTAGGCATAGGTAGGGTGTAGCAAGATGGTGGCGACGGCATCGAATGTGACGAGCGCACGCTCGTCGTAGTCGATTACGTCACCGCGTTCGCTCCATTCAAAGAACCGCGGGTTCTTTGAAAGGAGCGTCTGTACACTCGGCCGGGACAAGTTTCTTGTCCAAGAATCTCGTCAAGAAAAACTACGTGTTTTTTCTTGACGAGATTCTCGGCCGTGTGTACGAGGCTTGAGGTTTTCAATCACTTTACCATTGCAGGATGGGGGTTCAGATGGAGGGTTAATCTGCTTTAGCTCCCTCTATAAGATTCTTCAGATACAGCAAGGGTACAGATGATTCACATAGTTGGCTGAATGTAACATAACACTGTCCTTAGCGGTTTTACAAAGAAAAATGGAGCACAAGAAAGTTAATGTGTCCATACCTGAATTAGATAATGTCCATAACAACAAAAGGTTCATAAAACATTGATTCCTGTAGAATGGGCTTATTGGATGGGAAACAAAAGGAGGAGCAGAAATCACATCACAGACGTTGGTCCTCACAGCTGTACTCCCAAAGGACTTTCTCTCTGGAGGCAGTCCTATGCAGATGTTGATACCCCAAGACACAGGATTTGACACATCTGCAGAGGAAGAATTCACACACGACCCCACCCCTGCAGCAAACAGCCAGAATATTTAAAGTGATATCACACAATAATAATTAACACAAGCAAAACACAACAGAACAGTGACATGCAGTAAGTACCTGCCTAAATGCACAGTGCCAGATAGCTAGGTCTGTGCTACTGTATGTATGTAGTGCTCAGCTTCCCGTATATTAGTAGGTGAACCTTTTTATTGCAATAGAGTTTATATGCAGCTTATTTTATTTTAGAAAATCCTGTCCCTCTTGGTCTGGGATTCTATAGCTAGTTTTAGCTCAGGGTTTAATAAACAGCATAGGCTAAAGCCAGGTTAGACATCCAATGGCCACTTGGTAGTTAAAGGTCAAATTGCATGACAGATTAGAAGATACTAGGGCCTAAGATGCAGTGTAGATAGGCTAACTCTGAGTTCCAATGCCACATCACAGTTTCTGCTGGTGAGATGCTACTTTTCCGTCTGGTTGGACAACGGTTGGAGGATCTCCCCATCACTGCTGATCTTATCTTAAGTTCTCTGACACCAAGACGTAAGCCACATCACTATCATCCTTAGTGGCCTTTGCAACTGAGCTTTGCTGCAATATTCACCTTGACTCCTTGAGGCATATTTATTAATAACTATGTATACCCGGGAATATGTAAACAATTCCACCAGGACTTTTGTTGGGCCCCTTGCTGATAATGCCCATTTGTATCATGGATATTTGTACTCTTATTAATCTTTTCCACGCTGGCGTGCATTTATATACTTATGATTAATGTTATAAGCTGATTGCAGTAGTTCATGTGATCCCAATTACTTTAGGTTATTGGTTAACTTCCCAGGAAATGAATCCCCTCAATTCACAGAGGCTCTGTCCTGGGTGAAGACACTGCCAACTATATTATTAAATCCACCCTTCCACTCAGAGAAGGTATTGGTTATTTTATTTGCCTATAAGTTTAGCATAATACCTTATTTGGGGAGGGCCTATAAATTTATGTAAAGAGGGGAAAAATGAGGATTTGGACTTAGTGTCTTTATTCCTCTTAGAAGTAGAGTAAGCCTATACTGAGGAAGCATGGACAGCTATTGTCATCCGTCAGGAAATGGGTGGTGGCCTGGTAAAGGCAAGACTGTCAAACTGACAGTCATGAGATGAGTTCCCTGTGGGTCTTCATGTCTGGTAACCCATGGCTCTGAAGATTTTTGAGTAAAAGTGTCTGACATGATCTAAGACATACTAGGCCTGTAAAAAATAACAGCTCCAAGATATTTCTAGATGCCCTACAATTTGGTACATATACTGTACTTACAGCCAGATGCAATACAACTTGTAGGGTTTGATTTTGATGCTTGTGTGTTGCCAATAGCAAGCCTTTGCAATAAAGCAAGATTCTCCACAGTTTGTCTATTAAACCCCAGGCACTAAAATCTCAGATAAACATTAACATGTTTAAGCAAGTCTAGAAGTTGCTCTCAATCCTTTTAAATCTGCCTGTCACAAGAGCACTTGTTTAGGCACTTTTGTTATGGTGTGACATCTTTCTCTATATTATCATTATGCATTGTCACATCAATGGAGACTACAAGCCGACATGCCATTGCACAGGCATGGTCCACCGTTTTTACTATTAGGAAGCTGATTCAGAGCATTGACGTGAAGCCAATGCTAGAATGAGTGCATGTAGACTGCCTGAAAGATGCTGGAGGGGGATAAAAAAGCAGAGGGTATTAGGGGCACCCATGTCTCGTGCCATTGGCCAAGGGGAACCTAGGTGACAAAAAATAGGATAGTTGAACTTGGGCTGTAGGCCCGGAGTATAAAGCGGTTTTTAAAGAAAGGTCCCATGAAGCCACAGTAAGAAAGGGTGGCAAACATGTAAGGCCAACTAAGGCGATCAAACGCCTTTTGAGCATCAAGGCTTAAAATTAAGGTAGGACAGAAGAATTTATTAATTAGATCTATAGGGTCTATTGTATGCCTAGAATTATCCCCAGCATGTTGAGCTGGCACAAATCCTACTTGTCTAGTCCCTTGAAATAAAGAACCGTAAAGGTTCAGCATATGAGGGGGTTTAAATGGGTAGGAATGCCTTATAGAATGAGTAAGGGAGCCCATCAGGACCTGGGGGCTTATGTAACAGAAGTTCTACTTATGAAAGATCTTCTGGGGAAATAGCCGCGTTAAGCATGGCTATGTTGGAGGGCAACAGTTTAGGTAAATTAAGAGTCTCAAAAAATTTGTCAAATTTCTCCTGCTGAAAGTGAAACCGGTTATCTGAAGTCTGCTGGAGGAGATCAGCAGTACTAATATGGAAAACAAGGATGATTTTTCATATAGTATCAGCCTCTCATTTTTTTTTCCCAATTATCTGTAGAAATAAAAATGTTTTTACATAAGTGTCAGGAAAGGCTTCACCCGCTGGTGGTGCTGTTGGTCCTTTGGACTGCAGTGCTAGTGTCTGCCAGCAGGTGTCCTCCTGCAGCCAATACCTCTGTTGGAGGATCTCACCTGCTGGTGGTAACACACGATACATGGACTGCAGTACCGGCATCCACCAGCGGGGGTATTCTGGCAGTATGGGACAGGCAGCACTTCCTGTGGTCAGCTGTGACCTGAAGCCTAATCACTGGACTTCCTTATATACCCAGCAAGTGCAAACACTTCTTGCCCTGGTATCTCTCTTCCTGACCCCCTGGACCTGTGACCTGGACTTTAGCCTGTACCTTATCCTAACCTGCACCCTGCCTGATCTGATCTGATCCGACCCGATCCCTACCTTGAACCCGCATCCTGTTTAACCTGATCTTTACCTTGTGCCCATCCTGCAGCTTTCCCTTCTGTTACCTGGATCCCTGCTCTGCAGCCTATCCATCCGTCCCCTCCCTGTTCCTGCTTCCTCCCATCCATACCCATCTGCTTGATCCCCTTGTGTATGACCTCGGCCTGGCTTTTACTACGATTCCGGTATCTCCCTTATTTGTATATATTGTTTATAGTCACTGTTTATTCATTGCACTGTGTTCCGTTTGAGGTGGTTGTTTGTTGGTCACTCACCATAATAAATTGTATATTTTCACCTACACCCGTTTGGTTTCCTTTGATGAAGTCACACAGTCTGGTCAATTACCAATCTCTGACAATAAGCTCATTTATACAATATTCTAATCCAGGGTTCGACAAAGAAATAAAAAGCTCTTTTGTAAAGATGGGGATCATAGCCCGGGGTGTTGCTTTGTGCAGTAACAGTTATATGTTTACTCAGGGCTTTTTTTTCAGGTGGAACTTGGTGGAACTCAGTTCCACCACCTCTGGCTCAGACCCTTGGGGGGCTGCTCACTACAATCACTTGTAAACACAGAAGTCCGGTTTCTGTGTTTACAAGTGACAGCTCTGCACTCTGTATGTAACCCCCCTGAACTCTGCACTCTGTATGTAATGCAATCCTGGTATTTAATGCCCCTTGAAGACCCTCCTACTGTTTGGGAAATCTGACCACACCCACTATATGATGTGATTTGGAAGGTGTGTGTGGGGAAGGAGTTTTGGGGGGGTCGTGGTTGAGTTCCAGCACCTATTGTTTGAGAAAAAAAGCCCTGTGTTTACTAAGTACATCAATGAATATCCAGCCCTGGAATTTCTAGCCTGCAGTAGAATATAATTTCATTTAAAGTAATGTATAACTTGTTTGTCTCTATTTCTGATGTGTTCTAAATGTCAGTATTAGTTTACATACTTTTTGTGGCTTAAAGTTACTCATCCGTACCAGTCAGCAATGACAGCTAAGCAATTCATATATTAATCAGGAAAGGTCAGCAAAGGCACCTGTCATGACAGGTTACCTTTAAACTGGGAACCAGGGTTAAACAGACACATCAAAGAAAGGAACATAAGGTATGAATTATTAACAATCTTCTAAAACTCATAACGTACACATTATTCTTTCTCTAAAATAAGTTAAAATGTATTTTTTCATAGCTGAGCATTAAAAAAAATATAATTCCAACCAGTTTATGTACGTGTTAACTGCCAGTGCCATCTAGTGAAACATAAAGGCATTTAAACTCTAATTTATGTTTTCTTGGTAGCATTGCCACATTTTTACCATCTGAAAAGGTTCAACATTTCACAACTTTACAAGCCTCTAAAGTCTGGATATGTTTGTATTACTCTACCTATAGGCCCTAGCTGTGTAGATGAGTGACTGCATTCTACTAGTGCAGGAATATGCAATTAGCGGACCTCCAGCTGTTGCTAAACTACAAGTCCCATGAGGCATAGCGAGACTCTGACAGCAGCAAGTATGACACCCAGAGGCATGATGGGACTTGTAGTTTTGCAACAGCTGGAGGTCCACTAATTGCATATCCATGTACTAGTGGCAAGAGGAGTGAGTCCATGAATGGTGGACCAGAAAATAATGTATGAAATTGCTTGAAAGGACTAAGGCCTCGTACACACGACCGGTTTTCTCGGCAAGAAACGACAAGAAAACTGCTGGCAGAGCTTTCTTGCAAAGAAAACCGTTCGTGTGTATGTTTTCTCGTCGAGAAAACTGCTGGGAATCTCGACGAGAAAAATAGAGAACCTGCTCTCTATTTTCTCGTCGGGATTCTCGTCGGCCTGTTTCCCGACGAGAAAACTGTGTGTGTGTGTATGCGGCAACAAGCTTACCTGTCCTCCGGTAAGCCCGCGCAAGCTCAAAATGACTTTGACGCATGCGCGATAGCTTCCTAGTCATAGGTAGGGTGTAGCAAGATGGCGGCGACGGCATCGAATGTGACGAGCGTATGCTCGTCGTAGTCGATGACGTCACCGCGTTCGTTCCATTCAAAATAACAGAGGTTCTTTGGAATGGAGTGTGTGTACACTCGGCCGGCGCAAGATTCTTGTCAAGAATCTCGTCAGGAAAAACAAAGTTTTTTTTTCCTGATGAGAATCTCGGCCGTATGTACAGGCCTTTACAGCATGCGATAAATATTGCGTGAAAGAGACAAATCCATCGGCTGCTACGATCAACACAGTTCTTCTCAGGCTCCTTTCCCAACTAATTATGTACAAGGGAACAGGAAAGGCAAATATGAAAGAAGATGGGAAAGAGGAAATACTAAAAGTGATCTCCAATTCTCCACCCATACAAGTAAATGTGTAATAAGGATATTTTATTGTCATTTCTAAAAAATGGTATACATAAAGGAACTAAATGAGGTGAACAAAAATAAAATCTAAGACAAATAAAGAAAAAAACTTTAAATATGTAAACATAATTCATGATCTCTACCGTGTCCAATCGGAGAACACTTTGCATTCACTGAAAAAAAGTGTTCTCTGAATGAAACAAGCAACCTCCTGTGTTCAGTAAGCTACAAGGCAGCCGCTTGGTATGGGACCTGAAAGCTAGCAGGAAACACTTTAGTAGATGTGCATATTACAGTGATTTCCAGCTTGCATGGGCATATGGAAGTTGGACCAATGTAACTATATAAAAATTGCCATAATTAAAATTCAGCTTTAAAAAAAATAAAGTATTGCCATCTCCACATCTTGCTAATTGGACAGCAAAGAGCAGTAGAAGACTGATGAGGTGATCTCTCTGCTCACTTTTCTTTCTCTTCCTATGTTCTATTCTAGTACTGCTTCTCCCCCTACCAGCTTGAGTATTGCTTTGAAGAGGATTGCAAAAGGACAATGTCAAATCAGATTGAGATACTTACTTTAGTTGCATTTAAATACAGTTTGTTTATTGTATGAACGTATGGTACAAATATTAGAGTTACCATGTCTGACTTACTTTTAAAAGTGCTTGCTCCAGGGGTGTCATACTTATCCTTCCTTTAATACGTTGTACTTTGGGGTGCCATTCTTCCTATAGTATATGCCATTCCTATATCGTCAGGGCCACCTAGTGGCCACACTGCATTTTTTCCAGAAATACCTGAGTAAGGAAAGACAATATATTGTTGGCCACTAGGTGGTGCTTACAATATAAGAATCACACTTAATGGAGGAAGTACAGCAATTTTCACCCTGATTATACAAATGTTTGTCACACCCACACAATGAACATTTTATACATAGACCCCTTTGCGTATCACTGACTCAGAACAAGCTGGTATGGGTGTTGGGACTTTTTATGTGCACTTTCTTCTTGCTTTGGGTCCTTTACTCCCTAAATAGGATGAAATTATTTGAACCAGCGCCTTCAAAAACAAGTCACTCATGGCAGCTGCCATATTTGTATCCTGACATATGCTCTTTAAAACAGAACTATGCTTCCTCCTTCTTATTAGACCAAATAGTTCCTATTTTGTTTGGGAATGGACCTTGCCAATGCTCACATTTTGAGAGCAAGTCGAGCATAATATAACATGAATGCCTCTTACTGTATGGACACCTTGTTAAAATCTGCTAAACCGTTTTTATATTTGTTATGTTTATAGCTCAGGGAAATATGCTCAGTTTTAGCTCAGTTGGCTTATAAAATAAGTAATAATTGGCCAAGGTATGAAAGCTGTCTATAAAATGTCTGTGTGTGGGGGACAGAATTTTATTGCAAGTATATATAAACAGAATGTGGTACAAAATAATGTTAACACTTAATCCTGCTAACTGCCAGAATATCTACTATGCTCAGCAACTGCATATTATAAGACTATATTTAGGGTCCCATTTACTAAAATTATACACTTGCTTGGAAGCCTATCTAACTTACTAACATGAATCGTAATGCCCTCACATGTGTATCTGTGAAATCCATACATACAGTATACTTAGTTTGGAATGATGTACATGAAGATTTACTAAAGCCAAACATGTAACTCAAATGATATAAGGCTGAAAAGTGTTTAATCACAGAGTGTTAGCGTACCTATAGCCAAAACTTGAAAGAAAATTGAAAAAAGTGTTCAGGTAGGAGGTTGGGGGAGTAGTAAAACCACAGTTCAGCCACCTGGTTTTACTGACCCCCTGCCTCAGGCGTGAATGCTGCCTTAATGCTGTCTTTGTTTCAGCTTGGGAAATTCATCTTCTCTATTTTTGCTGGCTATTATTGTTACTGGGAAAAAAAGTGACAAGAAATCCAAAATTTTATCATCTTATCAGAGTGTAGCACTACCCCCGTAGGAGCTGCTGGTTTAATTTTGGGTCTGTCGTTACCTCACTGTTCACCGTATCCGCCATAGGGGTCCCATTGGAGAGTTGTTTACAGATGTCTGCACCAAACACTTAGCCTCTCTTTCCAATGCTTTTATTAACAAACGTCAGATAGAGGGATGGAGGGTTAGGGGAGATTCAGGTACCTTGTTTTGCGGATCACAGGTACTTCTTTGATCCAGAGGACAAACAGCTCCCCAACTGGATCTAGCAACCACCGGATAGGCCTCTCTCACTGACCTAGCAGCCGGTGCGGTGCTTGGTCATAGACTCTGCCACAGACTTGATGAATATACTTGAGTCGTTGTACAATCTTCTGCCACAGGATTGTATAACCAAGAACTTTTGCAATGTCAAAGTACAAACTCACAGTACCAGTATCTTTCAGCCATCCGGCAATACTGTGAGGTAGATGGGTCGGGATGCGTCCTCCAATTCAGTCTCCAATTGCTCGGCTTCTCCCCGCAGGCAAGACAGCACAGGACCACCCCTGGACCAGTAGACCCCAGAAACTCCTGGGCCTACTTTCAGTAACAAGGCCTCGGGCCAGCAGGCCCCGAGGCAGAAGAACTGCTACGACACACCTTAGGCCAGGAGGGCCATCAGGTCAGAGAGACCGCGAAAACGGTGTCTGGGCTGTTTCTAGGTAAAGAGGTACTCAATGCATCCAGCCTGCTGTATTTCCAACACTGACCGGGGGTTACAGCGACACCCACGGCCATGTGGAAAACGCACAACACAGCTGAACTGGAACAGAAACCAACAATTTAACATAATACTCTGAGCTAAACTACAGCTCAGATAAACTTAAATTTACATATAGCGCCTACTCAATAGAAGCAGGGCGCTACAGGAGCAAGAAGTCAGAAATTAGAAATGTTCAAATGGGTACACCTGTTCCATTGACAACTATCTAAGAGAAGATTTCCCCTTTCTCCTCCTATGTATCTGAATAAGGGGGCTATGGGAAATCTCCTCAATGGGCATAGCCAAACAAAACCCTAAAAGAGTTTCTAAACATTTCCTGCTCTAGTCAAACCTGGCTATAAGTGCCCTTTAACCACTTAAAGTGGAGGTCCCGCGGCCATTTGTTTTTGTTTTTTTTTGTCATTCAATTCTTTTCCCCATTGCAGATTGAGATTTCGCTGGGAGGCGAGCCGCACTGACTCTTGGGAAGCATGACACTTAGCTCCCAGGAGACAGGGCGGCGACGGGGAAAGCAGGATACACATCAACTCCCGTGGAGCGAAAGACAGGAAGTAACCCTTCAAAGAGAAATAAGGTATGTAAATCGCAAAAAAAAATTTGGAGTGACATTGGAATATCTATGCAATGTACTGAATGTGAAAAGATAAAGTTGTAAATGTAGCGCCCTGCTCCCAATGACTGGGCACTATGTTTCAATTTAGAGGGTATCTGAGCCAATAGCTAGGCTCAGATGTAAATAATTGATGTTAAATTAGCCTCTGTTCCGGCGATGGCTGTGTTGGGAAAAACTTCCCATTTTTGCCTGTAGGTGGCATTACTACCTCAGGCCAATGTGGAAGATTGACAAGCCAGAGTGTATTGGGTACCTTCCCCCGGGAACAGTTCAGTAGGCGTGGTCTACCCGCTGAGCATGCTGGGGAAGGGTACTTAAGGGACAGACGCCATCTTTTGGTGCCCTTCGTCCACTCGCGGCCCTCCTGGCGTGAGTGGTGTATTGTGTGATTTTTGGCCTCTGAACCATGCTGGTCCGAGGCTGCAACTCCAACCAGTAGGCCCAGTTATACTGACTGGGTCTGCACTTTGAAGGTGATCCTGTGCTGTCCGTCCTGAGGGAGGAAGCCACTCAATGGAGGAAACCAGGGGAGGACCTGTCCTGGAAAAGACCAAGCGGAAGGCTGGTGTCTTGAGGAGGGCCTGGTAAATCTATTGGAGGATGCACCGCAACTAAAGTTACCTTACAGTCTGCCGGGTCGGCTTAAAGGCTCTTGACTGTTTGGCTGTTTGGCTGGAAGTTCGGGTGTTGAGTCCTGTGGCAGAGGATCCCGGATTATCCAATTCTGTGCATCACCAGTCTGTGGCAGAGACTGGTCCTGATATTGTTCGTGCATCATACCGGCTGCTAGGCCAGGTGAGAGGGGCCTATCAGGGTAAGCAATACCCACTCCAGGTAGAGTGGTGAGTGACTGTATACTTGAGGAGTTCTCCCCAGTTATCTGCACCGTGTGCCTGAACCTACCCTTTTCCCTTCACCTTTCTATATGTTTATGCAAAAAAAAAGGAAAATAAAACCTAACTGCTTAAGGTTTTACATCTTGTGTGGACATTGGAGTTTCTACAGACTTTCTTCCCCTAGACAACAAATACAGAGGAAACGTGCAGGCCCAAAATTAAACCAGCAGCTCTTGCGGGGGTGTGCTACATAAATTTGGGTGGAACTTCGCTTCAAGCCCCGGACCATTTCGCTGGTCAAAGACCAGGCCACTTTTTGCGATTTGGCACTGCGTCGCTTTAACTGACAATTACGCGGTCGTGCGACGTGGCTCCTAAAAAAAATTGACGTCCTTTTTTTCCCACAAATAGAGCTTTATTTTTGTGGTATTTGATCACCTCTGCAGTTTTTATTTTTTGCGCTATAAACAAAAATAGAGCGACAATTTTGAAAAAAATTCAATATTTTTTAGTTTTTGCTATAATAAATATCCCCAAAAACGATATAATTTTTTTTTTTTTCCTTAGTATAGGCCGATACGTATTCTTCTACATATTTTTGGTAAAAAAAATTGCAATAAGCGTTTATTGATCAGTTTGTGCAAAAGTTATAGCGTCTACAAAATAGGGGATAGTTTTATGGCATTTTTAATAATATATTTTTTTTACTAGTAATGGCAGTGATCAGCGATTTTAATCATGGCTGCGACATTATGGCGGACACATTGGACACTTTTGACACATTTTTGGGACCATTGTCATTTTTACAGCGATCAGTGCTATAAAAATGCACTGATTACTGTGAAAATGACACTGGAAGTGAAGGGGCTAACCACTAGGTGGCACTGTAGGGGTTAAGTGTGACCTAGGTGGTGATTCTTACTGTTAGGGGGCGTGGATACCAGTGACACGTCACTGATCACCGTTCCCGATCACGGAAACGGTGAGATCAGTGACATGTTACTAGGCAGAACAGGGGAATGCCTTGTTTACAAAGGCATCCTCCTGTTCTGCCTTTGCCGACCGCAATCGCGTTCCCGGGACCCGCGAGCACACTCGCGAGGCACGCGGCGGGCGCACGCCCCCGTCGGCGCCCGCGTGCCCGCTGGCCGGCAAATTTAAAGGGACAAATATATATGCCCATTTGCCTGCCCGTGCCATTCTGTCGACGTACATCTGCGTGCGGCGGTCGGCAAGTGGTTAAGAAAATAATTATCAGTATTTCACATTTACATTAGTATAGCAAGTGTTCTAAAGCTACTTTAAAGGATAAGTTCCAGGCAAAAAAATATGCATTTATTACTTTTTTTTTAAGGACCTGTAAAACATTGCACCCCTTTATCAGCAGATTGTGGGTGTAATGCCACGGTCCTGCAGACTGTCTGTGTAGCTGTCGCTACCCCCGATACGGGCAAACAGTTACACTCTGACAGGAAGCTTAATGAATTACCTAAAGTGATCAACAGCGTCCTAGTAGTTATCCCTCCAGTCCTATCACACTCCCCAGATACTCCCACCCTGATCACACCCCCTAGATACCCCCATTCTGATCACACCCCTAAAATACCCCCCACGCTGATAACACCCCCCCCAGATACCCCCACCCTGATCACACACCCAAATACCCCCCACTCTGATCACACCCCCCCAGATACCCCGACCATGATCACACACCCAAATACCCCCCCCACTCTGATCACCCCCCCCAGGTACCCCTCCCCCACTCTGATCACACCCCCAGATACCCCTCCCCCCACTCTGATCACACCTTCAGATCCCCCATCGTATCCTTCCACTCTGATCACACACCACCGATCCTCCCCCCCATCCTTCCACTCTGATCACACCTCCAGATCCCCCTATATCCCTCCACTCTGATCACACCTCCAGATCCCCCTAGATCCCTCCACTCTGATCACACCTCCAGATACCCCACCAGATCCCTCCACGGGAATGGAGGGAGGTGGAGTCAGCACATAAATCACTGCTTGCAGGCTGTATGGTTCTTTGGGATATGTAGTCCTTAGAAATTTAAAGTACATAGCAGAGAAGCTGCCAAGCATGCAAGGAATCCAGGAAGTTGTTGAAAGAGATGGACAGCAAACAGGCAGCAATCACAAAATGAAAAGAGATTTTTCAAGTAAGCTTATATTAGATTGTCAATAATAATTATTTTTTGTATTGCTATTACACTGTTGATATTATAAAATAAAAGTATATGCTTTGACCATAGATCTCCTTTAAGAGCTTATTCAAAATATTAGGATATTTTAGTGTGTATGATTCACTAATTAAAGTGATACTAAAGTCTCCTTGTTTTGTTAAAAAAAAACATGTAATACTTACCTGCCCTGTGCAATGGTTTTGCACAGAGCAGCTCAGATCCTCCTGTTCTCGGGTCACTCTTCAGCTCTCCTGGCTCCTCCCTCCTGTTGAGTGCCCCCACAGCAAGCAGCTTGCTATGGGGACACCCAAGCCGAGCCGCAGCTCCCTGCGTCCATTCTGACACGGAGCCCTGCCCCGGCCCCACCCCCTTTCTCTCCTTATTGGCTGATTGACTTTAATTGACAGCAGCGGGAGCCAATGGTGCCGCACTGCTGGTTTAATGAGCAGGGGAGTCCCAGACAGCCGCGTCTCACGTGCAACATCGCTGGATCTAGATGGACCTCTGGTAAGTATTAGGGAGAGGCTGGGGCTGCTGCACACATAAGGCTTTTTATCTTAATGCACAGAATGCATTAAGATAAAAAAAAAAAACTTCTGCCTTTACAACCACTTTAACCACTTAACGACCGCTCACTGTATATATACGTCGGCAGAATGGCACCGACAGGCACAATCACGTAGAGCATACGTGATTGCCTTTGTATAGTTGGGGGGTCCAATCGGACCCCCCTCCTATACAGTGAGCCGTGGCTAAGTGTCCGGGAGCGTTCCGGGATGAGGGGGCAGCCATTCGTTTCTGGCCACCCCCTCGCGATCGCTCCCGGCGAATGGAAATGCCCCCTCTGTCTGTGTCAGACAGAGGGAGCAGGAGGAAGTGATGTCATCTCTGGTGCGGTGCTCACATATACCGAGCGCCGTACAAGAGAAGACATCAGGTCAGTGCACACAACACTACACTGACACCAGGACACATAGGGACATAAATCGCCCCCCCAGGCCCCCCCCAGACACCCCAGATCACCCCCCAGATCACCCCCCAGCCCCCAGTCACAGTGTCACTGATTGCAGTGACCATTTATTTAGTGATCACTGCAATCAGTGACATTTGTGACTGTAAAAGTGTCACCAAAGTTTAGTCTTAGGTCCAGTGTAGCCCCCTAACCCCCCCTAATAAAGGTTTAACCCCCTGATCACCCCCCAGATAACCCTTTCACCCCCTATCACCGCTGTCGCTAAGCGATTATTTTTCTGATCGCTGTCTTAGCGTCAGTGATGCCGATCGGCAGCCAGTAATTTTTTTTAGGTACGCTGCATGTTTTTATAGCGTCAGGTACCCCAATATATTATCTAATAAAGGTTTATCCCCCTTGATTGCCCCCCAGGTAACCCTTTCACCCCCTATCACCACTGTCACTAAGCGACCGTTTTTCTAAACGCTGTCTTAGTGTCTGTGATGCAGATCGGTAGCCGGTAATTTTTTTTAGGTTCGCCGCAGGTTTTTATAGCGTCAGGTACCCCAATATATTATCTAATAAAGGTTTAACCCCCTTGATCGCCCCCCAGGTAACCCTTTCACCCCCTATCACCACTGTCGCTAAGCAATTGTTTTTCTAAACGCTGTCTTAGTGTCGGTGATGCAGATCGGTAGCCAGTAATTTTTTTTAGGTTCGCCGCATGTTTTTATAGCGTCAGGTACCCCAATATATTATCTAATAAAGGTTTAACCCCCTTGATCGCCCCCCAGGTAACCCTTTCACCCCCATCACCACTGTCGCTAAGCGATCGTTTTTCTAAACGCTGTCTTAGTGTCGGTGATGCAGATCGGTAGCTGGTAATTTGTTTTAGGTTCGCCACAGGTTTTTATAGCGTCAGGTACCCCAATATATTATCTAATAAAGGTTTAACCCCCTTGATCGCCCCCCAGGTAACCCTTTCACCCCCTATCACCACTGTCGCTAAGCGATCGTTTTTCTAAACGCTGTCTTAGTGTCGGTGATGCAGATCGGTAGCCAGTAATTTTTTTTAGGTTCGCCGCATGTTTTTATAGCGTCAGGTACCCCAATATATTATCTAATAAAGGTTTAACCCCCTTGATCGCCCCCCAGGTAACCCTTTCACCCCCATCACCACTGTCGCTAAGCGATCGTTTTTCTAAACGCTGTCTTAGTGTCGGTGATGCAGATCGGTAGCTGGTAATTTTTTTTAGGTTCGCCGTCAGGTTTTTATATAGCGTCAGGTACCCCCATATATTACCTAATAAAGGTTTTAACCCCCTAATTGCCCCTAGTTAACCCTTTCACCAGTGATCATCATATAAGTGTTACGGGTGACGCTGGTTAGTTAGTTTGCTTTTTATAGTGTCAGGGCACCCGCCGTATATAACCCAATAAAGGTTTAACCCCCTGATCGCCCGGCGGGTGATATCAATTAGGTTTTAGCATCAGAGAGGGTCTGCGTCACACCCCAGGCAGCGTCAGGTTAGTGCCAGTAGCTCTAACACCCACGCGTGAAGCATACACCCCCCTTAGTGGTATAGTATCTGAACAGATCAATAGCTGATCTGATCAGATCTATACTAGCGTCCCCAGCAGTTTAGGGTTCCCAAAAACGCAGTGTTAGCGGGATCAGCCCAGATACATGCTAGCACCTGCGTTTTGCCCCTCCGTCCAGCCCAGGCCACCCAAGTGCAGTATCGATCGATCACTGTCACTTGCAAAACACAACACACATAACTGCAGCGTTCGCAGAGACAGGCCTGATCCCTGCGACTCCAGTGCTGTAGGAGGTGATTTCACCACCACAGTT
Source organism: Rana muscosa (assembly GCA_029206835.1). Lineage (NCBI taxonomy): Eukaryota > Metazoa > Chordata > Amphibia > Anura > Ranidae > Rana > Rana muscosa. The sequence continues at coordinate 475,461,487 of CM055122.1, forward strand.
TAAAAAAAAAGCAAATATGCCGAAGCATTGGGGCAGCAGGGGCGGAGGAGCGATTTTGCTCCTAATGCCGCGTACATACGGTCGAAATTCCGACGGAGGCTTGCCCGTGGAAAAGTCCGACCATGTGTGTGCGGCATAACTTTTTTGCGGGAGGATGCCCCCATGCTTCGGCATATATAAATGGTGCGTGTATGCCCATCATTGGAAGTGGGTGGATGAAGGGCGGTATTCTAATGGTGGGCATACCCACCGATCAATCTCTTTTTTCGTTCAGCCAACTGGCTGCATGAAAAAAAAAGATTACAATACATGTCCAACAAGGACCAGCAACGTACTGGTATGTTGCTGGACTTTGAATGGTTATACCAGATTGATGCCTGCGGGTTTAGGTATCATCTTGGTATCAGTCTTTTCAGCCTGCGGCCGGCTTTCATGTAAAAGCAATCCTAGTGGCTAATTAGCCTCTGGACTGCTTTTACAAGCAGTGGGAGGGAATGTCCCCCCACCCGGATATAAAAAGCGCCATTGGGAAATTGGGAAAGCATTTTATCACACCGATCTTGGTGTGGTCAGATGCTTTGAGGGCAGAGGAAAAATCTAGGGTCTAGAAGACCCCAGTTTTTTCAAAAAAGAGTACCTGTCATTACCTATTGCTATCATAGGGGATATTTACATTCCCTGAGATAACAATAAAAGTGATAAAAAAAAAAATATGGAAGCAACAGTTTAAAAATAAAATAAAAAAGCAAAATTAATAATAAAAAAAAAAAAAAAAAAAAAAAACACCCCTGTCCTGCCCTGCTCTTGCCCAATGGCGAACGCAAGCATCGGTCTGGCGTCATATGTAAACAGCAATTGCACCATGCATGTGAGGTATCACCGCGAAGGTCAGATCGAGGGCAGTAATTTTAGCAGTAGACCTCCTCTGTAAATCTAACGGGGTAACCTGTAAATGCTTTTAAAGGCTTTTAAAAATGTATGTAGTTTGTCGCCAATGCGCGTTTGTGCAAAATTTTAAAGCATGTCGTGTTTGGTATCTATGAACTCGGCCTAAGATAATCTTTTTTATTTCATCAAACATTTGGGCAATATAGTGTGTTTTAGTGCATTAAAATTAAAAAAAGTGTATTTTTCCCCAAAAAATGCGTTTGAAAAATCGCTGCGCAAATACTGTGTAGAAAAAAAAATGCAACACCCACCATTTTATTCTGTAGGGCCTTTGCTTTAAAAATATATATATTGTTTGGGGGTTCAACATAATTTTCTTGCAAAAAAAAATATGTTTTCATGTAAACAAAAAGTGTCAAAAAAGGGCTTTGTCTTCAAGTGGTTAGAAGAGTGGATGTAAGCTTCCTAATGTTGTGTATAAAATGCCAGAACAGTTCAAACCCCCCCCCCAAATGACCCCATTTTGGAAAGTAGACACCCCAAGCTATATACTGAGAGGCATGTCGAGTCCATGGAATATTTTATATGTTGACACAAGTTGCGGAAAAAATACAATTTTTTTTTTTTTTGCACAAAGTTGTCACTAAATGATATATTGCTCAAACATGCCATGGGCATATGTGGAATTACACCCCAAAATACATTCTGTTGCTTCTCCTGAGTACGGGGATACCACATGTGTGAGACTTTTTGGGAGCCTAGCCGCGTACGGGACCCCAAAAACCAAGCACCGCCTTCAGGCTTTCTAAGGGTGTCAATTTTTGATTTCACTTCTCACTGCCTATCACAGTTTCGGAGGCCATGGAATGCCCAGATGGCACAAAACCCCCCCAAATGACCCCATTTTGGAAAGTAGACAACCCAAGCTATTTGCTGAGAGGTATTGTGAGTATTTTGCAGATCTCTCTTTTTGTCACAAAGTTTTGAAAATTGAAAAAATAAAAGAAAAAAAAATGTTCTTTCTTCATTTTCAAAAACAAATGAGAGCTGTAAAATACTCACCATGCCTCTCAGCAAACAGCTTGGGGTGTCTACTTTCCAAAATGGGGTCATTTGGGGGGGGGGTTGTGCTATTTTGGCATTTTATGGCCTTCAAAACTGTGATAGGTAGTGAGGAGTGAAATCAAAAATTTGCGCCCCTAGAAATCCTGAAGGCGGTGCTTGGTTTCCGGGGTCCCGTACGTGGCTAGGCTCCTAAAAAGTCCCACACATGTGGTATCCCCGTACTCAGGAGAAGCAGCAGAATGTATTTTGGGGTGCAATTCCACATATAACCATGGCATGTGTGAGCAATATATCATTTAGTGACAACTTTTTGTAATTTTTTTTTTTTTGTCATTATTCAATCACTTGGGACAAAAAAAAAATATTCAATGGGCTCAACAGGCCTCTCAGCAATTTCCTTGGGGTGTCTACTTTCTAAAATGGGGTCATTTGGGGGGGTTTTGTGCTATTTTGGCATTTTATGGCCTTCAAAACTGTGATAGGTAGTGAGGAGTGAAATCAAAAATTTGCGCCCTTAGAAATCCTGAAGGCGGTGCTTGGTTTCCGGGGTCCTGTACGTGGCTAGGCTCCTAAAAAGTCCCACACATGTGGTATCCCCGTACTCAGGAGTAGGGATGAGCTTCGTGTTCGAGTCGAACATACGTTCGACTCGAACATCGGCTGTTCGATCGTTCGACGAAGATCGAACGATTTGGGCCGTTCGCGCCAAATTCGAGTGACGCGAACGGCCCACAATGCACTACGCCATCGCAGTGTCATCCAGGCGCTGTGATTGGCCAAGCATGCACTGTGACCCCGCATGCTTGGCCAATCACAGCACCGGCAGCGAGGAGAGCAATGATTGGCCACAGGCAGGATGCCTGTGGCCAATTATTGCTGAGGGTGTTTAGTACACGCCCCACACTATAAAAGGCCGCCAGCACGGCGGCCTAGTGTAGTGTGTTCCGGAGCAGGGAAAGACAAGCATAGGCAGGGACAGTGACATTTATTTCTTTCTTGCTTAACCTGGATTCCTTTAGTTTAGGGAAAGAGAAGGATAGGTAGGGAGAGTGTCAGTGTGTTTTACTGTGCGAGTCCTTGTTTCTAGGGACAAAGAAGGAAAGTGAGGGGATTTCTCCTTGTGCTATAGTGTGCTTTAAAAAAACATTTTTTCTAGGGACAGAAAACTGTAGGTAGGGAGAGTGTCAGTTTCTTTCACTGTGCCAGTCCTTGTTTCTAGGGACAAAGAAGGAAAGTGAGGGGATTTCTCCTTGTGCTATAGTGTGCTTTAAAAAAACATTTTTTCTAGGGACAGAAAACTGTAGGTAGGGAGAGTGTCAGTTTCTTTCACTGTGCCAGTCCTTGTTTCTAGGGACAAAGAAGGAAAGTGAGGGGAATTCTCCTTGTGCTATAGTGTGCTTTAAAAAAACATTTTTTCTAGGGACAGAAAACTGTAGGTAGGGAGAGTGTCAGTTTCTTTCACTGTGCCAGTCCTTGTTTCTAGGGACAAAGAAGGAAAGTGAGGGGATTTCTCCTTGTGCTATAGTGTGCTTTAAAAAAACATTTTTTCTAGGGACAGAAAACTGTAGGTAGGGAGAGTGTCAGTTTCTTTCACTGTGCCAGTCCTTGTTTCTAGGGACAAAGAAGGAAAGTGAGGGGAATTCTCCTTGTGCTATAGTGTGCTTTAAAAAAACATTTTTTCTAGGGACAGAAAACTGTAGGTAGGGAGAGTGTCAGTTTCTTTCACTGTGCCAGTCCTTGTTTCTAGGGACAAAGAAGGAAAGTGAGGGGATTTCTCCTTGTGCTATAGTGTGCTTTAAAAAAACATTTTTTCTAGGGACAGAAAACTGTAGGTAGGGAGAGTGTCAGTTTCTTTCACTGTGCCAGTCCTTGTTTCTAGGGACAAAGAAGGAAAGTGAGGGGAATTCTCCTTGTGCTATAGTGTGCTTTAAAAAAACATTTTTTCTAGGGACAGAAAACTGTAGGTAGGGAGAGTGTCAGTTTCTTTCACTGTGCCAGTCCTTGTTTCTAGGGACAAAGAAGGAAAGTGAGGGGATTTCTCCTTGTGCTATAGTGTGCTTTAAAAAAACATTTTTTCTAGGGACAGAAAACTGTAGGTAGGGAGAGTGTCAGTTTCTTTCACTGTGCCAGTCCTTGTTTCTAGGGACAAAGAAGGAAAGTGAGGGGAATTCTCCTTGTGCTATAGTGTGCTTTAAAAAAACATTTTTTCTAGGGACAGAAAACTGTAGGTAGGGAGAGTGTCAGTTTCTTTCACTGTGCCAGTCCTTGTTTCTAGGGACAAAGAAGGAAAGTGAGGGGATTTCTCCTTGTGCTATAGTGTGCTTTAAAAAAACATTTTTTCTAGGGACAGAAAACTGTAGGTAGGGAGAGTGTCAGTTTCTTTCACTGTGCCAGTCCTTGTTTCTAGGGACAAAGAAGGAAAGTGAGGGGAATTCTCCTTGTGCTATAGTGTGCTTTAAAAAAACATTTTTTCTAGGGACAGAAAACTGTAGGTAGGGAGAGTGTCAGTTTCTTTCACTGTGCCAGTCCTTGTTTCTAGGGACAAAGAAGGAAAGTGAGGGGATTTCTCCTTGTGCTATAGTGTGCTTTAAAAAAACATTTTTTCTAGGGACAGAAAACTGTAGGTAGGGAGAGTGTCAGTTTCTTTCACTGTGCCAGTCCTTGTTTCTAGGGACAAAGAAGGAAAGTGAGGGGAATTCTCCTTGTGCTATAGTGTGCTTTAAAAAACATTTTTTCTAGGGACAGAAAACTGTAGGTAGGGAGAGTGTCAGTTTCTTTCACTGTGCCAGTCCTTGTTTCTAGGGACAAAGAAGGCAAGTGAGGGGATTTCTCCTTGTGCTATAGTGTGCTTTAAAAAAACATTTTTTCTAGGGACAGAAAACTGTAGGTAGGGAGAGTGTCAGTTTCTTTCACTGTGCCAGTCCTTGTTTCTAGGGACAAAGAAGGAAAGTGAGGGGATTTCTCCTTGTGCTATAGTGTGCTTTAAAAAAACATTTTTTCTAGGGACAGAAAACTGTACGTAGGGAGAGTGTCAGTTTCTTTCACTGTGCCAGTCCTTGTTTCTAGGGACAAAGAAGGAAAGTGAGGGGATTTCTCCTTGTGCTATAGTGTGCTTTAAAAAAACATTTTTTCTAGGGACAGAAAACTGTAGGTAGGGAGAGTGTCAGTTTCTTTCACTGTGCCAGTCCTTGTTTCTAGGGACAAAGAAGGAAAGTGAGGGGAATTCTCCTTGTGCTATAGTGTGCTTTAAAAAACATTTTTTCTAGGGACAGAAAACTGTAGGTAGGGAGAGTGTCAGTTTCTTTCACTGTGCCAGTCCTTGTTTCTAGGGACAAAGAAGGCAAGTGAGGGGATTTCTCCTTGTGCTATAGTGTGCTTTAAAAAAACATTTTTTCTAGGGACAGAAAACTGTAGGTAGGGAGAGTGTCAGTTTCTTTCACTGTGCCAGTCCTTGTTTCTAGGGACAAAGAAGGAAAGTGAGGGGATTTCTCCTTGTGCTATAGTGTGCTTTAAAAAAACATTTTTTCTAGGGACAGAAAACTGTACGTAGGGAGAGTGTCAGTTTCTTTCACTGTGCCAGTCCTTGTTTCTAGGGACAAAGAAGGAAAGTGAGGGGAATTCTCCTTGTGCTATAGTGTGCTTTAAAAAAACATTTTTTCTAGGGACAGAAAACTGTAGGTAGGGAGAGTGTCAGTTTCTTTCACTGTGCCAGTCCTTGTTTCTAGGGACAAAGAAGGAAAGTGAGGGGAATTCTCCTTGTGCTATAGTGTGCTTTAAAAAAACATTTTTTCTAGGGACAGAAAACTGTAGGTAGGGAGAGTGTCAGTTTCTTTCACTGTGCCAGTCCTTGTTTCTAGGGACAAAGAAGGAAAGTGAGGGGATTTCTCCTTGTGCTATAGTGTGCTTTAAAAAAACATTTTTTCTAGGGACAGAAAACTGTAGGTAGGGAGAGTGTCAGTTTCTTTCACTGTGCCAGTCCTTGTTTCTAGGGACAAAGAAGGAAAGTGAGGGGAATTCTCCTTGTGCTATAGTGTGCTTTAAAAAAACATTTTTTCTAGGGACAGAAAACTGTAGGTAGGGAGAGTGTCAGTTTCTTTCACTGTGCCAGTCCTTGTTTCTAGGGACAAAGAAGGAAAGTGAGGGGATTTCTCCTTGTGCTATAGTGTGCTTTAAAAAAACATTTTTTCTAGGGACAGAAAACTGTAGGTAGGGAGAGTGTCAGTTTCTTTCACTGTGCCAGTCCTTGTTTCTAGGGACAAAGAAGGAAAGTGAGGGGAATTCTCCTTGTGCTATAGTGTGCTTTAAAAAAACATTTTTTCTAGTGTGACAGCAGGAAGGTAAAGTCACCTGGTTGCATCCAGGGGGGTAGATATATTTCGCCCAGATTCAGGCTTTACGCCGACTTATACAACTAGGTGGAGAGTTGTATAAGCCCAGCTAAGGCTAGTGGGCTCATGGATGACTCATACCTCTAGGGAGAGTGTGGGGCGTCGTGCAGACAGGGAGTTGATGAGACCAGCTGAAGCTTGTCAGCTCATTTAGGCCTCTATAAGAACTCCCAGCTTCATTAGGTGTTTGCTCATGCCTGGACCCAGACCTGTGTGGACTGTCTAGGGAGAGTGAACCCCTGTGCGGTGAGACAAAGCCTGTGTGGCTATTTGCTTGGACATTTAAAACCAGGGACTTACGGACTAGGACAGCACTAGGCTGATCCCAGTTGTTAGTTAGGAAACCTGTATGTTCAGTCAGAGGTCAAGTTGACCAGGATTTATTTTGTTTATGTTTCTTTTGGCTTTGCTGTGTTTTGTCACTGTAAATAGAAAATAAACCGCACCTTTTTTTGATTTTGAAAACCACAACCTCCGTTTGCTGGGCCTGTTTTTGTGTGGGGAGCCCATCCCGGGGGTCACACCCACCCGCTGCTGAGCTAACCCCCTCACAGTTGGTGGAGAACCAGTGGCAGTTTTTTTTAAGCCAGCATGGAGGAGATACTGAAGCAGCTGGCTCTAGCAAATGCCAATCAACAGCAGACAACTGCAGGTTTGCAAAAGAGCCTTGCAGCTCATCAACAGAGCCTTGCAGCTCAACAACAGAACTTCGCAGCCCAGCAGCAAGCTCATCAACAGAGCCTTGCAGCCCAGCAGCAAGCTCACCAACAGAGTCTGGAAGCTCAGCAACAAGCCCAGCAGCAATCTGAGGCCCGCTTCATAGACCTGTTACAGAAGCAAGAGCAGAGACTACAACAAATGGAAGCAGTAATGCAGCAACGTCCGCAGACCAGTGAGGAAAGCCGTCCCACTAATACCGCGTCCTTTGGGGTGAGTCGTTTATTGACAAAAATGACTGGAGAGGATGATCCAGAGGTATTTTTGACCACATTTGAAAGGACTGCTGAAAGAGAAAAGTGGCCTGAGGAGCAGTGGGCTGGACTGGTGGCTCCTCTGTTAACTGGTGAATCGCAGAAGGCTTACTATGACCTAGAGCCTGACCAAGCAAAAGACTATTTGATGCTAAAAGCTGAGATATTGGCAAGGCTGGGTGTCACCCAGGCTGTCCGGGCTCAGCGTGTGCATAACTGGACTTTCCAGCTTGGAAAACCCCCCAGGTCTCAAATGTATGATCTCATTCACCTGAGCAGAAAGTGGCTACAGCCAGAGACTTTGTCCGCACCAAAGATTGTGGAACGTGTTGTAATGGATCGGTTTTTGAGAGCTCTTCCTACTGCCATCCAAAAGTGGGTAAGCCATGGAGACCCAGAGACGGCCGATGGTCTTGTGGATCGTGTGGAGAAATACTTGGCTACAGAGAACCTGACGGCCTCTTCCAGAGACACTCGGACTTTCCACCCTAAGACCAGACCATCCCCAGGGGCGGATAAGAGGATTCCAAGGGGTAAGGGTGGAGAGAGTGAGAGGGTGGGAGCTCTACCCCAAGTTTGGCGAGAACAGCCTGGGAAATCAGCGGCTCAAGAGGCGGCAAGAAGGATCGTTTGCTACCGCTGCCGGCAAGCGGGACATATTGCAGCCAATTGCCCGGTTGTGGAGGAACCCATGCAGTGTGACTTTCTGACGGGCAGACGTCAGTCGCTGTGTGCGACAGTCGCATGCACTGCCATTCGAGGAACTGAGAAACATTTATGCAAAATCTGTGTTAATGGTAGAAATGTTGTGGTATTGCTGGATTCAGGTAGCCTTGTGACCCTGATAAAGGCTGAGTTAGTTAAAACAGAGGTCTCTAGGAATAGCAAGGTAGCTGTTATTTGTGTGCATGGGGACACCCGAGAGTATCCAGTGACTACAGTGTGTTTCGAGACCCCCAAAGGTACCCTCTCTCATCCAGTGGGCTTAGTATCTCAGTTACCGTATGACGCCATTGTGGGAAGGGATTTTCCGAAGTTCTGGGAACTGTGGGATGATCCTGAGCCCCCCACTGGTGCCCCTATGTACCAGGAATGTGATAGCCAGAACTCCCCTGAGAGTGGTGAGGACTCTCCGGAATTTCCCTTATCAGTATTGGCAGGGGAGACTCAAGAAACTGGAGAGGAGCCCACCTCCTCAGACGAAAACCTACCGTCTGTGGAGTTTTCTGATCTTGAGGTTCACAGGGAAAACTTTGCCACAGAACAGTTGAAAGACCCCGCCCTAATAAAGGCACGGGAAAACGTCGTGAAAATAGATGGCGAGTTAGTGAACCCAGATAATACCTGCACTTACCCATACTTCAGCGTAGAGAAGGACCTACTGTATCGGGTGGCAAAAAGGGCAGAAGAAACCATTGAGCAGCTTGTGGTGCCCAAACCTTACAGGAAGTTGGTGTTGGAGTTGGCCCATGGGCACATTCTTGGAGGTCATCTGGGGACAGAGAAAACCCGAGAGAGGGTATTACAGAGATTCTATTGGCCGGGGGTGATGAAGGACATAGAAAATTATTGTTCCTCCTGCCCTGTGTGTCAGAGGTCGGCCCCGATGCCACATTTCCGTAGCCCGCTGGTCCCTCTACCCATCATTGAGGTCCCGTTTGAGAGGATCGCCATGGATTTGGTAGGTCCTATAATCAAGTCCGCTAGGGGGCACCAGTACATATTAGTTATAATGGACTATGCCACCCGTTATCCAGAAGCGATCCCTCTCCGAAATACCTCGGCCAAAACCATAGCCAAAGAGCTATCTCTTGTGTTTAGCCGGGTGGGTATTTGTAAAGAACTGCTTACGGACCAAGGTACACCCTTTATGTCCCGGGTTATGAAGGAGCTGTGTAAATTGTTCAAAGTGACGCAATTACGTACATCTGTGTATCACCCCCAAACCGATGGGCTGGTTGAAAGATTCAACAAAACCCTAAAACAAATGTTGAAGAAAGTGGTGGATAGAGATGGAAAGGATTGGGACTGTCTACTTCCTTATCTGATGTTTGCTATTAGGGAGGTGCCCCAATCCTCTACGGGATTCTCCCCCTTTGAGTTACTGTATGGGAGACACCCAAGAGGGCTGTTGGATATTGCCAAGGAAACTTGGGAAAGTGAGAGTTCTCCCCACAGGAGTGTGATTGAGCATGTCGCCCTGATGCAAGACCGAATTGCACAGGTAATGCCCATCGTGAAGGAACATTTGGCCCAAGCGCAGTTAGCACAGCAGAGAGTGTACAACCGTGGAGCCAAGACCCGTACCTTTTCCCCGGGGGATAGGATACTGGTACTTGTCCCTACGGTTGAAAGTAAATTCCTTGCCAAATGGCAAGGCCCCTACGAGATAATGGAAAAAGTGAGCGAAGTGAATTACAAGGTCAGACAACCAGGAAGGCGAAAGCCCGAACAGATCTATCACGTCAATCTGTTGAAAGCCTGGAGGGATAGAGAGTCCCTAGTCGCAGACACTTGGTCACCAGCTCAAACTGGTTGCGTGATTCCTGAGGTTGGAATAGCAGCCACCTTGTCACAACCCCAACAACAGGAGGTTAAGGAGTTTGTGCTTCGCAACAAGGAGGTATTCTCTGAGCTGCCGGGACAAACATTTGGGGTAGAGCATGACATCATTACCCCGCCCGGTGAAAGGGTGAAGTTAAAACCCTATCGGATCCCAGAGGCCCGACGGGAGGCAATACGGGAGGAAGTACAGAAAATGCTGAACTTAGGGGTGATAGAGGAGTCCCAAAGTGATTGGTCTAGTCCCATTGTGTTGGTGCCTAAACCGGATGGGAGCTGGCGATTTTGTAACGATTTTCGTCAGTTGAACAAAGTTACAAAATTTGACACCTACCCCATGCCACGTATAGATGAGTTGATCGACCGGCTGGGAACAGCCCGATACATGACGACTCTTGACCTCACAAAAGGGTATTGGCAAATCCCCCTGGCCAAATTGGCCAAAGAGAAAACCGCATTTGTAACCCCAGACGGGGCGTTCCATCATAAAAGAATGCCGTTCGGGTTACAGAATGCGCCGGCCACATTCCAGCGGAAAATGGACCAGATGCTGAGGCCCCATCGGAAGTATGCTGCGGCTTACCTGGATGACGTAATTGTCCATAGCACAGATTGGGCCTCACATCTGCCAAAAGTGCAAGCAGTCCTGGACTCTGTTCGGGAAGCGGGGTTTACGGCTAACCCCAAGAAGTGTACCATTGGGCAGGAGGAGGCCAAATATCTTGGGTACACCATTGGGAGGGGAGTAATAAAACCCCAACTCAACAAAGTCGAGGCCATCCAGAGTTGGCCACGTCCCAACAGCAAGAAGCAGGTACGAGCCTTTCTGGGAATCGCTGGGTATTATCGGCGATTCATTCCCCACTTTGCTTCTAAGGCTGTGCCCCTAACCAACCTAACGAAGGGGAAAGGGTCGGTCATGATTAAATGGACCCCCGAGGCTGAGGCAGCATTCCAATTCTTGAAACAAGCCTTATGTAGCCAGCCAGTGTTGTACTCACCCGACTTCTCTAAAGACTTTGTCGTACAAAGTGATGCGTCAAATGTGGGGTTAGGAGCAGTATTGTCCCAGGTCTGGAACGGGGAAGAGCACCCAGTCATTTACCTCAGCAGGAAGTTGAAGTCCCATGAGGTAAATTACGCCACCGTTGAAAAGGAGTGTTTAGCGGTGAAGTGGGCTCTAGATTCCCTTCGGTACTACCTGCTAGGTAGGCACTTTGACATGGTTACGGATCACGCTCCGTTAAAGTGGATGGCTCAAAACAAGGAAACAAATAGAAGAGTGAATAGGTGGTTCCTGGCCCTACAGGAATTCAACTTCACAGTAAAGCATCGCCCTGGCGTTCAAATGGGGAATGTGGATGCTTTGTCTCGAGTACATGAATGCCTGATTGCTGGTGTTCCAACCCCGAGGTTAAAACAAGAGGGGGGGGTATGTGACAGCAGGAAGGTAAAGTCACCTGGTTGCATCCAGGGGGGTAGATATATTTCGCCCAGATTCAGGCTTTACGCCGACTTATACAACTAGGTGGAGAGTTGTATAAGCCCAGCTAAGGCTAGTGGGCTCATGGATGACTCATACCTCTAGGGAGAGTGTGGGGCGTCGTGCAGACAGGGAGTTGATGAGACCAGCTGAAGCTTGTCAGCTCATTTAGGCCTCTATAAGAACTCCCAGCTTCATTAGGTGTTTGCTCATGCCTGGACCCAGACCTGTGTGGACTGTCTAGGGAGAGTGAACCCCTGTGCGGTGAGACAAAGCCTGTGTGGCTATTTGCTTGGACATTTAAAACCAGGGACTTAGGGACTAGGACAGCACTAGGCTGATCCCAGTTGTTAGTTAGGAAACCTGTATGTTCAGTCAGAGGTCAAGTTGACCAGGATTTATTTTGTTTATGTTTCTTTTGGCTTTGCTGTGTTTTGTCACTGTAAATAGAAAATAAACCGCACCTTTTTTTGATTTTGAAAACCACAACCTCCGTTTGCTGGGCCTGTTTTTGTGTGGGGAGCCCATCCCGGGGGTCACACCCACCCGCTGCCGAGCTAACCCCCTCACACTAGGGACAGAAAACTGTAGGTAGGGAGAGTGTCAGTTTCTTTCACTGTGCCAGTCCTTGTTTCTAGGGACAAAGAAGGAAAGTGAGGGGATTTCTCCTTGTGCTATAGTGTGCTTTAAAAAAACATTTTTTCTAGGGACAGAAAACTGTAGGTAGGGAGAGTGTCAGTTTCTTTCACTGTGCCAGTCCTTGTTTCTAGGGACAAAGAAGGAAAGTGAGGGGAATTCTCCTTGTGCTATAGTGTGCTTTAAAAAAACATTTTTTCTAGGGACAGAAAACTGTAGGTAGGGAGAGTGTCAGTTTCTTTCACTGTGCCAGTCCTTGTTTCTAGGGACAAAGAAGGAAAGTGAGGGGATTTCTCCTTGTGCTATAGTGTGCTTTAAAAAAACATTTTTTCTAGGGACAGAAAACTGTAGGTAGGGAGAGTGTCAGTTTCTTTCACTGTGCCAGTCCTTGTTTCTAGGGACAAAGAAGGAAAGTGAGGGGATTTCTCCTTGTGCTATAGTGTGCCAAAGCATTCCTCATCAACCATCTTTGAAATCCTTGTTTTTTGGACAGTCAGGGAAATTGTCGTTGTGCTATTCTGTGCAAAAGCAATAATCCTCAACCATATTTAGAAATCCTTAAGTAAAGGGACAGAGAAGGACACCTGAAGGTAGCCCTTATTGCTTTTTTCCCATCTCCCTGCAGGCCATCTATTAGAATGTCTGGAAGGCAAACAAGGAGAGGCAGACATTCAGGAGGCAATAAAAGAGGGCAAGCAGGCTCTGTGTCTGGGGGCAACAGTGCTGGTCGTGGACGCGGTGCATTGTCATCAGCACATGGCCATGGGACACGCTTGTCCTTCTTTTCGGCAGCTGGACATGTTGAGCCACATCATGCCGAAGACTTGGTAGAGTGGATGACCAAGCCCTCCTCCTCCTCCTCATCCTCTCTCACCCAGGCTCAGGGTACTGGCAAAGCAGCTGCCAAAGCGTCCTCTTCCCTGGTATCAATGTCAGACTCATCATCAGTCACTCTTTCCCTAGACCCACCATGTCCTCCTCCTGAGGAGTCCCCCGAACTGTTTGAGCACAGTGTTGGGTACATGCTCCAGGAGGATGCCCAGCGTTTCGAAGGGTCTGATGATGAAACCCAGCTACAGGAAGGCAGTAGCGTGAGAGCAGACAGAGGGGATGCTCAAGAAGGACACCAATCTGGCAGTCATGTTCCAGCAGCTGCAGCATACTGCCAGATTGGCTCCAGTGATGAGGAGGGAGGGGATGATGAGGTCACTGACTCCACGTGGGTGCCTAATAGGAGAGAGGAGGAGGATGAGGAGGAGGCACATCTCCAACGAGGCAGGATGCCCTTTGGTGGCCAGCGTAAGGGCAGTACACCGACGGAATCACACCGCAGAGCTCCGCCTGTGCAGGGCGCTGCCTCTGCCCGTCATTCAAAAAGTTCCTTGGTGTGGGCCTTTTTTGAGACTAGTGCATCAGATCGCACAGCTGCTGTTTGCAACATATGTCTCAAGCGTATATCGCGTGGCCAAAACATCAGCCGCTTGGGTACCACATGCCTGACCAGACATATGTTGACCTGCCATGCAGCTCGTTGGCAAGCCTACCTCAAAGACCCACACCAAAGAACAAAGCGGACCTCTCCTTGCACCGCATCAGCTGGGATCTCCAACCCCACTATAACTTCAGTCCTCTCTGAAACATGCACTGAGAGGAATGAAGGTGTAGAATTAGGTGTGTCACAGCCAAGTACTTGCGGCCACTCTGCTAGCAGTACACCGACGTCCGATTCTAGCAGGCAAATTTCCCTGCCCCAGCTGCTGGACCGTCGAAAGAAGTTCACTCCCAGCCATCCACATGCCCAGCGGTTGAATGCTAGCTTGGCTAAATTGCTAGCGCTTCAACTGCTGCCTTTTCAGTTGGTAGACTCGGCCCCCTTCCGTGAGTTTGTGCAATGTGCGGTTCCTCAGTGGCAGGTTCCCAAACGCCACTTTTTCTCACGGAAGGCTATTCCGGCTCTCTACCGGCATGTGGAAGGCAATGTCTTGGCCTCGCTGGACAGGGCGGTCAGCGGTAAGGTGCATATTACCGCTGACTCATGGTCCAGCAGGCATGGACAGGGACGTTACCTTTCTTTCACGGCCCATTGGGTCACTCTTTTGGCAGCTGGGAAGGATGCAGGACAAGGTGCAGTAGTGTTGGAGGTTGTTCCACCGCCACGCCTCCAAAATGCTACTACTGGTTGTGACACACCTCTCTCCTCCACCCCCTCCTCTTCTTCTTCCTCCATGGCCTCTTCCTGTGGTTTGTCCTATGAACCAGCGGTGCTCCGTAGCCGTTCACGGGGCTACGCAAGTACGCAGGCAAAAAGATGCCATGCCGTGCTTGCGCTGGTGTGTTTGGGGGACAGAAGCCACACTGGGGCAGAGGTCCTGTCTGCTCTGCAGGGCCAGGCCGAGAGGTGGTTGACGCCACGCCAGCTTAAGCCAGGAATGGTGGTTTGCGACAATGGCACCAACCTCCTCTCCGCCCTCCGACAGGGACAACTGACCCATGTGCCCTGTGTGGCTCACGTCCTTAACCTGGTGGTGCAGCGGTTCTTGGGCAGGTACCCGGGCTTACAGGATGTCCTGAGGCAGGCCAGGAAAGTCTGTGTGCATTTCCGCAGATCTTATAATGCCAGTGCTCGCCTGGCTGAGCTGCAAAAGGAGTTGAACCTGCCCAAGAACCGCCTTATATGTGACATGCCCACCAGGTGGAACTCAACGTTGGCCATGCTGCAGCGGCTGCACACGCAGCAGAGGGCCATCAATGAGTACCTGTGCGACTACGGCACCAGGACAGGGTCAGGGGAGCTTGGTTTTTTTTCTCCACGCCAGTGGGGCATGATCAGGGATGCATGCACTGTCCTGGCACCATTTGAGGAGGCCACGAGGATGGTGAGCAGTGACAGTGCATGCATCAGTGACACTGTACCTCTTGTCCACCTGTTGGAGCACACGCTGCGTGGAATAATGGACAGGGCACTTGAGGCAGAACAGAGGCAGGAAGAGGAGGACTTCCTTGCCTCTCAAGGCCCCCTTTACCCAGACAGTGTTCCTTCTGTCCCACCCATCGCACAGGAAGAGGAAGAGGAGGAGGAGGAGGAGGAGGAGGAGGATTGTGTCAGCATGGAGGTGGAGGCTGGCACTCAGCATCATCAGCAGCAGTCTTTTAGGGATGATTTACAGTCCCAAGAAACCAGTGGACTTGTACGTGGCTGGGAGGAGCTGGCTGCGGATCATGTCGTCCTTAGTGACCCAGAGGACTCCGGAGCGAATGCCTCAGCAAACCTACGCTGCATGGCCTCCCTGATCCTGCAAAGTCTGCGGAAGGATCCTCGTATTCTTCGGATCAAGGAGAGGGACCATTACTGGCTGGCCACTCTCCTTGATCCACGGTACAAGGGTAAGGTTGCAGACCTTATGTTACCTTCGCAGAGGGAGCAGAGGATGAGACAACTCCGGGAGGCCTTGCAGAAAGGTCTGTGCAACGCGTTCCCAGAGACTGGGAGGTTACAAACTCCTGGTCCTGGACAACGAGTTGCTGAAGCTTCAGACAGTCAAAGAAGGAGCGGTGGGGAAGGTGGCCGTCTGACCGATGCGTTCAGACAATTCTTTAGTCCGCAGCCCCAAAGTATGATCGGTTCCAGCAACCATCACCAGCGTCTGATAAACATGGTGCAGGAATATCTAGGGGCAAGGTCAGACTTGGACACCTTCCCCACCGAAAATCCTCTGGCTTACTGGGTCTTGAGGATGGATCACTGGCCAGAGCTTGCACAGTATGCAATTGAGCTACTGGCCTGTCCTGCATCCAGCGTTCTTTCGGAACGCACATTCAGTGCTGCTGGAGGATTTGTCACGGATCACAGGGTGCGCCTGTCCACCGACTCGGTTGATCGACTGACTTTCATCAAGATGAACCAGTCTTGGATCACCACCAGCTACCACACACCTGATGCTGATATAACAGACTAATTGATTTTAACATGTCACATCCCTTCAAGACTGATGCTGATGCTGAGTGCCTGTGCTGTTATGTTGACTGGCTATCCTCCTCCTCCGAGTCCTCAATGATACGATTGATGATGATAGCTTGGAAGATCATTTTTGTTTATGGGTGCCGCCACCAGTGGCTAAGGCCCAATTTTTCAGCCCCTGTTTTACAGGGGCGTGTAATTACAATTTTTTTAGCAATAATTTGCCATAGGGCTCATTGCTGTGCTCCAAGTACAGTATCTGTGAGGGGTTGGAGTGTTGTGGCACCAGTGCCTAAGGCCCAATTTTTCAGCCCCTGTTTAACAGGGGCGTGTCATTACAATTTTTGAAGCAATACTTTGCAACAGGGCTCATTGCTGTGCTCCAAGTAACGTATCTGTGAGGGGTTATAGTGTTGTGCCACCAGTGCCTAAGGCCCAATTTTTCAGCCCCTGTTCAACAGGGGCATGCAATTACAATTCTTGATCTAATAATTCACAGCAGGGCCCATTGCTGCACCCACCAAGAGTAACTCTGAGGGCTTACAGTGTTGTGGCAACGCCACCACCACCACCACCACCACGAAAGGCCCAATTTTTCAGCCCCTGTTCAAAAGGGGCATGTAATTACAATTCTTGATCTAATAATTCACAGCAGGGCCCATTCCTGCACCCACCAAGAGTAACTCTGAGGGCTTACAGTGTTGTGGCAACACCACCACCACCACCACCACCACGAAAGGCCCAATTTTTCAGCCCCTGTTCAACAGGGGCATGCAATTACAATTCTTGATCTAATAATTCACAGCAGGGCCCATTGCTGCACCCACCAAGAGTAACTGTCAGGGCTTACAGTGTTGTGGCACCAGCACCACCATCAAAGGCCCAATTTTTACTACCACTGTTCAACAATTATATGTAATTAAAATTCCTGATATAATAGTTGACAGCAGGGCGTTCCAGCACCAACCAAGAGTAACTGTGAGTGCTTACAGTGTTGTGCCAACACCAACAACTAAGGGGCCTATTTCTGCAGAGTATATACGGCAGGTCCCTACTTTCAAACATCCAACTTACAAACGACTCCTACTTGCAAACGCAAGAAGACAACAGGAAGTGAGAGGAAATCTACCACTAGGAAGGAAAATTCTCTCCTGTAAGAATAAATATGGGAGAAAGGTGTCTCCTCTGTACTGATGCTTTATCAGCAATCCTTGTTTCAAGAAAAACACCACATTTCAAAAACAGTTGCCATTGGGACGGAAAGTGAGGTGAAATGTTCTGAACAGGGGCACAGACAGCAAAACAAATGTTACAGGGGTGATAACCCTTACCTATGTTTTCCAAAAAGTTTAAAAATAGATTTTTGGGCTGGAGCTACACTTCAACAATGTACCTGTTCAAAATTACAAACAGATTCTACATAAGAACAAACCTACAGTCCCTGTCTTGCATGCACCGCCTGTATACGGCTGTTCAGAGTATATAGGGCCTTTTTTATTTTATGTGCGGGGTTCCCCTTAATATCCATACAAGACCCAAAGGGGCTGGTAATGGGCTGGGGTAGGGGGGGGGGGGGGGGTCATGGGGTAGCTATGCCATTTTTCTTAAAGATTTTCATCCATATTACCGGGACCAGACATTACATTAAAGCCGCAAGCAGTTTTAAATGGCTTTTTTTTCCTTTAGAAGTGTCATTTTGTGCAGGGACAGTTCTAAACACGGGAAACACGTGGCACTTCACAGGCATACTTTAGACACCCCCCAGGTACGATATTTAAAGGAATATTTGACTTTTTTTTTTCACTTTATGCATCATTAAAATGACTGCTCCCGAAAAACGACCGTTTTTAAAACTTCTTTTTGCATTGATACATGTCCCCTGGTGCAGAACCCGGGTTCCCAAACCTTTTTTAGGACAATAACATGCATAATAGTTGTTATAATTAGCACTTTAGAATTCGAACGTTCGCATCCATTGTATTTAATAGGGTTCTAATGTTCGTACGAACTTTCGGTCCGTTCGCGGGTTCTGGTGCGAACCGAACCCGGGGGTGTTCGGCTCATCACTACTCAGGAGAAGCAGCAGAATGTATTTTGGGGTGCAATTCCACATATAACCATGGCATGTGTGAGCAATATATCATTTAGTGACAACTTTTTGTAATTTTTTTTTTTTTTTTTTGTCATTATTCAATCACTTGGGAAAAAAAAAAAAAATATTCAATGGGCTTAACATGCCTGTCAGCAATTTCCTTGGGGTGTCTACTTTCTCAGAAAGAAATGAGATAGGCAGTCATAAATTTAAAGCTGTGTAAATTCCAGAAAATGTACCCTAGTTTGTAAACGCTATAACTTTTGCGCAAACCAATAAATATACGCTTATTGACATTTTTTTTACTAAAGACATGTGGCTGAATACATTTTGGCCTAAATGTATGACTAAAATTGAGTTTATTCGATTTTTCTTATAACAAAAAGTAGAAAATATAATTTTTTTTCAAAATTTTCGGTCTTTTTCCGTTTATATCGCAAAAAAGAAAAATCGCAGAGGCAATCAAATACCATTAAAAGAAAGCTCTATTTGTGGGAAGAAAAGGACGCAAATTTCGTTTGGGTACAACATTGCATGTCCGCACAATTTACAGTTAAAGCAGCGCAGTGCAAAATTCTGAATTCACCTCTGGTCCTTTAGCTACCAAATGGTCCGGGGCTTAAGTGGTTAAGTAACTGAGACTGATTAGGCAGGTTTAAGGAAATTGATTTTTGTCCTTGAGCTGGAAGTGGAACATTACTCTAAAAAGGATTTCCAGTATGGTTAGCTTCAATAACTTTTCAGTAGCACAACCATTGCACATTCTGTGTTCTAGATTTATGAACTAGCTATTTATGGAGCAATTTTTTATTTACTGTAAGGCAGCAGCACCTCTGGCAAACATTATGGTTTTAAGTCAGGATGTATAGCTCAAAAGTTAAGTCGCCAGACACTTAAGTACACAATGAATACAATTATTAAAATGACAGTCTGAATCATTCGTGATTTTGACAAAAATATTAAGCTACCAGATAATCCTTATTGTTTACCTAGAACTTATTTGAAAAAAAATATCCAATGAGTGGCGAATATAGACTGCTTATTGCATTATGATATACACAGGGATCTGCTCTCCATCAAGAACATACAATAGCTTAAATAGGACATAAAAATTATGCGAATTTCCACATTATGCAATCTATGGGAAAGAGCTTTAGAAGCCTTTTTTTAAAGAGGTGAATCATCTATTTTACATTTCAGAGTTTCATTTGTTAAACATATGTATAATAAATACTAGAATACGTTAACAATATTGTTTTCCCTTTAGACCCGGTTCACACAGGGGCGACTCCGGGCGCGACTTCTGGTCGCCCCGAGTTGCCCCAAGTCGCGCTATTTTTAAAACTAATTGAAGTGAATGGAGATGTTTTAATGTACACGACTGCAGTCGCTCGGATTTCAAAAAAGGTTCCTGTACTACTTCAATCAGACTTCTAGGCGACCTGTAGGCAACTTGTACCATTGATTTCAATGGAAGTCGCTTAGAAGTCTGATCAGTGTTCATTTTGAAGGCAACTTTACAGGAAGATAACATACATTTCTCAGGAAAACCCCTTTAGATAATTGTATCTAAACCCAAGGACACAAATGTAATACACTGCAGCTTACCAGTACTTCAATGTGGTTGACTGTGCTAATTTTTTTTTAAAGAATTACGTTATTTTCACATTGTGATCCTGCCAGGTACACATTTCTGGAAGCTGGAAACAATGCTAATTGATAATAGTCAGCAGAAGTGGAGAACACAAGAAGTCATCAGCTCAAAATATCTCTGGCAGGATCAACTTTTTTATCAATGGATTTACTTTGAACTTGTAATTAAGAATCATGTGCTGTGCATGAATAAATTAAATGTGTGTACAATTTGGAATCCTCAAGAATAATTCTATTAACCCCTTCCCGACCAGCCGCCACAGTTTTACTGCGTCAAGTTGTCTCCCCTCGGCAAAACAAAGTTACCTTACGTCGCTTCACCCTTTTGGCCACTAGGGGGCGCGCACCGGAGCCGATGCGACTGTGGAAACACACAGATCTCGGTTCTCTCAGGTGTGAGGAGACTGATCGTGTGTTCATATTAAGTATGAACACCAATCTCTCTCTCCTCCTAGTCACTCCCACCCCCCTACAGTTAGAACACACCTAGGGAACACAGTTAACCCTTTGATCGCCCTCTAGTGTTAACCCCTTCCCTGCCAGTGACATTTGTAGCGGGGTCTTCAAAGTTAGTGGGATACACCTGGGGGTAGAGAGACCCAGGTGTGTAATTATGTCAGGGATTAGACCCCTTTTTGTTATTCGTGGAGGATTGGGTGGTGCAATATTCTCCTTGGCCTGTGGGTGGCGGGGTACCTACAGGCTCGAGGTAGAATCACTACCACAGTGTTACCCTTTTTGTCCCTTCCTGGAGATGGTACGGCTGGGGCGGGGAACCCGCCGTGGTGTCGATGGGAGGAGATAAAAGGGGGAGACGCCCTCGCCACGAGGTCTTGTGGGGGGATCATCTCTTCAGGTACCCAGGCGCCCTCGGCCTGGGTGCGGGCGGTTCAAGGTTCCGGCCTGGGCACCCTAGGCCTGGCCGGAATGAAGCTGGAGCTGGAGTCCATCCCAGGCACCTTCAGCCTGGGGTGAGGTACTTTGTAGGAGGCCTGGGACCTGGTGACTTCGACCGGGTCCCGCGAGGGTGAAGTGATTCCAGGGTGCCCCTTGCGAGGGGACCCGCATCTGAGGTGAGGAGGCTGGGGAGGTCACCCGTCTGAAGACTCCGGAGCAGTGTCAACCCGGTGACGGACGGGCCTCCGGTAACTCCCTTGGAGGGTCATCTTCCCCTGATAGGGGCCGCAGCGCAGCGAAGTTGTTCTAATCAAGACTCCTGCAACCCCTGGTCATAGCACAGGGGGTGTAGGGACTACAATCCGGATAGTGCCTCGGCCTGCTCATCCCACCGTATCCTGCCATATATTGTTTGTTGTGGAGCTACGAAATAAAACTAACAGTTGGACTGTGATCGGTGTATGGACTCAGTCGGTGGAGAAAAGGGAGATTCCAGCATAGCAGGGCTAAGTTCCGCAACCCAATGCACATTTGGCCCGAGGAAGATGTTGATACTGGCCTTCACCTCACCCATAACCATGGGGAGGACATGGGCCGTAGCGCACCTCACTCTCGAAACCCAGGTACCCCTAGACAAGAGCTTTCGGATAACCGATAAACATGTGAAGGGGGTGAGGCCGCTACACGTGGGGGCTCGTGAGTAAGGGATGAAATGTGTATTGATCCTAAGGGTTGGAACGGCTGTGTCTGGACTTTGCTGCCCGGAGGAGGTCCGAGCAGGTCGGCCATGTGATTGGCCAAAGTGCATCCCTGCTCGGAGTTGTGGACATGACCCTAAGTCGGGAAAGGCCCACGCGGAGGAGCGGAAAAAGGGAGAGGTCCAGCCGTGTGAAGTACTACATGTGGGGACTGTTAATGCACTGCGCCACGAGGCACCCCATGACTGCGCAATTCGTGGGAGGAGACTGAAGGAAGCCCGCGAAAACGTGCAAGTCGTGGGAGGAGTCTGGCCACGTGTGGAGATACACGTGGAGACTCCGGCGCGAGGTGAGCGTGTGATGGAACAGCAGGTAGTCGGGATGGCCTCAAGCTCCCCGTGGATGCCGGTACCTTACCCCACGAAAATGACTGCATTTGCTGCGCCCATTACAGACACGGGGATAAGGCTCAGGCCCCGAGGACAGTTGGCTCTGTATTCATGCAGAGACACGGAGGCCCTCGGTGTGATCTGTCCCGGATGCTCGGGACTGGTGGTCCAACTGAAGCCGTTCGGGCGATGTGAAGCGTGCAAAGAATTTCTTTTTGAGGTCGAATCATCCACAGTAAGGCCCCGGGCCCTTCGCCTCAACTGCATCACAGGAACCGCCACTCCGGAGGGAGAGATCCAGGCCTTTGCGGAGGTCCCCGTGCGCGCTGACCAGGGCGATGGGACTGCCCAATCAGAGACTGAGAGAGGAAAATCCGAGGACGCTGCTTCGGTCACTACAGACTCCCTGCTCCCACCTCCGAAGAGGAAAGTCGGCCTGGTACAGGCATCCTATGGTCGTGGTCGAGCTTCACCCCGCCACTTGCCTGGCCTGGATGGCGCCGGTAGAGAAGAGAGTCCCGGACATCCCAGTTCTTCAGAAGGTCCAGGTGAGCCAGGGGCTGGGACTGTGGTGTTGGTTGGAGGTGTCGGGGGTCCACAGTCGGTGGAGCCCGCAAGGGAGGGTAGCCTTCCGTCTACTAGAGACTACCTTCCCGCTGAGATGTATGACACCTCCGACCTAGAGTCATTGTCAGACTGTGGGGATGACGGAGAGATAGACGAACTGTTTCACCGGAAGGGCTGGGACAGACGCCCACTACCTGTGATAAGTAAACCGCAGGATTCCCCCATGTCCATAGAAGACAGTACGCTCCGGGCGCAGGCCCCGGAGTTCCCGAGGAAATCTAGTCCTCGGGCCAACTTTCTTCATTCAACTACATCACCCGCTCTGATGGTGGGGATGCAGCGTGCTTCGTTGCGGGCACCAAAGACAAAGCAACCCGAGATGGTGAAGGTACCTCGGCACCCGGAGGCCATCGTGCAGCCAGGAGAAGGTGAGCGAGATGTGATGCCGCCTCTAGCCAGGTTGCAGAGACTTTTCTCCCAGAGAGTCGCCCGTGAATATGGGTGGGAGTACCCCTACTTGCCTCGGGACTTATTGTATGAAGTCGAGGTCCTGCGACCAAGGTGGTATGACGAGTTTGTATGGGAAAAGCTTAAAGTACCCCATGCCAGGCGATACCTGTCATGTTCGCTGCCTGTGTCTAAAAAGTTCAAGGACTGCAGAGCTGATTGGAGACTTGGGCGCCATATTCATGCCGATAAGGTGCTCATCTGCAGGAAAGAAGGAGAGGATGTCGAGTATTCGGTGGAAGTGTTGGACGGGCACCTGAAGCCCCTGTTTCTGCCGGATCCAAGGTTCAACTTATAGGAGAAGTGAGCTCCTATCTTGTTGCTGTTGAAACTTTCTGGAAGAGACATTCCCAGACGCCTAGAACTGTGCCCTACTTTTGTTTTGATTTGGGCTTTTCTTTTACTCACTGGAGACTTGGGAGCTGTTTTTTTTTTTCTCCCTTTTCTTCATGTGCCAAAGGCAGAGACTTTTGGGGTAGAGTCAGAGTAGGAAAGCAGGAAGAATGAAGATCTCACCAGGTGGCAGTGTTGTGCAACGGTTGTTTGAAATGTTCCACATGCATTACTTACTTATTGGAGTGAGTGGGTCTCTCGGCTGATGGACCCACTCATGCCAAGTTAACACAGAGTGTTAGGATGTGTTTTTTTTTGTTTCCCTTCTGCAGGAGATTCGTCGGTCAAGACTACTGAGTATGGGGTGGTTCTTAGACAGTGACGGGAGGGATTGTATATGTGTACATGACAGATGTTTTATACAAAAGTTTTAATGTTTTATAGTTCCCTTTCCCTGGAGCAGGTCTTGGCACACACAGTATCCAAAATTTAAGGGATAGCCTCTGGCGCCCACTTCATGTCACCACTCCTTGGGAGACATGGGTGTGCACCTGACGCTGGGGACCAGCGTCAAATCACAAGGGGGAGTGTGTAGCGGGGTCTTCAAAGTTAGTGGGATACACCTGGGGGTAGAGAGACCCAGGTGTGTAATTATGTCAGGGATTAGACCCCTTTTTGTTATTCGTGGAGGATTGGGTGGTGCAATATTCTCCTTGGCCTGTGGGTGGCGGGGTACCTACAGGCTCGAGGTAGAATCACTACCACAGTGTTACCCTTTTTGTCCCTTCCTGGAGATGGTACGGCTGGGGCGGGGAACCCGCCGTGGTGTCGATGGGAGGAGATAAAAGGGGGAGACGCCCTCGCCACGAGGTCTTGTGGGGGGATCCTCTCTTCAGGTACCCAGGCGCCCTCGGCCTGGGTGCGGGCGGTTCAAGGTTCCGGCCTGGGCACCCTAGGCCTGGCCGGAATGAAGCTGGAGCTGGAGTCCATCCCAGGCACCTTCAGCCTGGGGTGAGGTACTTTGTAGGAGGCCTGGGACCTGGTGACTTTGACCGGGTCCCGCGAGGGTGAAGTGATTCCAGGGTGCCCCTTGCGAGGGGACCCGCATCTGAGGTAAGGAGGCTGGGGAGGTCACCCGTCTGAAGACTCCGGAGCAGTGTCAACCCGGTGACGGACGGGCCTCCGGTAACTCCCTTGGAGGGTCATCTTCCCCTGATAGGGGCCGCAGCGCAGCGAAGTTGTTCTAATCAAGACTCCTGCAACCCCTGGTCATAGCACAGGGGGTGTAGGGACTACAATCCGGATAGTGCCTTGGCCTGCTCATCCCACCGTATCCTGCCATATATTGTTTGTTGTGGAGCTAGGAAATAAAACTAACAGTTGGACTGTGATCGGTGTATGGACTCAGTCGGTGGAGAAAAGGGAGATTCCAGCATAGCAGGGCTAAGTTCCGCAACCCAATGCACATTTGGCCCGAGGAAGATGTTGATACTGGCCTTCACCTCACCCATAGCCATGGGGAGGACATGGGCCGTAGCGCACCTCACTCTCGAAACCCAGGTACCCCTAGACAAGAGCTTTCGGACAACCGATAAACATGTGAAGGGGGTGAGGCCGCTACACATTTATACAGTAATCAGTGCATTTTTATAGCACTGATCGCTGTATAATTGTCACTGGTCCCAAAAATGTGTCAAAAGTGTCCAATCTGTCCGCCACAATATCGCAGTCCTGATACAAAATCGCTGATCACTGCCATTACTAGTAAAAAATAAAATAAAAATAAAAATTTCATAAATCTATCCCCTATTTTGTAGATGCTATAAATTTTGCACAAACCAATCAATATACGCTTATTGCAATTTTTTTTTACCAAAAATATGTAGAATACATATCAGCCTAAACTGAGGAATTTTTTTTTATTTTATTTGTAAATTTAGGATACTTTCTATAGCAAAAAGTAAAAGATATTGGGGGTTATTTACTAAAGGAAAATCCACTTTGCACTTCAAGTGCACTGCAAGTGCACTTGAAAGTGCACTTGCAGTTCACTTGGAAGTGCAATCACTGTAGATTGCTGTAAATCTGAGGGGAAGCTCTGCTGATTTTATCATCCAACAATGTGCAAGCTAAAATGTTGTGGTTTTTTTTTTCCTTGCATGCCCCCCTCAGATCTACAGCAACTGCATTTCCAAGTGCACTTGCAGTACACTTGTAGTGCAAAGTGGATTTGCCTTTAGTAAATAACCCCCATTGTGTTTTTTTCAAAATTGTCGCTCTTCTTTTGTTTATAGCACAAAAAATAAAAAAACCCAGAAGTGATCAAATACCACCAAAAGAAAGCTCTATTTGTGGGAAAAAAGGACGTCAATTTTGTTTGGGTTCGCACGACCGCGCAATTTTCAGTTAACCTCCCTGTCAGTATTCCCGAGTGTGGCTCGGAGTGAATTTTTCATACCAAAAGCGGTAACCCCGAGCCTCGGGATTGCCTCGCAGGATCCATGTAGAGAGGTTACTTACTTTGCCCCCTGGATCCTGCGATGTCTCCCCGCTGTTATCTGCGAGCCGTCGTGTCTCACTTGATTCACAGTGCCGAGCTCCGTTCCCTGCGAGCGTTGCGACGCACGGGGATGGAGTTCGGCGCCAAATTCAAAAAGTAAAAAAACACAGTATAGATACAGTATACTGTAATCTTACTGATTACAGTACTGTATCAAATAATTACACATCCCCTTTGTCCCTAGTGGTCTGTTCAGTGCCCTGCATGCAGTTTTATATTATAAAAACTGTTCTTTCTGCCTGCAAACTGGAGATTGTCCATAGCAACCAAAAAGTGTCCCTATACATCAAAAGTGGTTTTAGACCAGCTAGAAAACAGATAATAAATTAGAATCACTTGCAGAATTGAGCGATAGTGATTTGTGGGGAAATTCATCATCAAACACTGAAAAACACTTTTATTATTATTATATTATTATTTGTTATAATTATTTTATAGTTATTTATTATATTATAATTTATGATTTTGTGTTTCAAACTTTATCATTCCCGTGATGTCTACTAGACTCTTGTTTGGACAGATTTAAGTGAGTTATTCCTAAGAATTGCAGGCCTACAATATAAAACGCCAAATTTCCATGCAAAATAATGGTACCGCTTTCAGCACCTAAAATCTGAAACAATCATACCGCCAGGGAGGTTAAAATGTAGCAGTGCCGTATCGAAAAAAATGGCCTGGTCATTGAGCAGCCAAATCTTCCGGGGCTGAAGTGGTTAAAGTAAATAAGAGGCCGAGATGGAGAATAGAGAGGCATAAGGACCATTAAAGTGGAATTCCAGTCGGAATTGAAAATTTGCCCATGATTAATATGTTATATATGTTTAACTTTAATATTATTTATTTTCAGGTTTGCTCATTGTGTAGCTTAGAAAGTCTAATCTGAGCCAGACAATCAGCTGCTTCCTGTTCCTTACCGACAGCATTTGCCTGCTGGGCTGAATTTGGCAGCTGTCAGGCACTTCTTGAAAGGTTGTCGGTCTCTGTGTGAGAAATCCATCCTAGCTTTCGGTAAACCCACTCTGTCCTGCCCAGCACCACCCCAATGCACCCCAGCCTTCTGCAGACTGTGCAGCAGCTCTTCTTTTCCAAGCCTTTGGGAGGGAGGGAGGGAGGGGGAGAGAGAGAGAGGAGGGGAGAGAGAGGGGGGGGGAAAGAGAGAGCGAGAGAGAGAGGTCATTGTAAGACTGCAATGCTCACTGCTATCTGCTATGTATACACCAACACATGACACACACTGCTATGTATACACCAACACATGACACACACACACTGCAATGTATACACCAACACATGACACACACTGCTATGTATACACCAACACATGACACACACACACTGCAATGTATACACCAACACATGACACACACACACACTGTAATGTATACACCAACACATGGCTCACACTGCAATGTATACACCAACACATGACACGCACACTGCAATGTATACACCAACACATGACACACACACACTGTAATGTATACACCAACACATGGCTCACACTGCAATGTATACACCAACACATGACACGCACACTGCAATGTATACACCAACACATGGCTCACACTGCAATGTATACACCAACACATGACACGCACACTGCAATGTATACACCAACACATGGCTCACACTGCAATGTATACACCAACACATGACACGCACACTGCAATGTATACACCAACACATGGCTCACACTGCAATGTATACACCAACACATGACACGCACACTGCAATGTATACACCAACACATGGCTCACACTGCAATGTATACACCAACGCATGACACGCACACTGCAATGTATACACCAACACATGACACGCACACACTGTAATGTATACACCAACACATGACACGCACACTGCAATGTATACACCAACACATGACACACACACACTGTAATGTATACACCAACACATGGCTCACACTGCAATGTATACACCAACACATGACACGCACACTGCAATGTATACACCAACACATGGCTCACACTGCAATGTATACACCAACACATGACACGCACACTGCAATGTATACACCAACACATGGCTCACACTGCAATGTATACACCAACACATGACACGCACACTGCAATGTATACACCAACACATGACACGCACACTGCAATGTATACACCAACACATGACACGCACACTGTAATGTATACACCAACACATGACACGCACACTGCAATGTTTACACCAACACATGACACACACACACTGTAATGTATACACCAACACATGGCTCACACTGCAATGTATACACCAACACATGACACGCACACTGCAATGTATACACCAACACATGGCTCACACTGCAATGTATACACCAACACATGACACGCACACTGCAATGTATACACCAACACATGGCTCACACTGCAATGTATACACCAACACATGACACGCACACTGCAATGTATACACCAACACATGGCTCACACTGCAATGTATACACCAACACATGACACGCACACTGCAATGTATACACCAACACATGGCTCACACTGCAATGTATACACCAACACATGACACGCACACTGTAATGTATACACCAACACATGACATGTGGAGATCTCTACTTGTCATGCGTTGCACTCACACTACAATGTTGGATCATGTGGCATTCTCTGCTTGTCATGCATTGCACTCACACTACAAGGTGGCATTATATGGCGTTTTCTGTTTGTTATGCATTGCACACACACCACAAGTTCGTATCATGTGGTGTTAATGTATAGTGTTCATTGTAGACTGTGAGCTGAGACCCCAGTGCACTTCCAGCTACACTTACAGTTCCCCCTGCGTCCAGAGCCCTTCTCCTGTGGTAGTTTTAATTCAAAGCCCTGCACAGCTATACTGCATATGTGCTCTGGACCTCCCAGCCCTCCCGTGTGAATGGTTCTTGTTATATTTCTTCATTTTCTCATGAATGACGATGCACAATATATCCTTATTGATGAGAAGCACTGAGCAGGAACCTATGACCAGCTCCTCCCATCCTGTATATGCCCACTGGCTACACAGGAACAGTGTCCCTCCCTGGAAGTGATGTCACTAGCCTTCTGTAACCACACCCACTGGCTGCTCTTAGACTCAGAAGGAAGAGTGATTGAAGTCATATGACATGCACTGGATACTGCAAAATAAATGCAGAAAAACATCAATCTTTTTCATTTTAAGACATAAGGTTGAACTTACGTTACTGATTGCAGGGGAGAATTTAAGTATTAGGTTTTCCTTCCACTTGTGGTTTGCTATTAAAAATAATTATGCAAACAAATGGCAATCATCCCAACCTATAACTGGCCTTTACAACAAAGAGCACATGGAAGAGTGCTGCATGTCAAAGAACAATTTTCAGCTCACTTACCAACCAGCCTGCAACAGACCGAATTGTCCCGTCTAACAGTTCACGTCAAAACCAGGGGTTTAGTTTGCACACAATTGCAGATATATATACGGTATGTGCTCAAACTTTGGAGAATCTCAAAATTTATAGAAAAGGGACTGCAGTAAACTGGGTTTCCTGTGAAGTGGCCCTGCAAATTATGCATATATATTACAAAGCTCCTTGCCGTTAAGGATGAGCTTCGAGTTCGAGTCGAACTCATGTTCGACTCAAACATTGCCTGTTTGCATGTTCGCCGAACAGCGAACAATTTGGGGTGTTCGCGGCAAATTCGAAAAGCCGCAGAACACCCTGTAAAAGTCTATGGGAGAAATCTAAAGTGCTAATTTTAAAGGCTTATATGCAAGTTATTGTCATAAAAAGTGTTTGGGGACCCGGGTCCTGCCCCAGGGGACATGTATCAATGCAAAAAAAGTTTTAAAACAGCAGTTTTTTCGGGAGCAGTGATTTTAATAATGCTTAAAGTGAAACAATAAAAGTGAAATATTCCTTTAAATTTCGTACCTGGGGGGGGGGGGGGTGTATAGTATGCCTGTAAAGCAGCGCTTGTTTCCCTTGCTTAGAACTGTCCCTGCACAAAATGTCATTTCTGAAGGAAAAAAAGTAATTTAAAAGCACACAGTCATTGATAAAAAAAATGCATGGGGGTCCCCCCAAATTCAATTACCAGGTCCTTCAGATCTAGTATGGATATTAAGGGGAACCCTGCGTCAAATTTTAAAAAAAAAATGACGTGGGGTTCCCCCCAAATATCCATACTAGACCCTTTATTCGAGCACGCAACCTGGCAGGCCGCAGGAAAAGAGGGGGGGACGAGAGAGCGCCCCCCCCTCCTGAACCGTACCAGGCCACATGCCCTCAACATGGGGAGGATGTCCCCATGTTGATGGGGACAAGGGCCTGATCCCCACAACCCTTGCCCAGTGGTTGTGGGGGTCTGCGGGCAGGGGGCTTATCAGAATCTGGAAGACCGCCTTTAACAAAGGGGACCCCCATATCCCGCCCCCCCTATGTGAATTGGTAAGGGGTACATTGTACCCCTACTATTTCACGAAGAAAGTGTAAAAAAATAAAAAAACACACAGACACTTTGGAAAAGTCCTTTATTAAAAATAAAAAAATAAAAACACATTCTAGCGATGTAATCCAATGTCCCGCAGCGATCCGATGTCCAGCGCTGCAGTCTCCACTCGAAATGTCATTGGCTGAGCGGACCTACACTGTGAAGGAAGTTCCCCATCAGGTCCGCTCAGCCAATGACGTAGGCGGGGTCTGAGGTACGAGGGGGCGGGGGCGCCCTCGTATCTCAGACCCCGCCTACGTCATTGGCTAAGCGGACCTGATGGGGAACTTCCTCTTCAGTGTAAAAAAATGAATAGACACGCCCCTTCTCACGTTCCCCATCAGGAGCGGACCTGATGGGGAATGTGAGAAGGGGCGGGTCTATAAAAATTTTTACACTGAAGAGGAAGTTCCCCATCAGGTCCGCTCAGCCAAGACGTAGGCGGGGTCTGAGATACGAGGGCGCCCCCGCCCCCTCGTACCTCAGACCCCGCCTACGTCATTGGCTATGCGGACCTGATGGGGAACTTCCTCCGCAGTGTAGGCCCGCTCAGCCAATGACGTTTCATGTAGACTGGAGACTGCAGCGCTGGACATCGAATCGCCGCGGGACATTGGATTACATCGATTGAATGTGTTTTTTAGTTTTTAGTTTTAATAAAGGACTTTTCTAAAGGTGTCTGTGTGTTTTTTTACATTTTTTTTTACACTTTCTTCGTGAAATGGTAGGGGTACAGTGTACCCCTTACCAATTCACATGGGGGGCGGGATCTGGGGGTCCCCTTTGTTAAAGGGGTCTTCCAGATTCCGATAAGCCTCCTGCCCGCAGATCCCCACAACCACCGGGCAAGGGTTGTGGGGATGAGGCCCTTGTCCCCATCAACATGGGGACATCCTCCCCATGTTGAGGGCATGTGGCCTGGTACAGTTCAGGAGGGGGGGGGCGCTCTCTCGTCCCCCCCTCTTTTCCTGTGGCCTGCTCGGATAAAGGGTCTGGTATGGATTTTTGGGGGAACTCCACGCCATTTTTTTTTTAATTTGGGGTGGAGTTCCCCTTAAAATCCATACCAGACCTGAAGGGTCTAGTATGGATATTTGGGGGGAACTCCACGTCCTTTTTTAAAAAAAAAATTGATGCAGGGTTCCCCTTAATATCCATACCAGACCTGAAGGGCCTGGTAATTGAATTTGGGGGGACCCCCAGGCATTTTTTTTTTTTATCAATGACTTTCTCTGTATTGCCGGGAGCCGACAATTCATTATAGCCCTGAGTGGTTTTAAGTGACTTTTTTCCTTCAGAAATGACATTTTGTGCATGGACAGTTCTAAGCAAGGGAAGCACTGCTTTACAGGCATACTATACAGACCCCCCCCCCCCCCAGGTACAAAATTGAAAGGAATATTTCACTTTTTATTTTTCACTTTATGCATTATTAACCACTTCCCTACCCAGCCATAGACAAATGACATCCACAGATGGGATCTCCCATCCTGGGTGGACGTCATATGACGTCCTCGGCTTTGTAGGGGGATATCTGAATGATGCCTGCAGCTAGAGGCATCATTCAGATATCCTTTTGAAGTGACGGCGATTCTGTGCACCATAAGAACGATCATAGCGGCGGTTCCACCGCTTGATCGTTCTTATAGGCGGCGGGAGGGGACACCCCCCCCCTCCCGCCACCATCCGGTGCTTCTCCGGGCTCCCCCGTGCGATCGGGGACCCGGAGCGAATCTTCCGGCATCGTTGGTGGAGTCACGTGATGATAATAGAGATGACTGGTGACCAGATGGTCACCAGTCATCTCTATGATCGTCGGAGGCCCGGGCGCGATGTGATGACGTCACGCCCGGGTCTCAAATGTAAACAAAGCCGCCATTGCGGCTGTAAGTATGAAATCAGTGAAAAAATTTTCACTGATCTCATGCTTTCCAGCCTGGAGGAGAGATGTGGGGTCTTATTGACCCCGCATCTCTCAATAAAGAGAACCTGTCACACACATTCCTATTACAAGGGATGTTTACATTCCTTGTAATAGGAATAAAAGTGATCAAAAAAAAAAAAAGTAAAATCATTGTAAAAAAATAAATAAATAAGTAAAAAAAAATATATATAAATAAAAAAAAAAATTAAAACGCCCCTGTCCCCGGTAGCTCGCGATCAGAAGCGAATGCACACGTAAGTCGCCCACATATGTAAACGCCGTTCAAACCACGCATGTGAGGTATCGCCGCGTGCGTTAGAGCGCGTGCAACAATTCTAGAACTAGACCTCCTCTGTAATTCTAACCTGGTAACCTGTAAAAAATAAAATAAAGCGTTGCCTATGGAGATTTTTAAGTACCGAAGTTTGGCGCCATTCCATGAGTGTGCGCAATTTTAAAGCGTGACATGTTAGGTATCTATTTACTCGGCGTAACATTATCTTTCATATTTTCCCAAAAAATTGGGCTACAGTAGGTGCCGCCGATATTGTGTCAATATCGCCGCTTCTAGCGGCGATATTGACACCCAATGAGCTCCGTCGCGAGAGCCAGCGCCGAGCTGTCTCGTCATCGGGAAAGGAAAAAAATGTTCCTTTCACGATGAGCGACACGCATTGCTGATAGGCGGGGATCCGACGCGGATTCCCGCCAATACCAGGCACTGCGTTTGGTATGAATCCTGAGCGGGAACTCCACGCCAATTTTTAAAGAAAAAAACGGCGTGGGTTCCCCCTCCAGGGGCATACCAGGCCCTTGGGTCTGGTCTGGATTTGAAGGGGAACCCTACGCCGAAAAAAACGGCGTGGTGGTCCCCCTCAAGATCCAAACCAGACCCTTATCCGAGCACGCAACCTGGCAGGACGCAGGGGAAGAGGGGGGGACGAGAGCGGCCCCCCTCCCTCCTGAACCGTACCAGGCCACATGCCCTCAACATGGGGAGGATGTCCCCATGTTGATGGGGACAAGGGCCTGATCCCCACAACCCTTGCCCAGTGGTTGTGGGGGTCTGCGGGCAGGGGGCTTATCAGAATCTGGAAGACCGCCTTTAACAAAGGGGACCCCCATATCCCGCCCCCCCTATGTGAATTGGTAAGGGGTACATTGTACCCCTACTATTTCACGAAGAAAGTGTAAAAAAAAAAAAAACACACAGACACTTTGGAAAAGTCCTTTATTAAAAATAAAAAAAATAAAAACACATTCCAGCGATGTAATCCAATGTCCCGCAGCGATCCGATGTCCAGCGCTGCAGTCTCCACTCGAAATGTCATTGGCTGAGCGGACCTACACTGTGAAGGAAGTTCCCCATCAGGTCCGCTCAGCCAATGACGTAGGCGGGGTCTGAGGTACGAGGGGGCGGGGGCGCCCTCGTATCTCAGACCCCGCCTACGTCATTGGCTAAGCGGACCTGATGGGGAACTTCCTCTTCAGTGTAAAAAAATGAATAGACACGCCCCTTCTCACGTTCCCCATCAGGAGCGGACCTGATGGGGAATGTGAGAAGGGGCGGGTCTATAAAAAATTTTACACTGAAGAGGAAGTTCCCCATCAGGTCCGCTCAGCCAAGACGTAGGCGGGGTCTGAGATACGAGGGCGCCCCCGCCCCCTCGTACCTCAGACCCCGCTTACGTCATTGGCTATGCGGACCTGATGGGGAACTTCCTCCGCAGTGTAGGCCCGCTCAGCCAATGACGTTTCATGTAGACTGGAGACTGCAGCGCTGGACATCGAATCGCCGCGGGACATTGGATTACATCGATTGAATGTGTTTTTTAGTTTTTAGTTTTAATAAAGGACTTTTCTAAAGGTGTCTGTGTGTTTTTTTACATTTTTTTTTACACTTTCTTCGTGAAATGGTAGGGGTACAGTGTACCCCTTACCAATTCACATGGGGGGGCGGGATCTGGGGGTCCCCTTTGTTAAAGGGGTCTTCCAGATTCCGATAAGCCTCCTGCCCGCAGATCCCCACAACCACCGGGCAAGGGTTGTGGGGATGAGGCCCTTGTCCCCATCAACATGGGGACATCCTCCCCATGTTGAGGGCATGTGGCCTGGTACAGTTCAAGAGGGGGGGGGCGCTCTCTCGTCCCCCCCTCTTTTCCTGTGGCCTGCTCGGATAAAGGGTCTGGTATGGATTTTTGGGGGAACTCCACGCCATTTTTTTTTTAATTTGGGGTGGAGTTCCCCTTAAAATCCATACCAGACCTGAAGGGTCTAGTATGGATATTTGGGGGGAACTCCACGTCCTTTTTTAAAAAAAAATTGATGCAGGGTTCCCCTTAATATCCATACCAGACCTGAAGGGCCTGGTAATTGAATTTGGGGGGACCCCCAGGCATTTTTTTTTTTTTTTTTTATCAATGACTTTCTCTGTATTGCCGAGAGCCGACAATTCATTATAGCCCTGAGTGGTTTTAAGTGACTTTTTTCCTTCAGAAATGACATTTTGTGCATGGACAGTTCTAAGCAAGGGAAGCACTGCTTTACAGGCATACTATACAGACCCCCCCCCCCCCCCCCAGGTACAAAATTGAAAGGAATATTTCACTTTTTATTTTTCACTTTATGCATTATTAACCACTTCCCTACCCAGCCATAGACAAATGACATCCACAGATGGGATCTCCCATCCTGGGTGGACGTCATATGACGTCCTCGGCTTTGTAGGGGGATATCTGAATGATGCCTGCAGCTAGAGGCATCATTCAGATATCCTTTTGAAGTGACGGCGATTCTGTGCACCATAAGAACGATCATAGCGGCGGTTCCACCGCTTGATCGTTCTTATAGGCGGCGGGAGGGGACACCACCCCCCCCTCCCGCCACCATCCGGTGCTTCTCCGGGCTCCCCCGTGCGATCGGGGACCCGGAGCGAATCTTCCGGCATCGTTGGTGGAGTCACGTGATGATAATAGAGATGACTGGTGACCAGATGGTCACCAGTCATCTCTATGATCGTCGGAGGCCCGGGCGCGATGTGATGACGTCACGCCCGGGTCTCAAATGTAAACAAAGCCGCCATTGCGGCTGTAAGTATGAAATCAGTGAAAAAATTTTCACTGATCTCATGCTTTCCAGCCTGGAGGAGAGATGTGGGGTCTTATTGACCCCGCATCTCTCAATAAAGAGAACCTGTCACACACATTCCTATTACAAGGGATGTTTACATTCCTTGTAATAGGAATAAAAGTGATCAAAAAAAAAAAAAGTAAAATCATTGTAAAAAATAAATAAATAAGTAAAAAAAATATATATAAATAAAAAAAAAAATTAAAACGCCCCTGTCCCCGGTAGCTCGCGATCAGAAGCGAATGCACACGTAAGTCGCCCACATATGTAAACGCCGTTCAAACCACGCATGTGAGGTATCGCCGCGTGCGTTAGAGCGCGTGCAACAATTCTAGAACTAGACCTCCTCTGTAATTCTAACCTGGTAACCTGTAAAAAAAAAATAAAGCGTTGCCTATGGAGATTTTTAAGTACCGAAGTTTGGCGCCATTCCATGAGTGTGCGCAATTTTAAAGCGTGACATGTTAGGTATCTATTTACTCGGCGTAACATTATCTTTCATATTTTCCCAAAAAATTGGGCTACAGTAGGTGCCGCCGATATTGTGTCAATATCGCCGCTTCTAGCGGCGATATTGACACCCTATGAGCTCCGTCGCGAGAGCCAGCGCCGAGCTGTCTCGTCATCGGGAAAGGAAAAAAATGTTCCGACACGCATTGCCGATAGGCGGGGATCCGACGCGGATTCCCGCCAATACCAGGCACTGCGTTTGGTATGAATCCTGAGCGGGAACTCCACGCCAATTTTTAAAGAAAAAAATGGCGTGGGTTCCCCCTCCAGGGGCATACCAGGCCCTTGGGTCTGGTCTGGATTTGAAGGGGAACCCTACGCCGAAAAAACGGCGTGGTGGTCCCCCTCAAGATCCAAACCAGACCCTTATCCGAGCACGCAACCTGGCAGGACGCAGGGGAAGAGGGGGGGACGAGAGCGGCCCCCCTCCCTCCTGAACCGTACCAGGCCACATGCCCTCAACATGGGGGGTTTAGTGCTCTGGGGCAGGGGGGCGACCTGCGGCCCCCCCACCCCAGAGCACCCTGCCCCCATGTTGATGAGGACAGGGCCTCTTCCCGACAACCCTGGCCGTTGGTTGTCGGGGTCTGCGGGCGGGGGGCTTATCGGAATCCGTTCCCCCCACCCTATGTGAATGAGTATGGGGTACATCGTACCCCTACCCATTCACCTGGTGGAAAATAAATGGAAATAAAAACACAACACAGTTTTTAAAAGTATTTTATTGCACCGCTCCGGAGGTCTTCTTCCGACTTCGGGGGTCTCCGGTGTCGTCGCCGCGTTCTCCGGTTCTTTCTTCTGCCGGGCCTCCGCTAACTTCTTTTTAGCTCTTTTGCTAACGGAGCCCCGGTCTTCTCCGTCGTCTTCTTCTTCTTCTCCCGCTCTCCTGTTCTTCTCCCGCTCTCCGGTGTCGTCGCCGCGTTCTCCGGTTCTTTCTTCCGCCGGGCCTCCGCTAACTTCTTTTTAGCTCTTTTGCTAGCAGAGGCCCGGTCTTCTTCGTCGTCGCCGTCGGCGTCTTCTTCCCTCTTCTCCTCCTCGATGTTGACTCGTCGCTTCCTCTCGCAGTAATGGTAAATCTTCGGTCCGCAGAGATTAATATAGGCTTCACATGACGTCACAGTCACATGCTCCGGGGCACATGTGCACATGACGTCACAGTCACATGCTCCAGGGCACATGTGCACATGACGTCACAGTCACATGCTCCAGGGCACATGTGCCCCGAAGCATGTGACTGTGACGTCATGAGAAGCCTATATTAATCTCTGCGGACCGAAGATTTATCATTACTGCGAGAGGAAGCGACGAGTCAACATCGAGGAGGAGAAGAGGGAAGAAGACGCCGTCGGCGACGACGGAGAAGACCGGGCCTCTGCTAGCAAAAGAGCTAAAAAGAAGTTAGCGGAGGCCCGCCGGAAGAAAGAACCGGAGAACGCGGCGACGACACCGGAGAGCGGGAGAAGAACCGGAGAGCGGGAGAAGAAGAAGACGACGGAGAAGACCGGGCCTCCGTTAGCAAAAGAGCTAAAAAGAAGTTAGCAGAGGCCCGGCATAGGGTGGGGGGGACGGTATCTGGGGGCCCCCTTATTAAAGGGGGCTTCCGGATTCCGATAAGCCCCCCGCCCGCAGACCCCGACAACCAACGGCCAGGGTTGTCGGGAAGAGGCCCTGTCCTCATCAACATGGGGGCAGGGTGCTCTGGGGTGGGGGGGCCGCAGGTTGCCCCCCTGCCCCAGAGCACCAAACCCCCCATGTTGAGGGCATGTGGCCTGGTACGGTTCAGGAGGGAGGGGGCCGCTCTCGTCCCCCCCTCTTCCCCTGCGGCCTGCCAGGTTGTGTGCTCAGATAAGGGTCTGGTTTGGATCTTGAGGGGGACCCCCACGCCGTTTTTTCGGTGTAGGGTTCACCTTCAAATCCAGACCAGACCCAAGGGCCTGGCATGCTCCTGGAGGGGGAACCCACGCCGTTTTTTTCTTTAAAAATTGGCGTGGAGTTCCCGCTCAGGATTCATACCAAACGCAGTGCCTGGTATTGGCGGGAATCCGCGTCGGATCCCCGCTCAATACAGTGTCGCGTCTCCTCGCCATTGCAGCGAGCGCGACACGTGTCGCCACCCTGCTGCCGACATCTCGGCACTCCTGTCGCCGAGAATCTCGGCGATGGGAGCGTGATAGAAACACAATATCGGCGGCACCTACTGTAACTTTACTGTTTTGTTATTTTTTAATTCATGAAACCATTTTTTTTTTTTTTAAAAGGCGTTTGAAAAATTATTGCGCAAATATTGTGCAAGAAAAAATGTTGCAATGACCGTCATTTTATTCCCTAGGGCAGGGATATGCAATTAGCGGACCTCCAGCTGTTGCCAAACTACAAGTCCCATGAGGCATAGCGAGACTCTGACAGCACCAAGCATGACACCCAGAGGCAGAGGCATGATGGGACTTGTAGTTTTGCAACAGCTGGAGGTCCGCTAATTGCATATCCCTGCCCTAGGGTGTCTGCTAAAAAAACATGTATAATGTTTGGGGGTTCTGAGTAATTTTCTAGCAAAAGAATGATGATTTGTACATGTAGGAGAGAAGTGCCAAAATAGGCCCGGTATTGAATAGATACAAAAAGCCCTGTATTGAAGTGGTTAAAATCACTGCTCCCGAAAGAACGGCCGTTTTTAAAACTTTTTTTTGCATTGATACATGTCCCCTGGGGCAGGACCTGGGTCCCCAAACCCTTTTTAGGACAATAACTTGCATATTAGCCTTTATAATTAGCACTTTTGATTTTGAACGTTCGAGTCCATTGTATTTAATAGGGTTCTAAAGTTCACGCAAACTTTAGGTATGTTCGCAGGTTCTGGTGCGAACCGAACAGGGGGGTGTTCGGCTCATCCCTACTTGCCGTAAAGGCCAGGTTGGGGTGGTTGCCATTTGTTTGTACTGTTGATTCATTGGTTAGGGGATTCACTGGATACCTTTGATGACATTGTGCTATTGCTGAGTGTCCAGTGCGTTCCTATACCTTTAAGGTGGGATGGGCTCCCTCCAGGCATACCTGCCCTCAATCTATCAATTATTTATATTATATATATATATATATATATATATATATATACACACACACAGTATGTGCTCCAACTTTGTAGACTCTCAAAATTTATAGAGTTGGGACTGCAGTACATTGGGTGCCGTGAAGTGGCCCTGCAGCTTAAGTATACATTTGCAAATGTGTACAAACTAAACCCCTGTTATGCCCCGTACAGACGATCAGACATTCCGACAACAAAACCGTGGATTTTTTTCCGACGGATGTTGGCTCAAACTTGTCTTGCATACACACGGTTCGAATATCCGAACGTCAAGAACACGGTGACGTAAAACATGTACGACGAGCTGAGAAAAATTAAGTTCAATAGCCAGTGCGGCTCTTCTGCTTGATTACGAGCATGCTTGGAATTTTGTGCGTCGGAATTGTGTACACACGCTCGGAATTTTTGTTTGCAAGTTTTGTTGTCGGAAAATTTGAGAACCAGCTCTCAAATTTTTGTTGTCGGAAATTCCGACAGCAAATGTCCGATGGAGCATACACAAGCTCCCATCGAACATTTGTTGTCGGAAATTCCGACCGTGT
Organism: Rana muscosa; assembly: GCA_029206835.1. Classification (NCBI taxonomy): domain Eukaryota; kingdom Metazoa; phylum Chordata; class Amphibia; order Anura; family Ranidae; genus Rana; species Rana muscosa. The sequence goes on from CM055122.1 coordinate 475,500,799, forward strand.
GTACGCAGCATTAGAAACAACAATGCAGTTTGTAGCAGGATGGGATTTTTTTGTTGGCTATTTTTTATTATTTTAATCGTTTTTACAAAGCTCTTAAAGTGGAAGTAAACCCTCCGTTCAAAAACGAAAAAAAGAAAGATCCTGCAAGACAAAGGCATAATAAGCTAGTATGCAAAGCATACTAGCTGATTATGTTTTACTTACCTCCGATCGAAACCCCCGCAGCGGTCCACTTCTCCCCCTCCGGCCACCGACATGTTGTCCCGGAGTGACTTCCTGTTATCGCCGCTCTGGCGCTGTGATTGGCCGGAGCGGCGATGATGTCACACGCATGCCCGCTCGGGCCGGCAAGATCCTATTCAGAAAACCGGCAATGATGCCGGCCCGCTAGTGCGCATGCGTGTGACGTCATCTGTGCTGTGTTTTTCAGCAAGTATCTCCTTAACCGTGTAGGTTAAGGAGATATTTTTTGCACCTACAGGTAAGCCTTAATCTAGGCTTACCTGTAGGTGCATGTTGTCCAAGTGGGTTTACAACCACTTTAAGTAATTTAAGGTTGACACACAATATATACAAAATGGGATGGTTTCTACTTCTTTTTCCTATTATTATTTTTATTATTAATAAAAGTAAGCACACATTTATTTTAGTTCATATGGAAAGCCTGTTTTATCATACAGCCAGCTTTTTTTTTTACTTTATACTTATATACTGAGTTATATCAGACTGCAGATTGAAAAAAAATAGAAATGTAATACTGTTCCCATTCCAGTCTTCTGGCTATATCGTCTTAACTTTCTGGTACTGGATCAAGTATGAAAATTACTTTCTAGTCTGCAGATTGTGGCAAGATTTTGCATCACCGAGGCCAAAAGACAATATCCAGTCGGTAAGTTGCAGAATATGGTAATATAATCTGCATTTATTGAAAGCTGGCATCAGCAATTTTATATTATTCCTTTCATTTAAGTGTTTTTTCTAACGCAAAACTGACAAGCTAATGTTTATAACTGAACAATGATTGAAATGTCTAATGGAATGTTTGGGTGGGTTAATTTGAAATGAGACCAACCATAATGTCTGGCAATTTCGCCATACTGTGCAGAGCACAGAGCGAAAAGCATGTAAATGCAACCACTAAGGTATGTAATAACGTCGCCACCAGGATGGACCTTTACCACTAGTGACGTTCCTGATTACATTCATGTTTGAGAAGTGAAAAGGTAAAAAAAAAATATAAGCTATAAACTTGACCACAAATTCAATTTGAGCTTCTGAATCATATTCACAGTTCATCGCAGGTTTCCCAGAAAGAATAAAATTGTTATCCAGAAATGACACATACTTCTTTCTTCTCGTAGCCTATAATTTTGCCTATTGATTTGTGGCTTGGAGTGTTGCAAGCAACACACCATCAGCATCAAAAGCAGCTGACTAAGAGCTGGTTTCAAAGTTTGCTTCAATAATCCAGCCCCATTATCACGCACTTTTTCTTTGGCATGCTGTCTCCATGCACATAGGCAATGTGGAAATGACAACCGCATTCAAAACAGAAGAAAATTTTTTAAAATTAAAGCACAAATATTTTGTTCCCATTACTTTTCATTTAAAGCTACATTTTGTGAACAGATCCTTCAATGACAGGACAGAGTTTAACATGGAGGGACATAGTCTTGACTTTAAAAGAAGTTGTGGCCCCATGTATAATCTAGATGATGAATCTGAGGACCCACCAAAAGGGTAACAGGGATCAACTAGATGAAGAAGAACACAGGTACAGTACTTGCAGGCACCACAAGAAACCCACGTTTTAGTACTATTTTTACCCTCCAAATATCTTAGGCCGCGTACACACGACCGGTTTTCTTGGCAAAAAACTGCCGGGAGAGCTTTTTTGCAGAGAAAACCGGCTGTGTGTACGCGGGTTTCAGTTTTCTCGTCAAGAAAACTGGCCAGATTCCCAGACAAGAAAAAAGACGACCTGCGGTCTTTTTTCTCGTCGAGAATCTTGTCGGCCTGTTTCTCGATGAGAAACCCGAGCGTGTGTACACTTACCTGTCGCCGTGGAAACCCGTGCATGCTCGAAATGACTTTGACGCATGCGCGGTAGCTTCCTAGGCATAGGCATAGGGTGTAGCAAGATGGCAAATGTGACGAGCGCATGCTCGTCGTAGTCGATGACGTCACCGCGTTCGTGCCATTCAAAAGAACGGCGGTTCTTTTGAATCGTACGTGTGTACACTCGGCTGGGACAAGTTTCTTGTCAAGAGTCTCGTCAGGAAAAACAACGTTATTTTCCTGACGAGAATCTCGGCCGTGTGTACAGGGCTTCAGCCCAGGAGGGGTTTACTTTAAGCAAGAGAACAAAGTAATGCTTTATACGCTGAGAGGTGAGAGGGGATGTCTCTTTGCTGGATTCGGATCTCTCTTTGTTGAATATATGGGGATGTCTCTGCTGGATTGGGTTGTCTCTTTTGCTGAATATATGGGGCTGTCTCTTTGCTGGATTGGGATATTTCTTTGCTGAATATATTAGGATGTCTCTTTGCTGGTTTGGGGTGTCTCTTTACTGAATATATGGGGATGTCTTTATGCTGGATTGGGCTGTCTCTTTGCTATATGGGGATGTCTTTTTGCTGGATTGGGCTGTTTCTTTGCTGGATTGGGCTGTCTATTTTCTGAATATATAGAGATGTCTCTGCATCCCTATATATAGGTTGCACTCTGCACCACTCAGCCCCTTATACCCTAATGCATTCTCTACCCCAGCTTCTGATATCATTTTGTACTGTCCACCCCCAAGCCCCAAATGTCATTGTGTACTGTCCAAAACCTATCCCCACTCTCCACCACTGAGTCCGTACTCATTATACACTCTTCACCACTGAATCTAGGACATTGTTATGCACTGTCCACCACCTAGCCCAAAGTGTAATTCTTTATTACTTAAAAATGCAATACCTGTTGGTTCCATAAATATCAATAGTAAAAGTTGATCCAGTGATTTATTTACAAAATCTCAGAAAACATTTGGACACATCGACCATAAATGAAACATGGATTTTGTTTTAGATTTTATATGTCTTGTACTAAGTTATCCACCAATTAGTGCAGAATGTTTGAAGTTTATAGAGAAAAAGCATCTACTGTAATAGTCTGTAAGAGAATCCATTGTGTGAACCACTGGAACATTTCTCAGAGGTTAGCGTATATACTCGAGTATAAGCCGACCCGAATATAAGCCGAGGCACCTAATTTTACCCCCAAAAAAACGGGAAAACGTATTGACTCGAGTATAAGCCTAGGGTGTCCATCTGCATGCCTCACTGTGCCTCACTGTGTCCATGTGCATGCCTCACTGTGCCCATGCCTCACTGTGCCCATGCCTCACTGTGCTCATGCCTCACTGTGTCCATGACTAGACTGACGTTTAACATGGGAGTCTATGGAAGGGGTGCCCGGGTTTGAAAAATCAGTGCTCCCTGGCCGTAGATTTCCCAGACAAAAAACTTTGCACACTTATAGAGGAGAAATGGGGCTATATGTGTGCCAGGTTTGGGGTCCAGGGGACCTACGGCCGGCAGGTACCGGGCCCCCAAAATCCGTGAGATCAGGCGCAAAAAGGTGACTCGAGTATAAGCCAAGGGGGGCATTTTCAGGGTCCAGGGGACCAACGACCGGCCGGTACCGGGTCCCCAAAGTCACCAGAGAAAATACCGTTTAACATGGGAGTCTATGGAAGGGGTGCCGGCTTTGAAAAATCGGTGCTCCCTGGCCGTAGGTCCCCCGGACAACAAAATTTGTACACTTATAGAGAAAAAGTGGGGCCATATTTGTGCCAGGTTTGGGGTCCAGGGGACCTACGGCCGGCCGGTACCGGGCCCCCAAAATCCGTGAGATCAGGCGCAAAAAGGTGACTCGAGTATAAGCCGAGGGGGCATTTTCAGCACAAAAAAATGTGCTGAAAAACTCGGCTTATACTCGAGTATATACGGTATTACTTAGATGGTTCTAAGGTTATTAAAAATGTTCCTAAATACTTCACAACATGTTCTGACGATGACTCCTTCAGTTATTCAACTAGATTACTAATTTCACATTTCTTAATAGCCAGAAGATGGAACTCAAGTGACACATCCAATATACATGAGTTAATCCAGATTTGAAACTAAAGCTAAAACTCGAAAATACATGATTTCTATTTAAAATCGTAAGACTCAAACATTTTTGAAGATGACATCAGTGTTACTTCAGCACTACAGGGATGAGAGTGATTGATGACTGCCTGCACTGCGAGTCCACAGGCCACACATGTAACCCACCCATGACTCACACTCGTCCGTGTCCACTGCATCTGCATGCTAAATAGCTGTGCAGCACAAGGACCAACATTATGAAGTCATCCTACCACCTCCTCTTCTCAGCAGCACCTGCACAGAGAGGTCATCCACTATAAAAACATTGCCACAACAGGTGCAACTTGGGATCTGCTGGAGGGTGCACTGCTGAGATGGCTGGTCTTTCTATGTGGGCTGTCCAGGTATCCAAGAGCAGCCACCTGACATAGTTACATAGTTAGCCAGCCTGAAAAAAAGAAGTGAATCCAGTTCAACCAATAGAAAAAATTTGAATAATAAATAGAAAATCTATATACACAGAACCCTATACTCACAGATGATCTAGAGGAAGGCAAAATAAACCTCATAAAGCATGGTCTAATTTGCTCCAGTAGGGAAAGAAATTCTTCCTGATCCCATAGTAGAAATTAGATATTTCTGGGTCATCCATTTTTGGTTTTATTACCTACACATAGTAATATCCAGTTAGAATTTGCATCTAAAAAACATCTAGGTCTTTTTTAACCACTTTAGCCCCAGATCATTTGTCAGCCTAAGGACCAGAGGTCTTTTTACAATTTTGCACTGCACTGCTTTAACTGGTAATTGCGCAGTCATGCAATGTTGTACCCAAACTAAATTTAGGTCCTTTTTTTCCCACAAATAGAGCTTCCTTTTGGTGGTATTTTATCACCTCTGCGGTTTTTATTTTTTGCGCTATAAACAAAAATAGAGTGACAATTTTGAAAAAAATACAATATTTTTTACTTTTTTCTATAATAAATATCCCCAAAAAATATATAAAAAAACATTTTTTCCCACAGTTTAGGCCGATAGGTATTCTACTACATATTTTTGGTTAAAAAAAAAAATCGCAATAAGCGTTTGTTGATTGGTTTGCGCAAAAGTTGTTTTATGGCATTTTTATTAATATTTTTTTTTTTTTACTAGTTATGGCGGCAATCAGCGATTTTTATCATGATTGTAACATTATAGCGGACACATCAGACACTTTTGACACATTTTTGGGACCATTGTCATTTTTACAGCGATCAGTGCTATAAAAATGCACTGATAATTGTGAAAATGACACTGGCAGTGAAGGGGTTAACCAGTAGGTGGCGCTGTAGGGGTTAAGTGTGCCCTGATGAGTGTTTCTAACTGTAGGGGGGATGGACTGTGTGTGTCATGACACTGATCTCCGCCCCGACTACACGGAGCGGAGATCAGTGTTATTGTCACTAGGCAGAGCGGGGGGATGCTTGTGTACATAAGCATTTCCCCGCTGTATCTCTCCGTGAGACGATCGCAGGTGTCCCTGCGACGATCAAGTCCGCGGGGCCCACGGTTGGGCTCACGGAGAAGGCGGTAGGGTTGCGAGTGCACCGGCGGCGGCGCACGCACGACCACATGGCGGCATCTTAAAGGGGACGTATGCCTGTCCGTGCCGCTCTGCCGACGTATATGTACAGGTGGCGGTCTTTAAGCGGTTAAACACTCTACTGTGCTGGACCGAACTCGTTTCTGAGGGAGCCTTTCCGCATGTGGAGGTTAAATCCCTTTTCTTCCAGATCTAAAGAGTGCCCCCCTATCCTTCGTCATGACCTTAAAGTGAATAAAGTAACACCAAGTTAACTATATGGACCACTTATGTATTTATACATGTTGAGCATATCCCCTTTAATCACCTCTTCCCAAGAGAGAATAAACTCAGTTCCTCTAATCTGTCCTCATAGCTGAGCTCCTCCATGCCTCGTATCAGCTTGGATCCCCTTCTCTGCACTTTCTCCAGTTCCCCAATATCTTTTTTTGTGAACAAGTGCCCAACTGCATATTCTAGATCAGGTCTTACTAATGCTTTGTACAGGGGCAAAATTATGTCTTCCTTGGGAGTCTATATCTCTTAAAAGTATTTTGCTAGCATTAGAAACTGCAGATAGATGCTGCATGCTATGATTAGAATAGAACTAAAAGCAAAACTTATTTTTGCATTTTGGATAGAGCAAGGGAAGGTTATAACCCCTGTAAGATTTTTTTTCGCCATTTGTGTCCCATTGTGGGGATTTACCTTCACTTCCTGGCCTATAGCCAGGAAGTGAGAGGAAATACCTGCAAATTAAGGGAATTCATTGTGGGCCCCCAGGTCACCAAAACTAGTGTTCCCATTGGGTCCTCTATTATTTTTCTGGGGACAACCCAAAATCTGGGATTGTCTTTTACTTTCACTTTCAATAATACTGGTAAACAGGACAAATAGGGAGAGTGAATCTCCCTAACGGACACAGACAGCAATAAAAACTCACAAGCGTTCTAATCCATCTTCCCTCTATTCAAAACAAAAAAAAAAGTATTCAGTTATGTTTTAAGTCTATGATCTATCACAGGGGTCTTAAATTAAAATTCACGGGGTTCCATTTTATATCACCCCTGTACATCAGTGTTCTCAGCCCCTTCACATCATAGTCCCCTCTTTACATCACTGTCCTCAGCCCCCCTTCACATCACAGCCCCCCCCCTTTACATCATTGTCCACAGTCGCCCTTTACACCACAGACATCCTTCACATCACATCTCCCCTTTAAAGCAGTCCAACAGTGTCCTCAGTTCCCCTTCATATCACAATTTCCATTTACATTACAGTGCTCCTTTTAGACATCACAGTGCCCCCTTTACACGTCACAGTGCCCCCTTTACACATTGCAGTGTCCATTTTACATATCACAGCCCACCTTTATACATCACAGTGCCCCCTTTATGCATCATCGTACCCCTTTTTTTTTCTTATTAAATTTTCAGATTGTACATACAGTTGTAGCCCACACAGGGGCAAGACCTAAAGGTCACATTAACATACAATAACATGCAATCTAAGATCTAACCTAAAACTGTCTACTAAACTACTAACCCAATGTGGGGAGAGGTTCCAGTTCAGAATTAGCTATGCCTAAACCTGGGATATCAGAATAGGGTAAGGCGGTTACACCAGGATTAGGTGTGCATTAAGATTAAAAAACCTTCTGTGTGCAGCAGCAGCCCCAGCACCCCCCAAATACTTACCTGAGGTCCCTCTAGCTCCAGCGATGTAGGAATGTCTCGATCATCCAGGCTCCTCTCCTCATTTTCTAAGACAGCAGTGTGGCGCCATTGGCTCCCGCTGCTGTCAAAGTCAGTCAGCCAATGAGAATAGAAGAGGGCACTGTGATCCAAGTAATTTATGCAGTTGAGTTGAAGTATCCTTTAAAGGAGGGAGGATCAGTAAAAGTGTAAGGAAGGTCCAACTGGCTCCAGCATAGTGAAACAAGTGCTGGCACATGCATGTGTGCATACAAAGATGTTTGACCTGTGCTCAGGAAAAGTGCCAGAAATGCATTAGGGAGCACATTTAAGTGTGTTAGACTGCATGCCTTATAGAATATGTGTAGTGTGCATGCTTGACACTAGTGTTGATACCAAACAATCTATAAAAACTGGAGCCTTGCAGAGAGAATGCTGAGTGGTTTTCAGCTAATTCCTATTAACCTGTGATATGACTTACGAAATCTGCCTATGTATGACCTGGCCTGCCTTATGACCTGCCTGTTGACCTTTGCATACTACTTGTGAGCACAGACTGCCTATTGGTCTCTGCTTACAACCTTCTAACTTGTACTTCTGCTGCCCAGGTGTCATCGACCTTGGCGTGTATCCTTGACACTGTCATTGCTTCCCAAGTTGATACCTTGCTGTCCACCAGATACTGCCCTCAGCTTGTGCACCTGAATCTGCTTCTGTCTCATCATTTGGTAGCCCTCTGTCTGGCTCTTAGTGGTCTTGGCTTGTGTTATTGCTACATTCACCTCAACCAATTATGGTACCTCAGTGTACCTGCATTTGGTTCTTGCCCTTGGTCTACAGTTATTGACAACCTTACAGATAAGGTACAGCCTACAACAATGGTACTCATGCCACTCCATGTCCTCACATTGCCTTTCACCACTTCCAGTTGTGTTGGATGGAAGGTGCAAGAGAAGCTTCCTCATCAAGCCAGTCTCCACCAGGTATGTGATTCGGTGCAGGTACAGTACAAGAGATTTCCTGCTCTGTGTTACATCATGCTTGGTGACCATTAACTTGGGGATTGCATGAAGAATGGGGCAATGCTGCTTGACGATATTGCTTGATGCCTTTTGACATGGGAATGGCATAAGGAACCAAGCAATGCTGCTGGAGGATGTCACTGTGCTACATCATAGTTGGCCTGGGGATAGACTCAGGAATGGTTCTGTTGAAAATTCTGAGGTTTCCAAATATTATGATTCCAGGTAAAGTTCTAGACAGTTTAGAATGTATGTTGTAATACCTTGCAAACAAACAAAAAAAAGAGAATAATTAACATACAACACTGACTTTACTACATATTAACAATTTTTTGTCATGTGAACATGTAACATTGCAAAGGGTGATTGAAATAGTTTTAGCCAGCAGGTGGAGCTCTTAGCTACTTGTCACATATAGCTTCAATTAGTACCTAATATTGGGAATTAGAGATGAAGCCTCTATGACTCGGCTCAGCTGCCAGCAGGGAGCTTTGACTCAGCTTCCCTCATAGCAAGCTGCTTGCTGTGGGGGCACCCAACAGGAGGGAGGGGCCAGGAGAGCCAAAGAGGGACCCAAGAAGAGGAGGATCCAGGCTGCTCTGTGCAAATCCACTGCAACAGAGCTGGTAAGTATAACATGTTTGTTATTTTTAATTTTAAAAAAACAAGACTTTGCAATCACTTTAAGGATCTTAGATTGTAAGCTCTTTGAGTGCAGAGACTAATTTGAATGTACAATATATACAGTATGTAAAACGCTGCGTAAATTGATTGTGCTATATACTGTCAGGGCTGCTGATAGGAAGAGGAAAAAATAAAAAATATGGACAGCCGCACTCCAAAAAACCTTTGACGGTCGCCTTTATTGTAAAAAGATGGAAAAATGACACCAAAATTCATCACAGCATAGCCAGGGTAACTGCTTACATGTTTCACACTGCTATGATTAGGCACTGACCTTCAGTGTGAAACATGTAAGCAGTTACCCCGGCTATGCTGTGATGAATTTTGGTGTCATTTTTCCATCTTTTTACAATAAAGGTGACCGTCAAAGGTTTTTTGGAGTGCGGCTGTCCATATTTTTTATTTTTTCCTCTTCATATGCTACGTGCATTGCTGGCACCCACGGTAGTCCTGTCATTACGGATTGTTGGAGTGCATCCACCTGGAGCGGTAAAAATCTCTCTCTCTCTACTTTTATAAGGGCTGCTGATAGGGGGGAACCAACACAGGGGGGCCCAAACAGCAGAGGGAATCAGTGCGGTCGGACGGAGGGGCAATTACAGGATGCCCTTTGTGGCTCTCTGCAGCAGCTGAAAACTGGTTTTTCTCCCTCCCGCCGACTTTCAGATGCTGCAGGGAGAGACACAGACACAGCTGCCAGCTTCCCTGTCCCCCGTTAAAAAAACAAAAAAACAAATTGTAACCCTGTATTGTTTTAATCCCTTGTAAAACTCAATAAAATCCTTGGAAAAATAAAAAATTGTAAAATAAAATTATTTTAAAACCGTTAAACATTTTTTTTAAAACTATAAAATGTTTTTGTTCAAAATGTAAAAAAACTATAAAAAAAAGGGCTAATTTACACATCTTCTCTGTTATCTTATAAATAAGATGTAAAAAAGATGTTATACCTAACTGCTCTGTGCAATAGGATTTCACAGAGTAGTCCCTTACCTACTCTTTTGGAGTCCCCTGCTGGCACTTTCAGCTCCACCTTTCCAGTATGTGCCCCAAAACAAGCAGGGGGCGCAGGTGGAGCTGAAAGTGCCAGCAGGGGACTCCAAAAGAGTAGGTAAGGGACTACTCTGTGAAATCCTATTGCACAAAGCAGTTAGGTATAACATCTTTTTTACATCTTATTTAAACTTCTTTAACAACCAATACAGGGCACTTTCACCCTCTTCCTGCCCAAGCCATTTTTCAGCTTTCAGCGCTGTCACATTTTGAATGACAATTGCGCAGTCATGCAACACTGTACCCAAATGAAATTTTTATAGTTTTTTTCCCCACAAATAGAGCTTTTTTTTTGTGGTATTTGATCACCTCCGCGGTTTTTATTTCTTGCGCTATAAACAAAAGAAGAGGGACAAGTTTGGAAAAAACACAATATTTTTTTTAAATGTTTTAACTTTAGAACCATTTTGAGACTGATTCTGATCTGAAGTGAGGGATGGGTAGGGAAGGTATGGTGTGAATGACTGGTCTAATGAGCTAAGAGCTCCACCTGCTGGCCTCATCTGTAATTCCCAATATTAGATACTAATTGAAGCTATATGTGACAAGTAGCTAAGAGCTCCACCTGCTGGCTAAAATTATTTCAATCACCATTTGCAATGTTACATGTTTACATGACTAAAAATAGTAAATATGTAGTATAGTCAGTGTTGTATATTAATTATAGTCTCTCTCTTTTTTTTTTTTTTGTTTGTTTGCAAGGTATTACAACATACATTCTAAATTGTCTAGAACTTTACCTGGAATCATAATATTTTGAAACCTCAGAATTTTCAACAGAACCATTCCTGAGTCTATCCCCAGGCCAACTATGATGTAGCACAGTGACATCCTCCAGCAGCATTGCTTGGTTCTTTATGCCATTCCCATGTCAAAAGGCATCAAGCAATATCGTCAAGCAATATCGTCAAGCAGCATTGCCCCATTCTTCATGCAATCCCCAAGTTAATGGTCACCAAGCATGATGTAACACAGAGCAGGAAATCTCTTGTACTGTACCTGCACCGAATCACATACCTGGTGGAGACTGGCTTGATGAGGAAGCTTCTCTTGCACCTTCCATCCAACACAACTGGAAGTGGTGAAAGGCAATGTGAGGACATGGAGTGGCATGAGTACCATTGTTGTAGGCTGTGCCTTATCTGTGAGGTTGTCAATAACTGTAGACCAAGGGCAAGAACCAAATGCAGGTACACTGAGGTACCATAATTGGTTGAGGTGAATGTGGCAATAACACAAGCCAAGACCACTAAGAGCCAGACAGAGGGCTACCAAATGATGAGACAGAAGCAGATTCAGGTGCACAAGCTGAGGGCAGTATCTGGTGGACAGCAAGGTATCAACTTGGGAAGCAATGACAGTGTCAAGGATACACGCCAAGGTCGGTGACACCTGGGCAGCAGAAGTACAAGGTAGAAGGTTGTAAGCAGAGACCAATAGGCAGTCTGTGCTCACAAGTAGTATGCAACGGTCAACAGGTAGGTCAGAAGGCAGGCCAGGTCATACATAGGCAGATTTCGTAAGTCAGATCGCAGGTAAACAGAAATTTGTTTCAGAACACTCAGCATTCTCTCTGCAAAGCTCCAGTTTTTGTAGATTGTTTGCTATCAACACCAGTGTCAAGCATGCACACTACACACATTCCATAAGGCTTGCAGTCTAGCACACTTACATGTAATCGCTAATGTATTTCTGGCACTTTTCCTGAGCACAGGGTCTCACATCTTTGTATGCACACATGCATGTGCCAGCACTTGTTTCACTATGCTGGAGCCAGTTGGACCTTCCTTACACTTTTACTGATCCTCCTATAAAGGATACTTCAACTCAACTGCATAAATGTTGTGACTATTCTTCCTTTACTTGTCATAAACACTTACAGGATTGTGCAAAGCATAAGGACTGAGGCCAATACCTAAAGCAGAACTCCGGGCAAGTTTTTTTTTTTCCTGTGCAGCGGGGCTGTGTCTGCACTGCATGGGTTAACTGCTCCTTTTATTCTAGGGGAGAGGACAGCAGAGATATCCTTACCTGACCCACCAAACCAGTGCCGGCCCAAGACATTGTGCTGCCTGGTACCAAGAATTAAATGCTGCCCCCCCCCCAAAAAAAAATCACGCCCACCAAATACCCCACATTCATTATTTTATATCATGATAACTAAAGTGGACCTGTCATGGCTCTATACATGTAAAGGAGTATAAAAGGACCTGTGCGTGGCTGGTGGCCGCGATCGCTCCAGAGAGCCAGAACGGGGATCTGTTAATGTAAACAGACAGATCCCTATTCTGACAGGGGAGGAGAGACAGATCTGCTCTTCCTAGTGATTAGGAACAGAGATCTCTCTCCTCCTACAGTCAGTCCCATCCCCCCCAGTTAGAAACACCTCCCAGGGAACACATTTAACCCCTTTCCTGCCAGTGACATTTACACATTAATCAGTGCATTTTTATAGCACAGATCGCTGTATAAATGTCACTGGTCCCAAAAAAGTGTCAAAAGTGTCTAATCTGTCCACCGCAATGTCACAGTCTAGCTAAAAATCGCAGATCACCAGACCCCGCTACACTAGTAAAAAAAAAATAATAATAATAAAAATGCCATAAATCTATCCTCTATTTTGTAGACGGTATAACTTTTGCGCGAACTAATCAATATACACATTGCATTTTTTTTACCAAACATATGTAGAAGAATACATATCGACCTAAACTGATCAAGAAATGTTTATTTTTATTTTATTATGCTCCACTAGACCCTAGTCTCTTTATTGGCCACAGCCCTTAACCCTTCATGGATTTGCTTTTGGAATTAACTCTTCACGGACTATGTTGTGTTCTTTTTGGACTCTGCATTAGTTTTCTTTTTAATTAATTTTTCATATATTCATTTTTCACATTTCAAGGTTTAACATTTATTTCACACATGGTTTTAACCACATAGCGCTGCACATTTTTTGAACACATGTGACCTATCTGACCCCTACACTGACCCCCTGACACACCTACGTGACACATGCACTGATCCACCTGACTCCTACTTCCTGCACTACTCACATTACACTGACCCACCTGACCTACATGACCATTACCCTGACCCCTACCCTGACCCCTACCCTGACCCCTACCCTACTCACATTACACTGACCCACCTGACTCCTACTTCCTGCACTACTCACATTACACTGACCCACATGACCATTACCCTGACCCCTACACTGACCCCTACCCTGACCCCTACACTGACCCCTACTTCCTGCACTACTCACATTACACTGACCCACCTGACCTACATGACCATTACTCTGACCCCTACACTGACCCCTACACTGACCCCTACCCTGACCCCTACCCTGACCCCTACCCTACTCACATTACACTGACCCACCTGACTCCTACTTCCTGCACTACTCACATTACACTGACCCACATGACCATTACCCTGACCCCTACACTGACCCCTACCCTGACCCCTACACTGACCCCTACTTCCTGAACTACTCACATTACACTGACCCACCTGACCTACATGACCATTACACTGACCCCTACACTGACCTACCTGACACCTACACTGACCTACCTGACACCTACCTCACTCCTACATCCTGCACTACTCACATTACACTGACCTGACAGCAACACTGACTATTACACTGACTGACACATACACTGACCCACCGACCTTACACCTACACTGACCTACTACACAGACCCACCTGACTCCTACAGTAGGAGTCCTACTTCCTGCAGTACTCACACCCGACCCCCTCCCCACAGCTCGGTGCAAATCCATCCTTTGAGTCCTCCTTACCTTTGTCTGCTCTTCACCAGGACTCTCCTCCGGACCTCAGCACTGGATGTGCAGAACTGCTTTGGCGTCCCAACTTCCCCCCAGCGCCATCCACCCGCAGCCCGCTCCATGGTGTCAGACGCTGCACGCCTGCACCTCCATGATCCCATCTCCACCGCGCCGTAACAAAGCAGAGGGACAGGCGGAGGCGAAGACAGCTCACACTTCCAGTGCTTGTCTCCCGCCACCATGTTCGTGTTTCCCGGCGCACTGTGATTGGGCGTATGGCGGTCATGTGCGGAGGCGGGACTTCTAGAGCGATCGCTGACAGGCCAGCCCCACGCCGCACATGACCCCCATTCGTCCAATCACAGGGCGCCGGACACTAAACATGGCGGCTGGAAAATCGGGGACACAGGAAAGGAAAATCAGTAGGAGACACGGAATGTCGCTGGCTGACGGGCGGCAATTTGCCGCCCCCCTTAAAGTGCCGCCTGGGACCGGGGTACCATCGGGTCCCATGGTAGGGCCGGCCCTGCACCAAACACCTCTGCACAAGACTGGTCCGCCACGTCCTTGCTCCAGCCGCCTTGAGAATGGACTGGTCCTAATGTCAGTAAGCCCAGAGCACGCGCTATGGACAGGAACAGTCCACCGCTGGACCATGGGGAGCACAGTTTTCCATAGGATCTGTGGATCAGTGAGAGATGATACCGCTCCAAAAACTACAAATCCCTTGGCTTCCGTCCCACTAAACCGCAAGGTGCTGGCTATGCACAGGTGCATTGGATACAAAGAAATCCTCCATAAAACGACGTCTTTATTGGGTAGATACAATCCAAAAACAACCAAAACGATACAGTCAAAATAAAGTGAACAACAGGAAAAAATTAGCTGACATGTTTCACATTGTGTGATGCTTACTCAGGTCAGGTGAGAATAAACTTTGTGCTCACCCCTAGAGAAAATGAGCAGTTGACCCATGCAGTGCAAGCACAGCCCCACTGCATGGGGGGAAAAAAATATGCCCGGAGTTGGACTTTAAGCTTAAGCCAGGTTTCTCCAAAAAAGCTATAATGCTGTATATTTTGATATTACATGTGGGGTACATTATTCTTTATGTAGTATCATATTTATGTCCATTTTTCCACTTCTAAGTAGCAGTTCCTTAAAGGTGAGTCCAGTAAAAAAACGTTTGTGGACCACCACATTAACACCACCGCAGCCATCACTGCGCAACATGACATCAGGAAATAAATGAGCAGTTTGGAGTCTCAAGCCGCGTCCTCACGACCGGTTTTCTCAACAAGAAACGACAAGAAAACTGTTGGGAGAGCTTTCTTGCCGAGAAAACCGTTTGTGTGTATGCTTTCTTGTCGAGAAAACTGTCCAAAATCTCGACGAGAAAAAAGACGACCTGCGGTCTTTTTTCTCGTCGGAATCTCAGTTTTTCTCGGCGTGATTCTCGTCAGACTGCTTTTGGACGAGAAAAACGTTTGTGTGTATGCTTTTCCGAGTCTTCAAAAACCGCGCATGGTCAGACTCAAGTATGAAACGGGAGCGCACCTTCTTGTAAAACTGGCGTTCGTAATTGAGATAGCACATTCGTCACACTGTAACGAACTGAAAGCACGAAGTCTGAAAAGCGCGAATCGTCTCTTCCCAAACTTTTACTAACACGCGGCAACACGAGATTAGCAAAAGCAGTCCAAGGGGTGGCGCCATGAGAATTGAACTTCCCCTTTATACTGCCGTCGTACGTATTGTACGTCACCGCGCTTTTAGACCGACGAGATTTTGGATTCACAGTGTGTATGCAAGGAAAGCTTGATAAGAATCTCGTCAAGCTTGACAATAAACCCGTCGAGAAAAACTTCGTTTTTTTTTCCGACGAGATTCTCGGTCGTGTGTACGAGGCTTCGGTGACAGAAAAAGACAAAACAATGTTCTTTATTAGATACAGCAAACTTTGCTAGCAATAGTAATTAGAGTTTGCAGTTACGTAAATATTTTCAGTTTTAAAGGTAAATGCTGCCATCTTGTGTTAACATTGAAAAATGAAAACAATCAAAGTGGCATAAAACAGTCATACGCTATAGTAGAATTGTGTTTCTGCAGCAATCACCATACATCAAGACAGCCCAATTTAATTATACCTTAAATCAATAAACCACTGGCTATGAAGTGGGGAGAATTTATATCCCTGGGGGCATGACGGAGCAGTGCTTCTGTTTGAATGCGTTTTATAAATCACCCTGCTCGTTTTAACGGTCTTCGTAAGTGGAAAAACATTCACTTGATCAGTTCTTGTGCTTTATTTTTTAATGAAATAAATTAAAAAAAACACTATCATAAATGACATGGTAAATCTAATGTACATTTATGGAGACTTGAAGGTGCAACAGGCTAGCTTGTAAGTATTACTCCAAAAGAAAATATACTAAAGTTAATTGTAGGGCACACAAACACAATATACTACCCAATTTTTGATAAAATATAAAATATGAGGTTGCACTGAGTAAACAGAGGCTCAACATGTCAAAAGACAGAACGTATATGGGAGAAAAAAACACGCTTAAAAATTACAAAAGGTAAAGAAAAACAAATGGACAGCAGCGACTCGAATGTGTGATATCACAAAAACAGCATAGTATAAAACAGAGACGCGCTTAACTAACATATACAGCATAAAACATCTAATAGTGAACAGTCCTCATTATAGGAAAAAAGTGAAGAGCAGGGTGATAAGTAGACAACAGTGCCAAAATCCTGGAATTAATAGTCCATGTGTAGACTTTCTGACACAATATAGTCCCCTTCAATCCCCTGTGCAATGGACACCATATTAGACCACCATCAGTGAAAAGAAATGCCTGCTTACCAGATATACTAGACCTTTAGAAAGGCCAGTAAGGCTTGTGGTTGATTACCCCGCCAGGGCCTTTGGGTTGCAATCCGACCGAAGATCTGTAGTCCTGCAGGCGAGCTCTCTCTCTCTCTTCCGATGTTAGGAATGTCCCACTGAGTCCTGGAAAGAGACCTCCTCTCTTCTGGCTGGGGCACCTCTGACCCCTGGGTGAGACCTCCTGTCTCTTGGCTGGGGCTACTCTGACCCCTGGGTGAGACCTCCTGTCTCTTGGCTGGGGCTACTCTGACCCCTGGGTGAGACCTCCTGTCTCTTGGCTGGGGCTACTCTGACCCCTGGGTGAGACCTCCTGTCTCTTGGCTGGGGCTACTCTGACCCCTAGGTGAGACCTCCTGTCTCTTGGCTGGGGCTACTCTGACCCCTGGGTGAGACCTCCTGTCTCTTGGCTGGGGCTACTCTGACCCCTGGGTGAGACCTCCTGTCTCTTGGCTGGGGCTAATCTGACCCCTGGGTGAGACCTCCTGTCTCTTGGCTGGGTCTACTCTGACCTCTGGGTGAGACCTCCTGTCTCTTGGCTGGGTCTACTCTGACCCCTGGGTGAGACCTCCTGTCTCTTGGCTGGGGCTACTCTGACCCCTGGGTGAGACCTCCTGCCTCTTGGCTGGGGCTACTCTGACCCCTGGGTGAGACCTCCTGCCTCTTGGCTGGGGCTACTCTGACCCCTGGGTGAGACCTTCTGTCTTCCACATTGGGAGCTATCTCAAAACATGTCAAGCCTTAAATTTGTGTGTGCCCACAAAATGATGATCAACTTCAGTACCTTATATTTTCCATAGGTGACACTTTAAAAGCCCCTACAGGTCATCACTGTAAAGTTAACCATGAATATTGGCCCTAGAATGATTGTGCCTACTCCTGCGTGCATAGTGATATATTACATGAGTATTGGAATCAACGTTTTAGTACTTAGGCACCCAGCATGGGTGTGTTTATGTTTGTGCGTGGGTGTGTGTGTGTGTGGGGGGGGGGGGGGTTAAATGTTTTATTTTTTATTTTTTTTTGGGGGGGGGGGTTACGTGCTTGGAAAGGAAAGTGAAAGGAAATGAAAGGAAATGGAAAAGGAAGGGAAAACAGAAAGGGAAAGGAAAGGGAAAAGAAGGAAAGGGAAAAGAAAGGAAAAGAGAAAGGAAATTAAAGTAAAGGGAAAAGGAAGGGAAAACAGAAAGGGAAGGGAAGGGAAAAGAAGGAAAGGAAAGGGAAAGGGAAAGGAAAAGAGAAAGGAAATGAAATGAAAGGAAGGGAAAGGGAAAGGACAAGAGAAAATAAAGTTTTATTTTTTAGGCTTTATTTCCTTTATTTTCATCTGGTGAACCAGCCAGCAAGTCTGCTGCTTTTCAACAGAATGTGCTCTACAAATGTATCTGTTATAGGGCTGAGACAAACCATTTTCCTCTGACAGGGGTGCTTACAATGATCAGAATGGGAAAGGGAAAAGGAAAAGAAGGGAAAGGCAAAAGGAAATGGAGATGAAAAGGAAAGGAAAAGGGAAAGAAAGCAAAGCAAAGTTAGGAAAGGAAAGGGAATTTGTGAGTGGGAAAAGCAGAGTTCCGAGAGCTCACAGAGGATATTGTCTGTGTGTATTGAATAATTTTGGAGAATAAGGATATTATTTAGTGTGACTTTAAAGTAATTGTTAGTTAAAATCAAAAATATGTTATACCTGCCTGCTTTGTGTGATGGTCTCCTATCTCCTATTCTGCCCCCACCCCCCTTAAGCACTCCCTGCTCCTCCTTTCCTATGGGTGCCTCTCAATTCTTGTGCTCTAAGGCACCCGTGCAGGTGCTCTTCTGAGCTGGGCTCTGTGCATCCATAGACACACAAAGTGTATCAGCCCCGCCCCCTCCTCACAGGATTTGACTGACAGCAGCAGGAGCCAATGACTCCTAATGCTTCCTCTGTGTCCTGTGAGGAAAGGAAAAGAGAGCAGAGCTGCTGTAGACAGGACAGCACTGGATATAAAGAGGACTCAGCTAAGTGTTTGGGAGAAGAACAAGTATGTAGTACCCTCTAGTAGTGCTAGTAGTGTTAGTGAGCTGTTAGTGTAGGACATTTTAAGTTTAAGCCTGAGCTATGAATCTGTGTCAGGGTTTATTGACTCAGGGCTGGGTGACTCACCATAGCAGCTTCTCTGGTACCTCCCCCTGTTTTCTGGGACATTGGAGAATGTTCCAGACATAGTGGGTAGAGGTTAGAAGGAGCTGATTGGAATATGTATGAGGGCCTCAGCCTATCCCCAGGAAAGGGCTGGCAGGGGACAGGTCACCTAATAAATAGGCATGAGCCATGCTGGGGGGGGGGGGCAGTCGGGTGGAAGATGGAGATGGAGTGCTGAGGAGGCTGTCAGTGGCCCTTCCGGGTGCCCCCTAGTCTGGGGGAGGGAGAACTAGGGCCGGGGCTCTTGTGCTAGAAAGATCCTATTAAAACACACTAAGAAATCCCTTCCTGGAGGCACAAGAGCAAGGAGAGAGGACAGCAGGAGCAGGTCAGGCCCCGGGTTCCTGCCTGTAATGGGCCACCCAATGCTTTATTCTGACTGGGTGACTGTCAGGTACTCGCAGTGTTCCGTGAGCAAGTGTGTTCTAGAGGAAGAAGAGGAGCTGTATATAGAGACTGTATATAAGAAGTTGTACCTGAACTTGTGGAAGTCAAGTGGGTATCCCATAATCTCCCATCCCTATCTAAGTTATTACCCTCAATAAATAAGAAAAACAAAAGTCAAGGACTATTCTCAGTCTCTGAGCGCCTGTGAAAATTCGCTGTGCCTGGCTGTGCATGGTGGTTGATCCAAGTTTACTTAGGAGGTGCACTACAACTAGTTGAATGATTTTTACCTTAGTGCAGATATGACATTATAGTAAAAAAAAAGAGTTTTTTTAGAAGCACTTTAATTTTTACAAGTGGAGAGTGCCTTTAAAATCCACGTAAGCCAGTGTGTTCCAGCACTGTGTATAATAAACAATGGTCACTGAAGGTATACACAGCTCTCTATATGAGCCTGCAAGAACCGTACTAGGCGGAGCCACACCCATAGTGATGACGTTCCTCATTAATAGTAGCACAGAGAAGCTTCTCATTGGATACCTGCCCGTGAAAGGCGGCACACAGCGCCCACCCTGTGTAAACCCCGCCCATTATTGTGTAGGCCATGTAAGGAGTGCGTTCCACGCTGGTTCTATCAGGATCCATAAAGACACTCGGGAGCAGTGGGAACGGTGAGTGTTTCCTATTGGTGGAGCGGCTGGGTTATGTCGTGAATGGTCCCCGTATGTGTGATTGTGTTCTATAGTGACAGGCTCATGGATTGCTGAGCGCGGTGATGTAACTGTATGGGAGATCGCAGTGTCTGGGGCATGATAGACGGCAGGAAATGCTGGATCCGGCCACTGATGAGCGATGTCTGTACATTACAGTTAGTAATACGGAGTGCAGCGTGCTCGGCTTCTATGGAGATCGCTAGAGCAAACACAGATGAAGCTATGTTGTTACTATAGCAATGGCAAACAGTTCCTGACTCGGCCTTACGTGACGGATGTGGGCGTGTCCACTGTCAGTTTATCCAGTACAGTACACTGAGCTGTCACCTAGACTGATCTCCATAGGGATCCTATCAGACCTGATCAGTATATATAGTATATACGCTGTCAGTGTATCCAGTACAGTACACTGAGCTGTCACCTAGACTGATCTCCATAGGGATCCTATCAGACCTGATCAGTATATATAGTATATATAGTATATACGCTGTCAGTGTATCCAGTACAGTACACTGAGCTGTCACCTAGACTGATCTCCATAGGGATCCTATCAGACCTGATCAGTATATATAGTATATACGCTGTCAGTGTATCCAGTACAGTACACTGAGCTGTCACCTAGACTGATCTCCATAGGGATCCTATCAGACCTGATCAGTATATATAGTATATACGCTGTCAGTGTATCCAGTACAGTACACTGAGCTGTCACCTAGACTGATCTCCATAGGGATCCTATCAGACCTGATCAGTATATATAATATATACGCTGTCAGTGTATCCAGTACAGTACACTGAGCTGTCACCTAGACTGATCTCCATAGGGATCCTATCAGACCTGATCAGTATATATAGTATATACGCTGTCAGTGTATCCAGTACAGTACACTGAGCTGTCACCTAGACTGATCTCCATAGGGATCCTATCAGACCTGATCAGTATATATAATATATACGCTGTCAGTGTATCCAGTACAGTACACTGAGCTGTCACCTAGACTGATCTCCATAGGGATCCTATCAGACCTGATCAGTATATATAGTATATACGCTGTCAGTGTATCCAGTACAGTACACTGAGCTGTCACCTAGACTGATCTCCATAGGGATCCTATAAGACCTGATCAGTATATATAGTATATACGCTGTCAGTGTATCCAGTACAGTACACTGAGCTGTCACCTAGACTGATCTCCATAGGGATCCTATCAGACCTGATCAGTATATATAATATATACGCTGTCAGTGTATCCAGTACAGTACACTGAGCTGTCACCTAGACTGATCTCCATAGGGATCCTATCAGACCTGATCAGTATATATAGTATATACGCTGTCAGTGTATCCAGTACAGTACACTGAGCTGTCACCTAGACTGATCTCCATAGGGATCCTATCAGACCTGATCAGTATATATAATATATACGCTGTCAGTGTATCCAGTACAGTAGACTGAGCTGTCACCTAGACTGATCTCCATAGGGATCCTATCAGACCTGATCAGTATATATAATATATACGCTGTCAGTGTATCCAGTACAGTACACTGGGCTGTCACCTAGACTGATCTCCATAGGGATCCTATCAGACCTGATCAGTATATATAGTATATACGCTGTCAGTGTATCCAGTACAGTACACTGAGCTGTCACCTAGACTGATCTCCATAGGGATCCTATCAGACCTGATCAGTATATATAGTATATACGCTGTCAGTGTATCCAGTACAGTACACTGAGCTGTCACCTAGACTGATCTCCATAGGGATCTTATCAGACCTGATCAGTATATATAGTATATACGCTGTCAGTGTATCCAGTACAGTACACTGAGCTGTCACCTAGACTGATCTCCATAGGGATCCTATCAGACCTGATCAGTATATATAGTATATACGCTGTCAGTGTATCCAGTACAGTACACTGAGCTGTCACCTAGACTGATCTCCATAGGGATCCTATCAGACCTGATCAGTATATATAATATATACGCTGTCAGTGTATCCAGTACAGTACACTGAGCTGTCACCTAGACTGATCTCCATAGGGATCCTATCAGACCTGATCAGTATATATAGTATATACGCTGTCAGTGTATCCAGTACAGTACACTGAGCTGTCACCTAGACTGATCTCCATAGGGATCCTATCAGACCTGATCAGTATATATAATATATACGCTGTCAGTGTATCCAGTACAGTACACTGAGCTGTCACCTAGACTGATCTCCATAGGGATCCTATCAGACCTGATCAGTATATATAGTATATACGCTGTCAGTGTATCCAGTACAGTACACTGAGCTGTCACCTAGACTGATCTCCATAGGGATCCTATCAGACCTGATCAGTATATATAATATATACGCTGTCAGTGTATCCAGTACAGTACACTGAGCTGTCACCTAGACTGATCTCCATAGGGATCCTATCAGACCTGATCAGTATATATAGTATATACGCTGTCAGTGTATCCAGTACAGTACACTGAGCTGTCACCTAGACTGATCTCCATAGGGATCCTATCAGACCTGATCAGTATATATAGTATATACGCTGTCAGTGTATCCAGTACAGTACACTGAGCTGTCACCTAGACTGATCTCCATAGGGATCCTATAAGACCTGATCAGTATATATAGTATATACGCTGTCAGTGTATCCAGTACAGTACACTGAGCTGTCACCTAGACTGATCTCCATAGGGATCCTATCAGACCTGATCAGTATATATAATATATACGCTGTCAGTGTATCCAGTACAGTACACTGAGCTGTCACCTAGACTGATCTCCATAGGGATCCTATCAGACCTGATCAGTATATATAATATATACGCTGTCAGTGTATCCAGTACAGTACACTGGGCTGTCACCTAGACTGATCTCCATAGGGATCCTATCAGACCTGATCAGTATATATAGTATATACGCTGTCAGTGTATCCAGTACAGTACACTGAGCTGTCACCTAGACTGATCTCCATAGGGATCCTATCAGACCTGATCAGTATATATAATATATACGCTGTCAGTGTATCCAGTACAGTACACTGAGCTGTCACCTAGACTGATCTCCATAGGGATCCTATAAGACCTGATCAGTATATATAGTATATACGCTGTCAGTGTATCCAGTACAGTACACTGAGCTGTCACCTAGACTGATCTCCATAGGGATCCTATCAGACCTGATCAGTATATATAATATATACGCTGTCAGTGTATCCAGTACAGTACACTGAGCTGTCACCTAGACTGATCTCCATAGGGATCCTATCAGACCTGATCAGTATATATAGTATATACGCTGTCAGTGTATCCAGTACAGTACACTGAGCTGTCACCTAGACTGATCTCCATAGGGATCCTATAAGACCTGATCAGTATATATAGTATATACGCTGTCAGTGTATCCAGTACAGTACACTGAGCTGTCACCTAGACTGATCTCCATAGGGATCCTATCAGACCTGATCAGTATATATAATATATACGCTGTCAGTGTATCCAGTACAGTACACTGAGCTGTCACCTAGACTGATCTCCATAGGGATCCTATAAGACCTGATCAGTATATATAGTATATACGCTGTCAGTGTATCCAGTACAGTACACTGAGCTGTCACCTAGACTGATCTCCATAGGGATCCTATCAGACCTGATCAGTATATATAATATATACGCTGTCAGTGTATCCAGTACAGTACACTGAGCTGTCACCTAGACTGATCTCCATAGGGATCCTATCAGACCTGATCAGTATATATAGTATATACGCTGTCAGTGTATCCAGTACAGTACACTGAGCTGTCACCTAGACTGATCTCCATAGGGATCCTATCAGACCTGATCAGTATATATAGTATATACGCTGTCAGTGTATCCAGTACAGTACACTGAGCTGTCACCTAGACTGATCTCCATAGGGATCCTATCAGACCTGATCAGTATATATAGTATATACGCTGTCAGTGTATCCAGTACAGTACACTGAGCTGTCACCTAGACTGATCTCCATAGGGATCCTATCAGACCTGATCAGTATATATAATATATACGCTGTCAGTGTATCCAGTACAGTACACTGAGCTGTCACCTAGACTGATCTCCATAGGGATCCTATCAGACCTGATCAGTATATATAGTATATACGCTGTCAGTGTATCCAGTACAGTACACTGAGCTGTCACCTAGACTGATCTCCATAGGGATCCTATCAGACCTGATCAGTATATATAATATATACGCTGTCAGTGTATCCAGTACAGTACACTGAGCTGTCACCTAGACTGATCTCCATAGGGATCCTATCAGACCTGATCAGTGTATATATAATATATACGCTGTCAGTGTATCCAGTACAGTACACTGAGCTGTCACCTAGACTGATCTCCATAGGGATCCTATCAGACCTGATCAGTATATATAATATATACGCTGTCAGTGTATCCAGTACAGTACACTGAGCTGTCACCTAGACTGATCTCCATAGGGATCCTATCAGACCTGATCAGTATATATAGTATATACGCTGTCAGTGTATCCAGTACAGTACACTGAGCTGTCACCTAGACTGATCTCCATAGGGATCCTATCAGACCTGATCAGTATATATAATATATACGCTGTCAGTGTATCCAGTACAGTACACTGAGCTGTCACCTAGACTGATCTCCATAGGGATCCTATCAGACCTGATCAGTATATATAGTATATACGCTGTCAGTGTATCCAGTACAGTACACTGAGCTGTCACCTAGACTGATCTCCATAGGGATCCTATCAGACCTGATCAGTATATATAGTATATACGCTGTCAGTGTATCCAGTACAGTACACTGAGCTGTCACCTAGACTGATCTCCATAGGGATCCTATAAGACCTGATCAGTATATATAGTATATACGCTGTCAGTGTATCCAGTACAGTACACTGAGCTGTCACCTAGACTGATCTCCATAGGGATCCTATCAGACCTGATCAGTATATATAGTATATACGCTGTCAGTGTATCCAGTACAGTACACTGAGCTGTCACCTAGACTGATCTCCATAGGGATCCTATCAGACCTGATCAGTATATATAGTATATACGCTGTCAGTGTATCCAGTACAGTACACTGAGCTGTCACCTAGACTGATCTCCATAGGGATCCTATCAGACCTGATCAGTATATATAATATATACGCTGTCAGTGTATCCAGTACAGTACACTGAGCTGTCACCTAGACTGATCTCCATAGGGATCCTAGCAGACCTGATCAGTATATATAGTATATACGCTGTCAGTGTATCCAGTACAGTACACTGAGCTGTCACCTAGACTGATCTCCATAGGGATCCTATCAGACCTGATCAGTATATATAGTATATACGCTGTCAGTGTATCCAGTACAGTACACTGAGCTGTCACCTAGACTGATCTCCATAGGGATCCTATCAGACCTGATCAGTATATATAGTATATACGCTGTCAGTGTATCCAGTACAGTACACTGGGCTGTCACCTAGACTGATCTCCATAGGGATCCTATAAGACCTGATCAGTATATATAGTATATACGCTGTCAGTGTATCCAATAAATTGAGCTGTCACCTAGACTAGGCCGGATCAGTATATATATAGTATATACGCTGTCAATGTATCCAGTACAATACACTGAGCTGTCACCTAGACTGATCTTCATAGGGATCCTATCAGACCTGATCAGTGTATATATAATATATGCGCTGTCAGTGTATCCAGTACAATACACTGAGCTGTCACCTAGACTGATCTCCATAGGGATCCTATAAGACCTGATCAGTATATATAGTATATACGCTGTCAGTGTATCCAGTACAGTACACTGAGCTGTCACTTAGACTGATCTCCATAGGGATCCTATCAGACCTGATCAGTATATATAGTATATACGCTGTCAGTGTATCCAGTACAGTACACTGAGCTGTCACCTAGACTGATCTCCATAGGGATCCTATAAGACCTGATCAGTATATATAGTATATACGCTGTCAGTGTATCCAGTACAGTACACTGAGCTGTCACCTAGACTGATCTCCATAGGGATCCTATCAGACCTGATCAGTATATATAATATATACGCTGTCAGTGTATCCAGTACAGTACACTGAGCTGTCACCTAGACTGATCTCCATAGGGATCCTATCAGACCTGATCAGTATATATAGTATATACGCTGTCAGTGTATCCAGTACAGTACACTGAGCTGTCACTTAGACTGATCTCCATAGGGATCCTATCAGACCTGATCAGTATATATAGTATATACGCTGTCAGTGTATCCAGTACAGTACACTGAGCTGTCACCTAGACTGATCTCCATAGGATCCCTATAAGACCTGATCAGTATATATAGTATATACGCTGTCAGTGTATCCAGTACAGTACACTGAGCTGTCACCTAGACTGATCTCCATAGGGATCCTATAAGACCTGATCAGTATATATAGTATATACGCTGTCAGTGTATCCAATAAATTGAGCTGTCACCTAGACTAGGCCGGATCAGTATATATATATATATATATATATAGTATAGACCAGTGATGGCGAACCTTGGCACCCCAGAAGTTTTGGAACTACATTTCCCAAGATGCTCAATTACACTGCAGAGTGCATGAGCATCATGGGAAATGTAGTTCCAAAACATCTGGGGTGCCCAGATTCGCTATCACTGGTATATACACTGTCAGTGTATCCAGTACAATAATGAATCTATCCATGGCCACCGCTGCCACCCCTTATTCATGCGTCCGGCCCCTTTTCGGATGCTGGGCACCTAAATTACAGTAGCGGGCTGTTTTTTTTTTTTTAAGCACCTGATTAGAGCCAAAGGCTCTAATAGGCTTAAAAAAAGATGGACTTGGAGCGCAGAGAATTGCGCTCGCAGTCCACCCAGATGTGTTAGAAAAGCAAATTAATATTTGCTTTTCTAACACTGAATCGCCTCTCCGCCAATCGGGAAGCACGGATATGTTACGTGGTTTCCGATTGGCTAAAAGCTTAGGCGACCCGATTGGATGCCTAGGAGAAGGGGAGGAGAGGCCATCCTGCTGCAGCCTGTCTCCCCCTGCCTGATGATCCCCGCCAATTGAGTAAGTGACAGTGTATCGGCAAACAGCGTGGGGGGGGGGCGTTTGCTCTCCTGAATGCGCTGGTGATTTATTTGTTTTCTTCAGCCTGTAAACGCCCATCTTCTAATATGTATAAACGCCTGCGTGTGCGTAGACACGCAGGCTTACGTACAAACGTCTATAAAAGCAGCGGTTTTTAAGCCCAGTGTGGGACCTAACTCTTTCAAAATACAAATGCCATTACTGATCATTTTTAGAAGGTTCTACTATTGTGTTTTTTTGTTTTTTTTTTTTGTTTTCTTTTAACAGCTTGTGAAGATATATTTATTAGCTCTATCCAGAAAAATGGTGCTTAGGTGACAGTTTTTAATTTTTTTATTGTTAAATCAATGGGATAACTTTCACTTTAACAGTTTAAAAAAAAACAGTTACTTTCCCAGCACATGACGGGAATGTAACTGTCACATTGGTTGTGCTCTTAACCAAACTGTCAAACCATCCAATGGCTGGCGTCATAATCATAACTGATCACATGTGCAGCACCATGGCAGTTGAAGGTTAAACAGAGGCCAAGATGACAGCTTCCTTGGCTGAAAACGATAGGAGGGTTAAGAGGGCGTTTTGCAGGCGCTATAGTGTTAAAAATAGCGCCTGCAATCCGCCCAAACAGCTCACTCCTGTGTGCTGGCAGGGCATCAGAAAAAGTCCTGCTAGCAGCTTCTTTGGAGCGCATTAGGAGCGGTGAACTCACCGCTCCCAATACGCACCTGCCCATTGAAATCAATGGGTAGCGCCGGCAATACGCCGCTGTAGCAGCGCATTGCAGGTGGTTTTAACCCTTTCTCAGGCCTACTAGCAGGGGTTAAAAGCGCCCCGCTAGCGGCCGAAATGCGACGCAAATCCGACGGTAAAAATAGCAGTGTGAAAGGGGTCTTACTTCCACTTTAATAAAAAATTTCAAAGGGATTTTCTAAGGATACCAGCTGGTTTGTAACAGAAAAAACCCTCCCGCTAAACAGCTGTATCGGTTTGGGAATGAAATAGAATGGGATAAATTTACTAAGGATCGCTTTTCAGAGGGCGGTATAGCAGGGGCTGGAAGGCTTTCACCGTTATCAGCAATCTTACATTTTGGGTTGTCACCAGAACAAGAATAGAGGGGAAATCTTTTAATTAATATTACTCACCAGTTCACGACCACCCTATATCAGATTTACTGCTACAGGGCAGCCGTTCTGTGCGGAATCCCATAAACACACATTATATATATATATATATATATATATATATATATATATATATATATATAATGTATGCATGTGTGTATGTATGTGTGTGTAATAAATATATATATATATGTATGTGTGTGTGTGTGTATGTATGTATGTAATTCTGCACGTCCACATAGGGGGCGTGTGCATGCGTCGTCGGCACTCCGCTTCTGCTGTGATTAGTCACAACAGATGCCACTCAGCCCATGCTGGCTAATGGATGTCCATCGGCCCCCACTGATTGGCGAGGAAAGACACAGAACAGAGCTCTGCATATGTAAACAATGCAGAGCTCCTATCAGCAGGTATGTGGTGCATTTTTTCCCTGCAAAGCAGGGAATAAAATCCAGCACATCCCTTTTTTAAAACACTATGCTATGTACACATAAACACTGGTTAGGCACACATTTAACCCTTCTCAGCCAGTGTCATTAGTACAGTGACAATGCATATTTTTAGCACTGATCACTGTAATACTGTCACTGGTTTCCACAGAGTGTCAAAAATGTCAGTTAGTGTCAGAGTGTCCACTGCAATATTGCAGTCCTGCTATAAGTCGCTGATCACCACCATTACTAGTATTAAAAAAAAATCTAGTATATATTCCACAGTTTGTAGATGCTATAACTTTTGCGCAAACCAATCAATATACGCTTATTGAGACTTTTTTTTTTTACCAAAAAATATGTAGCAAAATACATATTGGCCTAAATTGATGAAGACATTTGATTTTTTTTTTTTTTTTTACACTTTTTTTATTAGATATGTTTTATAGCAGAAAGTAAAAAATATATTTTTTTGTTTTTGCAAAATTGTCAGTTTTTTTTTGTTTATAGCGCAAAAAATATAAATCCCAGAGGTGATCAAATACCACCAAAAGAAAGCTCTATTTGTGTGAAAAAAAAATGTAAATTTCCATTTATGGATAGCGTTGCATGATCGTGCAATTGTCAGTTAAATTAATGCAGTGCAGTATAGCAAAAAATGGCTTCCGGAGGTCAAGTGGTTATAGTGATTCTAAGCCCTGGTTCACACTGGTGCGATTTGACATTCGGTTTGACATGTCAAATCGGCGATATTTGCCGCAAATTTCGGGCAATGGCATCGTCCTAATCGGTGCGACGCCGCATCTGCGGCGCTGCACCGATTTCAAAAAGTAGTTTCTGTATTACTTTTTGCGATTTCGGGCCACGATTTACATTGACATCTGTGCAGAAACCTGCACAGATGTCCCTGTAATCGCGGCCGAAATCGGGACTGACAGGCAGGAGTGAAATCATGCGAGTTCAGCTGAACTTGCACGGCTTCACTCCCGCAGCCCCAGTGTGAACCTGGGCTAAAGTTTTTTTTTTTTTTTTTCACACCACAATCACTCCAATGCACAGCTGTGAAATTTCTGGTGTCATCCGTTTTCCAAGGTTGTAACAGTTGGGGTCTGATACTATGTGTAGTGGGAGGAGCAAGTGCATCCAGTGAAGATGAGAGAGAACAGAAGTTGCCAGGTTAGGGCAGGACAGGAGTGAGATATTATCATAGAGGTGGTCAGTAGCAGAATAGAGAAGAGATGGGTAAAAGTAGTGAAGATTTCTATGGGTAACGGTTTGATGCTTGGAAGGATAGGTGGGGACACTAGTTTAGACCCTGGTGACAGACATGGATTCCCTCACTTTGGAGAGATTATTTCTCACTTCCTGTTTTGTTAATGGGACAGGAAGTTAAATCTTCCCAATGGGACATAAGATGGAGAAAAAAATACTGACCAAAGTGAAAAAAATGCAGTTTATGCAGTTTTCGGCCAAAACTAACAAAAGTTCACTTTTTTTTTTTCCTTTTGACCAGTGTTTTTTTAAAAAAAAAATGGGTTGCTGTTGATAAAAAGTAAACATTTTATTTTATAACTTGTCTTGTTTAAAATGACACCAAAATTATGATTCAAGTAAAAAGCATTAGAAAGTTATTATAAGTAAAATAAGTTGTGTTTTTTTTTTGTGCTTTTTAATGTGACACTAAAAAAATTAGGGTAGCGCGGATTGTCTACATTACACTAAAAAAAATGTAAACAAAACAAAAATAAAGTTTAAATATTAATGGTTAAAAAAATATAAATAATTGTATGTAATTATTTCTATTATCAATAATAAAAAAATAAATAATAATTAATAATTATGGCTGCTTATTA
Organism: Rana muscosa; assembly: GCA_029206835.1. Classification (NCBI taxonomy): domain Eukaryota; kingdom Metazoa; phylum Chordata; class Amphibia; order Anura; family Ranidae; genus Rana; species Rana muscosa. Next base: position 475,531,471 of record CM055122.1, read on the forward strand.
AGAGTTAATAAGGGGCTAAACAGAGATGACCTATTTGATTTAGACATAATAAAAACAAAACAAAAAAAACAAAACCATTTTTTTCTCTTACTTGTCAGGTTCTCCATCTGCAGATCTAATGAAACAGAGTAGATCTAAAAGAAACAATGTTGCTTATTCTATTTGCCATCCAAACAGTGTACATTGTGTCAAATGGCTTTTTATTACAGCAGCAGCTGCTATTATACAGACACTACCAGCTTTTAAAGTGTATGTAAACCCCAAACTAAAAATGTGATATTGCAGCTTACTTTTCCTTGGTGTGGTGGCTGTTTTAGTTTTCTTTTATCAGGCTTTTGATTTATTTTCATTGGGTAATACTGCAAATAACACTTCCTGTCCGAGGGTGACACTTTATCTGTAGAGGGAGCCATGGTTGTCACCCCCTAGGCTGCTCTCACACATGCCCATCTCTCTTCACATTGATTACGTGTGTGGGGGGCAGGGCAATCTGTAGTTTACAGAAGACAGCTAGGAAGGAAGGAAGCTAAAGTATTCTTCAGTGCGGTTTACAGAAAGTAACGAAGATACTGCATTTCTGGCAGGATCATTTTCTGTATTTGCTGAAAATATTTTTGGCTAAAAAAAGAAAATGATTGCAACCACCACGTCTAATACCGCGTACACACGACCGTTTTTAATGTCATTGAAAAAAAACGAAATTTTTCTCAACGTGATTCTTCTCAAGCCTGCCTTGCCTACATACTATAGTGAAAAAATATGCTTGAGCAAAGCACGGTGACGTACAACACGTATGACAACACGTACGACGGCACTATAAAGGGGAAGTTCCATTCGGATGGCGCCACCCTTTGGGCTGCTTTTGCTGATCTCGTGTTAGTAAAGTTTGGTGAGAGACGATTTGCGCTTTTCAGCCTCCCGCTCTTCAGTCCGTTACAGCGTGACAAATGTGCTATCTCCATTATGAACGCTAGTTTTACCAGAACGAGCGCTCCTGTCTCATCACTTGCTTCTGAGCATGCGCGTTTTTCCCCGTCATTAAATCGTACACACGGCTGTTTTTCACAATGAGAAAAACGACGACGTGAAAAAGGACGAGAAAAATTAGAGAATGTTCTAAATTTTTAATGCCCATTTTTCTCATCGAGAAAAATGCTCTGGAGCCCACACACGATCGTTTTTAATGACCAATTTAAAAAATGGCATTTTTCTCCTCATGAAAAACGGTTGTGTGTACGCGGCATAAGAGCGGCAGGCATTTTTTTTGCAGCTTATAAACGCCTCTACATGATATTATATGTGTCCATTCACAAATAGGCTTTTTGGAGCTGTAAGTAACATAAGTGTTTTTAAGCTGCAAAAAATAAAAAAAAACCCAGGGCCAGTGCGTTCTGGAGAAGCAACGTTACAGCTGTTAAAACGTCTAACGCGTTAATGCCATATACAGCGCTAAGCAGCGTTAAGCTTTTTTAAGCTGTAGTAATTGGATTTGGGAGTGGACAGTAGAAGAGGGCAGAGAAATGCTGCTAAACGCTCATTAACGCCAATACAAAACACTTCTAAAAACGCGTTTTTGCAGAAGCCTTTTTCTTAGTGTCGGTACTGGCTTTGCAGCTCGTTTTTTTTTTTAGCGCCCTGTGTGCATGAGGCCTTATATGGGCATGATCAGCCAATATAAAGTTGTTTGTATTTACAGTAGGTCAATGGTCTGTTACTTTGAGAGATGGGATAAAAGAGCAGTAGCCATATTAGCTTTTTGGGGTGTTTATCCATTATATGACATATAGAAAGTAGGCGTATTTCCAGTAGGTGACGCAGATCACATCACTGAGTGTGTCGATAGCTGGTGTATTTGTTGTCAGTAAGGTGATATTTAAACACAAGACATGGAAAACATCTGTTGGTGTTGTAGAGCAATAGTAAAATTTGGCACAGTGGCTAATTCCTAGTTCATGCAATATGTAGAGGGTATAGTATAGGAATACCATATTTTCCGCTCTAAAAGAGGCACTTCCCCCCCAATAAATGGGAGGGGGGAATGCCTGTACGTCTTATGGAGCAAATACTGACCAGGACCGCCCCCTCGCCGCCGCCGCCACCACATTAGAATACAGAGCGGCCCTCTCGTGAGTGCTGGGCGATCTCCTGGCTGAGCCTGTCACCTGTAATTTGGCTCTGCTTGTCACAGACAGAAGACAGAGCAGGCCAAATGGAGTGTGGCCGCGGCGCCGGCTCGGGGCTGCTCTGTCGGATGTGATGATGTCCTTGCCAGGCACAGGTCAGGCTGCGTCGTATGGCACAGGTCAGGCTGCATTTCATGGGCACTGGTAAATATTTTAGTACACCATTTGGTTCAGAATATATATTTTTTCTTGTTTTCCTCCTCTAAAACCTAGGTGCGTCTTATGGTCAGGTGCGTCGTATGGAGTGAAAAATACGGTATATAGAACCCGTGTATTGATAACTTTTCTTTAACTTTCTCTTTCAATAATAACAGTACATAGGACAAATAGAGAGGGTGAATTTCCCTAATGGGGGTACAGACAGCAATAAAAACCTGACAGGTGTTCTAATCCAACTCCACTCTATAAAAAAAAAAAAGTTTTGCTTTTAGTTATACTTTAACCACTTAAGGACCGCGCACTGTATATATACGTCGGCAGAATGGCTCGTACAAGCACAATCACATACCTGTAAGTCCCCTTTAACTGCCCGACATCGGGGTCGCGCGCTTGCGACCCCCCCTGCCTTCCCCGTGAGTTAGACCGCGGGTCCCGCGGACTCGATCGCCACGGGGATCCCCGCGATCGTCTCACGGAGGCATGGAGCGGGGAGATGTTAGTGTAAACACAACATCTCCCCGCTCCCCTACTGACAATGTCACCGATCTCCACTCTGTGTAATCAGAGCGGAGATCGGTCACGTGTCACTCGTAGCCACGCCCCCACACAGTAGTAATCACTCCCCTAGGCACACTTAACCCCTTCAGCACCCCTAGTGGTTAACCCCTTCACTGCCAGTGTCATTTTTACAGTAACCAGTGCATTTTTATTGCACTGATTGCTGTAAAAATTACAATGGTCCCAAAAATTTGTCAAAAGTGTCCAATGTGTCCGCCATAATGTCGCAGTCGTGAAAAAAATCGCTGATCGCCTCCATTGCTAGTAAAAAAATAATAATAATAAAAATGACATAAAACTACCCCCTATTTTGTAAATGCTATAACTTTTGCGCAAACCAATCAATAGACGCCGACTGCGTTTTTTTTTTTTTTTTTTTTACCAAAAATATGTAGAAGAATACGTATCGGCCTAAACTGAGGAAACAATATTTTTTTTTTATATATTTTTGGGGGATATTTATTATAGCAAAAAGTAAAAAATATTGGTTTTTTTTTTCCAAATTGTCGCTCTATTTTTGTTTATAGCGCAAAAAATAAAAACCGCAGAGGTGATCAAATACCACCAAAAGAAAGCTTTATTTGTGGGGGAAAAAAAGGACATACATTTTGTTTAGGAGCCACGTCGCACAACCGCGCAATTGTCAGTTAAAGTGACACAGTGCCAAATCGCAAAAAGGGGCCTGGTCTTTATGCTGCGTATTGGTCCGGGGCTTAAGTGGTTAAGTAAATCAGCCCCAATGATTCTGTGTTTTTCCATATTTAGATTTCTATGCATTACTGGTGAGAAACTGATCCAAAAAGGTAGAGACTACTCAAAATCGGCTATTATATTTTTACGTTTCCTAAATACTACATGCCTGGGGCACTACTTATTTAATTCATGCATTTATTTATTTCCTTCAGTGAATTGACTTTAATTACATTTTATGGGGTATTTACCAAGTGTTTTTGCTTTTTGAGATAAATACCTCCATAAAGTGACTGAATTAACATTTTCATTATCTTGTGAGATAATTGGAAAAATGTGTCACATGATTCAGTTATCTCTTGAGATATTCTTTAGTGAATTGAGCCCAGGGTTTTCTAAGTGGGAACTTTTAATCCTGGTCTAATGTTAGGAAATGGAATGTTATCTAAGAAATCATTTAGGTGCTGTTTATTATATGAGATAGAATCCTATACCAGGTAAGAATGGGAAAACATTCCCCTCCCAAAACTCCAGCAACTGGTCCCCTCAGTTCCCAGACTTAGTGTTGTTAAAAGAAGGAATGCTACACCGTGGGAAACATGGCCCTGTCCCAACTTTTTTGAGATGTGTTGCTGCCCACAATTTCATAATTGCCTGATTTTGTTTTCTTAAAATGGTACGTTTTCTCTGTTTAAACAATTGATATGTTTTCTATTTTAATTGTGAAAAAAAAATATGGGTTTATGAGATTTGCAAATCAATTGCGCTCTGTTTTTATGTAGATTTTACACAGCGTCCCAACTCTTTTGAATTGAGGTTGTCTGTAAGGGTGCCTAGGTATTCCTGTACCTACAACCACATAGCTGTACAGTGGGGAAAATAATTATTTGATCCTCCTGCAGATTTTGTAAGTATGCCACTCACAAAGAAATATTAAGGGTCTATAATTTTTATCTTAGATTTTAAATTATAGAGACTGAATATCAACCAAAAATCCTGAAAAACAAAAACAAAACAAATGTTATAAATTGAGTTCACAAAGTAAAATAAGTACTGTATTTGATCCCCTACCAACCAGCAATAATTCTGGCTCCCACAGACTGGCTACAGTATGTGTTAATGTGGTACACAGATTAGTCCTGTCAATATAAGAAGTGCTCCTAACGGCAACTCGTTATGTGTATAAAAGACACCTATCCACAGAATCTCTTTCTTCCATTCAAACCTCCCTATCATGGGCAAGACCAAAAAGCTGTCAAAGGACATCGGGAACAAGATTGTAGACCTGCACAAGGCTGGAATGGGCTACAAGACCATCAGCAAGAAGCTTGGTGAGAAGGAGACAACTGTTGAATCGATTATTCGCAAATGGAATTAATACAAAATAACCATCAATCGCCCTCGGTCTGGAGCTCCGTGCAAGATGTCACCTCATAGGGTAAGAACGATCATGAGAAAAGTGAGGGATGAGCTTAGAACTACACGGGAGGAGCTTGTGAATGATTTCAAGGCAGTTGGGACCACAGTCACCAAAAAAACCATTGGTAACACAATACGCTGCCATGGATTGAAATCCTGCAGTGCCCGCAAGGTCCCCCTCCTCAAGAAAGCATGTGTACAGACCAGTCTGAAGTTTGCCAGTGAACATCTAAATGATTCAGAGAAGGATTGGGAAAAAGTGCTGTGGTCAGATGAGACCAAAACTGAGCTCTTTGGCATTAACTCATGTTTGAAGGGAGAAAAATGCTGACAATGACCCTAAGAACATCATCCCTACAGTCAAGCACGGAGGTGGAAACATTATGCTTTTGGGTTGTTTCTCTGCTAAAGGCACAAGCCGACTTTGCCGCATTAAGGCCAATGGACGAGGCCATGTATTGTAAAATCTTGGATGAGAACCTTCTTCCCTCAGCCAGAACACTGAAGATGGGTTGTGAATGGGTCTTTCAGCATGACAATGACCCAAAACATACCGCCAAGGAAACAAAGGAGACCTTAATTCTATAGAAAATTTATGGAGGGAGATGAAACTTCGAGTTGCCAAGCGACAGCCAAGAAACCTTAAGGATTTAGAGAAGATCTGTAAAGAGCCGTTAACCAATATCCCTCCTGAGATGTGTGCAAACCTGGTCACAACTACAAGAAACGTCTTACCTCTGTGCTTACCAACAAGGGTTTCTCCAACAAATACTGTACTAAGTCATGTTTTGCTTAGGGATCAAATAGTTATTTTACTTACTGAACTGCAACTCAATTTATAACATTTGTATCGTGTTTTTTTTCTGGATTTTTGGTTGATATTCTGTCTCTATCATTTAAAATACACATCAAATAATTAATTTCTGCAATGTGAGATCTAGGGCACTGCTACATCAGAAAACTAGCACTTGGAGATATAAAGTGATATTTGGTGGTATTACTATTGTGCTGCTTGCTGTTGTCCTTGCTGGAGGCCCTGATCTGATGTAGCAAAATCTTGCCTCTACCAAGGTGGCTGCCTCCACACAGAGAGATCATGCAGAACAAAGCATAGGAAGTCAGTGCCTGGCTGCAGGGAGAACGCAGTCAATACCGGCGACTAGTTCTTTACCCTCTGCCTGCCTTTTTTTTGGGCACAGCTTCCACAGTTCAGTTCTTCTTTAAAGCAGAGTTCCACCCTTTTTTTATGTTTATTAAAAGTCAGCAGCTACAAAAAGTGTAGCTGCTGGCTTTTAATAAACATACACTTACCTGTTCCACTGTCCAGCGACGCGCCGCCTGGAGCTCCGCTCCTCTCCCCCCTCCTCCGCCGGCACGTCCATTCATTGTGTGGGCACCCAGCCGTGACAGCTTTCGGCTTCACGGCCGGGCACTCACTGCGCATGCGCGAACGGCGCAGCGCTCTGTGAGTGGACAGGCGTTCGCCTGGGACCTGTCACGTCCCAGGTGATCGCCTACAGGGAGGAGCCGCCACAAGGCGATATGACGTATCGCCTAGGCGGCTCCAGGGACGGAAGGAGGAAGTGGGACAGGAAGTCCCACTCCTACTGAAGCCCCCACTCCCCCCCAAAAAAAATTACATGCCAAATGTGGCATGTAAGGGGGTGAGGAGTGGAATAAGTAAAAAAATTGGGTGGAACTCCGCTTTAACACCAGGATCTATTCTGTTAAGAGGCAAAGTAATGACCAGCCAAGAAATCAGATTAGCCAATGCCTATTTTTTTCATGGCTTACCTTGTTTTTCAATTGTTTTCTAATATAAATTTTGTTTGCTCTGATTATTTATTTCTTTAAAGAGACTTCCACATCTGTCATGCTATTTGATGAAATCCAAATTAAGGATATTTATCTATGAAACAATTTTACTTTCCTGCATTAATGTGTAGTATGTCCCATTTGTAAAATAATGCAATGTTTTTTTTTAGGGGCTTTTGGGAAATTTGCAGCTGCGTACAATGGCCACCCTTTCAGTTGATGATGAAATCTCGCTCCAGACAATGGTCAGACAGCTGCTGCAGAGTGTGAAAGAAAAACTGGCCACTGCACCGTCTGCTGAATGCGCTGAGGAGATCTTGCTGCACCTGGAGGAGACGGATGAGCATTTTCACAAGTAATTCCACTGTGCCTATGTTCACCATACAATGTTTTTGAATATTAACATCTGTGTAGGTGTTGCTTGACGAATGATGTATGTCACATGTGACAATAACCATTTACAAACCAAACATTTTGGGCTCTGTTTGAAAAAAGTAGCAGTGTTATTTTACCACGTTCGCTCCGCTGTGTTAGAAAAAAGTATAGCGCTGTGCAAATGTGCTTTGTGCTTCGTTTACTTTAGCACTCCAAGTCAGGTTGAGCGCTATTCAAATGAATGAGTGGGAATAAGCCAGAAGGAGAGCCTGGACATGTGACCTAAGTCATATGATTGGCCTCTTTTTCAATTGAATAGTTTTATCTGCAGGGTTCAGGCTCTGCAATCTGCATTTTAAAGGAGAAGTGGGGCCAAAGCTCCTTTGGCCCTACTACTGTAGGTCACAGGAATGCACTTTGTTCTGCACTCCTGTAACAGGTATTCAGCCGACAGCAGGCTAAAGTCGGCTCTCGGCTGACATCACTCAGCCAGTCTAGACTCTGGAGGGATCCTGACTTTAATGTTGGGATCCTCTCAGATACCTGAGTGGCATGCTGCTGAGAGCCCGAGCCAGCAGCTTCCACCCTCTGCACAACCCAGCTCAGGAGGGGCAGAGCAGAAAGCCGGTGAATGACAGTCACTACTCTCTGCGCAGTAAAGACAGAGAGCTGAGCGATCAGCGCTGTATGATCTCTCAGTTCTTGGTGTAGAGGCAGCGGGGGACAGATGCAGCATATTTTTTTTTTTTTTTTTTTCAAAACATGCACTTCTCTTTTAGCAATGGAACCCAAAATGCAGGTACACTGTGGAACTGCATTGTAATCTCCCAATTACTAAAGCTCATGCTTCTTGCTGATTAGAGAGTTCCAGCTCTGATTTACAGGGGCTTGTCAATCTGTTGCTTCCACATGGACAGCAGCAAACTTTTTCTGCAGCATGACAACAGAGGACAGACTATTTTACAATGGCTGTGGCTTCTATACCAGCTAAGGAAATGATAAGCCTGTGATCAATTGGGGTCCGCATTCCTGTGCATTTCCTTTGTGTATCTGTGCAGTGCAATTTTGCAGCTTATTCATTTGAAAGGAGCGCAAATTGCACTGGAAAACATGCACTACTTTTCAAACATGTGCTACAGTAAATCGTTTGGTACTGCAGTGCCATTCGATCTGATCTCCTAAATGCACTGCATTTACGATTTGCGTTATGGGTGCCGTTACCATTCCATTGGCATCCGCAGCACATTGCATTGGCAGTGTGTTGTGAGCACAGTGTGGGAAACGCGCAGAGAACGCGCCTTTCCCGCAAACTGTTGTAATTCCTACACCGTTCACCTGATTTGGATGTAAATACCCTCAAATTAAAGCTGAAAGTCTGCATTTAAAGTGCATCTCATTAGTTTCATTTCAAACCCATTGTGGTGGTGTATAGAGCCTAAAAGATTAGGATTGTGTCGATGTCCCAATATTTATGGACCTGACTGTATCTAGACTCAAAAACGAAATGTAATCTATTGTAGATTACCAGCCCTTACATGTGATGACTGCACTAGTTTACTTTTTTTTTGGTATTTTTTTCTTTTGCTTTGTTTTGATCTGATGATACTGCTAGTAGCATACTTCCTGCCCTAGGGTGACAACACTCATTGTACTGTATTAGGAGACAACAGAAACAGAACAGGACTACTAAATCTTTCTCCTCTCCTCTCCAGAACATAAATTGGTGGCTTTCTGTAGTCCTCACAATAATGTAACTGAAGGATCAACAGATTGTTTTTCAATTTATCAAACAGATTTAACAAAATACTTTAACGTTTATTGAAAAGGCCAAGTGAGAGCATATTAGAAAAGCTTATTGTTGGGGTTTACATGCAAGTTAGCACTAATGTCAATAGAAGAAACTAACCGGAACTGACTATATTGGTGCAGAAAAAATGGAACTGCATATGGTGTGAACTTGCCCTTAGTGCAGAAAAAAAGCACACGGAACTGCGTCTGCTGTGAACTGGCCCTTAAACAAATACCGCTGTCCATCTAGACTACACTGGATGACTAACCCCCACTAAACAACACCGTGACATAAGATACAGTGAACAGGGGGGCACAGTCCGGTCCCGTCCAGGTGGCTGAAAGTCTGCCGGTGAAATCGGTTTATGCAGGCAGGGAAACGGCGGGAATGCAGAACTGCCAATTTAGACCAATTGGCGGCTGGGGGTGAGGACCGCATGAAACTCCAATAAAACCTGTAAAAGATTTGAGGGAGAAAAGGGGAAAGGCACACACCCTTTGCCCTATCCCATGAGGGGGTCCCTGCTTATTGCAGGGGACTTGTACATTATGGGGGAAATTTACTAAAACTGGTGCACATAGAACCTGGTGCAGCTATGCATAGTAACCAATCAGCTTCTTTAGGGGGTTTATGCACAGATGTCTATTGAAATCGCCCCCAAAGTCGCCAAAAGTAGTGCAGGAACTACTTTTGGAAATCTGTGCAATGCTGCAAAGTGGGCGTCGCACCAAGTGGGACGCTCTTATTGCCGGCAGTAGGCTCCGCTTTGACATGTGATTTGACCTGTCAAATTGCGCAGCTAGGAACGGGGGCTTATTGTCAACACTTAATTGAACAATTCAAAAAGGGGAAGCAATAGGGGAGATTTAGTAAAACTGGTGCACCCAGAATCTGGTGCAGCTGTGCATAGTAACCAATCAGCCTCTAACTTCAGCTTGTTCAATTAAGTAACACCACAAAAGTTCTCAAAGATCACTTATCCGGCGCTTAGGAAAATATACTAGTGGAATGAGAGAGCAGCTGCTATAGTATAAACCAACATTTCAAAAAGGGGAAGCAATCAAAACTAAAATTTAAATAGTACTTCAAACTTCAGCAGGGCTATAATAGTCCTTCAAACTATAGCAGCTGCTCTCTCATTTCACTAGTAACGTATATACTCGAGTATAAGCCGACCCGAATATAAGCCGAGGCACCTAATTTTACCACAAAAAACTGGGAAAACGTATTGACTCGAGTATAAGCCTAGGGTGGCTATCTGCATACCTCACTGTGCCTCACTATGTCCATGTCCATGCCTCACTGTGCCCATGCCTCACTGTGCCCATGCCTCACTGTGTCCATGACTAGACTACCGTTTAACATGGGAGTCTATGGAAGGGGTGCCCGGCTTTGAAAAATATGTGTTCCCCCCCCGGCCGTAGGTCCCTCGGACAAAAAAAACTTTGCACACATGTAGAGGAAGAGTGGGGCTACATGTATACTCGAGTATATACGATATATTTTCCTAAGCGCCGGATAAGTGATCTTTGAGAATTTTTGTGGTGTTACCTAATTGAACAAGCTGAAGTTAGAAGCTGATTGGTTACTATGCACAGCTGCACCAGATTCTGAGTGCACCAGTTTTACTAAATCTCCACTATTGATTAACACTCTTACCACAGTGCCCAGCAATATTTATTTAAGCTTTAGGCCGGGTTCACACTAGTGCGACACGACAGCCATCCTACTTTGGATCCGACTTTGCCCTGCGACATGAAGCCGACATATGTCCGACTTTCAATGAATAGGGATCCGACTTGGATCCCCGCCAATACCAGGCACTGTGTTTGGTATGAAACCTGAGCGGGAACTCCACTCCAAATTTTAAATAAAAAACCGGCATGGGTTCCCCCTCCAGGGGCATACCAGGCCCTTGGGTCTGGTATGGATTTTAAGGGGAACCCCTACGCCGAAAAAACGGCGTGGGTGTCCCCCCAAAATCCAAAACAGACTCTTATCCAAGCACGCAACCTGGCAGGCCGCAGGGGAAGAGGGGGGATGAGAGAGCGCCCCCCCTCCCTCCTGAACCGTACCAGGCCGCATGCCCTCAAAATGGGGGGTTTGGTGCTTTGGGGCAGGGGGCGACCTGCGGCCCCCCACCCCAAAGCACCCTGCTCCCATGTTGATGAGGACAGGGCCTCTTCCCGACAACCCTGGTCGTTGGTTGTCGGGGTCTGCGGGCAGGGGGCTTATCGGAACCCGGGAGCCCCCCTTTAATAAGGGGGCCCCCAGATCCCGGCCCCCCACCCTATGTGAATGAGTATGGGGTACATCGTACCCCTACCCATTCACCTGGTGGGAAAAAAAATGTCAATAAAAAAAACACACACAGGTTTTTAAAGTAATTCATTGCACAGCTCCGGGGGTCTTCTTCTGACTCCGGGGGTCTCCGGTGTCGTCTCCGGTTCTTTCTTTCTTCTGCCGGGCCTCTGCTATCATCTTCCAGCTCTTTTGCTAGCGGGGCCCGGTCTTCTCCGTTGCCTTCTTCCATCTTCTCCTCTTCGATGTTGACACGTCACTTCCTCCCGCTGTAATGCTGGCTGTACGGTGCGCTCCGATTTATATAGGCTTCTTATGACGTCAGTCACATGCTCCCATGACGTCACAGTCACAGGGTTCGGGACTACCCGGAGCATGTGACTGTGACGTCATGAGAGGCCTATATAAATCGGAGCGCACCGCACAGCAAGCATTACAGCGGGAGGAAGCGACGTGTCAACATCGAAGAGGAGAAGAGGGAAGAAGGCGACGGAGAAGACCGGGCCCCGCTAGCAAAAGAGGTGGAAGAAGATAGCGGAGGCCCGGCAGAAGGAAGAAAGAACCGGAGAGAAGAAGAGGGAAGAAGGCGACGGAGAAGACCAGGCCCCGCTAGCAAAAGAGCTGGAAGAAGATAGCAGAGGCCCGGCAAAAGGAAGAAAGAACCGGAGAGCGCGGAGACGACACCGGAGACCCCCGGAGTCGGAAGAGACCCCCGGAGTCGGAAGAAGACCCCCGGAGCTGTGCAATAAATTACTTTCCTGACAGACTCCATGGCAGACTACGTGTGGGTTAACCCCGCCTCCTCTCCACAGCTATAGGACCCCTTACCCATAAATTTGAGCTCACCTCTACAGACAGGTGTTCCTTTTTTGTCCTCCTCACATGGACCCTTCATTATGCAATTCAGGTGCAGTCCAGGATGTCTGTCGGATCAGGTACGAGTTGTGCGGTGCAACCAGGGCCCAGCTATGAGCGGGCGAGTGGTTTTGGGCTGATGGATACCCCTATGGTGGAAGGGATGTGGCCACAGCGTACCATGACGGACGGTGGATCTCAGCTGGCAAGGTCTGAAGACTTTTCTATTTCCATGGCAGATAGTTTTTGTTTGTTTGTTTGTATGTCTTTCTCTGCTGTTTTTTCTCTGTCATACAGCGCCGCTAAGCTTAGTATATGTGTGGAACGCTTTGCGTTCCAGGATGCCATTCCCTTCCTGATCCCAGCCTGTTGAACGTCCACGCATGCGCAGAGCCACGGTGAAACCGAGGCTTGGTTTTCACGCATGCGCAGTATGGCAGAGGGGTCAGGGGCCGCGCAGGCGCAGTAGGTTCGGTCCCTCCGGTGCATGCGCACAGCGGGACCGGCCATGACGTCATTCCGGCGGGTGATTTAAACCGCTGAGGAGCCCTATACAGGTGGGATAACCTGTGGGCATATAGCAGCAGCCTCCCGGAGTCTCAATACTACCAGGACGGGGTAAGCACTTCTTGGCAATGTAATGCTTGTAATGCTTAGTGTCTCTTAAAGGGACAGTTTAAAAAAAAAAAAAAAAAAAAAATTCTGCGCTGTTCTTGCATTGATTTGCTTATCCTTAGTCTAGGTAGTGGAGTTACGCATCATTGTGTGTCTTCCTCGTCATGGACTCATCTTCACAGCCGTGTGGCCAGCCCTCCCGCACAAGGTCTGTGCGGAGTGGGTAGGGGGTTGTTGTCTTTGGTGTAATTTTTTTCTGGTGGTTGCTAACAGTTACAACCTGCCCACCCTCCTCCCCTCCCTCTGTCTGTATTATCTCTTACAGCCCGGCTACATCAGTTCATCGGTCACAGGATAGGGACCTTGCCAGGCTGCACCATCATCATCACCAATCATCCTCCAGGTCCAGACGTGACACTCCGTCTGGGACCCACTATCATAGGGGACGCTCACATTCCCCCTCTAAATATAGGAGATGTTTCCATTCCTCCTCAAGTCACCACTACCACCACCGCGATGATCGCTCTGATCACAGAGCCTGTTGGGGATGTAAAACTAGAATCCCAGAGGGCAAATCGCTGTGTGAACCATGCTATGCCCGAGCGGTCGGTGAGAAGAGACCGAAAAACAAAATCTTGAGTCTCTTATTAAACGCGTGGTACAGCAGTCTATGATGGAAATGGATGCCCCCCCCACACGAGGAGCCAGTCCACCACCTTGTCTGGCTCCTTGGCTGACGAGGCCCTGGAGGATCCCGGCCAATTCCAGCCCCATGATTCCTCCCATGATTCCTCGCAAGACGAGATGGAGGGAGATGATTCTGTGATTCCTCCCATGATTCCTCGCAAGACGAGATGAAGGGAGATGATTCTGTGATTCCTCCCATGATTCCTCGCAAGACGAGATGGAGGGAGATGATTCTGTAGTGGGATTCGACTACGCTTTAGTCTCTCCACTGATAAAGACAGTGAAACCTTAAAGTTGGAGGATACCACTGCCCCCCCCCCCCCCCCAGAGAAACAAAGGAACTGTTTAAGAAACTGGGGAAAGAATGCTCCAATTTCTCACTTCCCTCCGAGCTGAAAGGAGTGTTTAAGGAAGAATGGAGCAAGGGGGATAAGAAGGTTTGGAAAATGCTCCCCTCATGGATGCAGCAGTAGTGCGCCTAGCGAAGCATGTCACCCTCCCGCTAGATGACACTGTATCTTTTAAAGATGGTCTGGATTGAAAGATTGACCAAGACATTAAGAGAATATATAACTTGAACGGTATGGCTTGCAAACCAGCCCTAGCCCTTACAGTCACTTCCAAAGCAATGGAGGCCTGGGTGGAAAATGTTGACTCCGTTCTGAAAGGTGTCTCGGAGAAATTGGCACAAAGTTCAGCAGTGCAAGAACTTAAACTGGCTATCGCCTTTTTGGGAGAAGCTTCCATTGATCTCATCCGCTTGATGGCTAGATCCATGCTATCTTCGGTCACAGCCAAACGAGCACTATGGTCGCGCCCCTGGCTTGTTGATCCTGCCTCAAGTCAGGCATGGTGCAAAATTCCTTTTGAAGGAACTTCCTTGTTTGGAAACAAACTAGATAATGCCATTTCAAAGGCTACAGGCGGAAAGTCGGGATTCCTCCCTCAGGACAGACGTCCGTTTAACCAAAGGAAACCTCAACAGGGACGCAGTACAGAGCGTTCAAGAGAGGCACGCTTCTATAGGCCCGGACGGGATTTTAGGAGAAGCTGGAACTGGAATAGGCAGATATCTTTCCCAAAAATCTGGCAAGAAACAGACGCCCGGTGGGCGCGAGCCAACCAAGTCCTTTTGAGATTGGGCCCGCCCAAGCGGTCGGGTAGGGGCTCGCCTACGTCTCTGCCGCCACGTCTGGCTGACCTCGATCTCAGATTATTGGACAATCAAACGGTCTCAACAGGTCACGCATGGTCCTTCACCAAGGTCCCTCCATGCAGACCAATGCAATCTTCACTGCCTCAATCAGAAGAAAAGCAACAAGTTCTTCTTTCTTATGTGAATGCCCTGAAGGATCAAGGAGCAGTGGTGCCTGTCCCAAAGGACGAGGAATTCCAGGGGGTATACTCCCCCCCCCCCCCTCTTCCTAGTACAAAGAAGAACGGCTCCTGGAGTCCAGTTATAGATCTCACTTTCCTGAACAGGTACATAAGACACGAGAAATTCAAGATGGAATCACTCTCAACCATCCAAAGAATCATTCAACCAGGCGACTGGTTGATCTCAATAGATCTAAAGGATGCGTATTTTAATGTCCCCGTGGCAGAAGAATTCCACAAATACCTTCGATTTCAGGTCGAACGAGAGCACTTACAATTTATTTGTCTTCCATTCGGACTAACGACCTCTCCAAGGGTCTTTTTCCAAGGTACTGTTGGCAATTGTGTCTCTTATCAGATAACAGGGTGTGCGTCTGTATCATTATCTGGACGATTTGCTACTATTGTCCCAAGACAAGCAGCAGCTGCTGATTCACAAAGATCAAGTGATCTCTACATTGATAGAGTTCGGATGGCTCCTAAACCGAGAGATAAGTCAGCCAGAACCGACCCAACGCCTAACCTACCTAGGAGCTCAATTCGACACAGTAGAGAATACCATCTCTCTTCCGGAAGAAAAAATCCTGGTCATTTGGGTAAGAATATCCTTAGCCCTAGACTACTCTCACCTAAGGGCGTCACAGTGCCTGAAGATAATCGGCACGATGGTGGCCACGTTCCCCATGGTCAAATGGGCAATGTGGAGGCTTTGGCCTTTTCAATCAGGATTCCTTCAGCAATGGAAGACAGACGATCGCAATCAGCTGATCAGGATTACTCAGTCAATGAGGAACAGTCTTCTCTGGTGGCTTCAACACAAAAACTTGTTAAGATGCCACTCCCTTGCTCCCATCCAATGAATGACTGTTACATCCGACGCCAGCAATGCGGGCTGGGGAGCACATTGTGGGGCAGAACTGGCTCAGGGCAAATGGGATGCCCATCTCCACATTCCAGGGTCAAACGTTCTGGAATTGCGTGCGGCATGGTGCGCCCTTCAAGCCTTCTCCCACCTTCTGAAAGGGAAGTCGGTCCTACTCAAAATGGACAATACCACCGCTGTGGCATATGTGAAGAGACAAGGGGGCACTCGGAGCCCCACCCTTCTCCAAGAGGTCGAACCTATCATGACATGGGCTCAGAGGAATCTGCTCAACTTAACAGCAGTCTTCATTCCAGGGGAGCAGAACATTCAAGCAGACTTTCTGTCACGCAGCAACCTAGACAACAACGAATGGTCACTGCATACACAGACATTCAAGTGGATCCTATCGTTGGGAATCGATCCAGAAGTGGATCTGTTTGCATCCTCCTGCAATCACAAGTAGACAGATACTACACTCGAGGTCGGTGCAGTCCAGCCTTCGGAGTAGATGCATTAACAAGCCAATGGAAATTCAACAAGGCATATGCCTTCCCTCTACTTCCGATCATGCTAAAATTCCTGCAGCGGCTCCAGTTGGAGAAAGGCGAAGTGATAACAATAGCACCATACTGGCCGAACAGGCCATGGTTTCCTATCCTGAATCTGATGAGCTTCAGGGACCCGCTAGAGTCTCTTGGGTGTGCTTTAGGGGTATTCTCTACCCTTATGAGCTCCAGAAAGCCTAACACGAACAAAACCTACAACAGAATCTGGACCAGGTTTGTCAGCTTCATGACTTCTGCTGGAAAATCTTTCAGAAGTTCTGGAGTTCAAGACGTTTTGAGTTTTCTTCAATCAGGCTTGGATCTCCCTTTGTCAATCAGTTCCCTCAGAGTACAAGTTTCAGCCTTTTCGGCATTTTCAGGAACATCATGGGCAACTCATCCCCTGGTTCAACAATTCTTTCAGGGGGCTTCGAGAATCAGGCCTCAGAGGAAACCTAGATTCCCCAAATGGGATCTTCCGCTCGTCCTTGATGCTCTTTCAGCTCTCAACAACAAGGATCTTTCTATTAAGGACTTATCAATCAAACTGGCCTTTCTAGTGGCCATTACTTCAGCCAAAAGGGTTTCAGAAATGAGCTTCCTGGGTTGTCAAGAACCCTTTCTGTCTTTCTTCCCGGACCGTGTGGTCCTTATTCCCATGCTTGGGTCTAAGTCCAAAGTCACGTCAATTTTCCACGAAAATCAGGAAATAGTCCTTCCTACTTTCAATTCTCCAGAATCAGCAGATGTTCATCCCTTGGATGTAGGTGAGACTCTGAAAGAATATTTGCGAGTCACTTCATCTTTTAGAAGGTTGAACTACCTGTTCTTGTTACATACTGGCGGCAACAAAGGAAAGAGGGCTTCCTCCAGAACGATAGCAGCCTGGATTGTTCAATCTATCCAACAGGCCTACAGGGCAAAGAGCTTGGCTCCTCCAGAGGCGGTGACGGCTCATTCCACCAGAGGCATGGCAGCCTCATGGGCAGCAGCTCGACACGTGGCTCCTGAAGTGATATGCAAGGCAGCTTCGTGGTCTTCCATTATTGATTTTATGACTCATTATTGTATTGAGCCTGCTTCCCTTTCCTCTGTTACTTTTGGTCGAAAAATCCTGTCAGTTGACGGGAAAGATTAAAATATTTTTTTGAGCAAGCATACCCTCCCGTGTGGATTGGCTAGTTATTTCCCACACGTAGTCTGCCATGGAGTCTGTCAGGAAAACGGAAAAATTATTACCAAATACTTACCGTAATTTTCCTTTCCTGATAGACTCCATGGCAGATGGAGTTCCCACCCATGAATTAAAAATATGAGAGTTGAAATTTGAGTCGGCTAGTTACGGAACACCTGTCTGTAGAGGTGAGCTCAAATTTATGGGTAAGGGGTCCTATAGCTGTGGAGAGGAGGCAGGGTTAACCCACACATAGTCTGCCATGGAGTCTATCAGGAAAGGAAAATTACGGTAAGTATTTGGTAATAAATTTTCCATTTTAAAAACCTGTGTGTGTGTGTGTGTGTGTGTGTGTGTGTGTTTGTTTTTTTTATTGACATTTTTTTTTTCACCAGGTGAATGGGTAGGGGTACGATGTACCCCATACTCATTCACATAGGGTGGGGGGCCGGGATCTGGGGGCCCCCTTATTAAAGGGGGGCTCCCGGATTCCAATAAGCCCCCCGCCCACAGGCCCCAACAACCAACGGCCAGGGTTGTCGGGAAGAGGCCCTGTCCTCATCAACATGGGGGCAGGGTGCTTTGGGGTGGGGGGGCAGCAGGTCACCCCCCTGCCCCAAAGCACCAAACCCCCCATGTTGAGGGCATGCGGCCTGGTACGGTTCAGGAGGGAGGGGGGCCGCTCTCTCTCGTCCCCCCTCTTCCCCTGCGGCCTGCCAGGTTGCGTGCTCGGATAAGGGTCTGGTTTGGATTTTGGGGGGACCCCCACGCCGTTTTTTCGGCGTAGGGGTTCCCCTTAAAATCCATACCAGACCCAAGGGCCTGGTATGCCCCTGGAGGGGGAACCCATGCCGGTTTTTTATTTAAAATTTGGCCTGGAGTTCCCGCTCAGGATTCATACCAAACACAGTGCCTGGTATTGGCGGGGATCCAAGTCGGATCTCCGTTCATTGAAAGTCGGACATATGTCGGCTTCATGTCGCAGGGCAAAGTCAGATCCAAAGTAGGACGGCTGTCGTGTCGCACAAGTGTGAACCCAGCCTGAAAGAGTGATGCTGCCTATGCACTATATGAAAAATCAGCCAAACCCATTTTCGAAAAATGAACATTCGGCCGTGAGAGCAAACAATAGTGCCATCATGTAATGACTGATAAACCCTTCAGTGGACATAAATGAATCAATTTTTTTTGTTCATTTTTTTTGTTACATATACCTAGTGAAAACAGTTTGGACGGGAAACACATTAACCTTTTTTATTTTTTGTTCGTTCGGCAGAAAATTTGCCAAACTTGTCCTTTGTTTTTTCGGCTCAACTGTCCCTATGATTACCGATTTTGTTCCCATTAACTGTCCAAATAAGGAACGCACTGGCCAAATGCCTGAATTTCGGCCAATTTTTCATATAGTATATGGCCAGAATAGGTCCACACACCACTAGATGCCTAAAGAGTCAGTCAGTTCTTTGTTCACAGAAGATTCAGGTATGTTTAAGTCCCGGTTCACACTAAGGCGACCTGTCAGGCGACTCCATGCAGTGCAAAGGAACTGTTGTAATCGCTCCGACTTTAGCCCCATACACACGGTCGGACTTTTGGCCAACAAACTTCATTTTGAGCAAGTTGGACCAACAATCCGACCGTGTGTACGCTCCATCGGACAAACTTTTTTTTTTTTTTTTTTTGTTTTCATCGGACAAAATTTCGGTCTGCAAACGGACAAACTTTTGCCCAACAAAAGTCCGATGGAGCAAAGTCCGACCGTGTGTACAGAAAACCATCGGACTTTTGTCCGATGGACAAAACAAATAATGTTACAATCAACCAACAATAGCAGAAGTTGACCAAAGGGTGGCGGTAAAGAGTAGAAAAGAGCAGAAAAACCACGTGATGTTGGATAAAGTTTTGGGAAAGTTTGCAGAAAAGTCTGAGCGTGTGTATGCTATGGGTGTTCCCGACCAACTCCATTCGGGCCAAAAACCACGGAAAAGTCAGATTGAAGTCCGACCGTGTACGGGGCTTTAGAAAAAGGTTCCTGTCCTACTTGGGGGCGACTTCGGATCGGCTTGCATTGACTTCTATTAAAGAAGTCATTTTCAAGCCACGCTGTGCGGGGCGGCTACAGAGTTGGATGACTTTAAAGCCTCCCCAGTGTGAACCGGCACTAAGAGATCATATTCCCTCTTATATCGCAGTTCTGCTCCACTTAATTGGTCATGGCTTGTCATTTGCAAAGTGGCTAGACATGTATTCAGATGCCAAAAGTTGCAGAGGGTTGGCCAGCCCCACCTTTTGGATATATACAGTATATGCAAAAATTTGTGACAGAGCTGTTTCCCTTTTTAAATGGTCTGATTTATGTTATCGGACATCTCAATACTCTAAAAAAAAAAAGTTACAGGATCCCGAATGTTCACGTTAATACAAATAGTTGTATTGTTTTAATTTGCTACAGATATCAGCAGCTGCACTTACCAAATGTACCAGAAGGTGGCACCACAAGCTAACTCATAATCATTTCATTTTGTTCTGATTTGTTCACATTACTTGTTCCACCTGTAACCATGGAATTTAATTCTTGTCAATGTGATTCCCATTATCATTAATGGAAAGTAAAATTGTCTGATTTATTTTATTTTGTAATTTCCTACATTTTGTTTCAGCTATGAACTGGTGAAGTACCTGAGACATTACATCAAGAGCTCTCTAGGATCTGTAATAGAAGATGAGACGGAGAGGTGCACCTTTGCACAGAGTCAAGGAGAGGGATCGGGCTACGACACGCTCGTACAACGTGTTACCAGGCGGACACGTGAATCCAAGGAGTGAGTTTTCGTACATTTTAATAATCCTGTGGCCTCATTAGGCAGAGAATGATGTATTGCTTTGCTGCTGACAATAGGATTACACAACAGGGTTGGCAACAAACAGCACCATTTAATACCTTCAGGCAATAAAATGTCTATCTAAATATTTAAATAGTTGTAATCCAAAGGTTTGTATTTTTTCATTGGCATGGAGCAGTTCTGAAAAATGTTCACATTGATTTGATAATGCAATACACAGCCCTTTAAGGCATATGTAAACCGTCTCTTAATTGGTCCATTTTTCCTAGGGAAAAAAACCCAAACAATTGAAAGTGTTTTGTTAGATCTGTTCAAAAGGTGCAAAAATGCCTGTTGATCCTGCCAGAAATTGTTTCAGTTGATAAGGTCCTGTGCTCTCTGCCAGTGCTACACTCTTATTGGTTACAGTGACCCCTGCTTTCTCTAAGGACTACAGAATCCCTCCCCCCCCTGGAGCAGAGGAGTGGGGGGAGGGTAGGGTTGCCACTTCATCCCTTTAATCCAGGACACACATTAATTACACAGGTTCTGTGGCTGATTAAGGTGGTACTTAAACTCACTTGGTGCCTTATCTGCATTAAATCATTCTCAGAACCTGTGTAATTAATATGTGTCCTTGATTAAAGTGATGATGTGGCAACCCTGGGGGGGGGGGGGGGTTTCTGTAGCTTTGTATTATGATGACAGCATTGCTTCTCTATAGATTAAGTACAATGAGTGAGTGTTGTCATCCTAGGACAGGAGGTGGGTTGCTGGCAGGACAGCCAGGTGGAAAAAGGGGAGGGGGGGGGAGGCACCACATCTAACGACTGGTAATCTACAATATGTTACATTATATGTCTGTCAGATACATTTACTGTATTGTTTTTCATTAAAGTGGTTGCAGACCCATATATATATATATATATATATATATATATATATATATATACCCAGTAAAGTGACTAGCCTCAGGAGATTCACATAAGTTGTACCTGTTTACCTGCTGTTAGTCTTCTCTTCTCTACATCTGTTGAATTATAAGCTTGTCTGAGCTGTCAGAAAAAAGGGGACGGAGAGCTGAAGTTACTCTCTGCAGAGCTCAGCGAGGAGAGCTCTGACAGCTGATTGGAGGGAAGGGACACTTCTCCTTTCACACAGGAATAGAGCCGAGGCTGCCAATCTGCTGAAGCCTGCTCCCCTATCACCATTTTTCTCTTGGTGTCAGGAAAACTTTTCAGAAGTGATTCATGCTAATAGCAGAGGAACAACGCAACAGACAGAAATGACACTTAGTCCCCGCTCACACCAGCGCGACTTGTCATGCGATTCGACAGGTCAAATCACATGACCCTATTGTTGGCAATAGAACAGTTCAAATTGGTGCAACGCCGACTTTGCGGTGCTACACCGATTTGAAAAAGTAGTTCCTGTTCTTTTGGTGATTTCAGGTGCAACTTGCATAGACGTCAAGTTCTTCCACCCCAAGCTCGCTCATTCATGTCTTTGTGCACCAGTACACAAAGCAAAGTTGGGAGCATGAAATTGTCCAAAATGTCTTGGTTCCCTTCACTGGAACTAAGGGGCCAAGCCCAACCCCTGAAAAACACACACACTATATTGTCAAAAGTATTGGGACACCTGCCTTTACACAAACATGAACTTTAATGGCGTCTTAGTATGCAGGGTTCAATATTGGGTTGGCCCACCCTTTGCAGCTATAACAGCTTCAACTTTTCTGGGAAGGCTGTCCATAAGGTTTAGGAGTGTGTCTATGGGAATGTTTGACCATTCTTCCAGAAGCTCAACCCGATAGAACACCTTTGGGATGAATTAGAGCGGAGACTCCGAGCCAGACCTTCTCATCCAACATCAATGCCTGACCTCACAAATGTGTTTCTGGAAGAATGGTCAAACATTCCCAAAGACACACTCCTAAACCTTGTGGACAGCCTTCCCAGAAAAGTTGAAGCTGTTATAGCTGCAAAGGGTGGGCCAGCTCAATATTGAACCCTAGGGACGAAGACTGGGATGTCATTAAAGTTCTTAAATGCTGTGCCTGAATTAGTTTGCTTTTGTCAGGCCTTTTTCTATAGTGATCCCCCCTTTAGTTTTTTCCTGTTGGCTCGCTACTATATTTATGGAGGAGCGCTGTTGTCACCCTAGGACAAAAAGAACAGGATGGGTGTAGGGACTACAGTTTAGAGCTCATAAAACTGCTTGAAATTTCAGTGCGGAGGCAGAGGACGCAGGATGCTGGATGTCTGCCAGGGACAAATGGTATTTCTTATTGAACAGCTATAACAAAATAAGTTCAGTAGTATTTAAAGCGGAGCTCCGGCCACAGAATTTTAATTTTATTTTTTTTCAGGCATCCACTCGCACTGCAGCAATAACACATATAAACTATATGTATATTTGCTAGTGGATAGTAAGCATATTTTTTTAATTTTTTTTTATTTTACAATTTAGATGATCGTCTTCTGGCCATTGCCATGATGAGTGTGGGCATATGAAGACCAATCGCAACCTCTTTCTGGATAACTGATCGAGAGGTGCATGCTGGGTAACCAGCATGCACCTCTCGATCTTGCGCATGCACGATGCACCGGCCGCCGTAGCGTTGATTGTTTAGCAAGTTGCCATAACAACGGGCGGTGACGGAGGAAGGTCCCGCCCTGTTTTTATGGCAACATAGATAACATTATCTATGCAGAGCAAAACCAGGAAACCTTATCCTTTCAAGCAGCTCAATAATTTGCAGCGATTGAAAAAGGTGAAGTATTCCTGAGATCTTGGCACAAATACTCTTTATAATTATGGATAATGATAGATATATATGTACACAGTGGAATCTTGGATTACATGCATAATCTGTTCCAGGAGAATGCTTGTAATCCAAAGCACTCACAAATCAAAGTGAGTTTCCCCATAGAAGTCAATGGAAATGAAGATAATTCGTTCCACATTGACTTCTATTGTATGCAGTACAGCATGTGGCCAGAGGGGGGGGGACTCAGAAAAACTTGGAGACTGCTCGAAGCCACTCGGATGCACTCAAGAGCTCTCGGAGAGGCTTGGAAACACTACAGTGTTTCCGGATGCATCCGAGCGGCTTTGAGTGTCACCGGCACCCCCCCACCACTGGCCAAATGCAGTGCTGCACACTGCAGAGGCTTTAATCCTGCTTGTTTTGCGATACAACTCTTGCAAACCGAGTCCGAATTAAAAAGAAAAAAAAATTACTCGTATTGCGAAACGCTTGTTAACCGCGTTACTCGTAATCCGAGGTATTACTGTATATATAAAACCAAATATATATATATATATATATATATATATATATATATATATATATATATATATAGCTGCAGTACAAAGATCGCCGCTTTTCACAGAGCTCCCTCTGCTCGGCTGCTCTCTATGGGACAGCCAAGTGTTCTAAAAACAAAGGGCTTTGTTCCCTTTTTAAAAATGGTGATGTGATCCGCCTTAAATCGCGTCATTTCCGGTCAGGAAATGACGTGATTTTTTTCACACTCCTACCCACTGACTTCTGGGAAATGAGGACTCGCATTTCCCAGGAGCACAGGCGAGGGAGGGAGGAAGTGATGCGGAGTGCTGCGGAGCCGGAAGTGGCAGATTAGGAGCCACCAACTAGCAACAGGGCACTTTGGAAAAAAGTGGAACTCCGCTTTAACAGGCCAAATGGGAGAAAATAAGAGAAGCTCGCTGTTAGGGTTTACTTATACTTTAGCTCTGTAAATGTAGCATTTGATGTAAAGCAGGGGTCTCAAACTGGCGGCCCTCCAGCTGTTGTGAAACTACAAGTCCCATGAGGCATTGCAAGACTGACAGTTACAAGCATGACTCCCACAGGCAGAGGACTGATGGGACTTGTAGTTTCGCAACAGCTGGAGGGCCGCCATTTTGAGACCCCTGATGTAAAGACTTCATTCACTTGGTATTTGTTGCAGAACAGCAACTAACGTAGTGTTCTGCAGCTCAATATTTAAAGTGGTTTTAAAGCAGATAGAGCTGTAGTGATATCCGCTATTGCAGGAAGTTGCAAGCAGCAGTGAGTCCATATAATTACAGCTGTGCTCCAGACAAAAACGTAAAATATATATAATGGGGCTGTTTTAATTTCCAAAAGATTTGTATCTCTATCCATCCAGTACTGAGATTTATACAGCCACGTCTGGCAGGATAGGAAACCTGATTTTTCTCTGTAGCAGTTAAAGTGTCACTAAATCCAATTTAAAAAATATATATCTGGTTCAATACCTTCATTTGAAGTACACTATGTTCTAATGGCAGCATCAGAAAGCACACCATGAACACTACATTTACAGCTTCCTCTACCGCTGCATCCTTTAAGGGGGAGTGATTACTGTTATTCTCCGTTGTCTCAATACATATGGTAATGGAGCCACCCTCCTTGGTGTGCCCGGAAAAAATGGTATATGAAATTATTTTGATTACATTCAATGGCTGGCGTGTAGTACTGTAAGACCCGGTTTACACAGGGGCGAATCCGGACGTGACTTCTGGTCACCCCGAGTTGCCCCAAGTCGCGCCATTTAAAAAAATAATTGAAGTGAATGGAGATGTTTTAATGTACACGACTGCAGTCGGTCCGACTTCAAAAAAGGTTCCTGTACTACTTCAATCCGACTTCTAGGTGACTGCTAGGCGACCTGTACCCATCGATTTCAATGGAAGTCGCTCAGAAGTCGGATCCCCTGTCTTAACAGAAGCAACTTTCCAGGAAGCGAACATACATTTCTCAGGCAAACCTCTCCCTCCCCCCTCCCTCCCACAGAGCTGATTCTTGTTTGATTGGCCACTGGAATGTCTCCTGTCCTGGAGGCGACTTCAAGTCGTGTTGTAAATCACCACAAGTCTCGCTGAGGTCGCCCCAAGTCATGCTGTGATTCATGCTCAAGTCGTGTCTGAGTTGCCTCCCAAAGTCGCGCTGGAAGTCGTGTGGCCCCTGTGTGAACTGGCTCTAAGCTAAATTGAGATGTTGTTTTTAGAATGAGAGTTCAGTGACACTTTAAAAAAAATATATCCTTTGCATTTGGGTTTAACCATTTCAGCCCCGGAAGGATTCATTGCGCGGTCGTGCGATGCTGTAACAAAACAAAATCGATGTCCTTTTTTTTCCCCACAAATAGAGCTTTATTTTGGTGGTATTTGATCACCTCTGCGTTTTTTTTTTATTTTGTGCGCTATAAACAAAAAGCGAAAATTTTGAAAAAAATAAAAAATAAATTATTAATCTGTTTGGGCCAATATGTATTCTTCTACATAGGATAGGTTTATGGCATTATTATTATTATTATTATTATTATTATTTTTTTTTTTTTTTTTTTACTGGTAATGGCGGTGATCAGTGATTTTTAGCAGGACTGCAACATTGTGGCACCTAAGGGCTCTTTCACACGGGGCGGATCCGTGTAGATCCGCCCCGTGAAGCTCCGCTTGCTCAGCGGGGATCGCTCCGTTGATCCCCGCTGAGCCGACGGATGACTGGGCGGTCCCCGCACACTGTGCAGGGACCGCCCTGTCAGAGCGCCGCTCTCCCCTATGGGGAATCGGATGACGACGGACCGTAGAGTCCGTTGTCATCCGATCCGCTCCGCCGACGGAAGGAAAAATAGGGTTTTCCTCCGTCACACTTTGGCGGAGCGGAGCGGATGTCAGCGGACATGTCACCGCTGACATCCGTGCCTCCATAGGGGTACATGGAGGATCCGTTTCAGGTCCGCCTAAAAAACTGACAGGCGGACCTGAACGGACCTCCGTGTGAAAGGGGCCTAACTGACATCTTTGACACTTTTTTGGGAACTAGTGACATCATTACAGTGATCAGTGCTAAAACTATGCTCTGTTATTGTACTAATGACACTGGTAGGGAAGGGGTTATCATCAGGGGTGGTCAAGGGGTTAAATGTGTTCCCTGTTTGTGTTTTCTAACTGTATGGGGGGGACTATGTGACTGGGGAAACACACAGATCTGTCTTCCTGCTTAGCAGAAAGACAGGATCTGTGTGATCTTGCCTGTCAAAATGGAGATCTGCCCTGTTTACACAGGCAGATCCCCGTTCTGTCACTGCGGGGAACGATCACGGGTGGTGCGCGCCCACAAAAGCGAGTTCCTGAGCCAACGTACAGCTACGGCGATTTGCGGGAATGAGCCAGCCTGCCGGAAGCAGCAGACTGATGAGTTCATCACTTTGTCTATCTGCAAGAGATGAATAGAAAGACAAATTATGTACATGCACACAGAAAGAATTGGGACTTTAACGAGGCACAATCTACAGATAAAATTAACAAAAATTATTTTATTAATACAGAAAACAAAAATTACATAGATTACAGGGAATCGCCGGTTGAAAAGAAAGATATAGCTGCATGATGCCTGCAGCTCTATGCATCCTTCAGATATTACTACTTCAAGCTAAGGACTAGAGGTGGACTGATGTATCGGCCGATTTTTGGCACTTTTTAATTAATCGTCATCGGCCGATTATGCTGGAAAAAAAAGCCGATTGAAAAAACTTCAGCGCGACTTGCACTTGCAAATAAGTTCTTTCATAGAAGTCAATGCAAGTTGCCTGAAGTTTCCCATGGAGGGACTTGTCTCTGGGCAGCCTGCCAAGTGTGAGAAAAGTATACAATGTTTCTACCTATCAATGAACTGAACTCCTGTGTAGAAGTTCTCAGTTTAACCCTTTAAAGACTAAATCTTTTCTTACACTTGTAGCTTACAAGTAAAAATCCTGTATTTTCTGCTAGAAAATCACTTGGAACCCCCAAACATTATATATATTTTTTTTAGCAGATACCATAGGGAATAAAATGGCGGTTGTTGCAATATTTTATGTCACACGGTATTTGCGCAGCGGTCTTTCAAACGTAACTTTTTGGGAAAAAATACACTTTAATGAATTTTACATAAAACTAAACAGTAAAGTTAGCCCGGTTTTTTTTTGTTTTTGTTCCGTCAAAGTTTTGATTACCTGTTTTTGTGCCTGCTTCCTGATTCCCTTACCGAAGATGGCGGCGGCAGCACCTGAGAGCCGAGGGAGAGATCGGCTTCGGGTGCAGACATCGCGGGCGCCCAGGACAAGTAAGTGTCCATATATTAAAAGTCAGCAGCTGAAGTATTTGTAGCTGCTGACTTTTAATATTTTTTTTTTTCGGCGAAACTCCGCTGCTTTAACACTGGAGCGGGCAGGCGTTGACAGTAAAAAACGCAGCTAGTTTTAGCAGCGCTTTACCATCATTTTAGCGGCACTATTCGGCTGCTAGTGGGGTGCTTGTAACCCAGCTAGCGGCCGATGAAGAGGTTAAATGCGCCTGTGTAGCACCGCTGCAGAAGCGCTTTGCAGGCACTTCGGCAGCAGTGCCCATTCATTTCAATGGGCAGGAGTGGTAGAGGAGCGGTATACACCGCTCCAAAGATGCTGCTTGCAGGACATTTTTTAACGTCCTGCCAGCGTACCGCCTCGGTGTGAAAGCACTCAGGCTTTCACACTGAGACTGCAGGGGAGCTGTTTTGCAGCCACTTTTACAGGTGCTATTTTTAGCCCAAAAGTGCCTGAAAAACACCCCAGAGTAAAAGGGGTCCAACTGTTAGATTTTGTGAGATGAAGGGAAAAAAAATAAAATAAATCGGCCTAACATATCGGCCCAAACAAATCGGCATCATATATCGGTCATCGGCCGCCGTGATTCTAAATATCGGCATCGGCCAGAGAAAAACCCATATCGGTCGACCTCTACTAAGGACATCATATGACATCCTAGGGGCGGGAAGTGGTTAAAGCCCTGATGCCAAAACTGTCTACTTCAGCATGTCTTCAGTCTCCAACAACTCCTACACATGTTCACAGTCTGACCATCTCCTGTATCATGTCTGCAGTCTCTAACCATCTCCTGTATCATGTCTGCAGTCTCTGACCATCTCCTGTATCATGTCTGCAGTCTCTGACAATCTCCTGTATCATGTCTGCAGTCTCTGACCATCTCCTGTATCATCTCTGCAGTCTCTGACCATCTCCTGTATCATGTCTGCAGTCTCTGACCATCTCCTGTGTTATGTCTGCAGTCTCTGACCATCTCTTGTATTATTTCCCATTTCTCTGACCATCTTGTATCATGTCTACAGTTTCTGACCATCTCTTGTATCATGTCTACAGTCTCTGACCATCTCTTGTATCATGCTCATAGTCTTTGACTATATCCTGTTGTGTGTCTGCTGTTTTTGGTAATGAATATTCATTTAATTATGTGCAGCACTTTGGTGATGTCATGGGCCACACTTGAGACCCTCCATGTCAAAGTTGGCCACCACTGATTAAGGCTGGATTCACACTAGTCCGGTGCGAATTGCAGCTTTGTTTTCTTTGCGAAGATAAAAATGATTAATTCAGCGGTTCCTCTCCGTTGAAGCTGCGGATCAGCTGACCTGGGAGAAGGGGGAGGTGTAGTGAGGAGGGGTAGAGCATGCGTGTTAAGAACAGAACACATCTGCGAATCGGATGCGTTCCCATTGAAGATAATGTGCCTGCAATTCGCACCGCACTGCCTAGAAAACACACACAAATTTTGTGTAATGCAGAGTGCGGATGCAACACACATATGTGAACCATACCCATTAAAAACAACATGTTTTCAAATGTTCTGCAAATTGGATCTGGTGTAAGCCACATTCCAATTTGCAATAGTGTGAATCCAGCCTTAAGGTATAGTATAGTTACTTTTCTGCTGGTTTTATTGTATGTAATTTGTTTTTCCTGTAATAAACTCCTAACATTTTTGTGGTGTCAAAATACATCCTTGTTAAAGTGACACTTACCAATATCCTTTTTGTCCAAAAATTAATCCATACACATCCACTATTTAACCACTTGACCTCTGGGAGATTTACCCCCCTTCATGACCAGGCCATTTTTTGTGATATGGCACTGCTTTAACTGACAATTGCGCGGTAATGCAACGCTGTACCCAAATGTATGTTTCCCCCCCCCCCCACAAATGGAGCTTTCTTTGGGTGGTGTTTGATCACCTCTGCGGTTTATATTTTCTTCACTGTAAACCAAAAAGACTGACAAATTTGAGAAAGTAAAACATATTTTTTTTTTTGCTATAAAACATATCCAATAAAAAAGTAGAAACAATTTAATTTCTTCATAAATTTAGGCCAATATGAATTCTGCAATATTTTTGGTAATTTTTTTTCCCCAATAAGCGTATTTGTATATTGATTGGGTTGTGCAAAAAGTTATAGCGTCTACAAACTATTTGGATATTTTTGCTTATTTAAAAAAATAAAATATATATTTTACTAGTAATGGCGGTGATCAATGACTTATAGCGCGACTGCGATATTGCAGTGGACATTCTGACACTAATTGACACTTTTTGGGGACCAGTGGCACTAATACAGTGATCGGTGCTAAAAAATATGCACCGTCACTGAACTAATGACACTGGCTGAGAAGGGGTTAACATCAGGGATGATCAAAGGGTTAACTGTGTGCCTAGCCAGTGCTTGTGTACTGTGCGGGAAGTGTTTTTTACTAGGGTAAGACATGGATTTATGTCCCTGGTTTGCAGGAACACAGGATACATGCCTTCCCTACTGACAGAATGGCAATCTGCCTTGTTTATATAGGCAGACCCCCTTTCTGCCTCTGTGCTGGATGATCGTCGGGTGCCGGTGGACATCGAGTCCACGGTACCCGCAGATCAGCTCCCACTGTGTACAATCACAGTGGGAATGGGCCACTGGCAGGGCGCGTGCGCACGCACCCCCAAACTGGAAGTGTCAGATCATGTACTAGATACGTGATCTGGTGCAGCATTGCCTCCTTCCCGCCGTATATTTAAGTTATATAGTCGACAAGTGGTTAATAGCCCATGCATCTTTTGAAATCGTGCTGCTACCCCAAAAATAGTCCTTGATAAACAAGATGAGATAGACTCGTGCTCCAAAGGCCCCAGTATTCAGGCATTCAAACGTCCAATCAAAGAGAAAAAAAATCCAGCACCACAGTGTCTCAAAAATAAAACATATGTATATACAATTTTATTAGATCTATCTAATAAATGGAATCAATACCTGTAATTAGTGACACATTTCAGCCTCTTACATAGGCCTTAGTCATAAGTTGTGACTAACGCCGCGTACACACGATCGTTTTTAATGTCATTTTCAAAAACAATGTTTTTCTCGACGTGATTTTTCTTGTTTCCTCTCAAGCCTGTCTTGCATCCACACGTTCATTAAAAAAAACGCTCGAGCAAAGCGCAGTGACGTACAACACGTACGACGGCACTATAAAGGGGAATTTCCTTTCGAATGGCGCCACCCTTCATGTTAGTAAAGTTTGTTGAGCGACGATTCGCGCTTTTCAGCCTCGTGCTTTTCAGTCCGTTACAGCGTGACGAATGTGCTATCTCCATTACGAACGCTATAGTTTTACCAGAACGAGCGCTCCCGTCTCATACTTGATTCTGAGCATGCACGTTTTTTTTCCCCTTGTAAAAGCATACACACTACCGTTTTTCACGTCGTTAAAAAAAAAAACGACGTGAAAAAATAGAGCAGGTTCTCATTTTTTTTTTTAGGCCATTTTTCACGTCTTTAAAAAATGCTCTAGAGCCCACACACGATTGTTTTTAATGCCCAATTTAAAAAATTGCATTTTTAACGTCGTGAAAAACGGTTGTGTGTATGCGGCATAAGTCCTATGTAAGAGGCTGAAACGCGTCAATTACAGCTATTCCTTTTATTGGATGGATCTAATAAAACTGTATATATGTTTTATTTTTGAGACCGTGTGGTGCCAGATTTTTTTTTCCTCTTTGTTTGGAAGTGGTTAATAGCCCTGTAATCTGTTTTTCCTAAAATTGTGCATTACTGTGTTTTTTTGCCTTCTTATAACGTCCTCCGTGAAGGTCTCAATCTTCTTGGCCTTTTTCCCTTTCATTTCTGTTTGTTTGGAACGGGCAGTGCACATTAGTTGCAGTCTTATGCACAATACAAATCCCATGGTCCATCTCAGGAGCCAGCAAGAGAGGGTGACTACCTTTCTACATACAGTGGGACTTTGGAGAACGAGCGTAGCCACCCTCTAACTGGAAGTCGGATAACAGGATCTTTGCAGATTTGGAGGAGGCTGATAGAATAGGAGGTATTTGTTGAGTTAAAAATAAATACTTGAATATAAATTTTTTTTAACCAGAGTTTTTAGTGTTGCATTAATATAGATTTACAGTTGTACATTGAATACAGAAAATGTCTGTGCCTTATCATGCTGGTAACTTTATCTTTTGGATATTCATGCTTACATTATGTTAAACCAATCTGAGCTGCTTTATAATGCTCTAGAACAGCCACTTGTGTTCAGCCTGTCATTCTCATGCCGTGTACACACGACCGTTTTTAATGACGAGAAAAATGATTTTTTTTAAAATGGTCATTAAAAATTATCGTGTGTGGGCTTCAGAGCATCTTTCACGACGTGAAAAACGGCCATGAAAAAATTGGAACATGCTCTAATTTTTCACGACGTTTTTTACATCGTCGTTTTTCTCGTCATGAAAAACGGCCGTGTGTGGGCTTTAACGGCGTGAAAAAAAATGTGCATGCTCAGAATCAAGTATGAGACGGGAGCGCTCGTTCTGGTAAAACTAGCGTTCGTAATGGAGATAGCACATTCGTCACGCTGTAACGGACTGAAAAGCACGAGGCTGAAAAGCGCAAATCGTCGCTCGACTAACATGAAGGAGGGTGGCGCCATCCGAATGGAACTTCCCCTTTATAGTGCCGTCGTACGTGTTGTACGTCACCGCGCTTTACTCGAACATTTTTTTTCTCGATAGTGTGTAGGCAAGGCAGGCTTGAGAGGAAACACGAAAAATCACATCGAGAAAAATGCAGTTTTTTTCAATGACATTAAAAACGGTCGTGTGTACGCGGCATTAGGTTCAGGTCTGATTGATAGTTGTGGCTTAATGCAAACAGTCCCTAATTGTGACATTTTCATATATGATGTCCTCAGTATTCAACCTGCCATTATCTTTCTATATCTGAATAATTTGCTAAAAAATCAATTTATGGTGCCCAAATATTATTTAGTAAGATCATTTGAGCACTTTCCGTAAAAATCAAAGCAGGCATTTAGTATATTTTGAAGAAAATTTTAAGAAAAAAATAAATAATTGGGCAGTATAATGATCTTTTTGGATTTAGCTTGCATGCAACATATAAAGTTCACTCTAATGAACATGTTAATAAAATGCTTTCAATCGCCTTTTTTAGTTGTAGTCCAAATAAAATGCAGACGTGTGTGTAGCACCATAGACAGAGAGCCTTTGTCAACATGATTGGAATTTTCAAGTGAATAAACGATACGCAATTGCGTGGCCTGCATTAGCCTTCATGGTTTGCGATGATAAATTATATACATAAGAGGCACTTATGTAGACCTTGAAACCTTTCTAAGAAAATGATGTGAATGTAGTCAGGAATAGGAATACATATGAAAGATTGTTTATGTTCTTAGAAAGTGATGTAGCTAGAAATACAGTATATACAAAATGCACTTAGTTCTTTTTTTTTTTTTTATGTATTTAACCGCTTGCTGATCAGCCGCCGTCATTATACAGCGGCTGGTTGGCATGGCTGCGCGAATCGATGCACGTGGCGATGCCCGCCGGCGACCCGCGTTCGCTCTTCAGAGAGCCAGAACGGAGATCTGTCAATGCAAACAGACTGATCCCCGTTCTGACAGGGGAGTAGAGAGGAGATCTGCTGTTCCTAGTGATCAGGAACAGCGATCTCTCTCTACTCCCTGTCAGTTAGTCCACTCCCCCCTCAGTTAGAAACGCCTCCCTAGGGAACACTTAACCCCTTAATCGCCCCCTAGTGTTAACTCCTTCCCTGTCAGTGACATTTATACAGTAATCAGTGGCTATTTTTATTTCTGATTGCTGTATAAATTTTACTGGTCCCAAAAAAGTGTCCGATCTGTTTGCCGCAATGTCACACTCCCACTAAAAAATCTGATCACTGCCATTACTAGTAAAAAAATAAAAAATAAAATGAATAATAAAAATGCCATAAATCTATCCCCTATTTTGTAGAAGCTATAACTTTTGCGCAAACCAATCAAAATACGCCTAATGCATTTATTTTTTATTTTTTTACCAAAAAAAAAAGCATGAGAACGGTGATTTATTTTTATCGATTTCATGCTTTCCAGCTGGGAGGAGAGATGTGGGGTCTTATTGACCCCGCATCTCTCCATAAAGAGGACCTGTCACCCACATTCCTATTACAAGGGATGTTTACATTCCTTGTAATAGGAATAAAAGTAATCAAAAATGTAAAAAAAAGTGTAAAAATAAAAAAAATTATAATTTTTTTTTTTTAAAAACGCCCCTGTCCCCAATAGCTCGCGCTCAGAAGCTAACGCACACGTAAGTCCCGCCCACATATGTAAACACCGTTCAAACCACATATGTGAGGTATCGCCGCGTGTGTTAGAGCGTGTGCAACAATTCTCGCACTAGACCTCCTCTGTAACTCTAACCTGGTAACCTGTAAACATTTTCAAAGCGTCGCCTATGGAGATTTTTAAGTACCGAAGTTTGGCACCATTCCATGAGTGTGCGCAATTTTAAAGCGTGAGGTATCTATTTACTCAGGGGAACATAATCTTTCATATTTTACAAAAAAATTGGGCTAACTTTACTGTTTTGTTATTTTTTCATTTTTTCATTCATGAAACCGTTTAAAAAACAAAAGGCGTTTGAAAAATGATTGCGCAAATACCGTGCAAGATAAAAAGTTGCAACGACTGTCATTTTATTCCCTAGGGTGTCTGCTAAAAAAAAACATATATAACGTTTGGGGGTTCTGAGTATTTTTTTAGCAAAAGAATGATGATTTGTACATGTAGGAGAGAAGTGCACGAATAGGCCCGGTATGGAAGTGGTATAAAAAGCCCTGTATGGAAAGGGTTAAGGTGGTAATTAAACTCACTTGGTGCCTTATCTGCATTAAATTAGCCTCAGAACCTGTGTAATTTATATGTGTTTGGGTTTAAAGGGATGAGGTGGCAACCCTACTGCCGCATGTATAACATTCAGGTGCGACTGTGTTGGTTTTGAGAGTTGCAGTCTATAGCATGAAAGTTGCAAGAAAGTCAAACCAAAGTAGTGCAGGAACCTTTTTTACTGTGATTTTAAGTCACACATATTTGAACGGTTGTCATTGAAAAACATGAGGTACGACAAGTGTAAATGAAGCCTAGAAGAGGGAGCCCCACCGATCATCAGAAGTCACTTTTTACAGAACAGTATGTGGCGATTTGTACCTTAAGAGACAGTCGGCTTGCTATTTTTATAGTTTTTGCAGAATGGTTTAGTTAAATTTTAAACACCTGTCTGCAATGAATGTAAACATCCAATTAGTAGAAGAGACAGAGGAAACTAGAAAAGGAACACAGCGGGTTGAGTGATTTCACAAAACATATGCTGTGTGCTTTAGGAAGTGCACTTCAAATAGCAGGCAAATAGTTATATTTAGGCATTTCGCTGTCATTGTAATACTTTTTTTTTTTCTGGCTGCGAACATTTCTAGATTAAAAACCGGAGAAAGCGCAAGAGATTGAAACCTAACTAGTGTGAGACCTTGAGGCTTTTTTCATCTTTAATAAACAGAAGGCATCTAGCTGAATTGGTTCCAGTAATAATTTATTACCTTGAGATTTTTAGAAGTGCTAACGAGTCGTTCTGAGAAACTAATGAAGCTTGCTTTGGATTTCACTCTCCTGGCTCGGTGTTGTTAATATTCTGCAAATGGTATCACTTTTTAGTCCAACCAATTCTAAATGATTGGCCTTACTTTAAAATGAGAAGAGCTGTTCTTTTTCCGCTCATTGATTTGTTTAAGAAATCTTCCTGCCCTAACAGTTTTACATGAGATGTGTATTACTTTACCTGTAAAGTTAATCTAATATAAAGGAAAAAATACTTACTAAACCCACAACAGTAGAATCAGTCTGTATATGCATTTTGCGAGTGGAAAATAAGGGCTGGTGAGCATAGGCGGCCTGGAGATGGGGGGGGGGTAGCATCGGCAGCAGGTGGGTTGAATGGGAGTATGTCTCCAAGCGATCACCCCAGGGGAAGAGGGCGTGGAGGAAATGGAGGGCTGACCAGACCACAGAGCGGGAATAGCCCGCTGTAACAGCTTTCATTAGAATTGCCTCTGATCGTGGGCACACACAGCCCCACCTCCTGTGACAGACAGTACGCCAGTCCAATGCTGGGATGTGTTCTGTCTATCACAGGAGGTGGGTCTGTGTGTGATGGCGAGCGGAGGCAATTCTAATGTAAGCTGTTACAGCGGGCTATCCCTGCTCTGTGATCCGGTCGGCAATACTCTTCCTCCACTTTCTCTTCCCCTGTGATGACCAGGCCGCCCTCTCTCTTCCTCTGGACAGGTGAGGCTGCAATGGTGGGCACCGGTGAGGCTGCAATGGTGGGCACCGGTGAGGCTGCAATGGTGGGCACCGGTGAGGCTGCAATGGTGGGCACCGGTGAGGCTGCAATGGTGGGCACCGGTGAGGCTGCAATGGTGGGCACATGTGGGGCTGCAATGCTGGGCACAGGTGGGGTTGCATTGGTGGGCGCAGGTCACAATGCATTGATGGGCACTGACGAGGCTGCACTGATAGGCAATGATAAAGTTGTTGTTAATATTCATTTTTGTAATTTAATTCTGCATACGACATTTAAGTGTAATTTCATTAGATAATTTATGAGGGTGTGTTTATGGGCCGTGCAGGGTAGGGATTGCGTGAGGCAGCTGGTGGCAAGACTTGAAATTTTGAGCCCTGCAGTAAAACATGCTTGTTATACTCACTGGGAAACCTAAGGGGTTAATCATCCATTGTGTAAAAAGGCTTATCCTGTCTTCTCTGATCCTCCCCTTATTCCACAGACCCCAAACCATCTCCTGATAGAACAGTGGGAAAACTTTGGGGAAAACTGCACATGCTCAGTTTGGTGTGTATTGCTAGAGCGGGTTTTTTTTGCTTGCGAGGAGTGCATGTGATCAGCACAGGGCAAATTAGCACTGTCCAGACAGAAGGTCAAGAGTCCTGCAGCCTCATAGGACAATCAGGGGAGAATGAAAACTCCTCCTACAAGCTTCCATCAGAGGTCTGCGGGACACTGATCGAAGTCACAAAACTGCTCAAACTGCTGATGAGAAAAGATCTTTAGCAGTTTATATTTACTAAAATTATGCATTCTCATGTTCTGTGTAATGTGGGAGACCATATATAGTGAATGCAGGGTCCTGGGTTTAGTAATAATTTTAGAATTAATGGATACAAATGAAAGCAGTATTAAAGTGGTAGTAAACTGCAAAAAAGGAAAAAAAATAAAAAATCCTCCCCCTGCAAGGTAAGAGCATAGTGTGCTAGTAAGATTTGCATGCAAGCGAGAGTCAAAGTTCTCTCAATGTACGTATGTCGTCCATTGAGAGCACAGTGCGCATGCGCCGGTGTCATCACCGGCAGTGCTAAAGTATATATCTCCTAAACGGTGTACGCTTTAGGAGATATTTAATCCCACTTCCAGTTGGATCACCGCCCCCCCTGCCTGACTGAAACCTTCTGGGACATGTCACACTGTAGATCCCAGAAGGCTGCAGGAACATTATGCACGCTGGGGACCCAAAGAGCAGCAAACAACTGGCCCAGGTGAGGACAGCACTGGACACCTGGACAGGTGAGTGTCCTATGATTAAAAGTCAGCAGCTACTGATTTTTGTAGCTGCTCGCTTTTAATTTTTCTCAAACAGACTGAAGCTCGTACGAACTTTTTAAAAGTGCAGGCTGGAGTTTGGCTTTAATTTGTTAGCTTATCTAAATCTGCTAATACATCTAACACTCCTCCCCCCCCCCCCCAGATTAACAATGCTACTGTCCAAAGTGGTCTCTGTGCTCCTTTATCCAGACTATAGGCATCCTTATACAGGAGGTGTGTTACTGGCTGTATCACCTGGTGAAAACAGATGGAACAGGGCCTAAAAAAAAGACAACTAATGCAGCTACCACATCTAAGGATTGGCGAGCTGCAATATATTACATTTTTGTGTTTAGGTTTAATACCACTTCAATTCAACTCTAAATTCATTAATAAATCATTAAATCCAGGGCTTTTTTTAGCAGGGAGTAATTGCCGGTACTCGCTCCTCCCCTGGGCCCCTTGTGGTAGTGAAGTGAGGCGCATAGTACCAGGGCTCAAGAGTGTGCATTGCACAGAGCGCAGGGCTCAGGAGTGTGCCGGGCTCAGGAGTGTGCCGGGCTCAGGAGTGTGCCGGGCTCAGGCAGGAGTGTGCCGTGCGCCGGGCTCAGGCAGGAGTGTGCCGTGCGCCGGGCTCAGGCAGGAGTGTGCCGTGCGCCGGGCTCAGGCAGGAGTGTGCCGTGCGCCGGGCTCAGGCAGGAGTGTGCCGTGCGCCGGGCTCAGGCAGGAGTGTGCCGTGCACAGGGCTCAGGCAGGAGTGTGCCGTGCACAGGGCGCCGGGCTGAGGAGCGTGCAGGGCACAGGGCTTTTGTTGCAGTAGTCCCCTTAATACTACCTGCACATAATTCAGGCAAGTGTTTGTATCAGTCAGTCAGTCATGAACAATACTGACATGTGGTGAACTCGGGTAGGTCTTGCCACCGCAATTTTATAAACCTGTCGCAACGGCAGCAACAGAATCTTAAAGAATCACCACCAGTTATCTGGCTAGGAAATTGGTGGTAATTAAGACCAACTCTGAGCTGGCATACAGAGGTAAGCCAGTACTCAGAGCGGGCTGTGCCTGTTCTGGGAAGCTGTCATGTATGTATAGCTTTCACCCCAAAAGAGCCACTGAATTGTTATGTAATTTCTCTGCACACTTTAAGATGACACACCTTGTTCACCCAGTACACTTCAAAATATTTAAAATAATTTATTAGGCCAAGCATACTGCACTTATACAAACAATCAATAAGACAATAGCATTACTCTAATGCCGCGTACACACGATCGGAATTTCCGACCAAGAAAAGTTTGATGTGAGTAGGCTCCATTGGACATTTGCTGTCGGAATTTCCGACAACAAAAATTTTGAGAGCTGGTTCTCTCTTTTTCCAACGAGAAAAGTTCTTGTCGGAAATTCCAACTGTGTGCATTCAATTCCGAATCATTGAACTTAATTTTATATATATATATATATATATATATATATATATATATATATATATATATATATACACAGTGCCTTGCGAAAGTATTCGGCCCCCTTGAACTTTTCATCCTTTTGCCACATTTCAGGCTTCAAACATAAAGATATAAAATTTTAATTTTTTGTGAAGAATCACCAACAAGTGGGACACAGTTGTGAAGTGGAACGAAATCTATTGTTTTTTTGAAACTTTTTTAACTAAGAAAAAAAAGTGGGGCGTGCAAAATTATTCGGCCCCCTTGCGTTAATACTTTGTAGAGCCACCTTTTGCTGCGATTACAGCTGCAAGTCGCTTGGGGTATGTCTCTATCAGTTTTGCACATCGAGAGACTGAAATTCTTGCCCATTCTTCCTTGCAAAACAGCTCGAGCTCAGTGAGGTTGGATGGAGAGCGTTTGTGAACAGCAGTTTTCAGCTCTTTCCACAGATTCTCGATTGGATTCAGGTCTGGACTTTGACTTGGCCATTCTAACACCTGGATACGTTTATTTGTGAACCATTCCTTTGTAGATTTTGCTGTATGTTTGGGATCATTGTCTTGTTGGAAGATAAATCTCCGTCCCAGTCTCAGGTCGTTTGCAGACTCCAACAGGTTTTCATCCAGAATGGTCCTGTATTTGGCTGCATCCATCTTCCCCTCAATTTTAACCATCTTCCCTGTCCCTGCTGAAGAAAAGCAGGCCCAAACCATGATGCTGCCACCACCATGTTTGACAGTGGGGATGGTGTGTTGAGGGTGATGAGCTGTGTTGCTTTTACGCCAAACATATCGTTTTGCATTGTGGCCAAAAAGTTCGATTTTGGTTTCATCGGACCAGAGCACCTTCTTCCACATGTTTGGTGTGTCTCCCAGGTGGCTTGTGGCAAACTTTAGATGAGACTTTTTATGGATATCTTTGAGAAATGGTTTTCTTCTTGCCACTCTTCCATAAAGGGCAGATTTGTGCAGTGTACGACTGATTGTTGTTCTGTGGACAGACTCTCCCACCTCAGCTGTAGTTCTCTGCAGTTCATCCAGAGTGATCATGGGCCTCTTGGCTGCATCTCTGATCAGTCTTCTCCTTGTCTGAGCTGAAAGTTTAGAGGGACAGCCAGGTCTTGGTAGATTTGCAGTGGTCTGATACTCCTTCCATTTCAAAATGATTGCTTGCACAGTGCTCCTTGGGATGTTTAAAGCTTGGGAAATCTTTTTGTATCCAAATCCGGCTTTAAACTTCTCCACAACAGTATTACGGATCTGCCTGGTGTGTTCCTTGGTCTTCTTGATGCTCTCTGCGCTTTCAACAGAACCCTGAGACTATCACAGAGCAGGTGCATTTATACAGAGACTTGATTACACACAGGTGGATTCTATTTATCACCATCAGTCATTTAGGACACGATTGGATCATTAAGAGATCCTCGCTGAACTTCTGGAGTGAGTTTGCTGCACTGAAAGTAAAGGGGCCGAATAATTTTGCACGCACCACTTTTCAGTTTTTTATTTGCTAAAAAAGTTTAAAATATCCAATAGATTTTGTTCCACTTCACAATTGTGTCCCACTTGTTGGTGATTCTTCACAAAAAATAAAAATTTTATATCTTTATGTTTGAAGCCTGAAATGTGGCAAAATGATGAAAAGTTCAAGGGGGCCGAATACTTTCGCAAGGCACTGTATATACACACACTGTGTGTGTGTGTGTGTATATATATATATATATATATATATATATATATATATATATATACCCAGGCACTATATTTATTTATTTTGTCGGCAGGAAACCCATTGTCTACTGATGACTGTTCAGTTGTTAAAGCGGAGGTTCACCCACATTTTTAACTTTCCTTTCAGCTGTCCGTCTTAGTAAGAATAAAAATAGAACACTAACCTTTTTTTTTTTTTTCTCTGTAGTTTTCTTTCTTCTAATTTCTTTGCTTCTACTTCCGGGATTTCCTCCCGCGGGAGTAGGCGTGTCCTTCGCTGGGCTACTGTTCCGCAATGCCTCCTGGGAGCAAATTGTCCTGCTTCCCAGGAGTAATATTGTACCGCCTTCCTTTGAGACATCACGATAATGTAATCGTCTCGTGACTCGTCGACCCGGTCACGTGACGACGGCGGATCTAATTCCGCCATTTTTAATAAGGGCACGCAGGTGTATTTTAACTGTTGATGCCCGTTGTGATGGCAACCAGGAAGTGTTGACGGCGCTGCTCGCCGTCAACACTGAGCGTGCGCGAGATCCAGCGATGAATGCCGGGAGACAAGCATTCATCGCTGCCCGGAAGAATATGCTTGTGGGCTTCAAGATGCCCACAAGCAAAATGGGAAATACATGCAATTTTTTATAAAGTGTTTTTTCTGCGCAAAACGGACGGGGGATGCATGGAAGCACAGGAGAAGTGAGTTGATAAAAGACACATTGTAAAGCATAGAATGCATAGAAAAAAAAAAAAGTTAGGGACCGCGGAACCTCCTGTGGTCGGCTTCCCGGCCCCGCCCATTAACAACCAGCTTACACTGCACCCTGATTGGGCAAAGCTGAGCAGCGCGCAATGCATTGCAGGGTGTTTGGCAGACGTTAAGACAGGCAAGTGTACGGCGAACAGTCGAACGGGCAAATGTTCGACCCGAACCCAGGATCCGACTGATTAGTTTCCCCAACTCTATTATTAATCACAAATACAAACTATATAATGCAAACTAAAGCAAGCACTAAAGCCCCGTACACACGATCGGGTTGACTGATGAAAACCGTCCGATGGATGGTTTTCATCAGACCAACCGATCGTGTATGGTACCCATCGGTCTTTTTTCCATTGGTTGTAAAAAATAGAACTTGTTTTAAAATTTTCCGATGGATAAAAAACCAATGGGAAT
Organism: Rana muscosa; assembly: GCA_029206835.1. Classification (NCBI taxonomy): domain Eukaryota; kingdom Metazoa; phylum Chordata; class Amphibia; order Anura; family Ranidae; genus Rana; species Rana muscosa. Next base: position 475,572,874 of record CM055122.1, read on the forward strand.
TTCCGATCGTCTATGGGCAAGTCCATCGGTTAAAAAACCCACGCATGCTCAGAATCAAGTCGACGAATGCTCAGAAGCATTAAACTTCATTTTTCTCGGCTCATCGGAGTGTTTTACGTCACCGCGTTTTGGAACGGTCGGTTTTTTGACTGATGGTGTGTGGCCAAGACTGATGAAAAACAGTTTCATCGGATTTCCGATGGACAAATCCATCGGACGAAAATCCATAGGTTATCCGATCGTGTGTACAGGGCTTTACTGTATGTTTTAGTTTAATATGGTAAATATTGTTTTTGCATCTCTGGGTTCTTATGGTCAGAATAACTAAGGTGTTTGCTTTTGTTTCAAAAAATATTACCCTGGGTTTGGAAATGGACATTTTACTATAGGATGATCTTTTGTACCTTCTTTTCCAGCCTATTTGAGAACAGAGTCAAAGAGCAAACAATCAGGCAATTAATGCAATAGTATTCTTCATCTTCCATGAAAGCTAATAACAGAGTGGAAAAATATTTGAATGCCATAACTGCATTATTGAGTATAGCATAAGAGAATATATGAGAGTTAACCAGAGTTCTCTGACAGCGGCTGATCTTTGACCACATTAATACAGCAGCCAGACATCATAAAGTCATTTTGATGAGAAGTGCTGTAACATCCTGAACATCTAGATGACTCTGGCATTGAAACTTTATGGCCACATTCTCTGCACCGAAAAATGCAAGAAAATAAGCAGTTATTTGTTGGCTGTAAGTTCACTGAAATCAATGGGTGAATAAACAGTTTTTTTGCAGGAAGATAATCACATAAAGATATACAATTGACGTGTTTAAGGAATTCTGCAGTGACATTTTTCTAGCCTGGGTAATATTCACCAAAGTAGAAGAAAATCAGTAGCAAAGTCATTTGTGGCAGGATTCTCGGAGGAACTAACAGAGCTGAAGAGCTTCTCGTGGAAGTGTGAACCACAGTGACAGGTGAATACTAATTAAACTGCTACTTGGCCACCAAGAAGCAGTGAGAACCAGGGGCTGCTACAACATTGTCTCCAGATTCTTCATCTAGTGACATATGTGTGCTGTCTGAAAATGACACCTCAATGATGTCCTGTGTTAATGGTTACTGGAAAAAAAAAAAAAATCGGTATTGGATTATTGGAAAGAGGTTATCTATGTGGATCCCTGCTGTGTGCGTGATACAAAGATCAGTTAATGTGTGTTATGAATCAAGAGATTGAAGCGATTTGTGCAGTGTTCTATGACAGTTTTATTGAAACCATTATAAACATTCAACTGAAATTGGAAAATATTTTTTTTCTTGTGAAAACAGACATCAGGATTAAGGAGTGACTCCACTTTCGTTGCAGAAAAAAAACAATCCCCTCTGGGTGATCATCGTACACTGTAGGGATTTTATCAATCCTTGTTGCATTCCTACCTGTTTCTGCTCTGATGGAATAGCTCTTCTTTTTTTATTTTTTTTTACCATGTTCTGTGCAGACTGATCTTAATGGGAAAGTCTGATTCATTAATATCACCTGGTACACTTTTAGTGTTCTTTTATCAGTGTCTGGTTAAAGCTTGTAGGAGGAGTTTTCAGTCTCCCGTGATTGTCCTATGAGGATGCAGGACCCATGACACACTGTCTGGACAGTGCTGATTGGCCCCGTGCTGATCACATGCACTGTCCCAAGAAAAAATAAACTCTAGCAATACACACCAAACGGAGCATGTGCAGCTTGTCTCCTAGCCTCTGTATTATCTAGGGATGGTCTGGGGACTCTGAAAAAATAAGGGGAGAACAGAGGAGACCAGATCAAACAGCCTTTTTACACAATGCAGAGGATGAACCCCTTAGGTTCCACGTCAAGTATAACAAGCATGCAAAACTGTATCTACAGACTTATTTTACTGTTGAGGATTTAGTAACACTTTAACTGTTAGGGAGTATCTCGCCACAAATGATATTATTATTTTTTTTGCAGAGGATGCCTAACTTGTTTTTTTAGTACAGAGTTTTTCCTCACATGCAGGAATTTATTTTTATTTTTTTGCAGGCATTTTGTATACTAACTGTCACCATATTGCATTGACTTTTACAGAAAATTATAGTGGCTGCAGATTGAATTTGAAATGTTTGATAACATTAAAGTGGATGTAAACCTGATTCATGAAATTTTGACCTAGACACATACATCTGTAGTGTTTTCTTATCTCTCTCCAAAGCACTAAGTCTGCTGTGTTTCTGCTGCTCCGTTCTGCTGTTATCAGCATGATAACTTCTGACAACCGAGATAAAACCAGCCTGGAATTTGTGTCAGGGTGGGTGCTATAAATAGATTAGCAGAGAGCTGGTCTATTCACAGCACATTCCTTCCTTTTATCTGCCTATGTGGAGTGGGTGTGTGCCTTTCCTCCAATCAGCACAGTGTATGCCAAAACTCCACTCCCAGTGCTGAACAAAATCTCTAATACCATGCGCACTTTGTAAAGAATATATAAAGCTGAAGAGAGCAGATATACATGTAAAAATTATGTAGGGAGATTTGTTTCATCCCTGTGTATCATCTGAGGCTGTTCACTTCACTGGGTATATGTGAGGGTTTACATCCACTTTAACTTGCATGTCTTGTTTACCAATTGAATGTCCTATATTAGTTTTTTATTTGCATTCCCTTTAAGCATGACACCCCACATTCTACGTTTTTATGAAGCTATTTGTAAAAAAAAAAATTCAGTATGATGCTTTTATAAAAGGAAACTGTGCCAAAAACATTCAACTAAAATTAAAATAGATTTTTTCTTACCATCCATGGACTGACACGGTGTCTCTTTACACTTTACACGTGGGTTATGTCCCTGCTTGCAGGAGAAGACCTAGGCAGAATGTGAAATGTTATACATACATTCTAAAAGCCAGAGCTGAACAGCCCCACCCAGGGGACGGTCCCTCCGGACATAACCCTCCCACTACAGTCAGCAGACTTCAGTTTTTTTTCTGCCTAGCAGAAGGAGAAGACGTGGCTCTCTCAGGAGCCAGTCTCCTGACCTATTTTTATTCCTTTTCTGGAATTCTTTTTTTTTTTTTTTGAGAATTTTCTATCAACTGTCGGCTGGGCAACAGGTTGGGTACAAGATATCCTCGTAGTCTTCCCTGTCCGACCATTGAGCGTGCTGATCCTCGCCTTGTGTGCGTGAGACTCAGTTCACGACAGGCCCCATGACTCCAGGGGTGGCCGGGTTTGCTTTCATGCTCCCACGGTCCTCTCAAGACTGAACAGTTCCTGACTGACTGTATCTTTCGCGGTGGACCGGGCCGACAGCTACTCAGTACTGCACTGTGATAGTCCTGTCAGAAACACACCAGTGGGTCCCTCAGGGGACGGGTAAGTAGTCTCTCCTGCCTGCAGGTGAGTACAAAAGGCTGTGTGTTTCTCTGTGGGGGATTTTCCCTGTCTCCCCCTGTATTTCATTGTCACTCTGTCACCATTGCTGGCGCTGTGCTGTGTGGGGTGCCTGGGGGTCACACTGTTCTTGGAGGGGCTAATGCTGGTCTGCAGATATGCTTGGGGCCTTTTTTTGTGTGTTTTGGGGCCTGAGCGCCGAGTGGCGCTGTGTGTGTGCTGTTTTTTTTTCACTTTTGCTGAGTCATGGCGGCCATCTTGCCGTGGATCGCCTCAGTGAAGTGCGGCGGCCATTTTCTTGTAGCCCGCGCGCTCTTCAGCACTAGTTTTGGCCTCTAGCGCTGCTGTAACAGCGCAAATCTCCTCACAATCTCCTCACAGCTCACCAGCGCTGACACAGCATGGTACAGACAGCGGAACTGAGCGGTCCCTGGTCCGGTTTGGTGAGTCCCCTGGGCGCCCCCTCCTCAGTCAGCACAGCCTGTGGGTGGACTTTTTATCTGAGGAGTCTCAGAGGGGGGCAATATGGAGTCTCTGTCACCAGCTTCCCCTAAATGTCAGTGGACAACAGGCAGTGCTTCAGCAGGTCCCGCAGCGTTTGTCTATCAGATACCCCTTGAAGATGCCCTACTTAAAAAGTGGGCTTCTCCCCCAGGGTCGACCCTCCAGTCGCCCGGTTGAACAAGGCCATCACTCTCCCGATGGAGGGGACTCCTGCATTTGAGGATCCCACTGACAGGAGGTCAGAAGTGGTGAGCAGAGCCATGTTTGCCTTGTTGGGATCCGCCCTACGGCCTGTGGTAGCGGCGACCCTTGTGTCTTAAACACTTACAGGTTGGGCAAAAATGTTGCACCTAGCTGTACAGGAGCATAATCTTCCTCCAGACACAGTTGCTTTGGCCCACCAACTGGTTCAGGGCCTGGTTTATGTGTGCGACGCCACGTTGGACGCGGCCCCTTTAATATCCAGGGCCTCTGTCTCGGCAGTGGTATTGCGTTGTCTTATCTGGTTGAAGTGCTGGTCTGCTGACCTAGCCTTAGGAAGCTCCTGACGGATCTACCATTTAAAGGTGGTAGACCTTTCGGTGCTGCTCTGGATGACATCGTCATGGATGTCATGGGAGGTAAAAGCACTCTTCTTCCTTAGACTAGCAAGGGTGAGGAGGCCCGCCGCAAACAGGGGCCTTCCTTTCCAGCAAAAGGTTTTTTTTTCGTCAGTCCGAGTCCACGGGTAGGCCCTCTCAGACTGACGGCAGTGCGGCTGGTGGGCACAAGTGCCCCTGGGTGCGTAAGCCGAACATGCGGCTCCCAAGCCCGCCTCCGCGTGAAGTCTTGCCTCCGCCCGACTCTGGGGTGGGGGGACGACTTTGCAGGTCACGAATCGGTGGTCCTTCCGAATCTCCGACTGGTGGGTGTGCGAGGAGGTCACCTCAGGATACAGGATAGTATTCCGATCCTGGCCCCCAGACAGATTCTTTCCCTCAAATCTTCCTCTCCTTCCTACCTGTCGGGCAGCCCTCTTGGGGGCTGTACAGGATTTGATCAGGTCCGGAGTGATTGTGCCGGTTCCGTCACAGGAGAGTTTTCAGGGATTCTACTTGAATCTGTTTGTCGTCCCAAAAATAGGACGTGGTTCGACCTATCCTGGACCTCAAGGCCCTGAATGCCTTCGAGAAGGTGCAGAAATTCCGCATGGAATCCATTCGCACGGTGATCGCTACACTCCACCAAAGGGATTTTCTTCTGGCGTCCTTGGACTTCAAGGACGCCTACTTGCATGTTCCGATCTGCGCAAGTCACCAGAAGTTTTTGCGATCAGCGAAGTCCACTATCGATTGTGGCTCTTCCTTTCGGCCTAGCCTCGGCACCAAGGGTGTTCACCAAGGTGCTTGCTCCGGTTCTAGTCTTCTGTTACAGCAAGGTATTGCTGTCGTGGGCTATCTGGACGATCTTCTGCTAAGAGCAGAAAGTGGATCAGACTTAGAGGAAAGGTGACTATCGTCAATTAGACCCTCAGGGACTCGGGTGGTTCCTGAACATTCAGGAGTCAGTCCTGGTCCCGACTCTGTGTCTCTGGAGTATCTAGTTCTGATTCTGGACTCCCTGGAGGCAAAGGTATCCTACCTCTGGAGAAGTTGCTGACACTTCAGTCTGAGGTGCGGGTGCTGACATCCCAAAAATGGTTGTCAATCCGTTTTTTGCATGAGAGTCCCGAGACTCGTGGTGGCCTCCTTCGCGGCCATTCCGTATGCCCAATCACACACCAGGGCATTGCAGAAGGAGATCTTGTCCACCTGGGACAAATCCCCGTTGTCCTTGGATCTTCAGATCCAGGTGATTCACCTGGTCAGGGCGCCCCTGACATGGTGGTTGAGATCCTCGGCTCTTCGGTCCGGAAAGTCGTTCCCCTCCCATCCAATGGACGGTACTCACGACGGACACCAGCCTGACGGGCTGGGGTGGAGTCTGGGGAGTCCTGTCGGCTCAGGCCTTGGACTCCGGACGAGCCCGTTTACCAATCACTGTTCTGGTAATACGGGCCATCGGACTGTGTCTCTCCTCAGGTCAGAGAGAGTACGGGGTCGCTCCATCAGGAGCCAGTCGGACACCGCCACGGCGGTGGCGTATGTAAACCATCAAGGGGGAGCTCAGCTGCGGCTTCTGAGGTAGTCCGTATCCTGAAGTGGGCCGGAAGAAACGTGCCGGCTCTGTAGGCCATTTTACATTCTGGGCATAGACAATGGGCAGGCGGACTATCTGAGTCGCCAATCGCCAGACACCGGACCAAGAAGAGTGGTCCTTGCATATTTCAACTCCTTTACCGACGGTGGGGCACGCCGGATGTGGACCTGATGGCCTCTCGACTCAATCGCAAGGGTCGAGGTTGTGGCCAGATCCAGGGAACCTTGGGCGATGCCTCGGATGCGTTGGTGGCCCCATAGGGTCCTTATCGCCTGATATAAACTCCGACGATCCTACTTGTTCCGGATTGGCCTCAGCATCACTGGTACGCTGATCTGGTACGTCTCGTCGCGGACGTTCCCTGGCGGTTGCCGATGAGGGAGGACCTTCAGTCTCAAGGTCCTATGTTTCATCCGGCTTACAGTCTCTGGCTTTAACGGCAGGGCTGTTAAAAGCCAGGTGTTGAGGGACCGAGGTCTCTCGGACTCAGTCATTTTGACCATGTTAAGGACACGGAAGTCTTCCTCCAGGCAGATCTATCACCGTACCTGGAAAGCTTATATCGCCATGTGCGAAGCGCTGGACTAGCATCCTCGGACGTATTCCGTCCCCAGAATCCTGCGTCCTGTGTGGAGTGACCCAAAAGCTTGCTTTGAGTACCATCAAGGATCAGATTTCGGCCTTGGCCGTCTTCTTTCAGCGACCTCTAGCGGGTCATTTTCTTGGTTAGCACCTTGTGTTGGGGGTTCGCCATGTGCTCCCTCCTGTCAAGCCTCCTCTCCCACCGTGTGATCTGAATTTGGTGCTCTCGGTCCTCCAGGAACCTCCTTTTGGGAATATCCGGGATATTCCCCTCTTGTCTTGTCTCAGAAGGTGGCCTTTTTAGTGGCAATCACTTCTGTTTGACGAGTGTCTGAGTTGGCGGCTTTGTCCTGCAAGTCGCCATATTTAGTCATCCATAAGGATAAGGCGGTGTTGCATCCGCGACCTTCCTTTTTTGCCAAAGGTGGTGTCGACCTTTCACCTACATGAGGACATTGCCCTCCCGTCCTTGTGTCCTCACCCATCACATCCCAGAGAGTTTGCGCTGCACATATTGGAGGTGGTACGAGCCTTACGGGTGTACCTGTCTGCTACTGCTTCTATTCGGAAGTCCGACTCACTATTTGTGACTGTCTCTGGTCCATAACAGGGCCAAGCGGTTTCGTCTGCCATCATTTTTAGGGGAATCAGACAAACCGTCATTCAAGCCTATGCTCTCAAAGGGCGGGCGCCTCCCTTTCCGGTTACGGCGCATTCCACCAGGACAATTGGTGCTTCCTGGGTTTCCCGACATCAAGCGTCAGTTGCACAAGTGTGCAAGGCGGCGACCTGGTCGTCTGTTCATGCCTTTTAAGTTTTATAAGGTTAATGTGGCTGCATCTTCGGATGCTTCCTTCGGCCGCAGGGTGCTGCAGGCCGCTGTTTAAAGTTGCGACTTCTCCGTTGAGGAGCTCTGCCTTATTGGAGTGAAGTTTTGGTTTTTCCATTTATACTGCTCCATCCCTCTTGACACTGCTTTGGGACATCCCACGTGTAAAGTGTAAAGAGACACCGTGTCAGTCCATGGATGGTAAGAGAAAATAGGATTTTTTGTACTCACCGTAAAATCCTTTTCTCTGACATCCATGGACTGACACGGCACCCACCCTTCCTTTTAAGTTTTTACTGCTTTGTTACGAACTGAAGTCTGCTGACTGTAGTGGGAGTGTTATGTCCGGAGGGACCGCCCCCTGGGTGGGGCTGTTCAGCTCTGGCTTTTAGAATGTATGTATAACATTTCACATTCTGCCTAGGTCTTCTCCTGTAAGCAGGGACATAACCCACGTGTAAAGTGTAAAGAGACACCGTGTCAGTCCATGGATGTCAGAGAAAAGGATTTTACGGTGAGTACAAAAAATCCTATTTTTTTTGTGGAAAAATGGATGTCAGGACCAGGTATGGCCTTTCTAAATATCTGGCAGACTATGCCAAGGGCCTTTGCTATAAAGTTATTTTGTTACACATGTAAAACACGGACCCTTTTCTCCTGCCTACCTTCACTTTGCAGAGATAAAAGGCACACCATGCCACATGCCCGGATCCTCCTGGTTTAAGAGGTTGAGCGGTGTTCTTACAATTTTGGGTCCTGCAGCGAGTTACCTCCTGTCCATTGGTTCTCGTCCCTAGAATGTAGGGAAAAGTCTGTGTTCTTCCTCCCAAAGAAAGCCAATGTCCAAACAGTGCTTAAACGCCAAACAGACAAGTTTATTTTATCTTGCTTGAAACAGATTTGGGAATAGGTTGAAGATAGTGACAAAAGCAGGTAGGGAAATAGGTTCAGGCACGTGGCACCCAGCTACCCTTTTCTTCACTCAAGCCTGAGTGTGAATTGCTCACCCGGATAGATCCTTCTCACCGCAGCCGGAGTGAAGCACGAACAGTTTCTTTAAGTTAGTCCAATTCATGGACAAGTTTAAGAGATCCTCTGCCACAGAATCCTTTAGTTACTGAGTTAGAACTTTTAAACTCCCATAGATTAATAGAGACCATAGGTGTCAATGGAACACGCTACAGGAGCTATACTGCAACTCACAAATCCTTCCCTCTGATAGGTAACCAGGCCTCTCCTTCACCGTGAATTCCTTCACCGATCCATCGGACAGGTCCTCCCCCCGTTTCCTCTCCTTCAGAGTGGGCCACCCTCACGCGGGTTCCCTGGGACTCCAGTGTGTTGATTGTAGACCCAGTTGAAGGTACTGGGCCTACCTGGAACTTTGTAGCCTCGGGCTAAAGGTGCCCGAGACTCCTCGACCAGTTCACGCACCCCAGGCCAGCAAGGCCAACGGGCACGACTTTGCCACCAGGGGTCCTCCCCTGCACTCTCCTCCTCCACTCTTCCTTCCTCTATCATGTCTGCCCTTTATGCACCCTCTCCCAGCATGCACAGCAGGCCGAACTCCGCCCACCGCACGGTAGCCGAGAGAGAACACCCAATCACACCACAATATCACCAGTGGTTCAACCCAAGACCTGGGCAACAGTGCCACCACAGGCCCAGGGGAACTATACACCAGACAACAACATGGCAGAGCAGAGTCCATAATAACAAGAATTGTAGAGTCTGAGCCATACTATTGCTCAGACTGCCCCTAAATTTGCAACATAGCGACCCCATTTTTGGGGGTCCCGCTACACACAAATTGTACTTTTTATATATTTTAGGTGGAAGAGACTTGCAACAAGTCCAAAACAGTATTAATGAAATGTTATACAACACTTTGTTCATGTCTGTGCTGTTTTGTGGAAACCAAATCCTGTTTTGTAAAGAAAGAATTTTACTGTTTAGTCCTGAAATTCATTTCCCTCATGTGCTGTTACAGGTGTAGGAGGTCACTTAAAATAAACTTTTATTGAGGGAGATAAGGAGTCTGCCATTGCTGACCTGGAAACCCTATCTGCCTGGCTATCCAGATTATACAATGGTTCTAATGCTTTCCTGAATAAGGGAGCAGATCAGCAACATTAAAGTGAAGTCAATGCTCCTGATCTGCAAAAAATAAATAAAAAATTTACCCTTTTCCCTTAAATCATGAACAGCACAGAGCTTGTGCTGTGTCATTTGGCCCCCATTAAAAACCTGGCTGATCCTGCCTGGCTATGCCCTTCCCCCTGTAAACTGACCACATTTTTTTATGGCTGCTGAGCCCTGACACTGTGGTCAGTTTACGTGCCTCTGTCATCCACAGCCCTGCTTTGTCCTTGTCTGTCCTCTACTCCCCCTCACCCCCCTGCCTGTCTGCTCCTGTCAGTGCACGCCCCCTCTTTTCCTGCTGCTCTCATAGTATTATATACCAGATGGGATGGTATGAATATAATAGTTATGTGTCCCAGTGCCTGTGCTGTATAAAAGTGATGGTGATTTCTACCTTATCTCAGAGCGTCTCCTGGCGCTCACGTAACTCCTCGGCTCTCTGCTTTTCTCCTCCCCTCCTCCTGACTGACGTCAGTGGGAGTTCTCGGCCCCTCCCGCAATAGCTGTTAGTCAGGGAGAGTCACGTGAGCGCCAGGAGAAGCTCTGAGATAAGGTAGAAATCCCCATCGTTTTTATACAGCACAGGCACTGGGACACATAGTATTATATAACAGATGGGATGGTATAAATATAATCTAGTTGCTTAACAACCACTTTAAACCCATTTACCTTCTGATAAATGGCAGGAACATGCTAGTTCCTTTGTGTTCCCATTATTCATAATTTTCCATTACAAGATCTTTATGACCACATAACCTACTGTATGCCTTCATCTTACATTTAACTTAAAACTGTTCTCCACTCTGTAGCAAAAAGTTAAGTCAGCAGCTACAAATATTGTAGCTGCTGACTTTAAATAGGACACTTACCTGTCCATGAATCCAGCACCGTCCTCACCAGGGCTAGTCCTTCACTAGCCTTTGGGTTGCCAACAACGACATCTTAAGTGTGGACACCCGGCTGTGACAGCTTGCATGCCGGTTGTCCACTATGCATGCGTGAGGCACGCTGCGCTTTGTGAATAGTCCCACAGTCTTCTGGGACCTGTGACATATCCCAGAAAACTGCAGGTAGGTAGGGGGAAAGGAAAGCTCTGTCAAAACTGGGTACACGCTCTCTTCCCCCCCCCCCTCTCAAAATACAAATTAGGTAGAGGGGGAGGTGGACTTAAAGTGAAACTTCCCCTTTAACATCCTCTTTACCCTATCTGTTACAAATCGCAAGGCTTATTTGACCATCAAAATTGGGAATGGTCTTGGCAAAATTAAGAAATATTATGTCACAGAAACCTGTTAAGCTGAAAAAGGTGAAACAGTATCATCCTAAGAAGTGAAAAAATAAGATACATGTCCAAAGTAATACAATTCTTAGTTTTCTATTTGTCTAGCTAGGTATTGACCTGTACTATGTACAGTACCTTAGATTTGTATCATTGTCCCTATAGACTTCATTAAAACTGACTGGTATAAAAATGAGGTCTCATGCGTATGTGTTTTTGAGAATCTCTTTTCTGCAGGAAAGTACAGTGATACAGAATATAATTTTATGATGGAACTCTATAGTGGGTATAGTTGAGTAGGAAAAATAAAGAAATCTATTGATGTCAGATTCCCAATAAAATACAGTATTATTGCAATTTAACTTTGAATTACAAGTATGCAATACGATATTGATATTTTTTTTCAGATACACAGAGATGATGCTTTCTCTTAAGAATGTTATGATGGCAGTTGTAGAGACATTGGTCAATAAATTTGAAGAGGACCAAGCCAAAAACCGAGAAATGCAGAAAAGAGCACTACATGAACAGTCCAGCTGTAGATACACTGATAATTGTTCTGACAGTGATTCATCTTTCAATCAGGTATGTGTGTGTTACATTGCAAAAAAGAAAAGAAAAATGGTCTGGTGCTACCCATGACAAAACTCCACTACTAAAATGCTTCCAAAAAAAAAAAAATTGGCCAATGAGGAGAGCATGTGAGGCCAATAATGCTAAATATAAAGAGTAATCATATTGTCACAATTTATTGTAGACGTACACCACCATCATCATATATTGGATACATAGACATAATTGCCAACCGACTTGAGAACAGCATAACAGTAGTAGAAATCATTCACATGTTAGCAAATCTTGATATAAAACAATATACCGTATATACTCGCGTATAAGCCAAGTTTTTCAGCCCTTTTTTTACGGCTGAAAATACACCCCTCGGCTTATACCCAAGTCAGTGTACCTGAAAATCTTCTTAGACTGCGGGCGGCGTCCATTGTTTAAATATCACGGCTTCTTCCTGGTCTTGTTCCGTGATAGGCGTTTCCAGCAAACACTGTGTTGAGTGTTCCGCCTATCACGGAGGTCCTCTCATTCTCGGACTCCGTTTTCAGGTACACTGACTCGGGCACAGGGAGGCTGCAATAGACACAGTGAGGTTGGGCACAGTAAGCTGGCAATGGGCACAGTAAGGTTGGGCACAGTGAGGGGACAATGGGCACAGTGAGGGGACAATGGGCACAGTGAGGTGGCAATGGGCACAGTGAGGTGGCAATGGGCACAGTGAGGTAGCAATGGACACAGTAAGGTCGGGCACAGTAAGCTGGCAATGGGCACAGTGAGGTGACAATGGGTACAGTAAGGTTGGGCACAGTGAGGTGGCAATGGGCACAGTGAGGTGGCAATGGGCACAGTGAAGTTGGGCACAGTGAGGTGGCAATGGGCACAGTAAGCTGGAAATGGGCACAGTGAGGTTGCAATGGGCACAGTGAGATTGGGCACAGTGAGGCGTGCAAATGGGCATTGTTGACCCTCTTTTCCGCTTACAGTAGCTGCTGCATTAGCCCCCCCCCCCAGGCTTATACTCGAGTAAATACATTTTCCCAGTTTATTGGGGTAATATTAGGTTCCTCGGCTTATACTCGGGTCTGCATATACTCGAGTATATACGGTACATGCATCTGTGATTCATAATTTGATGCGCTTCGCATACCTCAATGTCCGTCCTCATGTATGGCACTGAAATATAAATATATGTATTATTATATTTTATATTATTTATATTTTAGTGCCATACATGAGGATGGACATTCAGGTACATGAAGGGACATATCATGGTCTCCCAAATCATGCATGTCCTCCGTTTGTCCCCCTGTCGGTTTTGGCTGGCTTCACTTCTTCAGCTCCCGTGTCAGACATATTTTGCTGCCGCCTCCTGTAAAATCACTCCTCTTGGGATTTTGGTTCCTCCAGCTTGTGAGTATGGGACCTTTTTACTAAGGACCTTAAATGTACAACATTCACTCAAAAATATTTACCATCACGATATATATTTTTTATTTTATAGATCCAATGTATATATACCCACTCCTGAAGAAGCGAGCCTTACTCGCGAAACGCGCTGAGTTATGAGTCACAGATGCTTGTATATTGTTTTATAGCAACCTATGCTAACATGTGAATGATTTCTACTACTGTTATGCTGTTCTTAAGTCGGTTGGCAATTATGTCTATGTATCCAATATATGATGATGGTGTACATCTACAATAAATTGTGACAATATAATAACTCTTTATATTTGCCATTATTCGCCTCGCATGCTTTCCTCATTCAAAGTCCCACGGGCAAAATTTAGTTTTTTTTGTTACATTGCAACCTGCATTGCAATATACTGTAGCTTCAAATAGCCATATAAGGGAGCTTTTTATTTTATTTTTTTAGGGTCACAGTCCAGTAAATGATATACAGGTATATTGCATATGAATATAATTTCTTAATCATACAGTACAGGCTCCTTACATCTTGATCATTGGTTATACAGAAAGCCACCACCTTTAGATGAGGACACTGGCAAACAAAGTAGTTAGGACAGCCCATGTAACCTCTCTTGCTTCAAGCAATCCTCAGTTTTTTTTGCTGGTGTCCTTGGGTGATGGATGACCTCTTTCTATTGATTCATATTAGACCCACTAGTTTCAAGGGCAACCAACAAGGGTTCAGCCAAACAATGCCACAGCCGTGGCTTACATCAGTCATCAAAAGCAATGACTCCCCTCCCAGAATTGGACAATTCTCACTTGAGCTGAAAGAGGCCTTTCAGCCTTGTCCACTTTTCACTTTTAAGAATAGACAGTTGGCATTTGGACTTTCTCAGTCATCAGTGCCTAGATGAGTGGGAATAATCTCTTCACCCCAAAGTGTTCTGGGACAAATGTCACTGCTGGGGGATGCCAGACATACATTTATTAGTGTCCCCCAGGGATCCAAAGACCTTTGCTGTGAACACACTATTGACACATTGGGATCTGTTCCGGCTAACATATGCCTTCCCTCTGCTACAAATTCTTCCTTGCCTGCTTCTCATAGTTGAGATAGAGACCATTCCTATAATTTTGATGGCAACAAATTGACCCAGAAGGACTTAATGCACAGACTCTCTGTGAGCACTTCCAGACCAATCAGATTTGCTGTCTCAAGGATCAGTCTACTGGAAAAGGGAAAATTCCCCCAAGGGTTTTTTTTTAGCGGCAAATAGGGTCAAGAAATAACAATGTAATATGTTATATTAGGATCAAAAATTGGTCATTTTTATTAAACAAAGAAATCAGAATAAAATTAATACACTCTGGTTACAAACAGTCTAAGAAGATATCATCAAGGTTTAAAATACAGTACAGTGTTACAGTAAGTAAAAGGTATCCATGTGAGTACCCCGACGCGTTTTGACCAATTAGCAGTCTTCTTCAGGGGATTTGTACTCTGGTGGAATATATCAGAACAAATGTATATTAAAATTCTGACACTCTAACAGATTACTAACATCTGTAATAAGGGAGGTGGGGTGTATTTACCGCTCAAGGGATAAAATTCGAAGCATAGTAGATAACCAGAGAGTGAATTGTATGATGACTCGGAAATCCTCGTGTAACGTCCCCCAGTCTTGCCAAGATGGGACCAATTCCATAGGGGCTTGCAGGGGGTCACATATATGGAGCTTCAAAGGGGGGGGGTGGACGACACCTGTGATATAATTCAGTACGTAATTTAGTAATGATTGAATAATTTATCAATGTACATAGACAACACTTAAAGGGCATAGCCTAGCAAATACAGATTGTCCCTACCTACATGCTGAGTAAATTTTAAATTTTTAGTCTTGGCCATAACACAAGTTAGGGAAAGAAATAATAATATATAATACCGTATTATTTTTATTATTAAGTGTATAGTCTGGTAATATATCCCAACCGTAGGGTATAATAAATGTGATGGGTTAATGAAAGTGGGGTCCAGAGAATAAATTGATGAAAGTGAGTGTGGTAACTAGTGTGATGAATGAAAGGGTGAATGTGTGGGGATGTATGTGTGAAAGAATGCAGTCAAGTGAGAAAAAAGTAATAAATAATGAAAAAATGGAACAAAAACCATGAAGTGAGAACTGTGTCTGGTGAAAAATGTGGTGAATGGTAACCCTCAGGGATTTCTGCCTCATGCTTACTTACTTGCTTACTTACTTTTGTTATTATTGATCTTAAGTATTTAATGATCCCTTCAATACCCATATATCAATTTCCAATTATATAACTTTATGCTTTGGGTCACATATATTGATAGTCATTTACATCACACTGCTGCATCACTCCCATGCATACAATCATCTTTATCTAATTATCTTTGTTACCATTCACCACATTTTTCACCAGACACAGTTATCTCACTTCATGGTTTTTGTTCCATTTTTTCATTATTTATTACTTTTTTCTCACTTGACTGCATTCTTTCACACATACATCCCCACACATTCACCCTTTCATTCATCACACTAGTTACCACACTCACTTTCATCAACATTTCCTCTCTTTTCCTTTTTTCACATTTTGACTTCACTATTCTCTGGACCCCACTTTCATTAACCCATCACATTTATTATACCCTACGGTTGGGATATATTACCAGACTATACACTTACTATATATAATACCGTATTATTTATTATTATTTCTTTCCCTAACTTGTGTTATGGCCAAGACTAAAAATTTACTCAGCATGTAGGTAGGGACAATCTGTATTTGCTAGGCTATTCCCTTTAAGTGTTGTCTATGTACATTGATAAATTATTCAATCATTACTAAATTACGTACTGAATTATGTCACAGGTGTCGTCCACCCCCTCCCCCCCCCCTTTGAAGCTCCATATATGTGACCCCCTGCAAGCCCCTATGGAATTGGTCCCATCTTGGCAAGCCTGGGGGACGTTACACGAGGATTTCCGAGTCATCATACAATTCACTCTCTGGTTATCTACTATGCTTCGAATTTTATCCCTTGAGCGGTAAATACACCCCACCTCCCTTATTACAGATGTTAGTAATCTGTTAGAGTGTCAGAATTTTAATATACATTTGTTCTGATATATTCCACCAGAGTACAAATTCCCTGAAGAAGACTGCTAATTGGTCGAAACGCGTTGGGGTACTCACATGGATACCTTTTTACTTACTGTAATACTGTACTGTATTTTAAACCTTGATGATATCTTCTTAGACTGTTTGTAACCAGAGTGTATTAATTTTAATTTTATTCTAATTTCTTTGTTTAATAAAAATGACCAATTTTTGATCCTAATATTACATTGTTATTTCTTGACCCTATTTGCCGCTAAAAAAAACCTTGGGGGAATTTGCCCTTTTCCTACATCTATATTGGGGTGCGCGGCACCCGGACTTTCCCCATATGCGTTTTTCTCTCTTTTAAGGATCAGTCTACTATCCTGCTTCATCGTCATTGGCTTTGAGGACTTGGTTGTTAAAACTCAAGTCCTGAGCTATCATCTTTTTTCAGGGTTTGGCTTGCATCATTCCTCCTGTTTATTAACCAGTCTCACCTGGAGATTTTAATTTGGCTTTACAGAATGTTGCTTTTGAGCCCGTTTTGGGATATTTCCTTGGCTGACATTACTCGTAAGGTCGTTTTTTCTTATGGATATCACATCAGCGAGACAGGTCCCACAACTGGCGGCCTTATGTACAAAAACCCTTCCTTCTTCTTCATAAAAACAAGGTGGTTTTGAAGCCCTGGTCCTCATCTCTCCCTAGGGTGGTTTCCTACTTCAACCTTAATCAGTAAATTGTCTTGCTTGTGTTTGTGCTGCTCCAATGCACCCACAAAAGATCTCTCCACGTTGTTTAGATGTAGTATGTGCAGTGGGAGCTTATCTCTCATCCACTGCATCCTTCTGAACCTAAGGTTCTCTGTTTGTCCTGCCTGCGGGCTCTTGCCTGCAGCTGTCCTGCATTTCATTTCATCATCTCTAAGTAGATTAGGCATATTTTCTCCATGCCCCAGAGAACTCTGGAGCGTGGAGGTGTATAATGTTTATCTATGTGAATAGGCACAGTCTGGCTATTGGTATTTTGGAATACCACTATGCAATCCACCACTTGGAATATTTTGCCATCATACATATAGAGGGCCTCTGTTTGGGTCCTTTGCTACTTTTTCTTTACTTTGGGCTGTAGTCTCTGGGGCATCTCTCTTCCATTCCTGGATAATATACAGCATCACTTTGTAAATATACCATGTTTTTATAATGTTACCCTGAGGTCCCCTGAAGAAGCAATCTATCACGAAATGTGGCGGAACCTTTCCTTGCATCCTACAGATGCAGAGCCTTGCCATACTAAAGATGTATTTTTCATATTTTTTTTGCAAATTGTATTAGTATGAATTATAGACATCTGGTTCTGGCCTGATAGAGGTGAAATACAGTATAACGTGTAAGATCCATGCTCTATCTAGAGTAATTTTGGATACACCTTTTGGTTCTTTAAGATAATTTTAATATTATGTACACAATAAAATGTCATTACTCTTTCGTTCATGGACTGACACAGCTTCCTATTGACAAGTGGGTATTATCGTATCCTTAGGAGTGACTAGGCAGAAAAAACTTGTAAAAAGTGTTACATCACACCTTCTACAGCACCGCCTAGGGGGCGGACCCTCTGGGCATAATCCCTCTCTCTGCACCTCGCAGATCAGTTTATTTCTGTCTAGCAAGGAGAAGGACATGGCTCCCTTCGGGCCCACTGGTCCAGGGGAAAAATTCTACGTTTATTTTTTTTGTTTCCTGCGATCTTCGATCAACTGCCGACTGGGTGACAGGCTGGATCCTCGATCCTTGTAGTCCCCTCCGTTTCGGCCATCAAGCGTGTGCCGACCCTAGCTACGCGCTGGGTTTTCCACGACATGCCCGTCGCTCTACGGGTGGCCGGTGAGCCTACGCTCCAGGGCTTGCATCGGACCGCTCAGCTTCGGCTGACCTTACGGCCGAGTCGCAATAGCCTGGCCGGTGAGCTTACGCTCCAGGGGTTGCATCGGACCGCTCAGCTTCGGCTGACCTTACGGCCGAGTCGCAGTAGCCTGTCCAGTGGGCTCGTGCTCCAGGGCATGCATACGATCGTTCCCTAGGGTTCAATCACAGCATTCCTGGCCGACAGTCACTTCCATGCGCGGATGATGATCTGTCTGGAATGTCTTCCGGCAAGATCCACGCAGGAAAGGTAAGTATCTCTTCTGCTTCGGCAGGGTGACTTGGCTGGACATTCCTGGAGAGATCAAGTAAGTGGTTGTGGCCCCTTTCTTTCCTCTCTCCCTGCCTTCCCTCCTCCCTGGGCTCTGAGCTAAGGTTGCTGGGTGCTGGGGGGCTCCATCTGGAGCGGGGCGGCGCTGTAGCTGTCATTTAAAAAATGTAATTTTGCTTACCTGTGTGTGCTTTTCTCCCTCCATGCTGTCGGCAGCCATTTTGGGGTGGTCCATGCCTGTTGGCCTCTAGTGACTGTCCGGCGGCCATTTTCGCACCAATATGTATACATCGCCGCTCGGTGGCCATTTTCTTGTGGTTTGCGCCCGCTTTGGCCTCTATTGACTGTTCGGCGGCCATGTTTCTTGTGGTTTACGCCTGTATGTAATTACCGCGGCCATCTTTTTGTGGCCCGCGGCCGTTTTTTTGCCTCTACTGTCGGCTCGGCAACCATTTTCTTAGGCCTCTAGGGTGTATTTCACTGGCGCGAATTTACACAGGGAACGCTGATGAGAATCAGACTGACACAGGCAGCGGTGGGATAGCATCACAGACGGGGCACACAGCAGCGATAGCGGTACCGTTCCAAGGGTGGTGAGTCCTCTGGGAGATCTGCATCTCTGTAGCAACTAGGAGGGTGGCCTATAGCCTGGAGTCCCTGTGGGTGACAGTGCATTGGTCAGTAGCAGACGTTTTTTCCCCTGAAACACCTGAGTTGGCAGCTGGTGCCTCTGGAGGCTTTGTTGCCAAGGTAGAAGTGGTGCATGGGAACACGGGAGGTGGAAATCACCCCCATCCCCCGCCATCTTCTGGGGATAATTCTGATGCAGAACCAGGCCTGGTTGTGGCTCATGGCTCGGATTCTGATGCATCAGAGACTGCAGACCTTGACTGGTCGGACAGTGAGAATGAGTCCAGGTCAGCACGCAAAAAGGCTTTGGTATCTGACCTTATCACGGCAATGCGGGATACGCTAAAAAGGGAGAATGCTGCTAAAGCAGCAGAGACACCGGTCCCCTTTGGGTTCCGTAAACCGGCCCGCACTGCTAAGGTGATTCCTTGTGTGTCTTATCTTGATAAGCTCTTGTACAAGGAGTGGGAAGACCCACTGAGGGTTTTTTTGCAGCCCCAAAAATTTTGGGGCGGTTCGGTACCCCTTGAGGAGAGTTCCTGAAAAAATGGACCTCTCCCCCGATAGTGGACCCCCTGTGTCCAGACTTAACAAGTTACCACAATTCCAGTGGAAGGGGCTCCTGTCTTCAGGGACACTCGCTACCTATACACAGTGGGGGGCTCAGCGGTACGTCCAGCATTGGCTGGGGTTTTTCTGATGGCTCAGACACTGACTGAGTACGCAAAAAGGTTACTCCAGGGGTTAAAGACACGGGAGACTCCTCCTAATGAGGTAGCTCTGGCCGACCAGTTGGTACAGGGCCTTGAGTCTGTCTGCGAGTCAGACATGGATACTATTCCCTCGCTGTCTTGAGCCTCCGTTTAGGCGGTGGCGTTGCGCCACCTGATCTGGCTAAGGGGCTGGTCTGCGGACCAATCTTCCCAGAAGGCCCTGTTGGATCTGCCCTTTTAAGGCGACAGACTTTTGGGGCCTCTCTGAATGACATCTTTTAAGATGCCACAGGAGGTAAGAGCACATTACTTCTGCAATCCAAAGGAGGTAAGGAGCCACGCCATAGGCTAGGGCCCTCCTTTACCGCGCACAAGTGGTTCTTTTGTCTGCCTAGTGCGGCAAGTAAACGACCCCAGGCCGATAAAGCGCCTGCTGAGGGACAGAAGCGTCCCTGGGTTTGCAAGCCCAACCTTGCTTACCTACCGAACAGATTTTTTTTCCCTCTTAACCGCCAGCTTCAGCCGACTTCTCGGGAAGCCCTACATGGGGCGGTCCAAGACCTGCTCATACGCAGGGTGGGCCTTTCCTGTCTTAGTACAGGAACGGGTTCAGGGGTCCTACTCAAATCTGTTCGTAGTGCTGAAGGAGGGGGTTCGTCCTGTCTTGAATCTCAGGATCCTCAACTGCTTTGTGAACGTACAAAGGGTCCGGAAAGGAGTTGGCTCGCTCTGTTGCGCTCCCCTCCATCCAGGGGATTTTCCGGCATCCTTGATCATCAAGGACGCATGCTTGCACGTCTCCATATGCACTAGGCATCAGAGATGTCTGCGTTGGCGGCCGGGGAAGACCACTACCAATGGTGGCTCTCCCCTTTGGCCTGGCATCGCCACCAAGGTTGTTCACCAAGGTGCTTGCCCCGATTCTGGCCCTACTAAGACAGCGTGGCTTCGCTATCATGGGCAACTTGGACGATCTTCTGAGGGTCACTTCAGACTTAAATTTAGAAGTAAGCGTGTCTATAACCTGTCATACCCTCCGATACTGGTGGGGTGCTGAACACTCAGAAGTCAGTATTGGTACCGTCCCAACTCCTAGTGTGTCTAGGGTTGATTCTGGACTCCTCAGAGGCGTACGTTTTTTCTCCCTAGGGGAAAGTTGCAGACCCTTCGGGCTGCGGTGCGGCAGTTGACATCCTAAAGATGGGTTGTCACGCCACTTTTTCAGGCGAGTCCTGGGCCTCATGGTAGCCTCCTTCGAGGCGGTACCATAGGCACTATTTCACACGCGAGTGTTAGAGGTAACTCTGTCCTGAAGGGTCAAGTGCCCTTCATCCCTGAATTATCAAAATCCGGGTGAGCCATCTAATCAGGACCTCACTAGTTGGTGGCCGACATCACCAGCATTTTTGTCTGGGAAGTTGTTCCTTCCCTTTTACTGGATGGTGGTCACGGCGGACGCCTGTCTTCCCGGTTGCAGAGGAGTCTGAGGAGCTCAGTCAACCTGAGTCGCTGGACTCTGGAGGATTCCCATTGCAGATCATTGGGCTGAAATCTGGGCGATCTTGCTTTGCCTCTCCACATGGTTTCAGAGGCTACAAGGGCGTCCAGTCGGACAAACACCACAGTGGTGGTGTATGTCAATCATCAGGGAGGAACAAGCAGCTCTGCTGCAGCATCGGAGGTCGCTCACCTCCTAAGGGGGCTCCCTTACCAGAAGGGAAGCACGCCAGTCGTATATCTTCTGGCTTCTCGACTTAATCGGAAGGTATTGAGGTTTGTGGCCAGGTCAAGAGACCCATGGGCAAACACGACAGATGCGTTGATGGCACTGTGGAGTCAGTACCGGCTAATCTATGCCTTTCCTCCTCGGAAGCTCCTTCCTCCTCTGCTTCGTAGACTGGAGGCAGAGAGGATTACAATGGTCCCAAATTGGTCTGAATTGGCCTCGGCGTCCTTGATACGCCGATCTAGTGCGTCTGGTAGTAGACGCCTTTTGACATCTACCGCTAAGAAGGACCTGCTGTCGCAAGGTCCCATACGACATCCTGTTTTTTTTTATAGCCACTGGCTTAACGGCATGGCTTGAGAGCCAGGTGCTAAGAGACCGGGGCCTGTCAGACTCGGTGATCTCTACCATGAGGAGTGCTCGGAAATCATCCCCTAGAAAGATTACCATCGCACTTGGAAGACCTGCATATCCATTTGTGAGAAAATTAGTTGACGTTTGTACAGTGGGTTCGGCAGGCGGCCCCTGCGGGCCACCCTCCACTACCTCCATGGGGCTTGTGTAGCACATGCCCTTTTGGCGTCTACCACTACGAGAGGACCTGCTGGCGCAGGGTCCCATATGCCATCCTGCTTGCAGTCAATGGCTTTAAAGGCATGGCCTTTAAGTGCCTCAGAAACCACCGTTTGAGAACATCAGGGAGATTCCCTTGTTGACACTTTCTCAGAAAGTGGTCCTTTTGGTGGCTGTTATGCCAGTAAGAGGGGTTTCTGAGCAGGCAGCCTTGTCATACAAGCCTCCCTATCTGATCTTCCACAAGGATAAGGTGGTGCTGCATCCGCAGCCTTCTTTTCTTCCTAAGGTCGTGTTTCGACCTTCCATCTCAAGGAAGACATGTACTGCCATCCTTGTGTCCTCATCCGTCAAATCCTAAGGAGGCGACGTTGCATTCCTGGGATGTTGTCCAAACTCAGAGAGAATGCTTGTCTGGTACTGCTACGTTCCAGAGTCCAGACTCACCGTTTGTTTCGGTGGCTGGTCCCAAGTAGGGCCCAGCGGTCTTGTCGGCCACCATCTCTAGGTGGATCTGACAGATCGTGATCAGGCTTACGCCATGAAGGGTCAGGCGCCTCCTTTTCCCCGTGCATTCGACCAGGGCAAGAGGTGCCTCTTGGTTTACGTCAGTTAAGGCGGTTTTCTGAGCCGGCAGCCTTGTCATGCAAGGCTCCTTATCTGATCTTCTAAAAGGATAGGTGATGCTGCGTCCGCAGCCTTCTTTTCTTCCTAGGGTCTTCGACCTTCCATCTCAAGGAAGACATTGTACTACCATCCTTGTGTCTTCATCCGTCTAATCCTAGGAGACGACGTTGTATTTTTTGGACACTGCCCAAGCTCTGAGAGCATCTAGCGTCTATTTCACCAGGTGTGTAAGGCGGCGACCTGCTCGTCCGTTCACACTTTCACTAAACTTTACAAGTTGATGTGTGTGCATCTTCAGATGCTTCTTTCGGCCGCAAGGTATTGCGGCTGTTTAGAGTTGCAACTCCTCTGTTGAGGAGCTCTGTTTTGTTTTGGGGTGAAGTTGTTTTAATGCTGTTCCCACCCCTCGGTTTTTTTACACTGCTTTGGGACATCCCACTTGTCAATAGGAAGCTGTGTCAGTCCATGAACAAAAGAGTAAATAGGATTTTTTACTCATCGTAAAATCCTTTTCTCTGAGTTCATGGACTGCCACAGCACCGACTCCTCGTTTTAAGTTTGTACTGCTTTTTGAGGAACTGATCCGCGAGGTGCAGAGAGAGGGATTATGCCCAGAGGGTCCGCCCGCTGGGCGGTGCTGTAGAAGGTGTGATGTAACACTTTTTACAAGTTTTTTTTTTCTGCCTAGTCACTCCTAAATGAAGGATAATACCCACTTGTCAATAGGAAGCTGTGTCAGTCCATGAACTCGGATAAAAGGATTTTACGGTGATTCTATTTCTGAGACTGTAGCATCAATAAAAATCCCATCCTTTTTTCTTCTTTTTGTGTTTTATATTGTTATTTGGGGATGTGATGCAATTCATACCAAACTTCATCCTTGTGAGATTACATTGTATAATTGTTTTCCACTTTCAGTTCTCCAGCACCTCCCACAGCTATGGTTATAACTGGCCAGTAATACTGTCCCGCACATTTTTTAAAAACCTAAAGGAAATTTACAATCTGAGTGTAACGTGTATGGTCAGTTTCTGTTCTTGAAGTAACTTGCAGCCTTCTGCAGCAGTCATGACACAGCTATGTTAAGAGTGGGGCTCAGTGGGTAGGGGATGGCTTTGTGTACATGGGACTTCAGTGCATTTCTGACATTTAATGTTTGTGGAGTGTGGCTTTACTATTGCAACCCGGGACTGCTGTGGAACAGTGCTCACATTAATAAAGTAAGCGCTTTATAAGACTCTTTATTCCTGTGTCTGTAGCTGCAGCAGTCTTGTGTATTGAGAACCTACCTGTAAGTTGGAAGTCCCTTCAATTTTTTACATAAGAGTGGAATTGTTGGAGGACCCGAGGACTGGAATGAAGAAATTCTGCACTACTTTTTTGTATATTACCTTAAAAATAACACATGGCAATATTTCAATGTTTTTAGCATCTGTATGTTTTATTTTTATTTATTTATTTATTTCTTGTTGCAGAGTTACACATTTATGAACCAGGAACAACTGCAGCTTATTGCTGAACAGTTAGATCCAAGTCAGCCTGAGGAGGTACGTACAATTTAACAACTTGATGTTTAAAGATGGTGTCACCTGGCCCCTGCCATTATTCAGGAAGTGTTTGTAGACAGAGACATTGATTAGCTGATTCTGTGTAACCAGCTTCAAAGAGCCAGCAAACTTCTTATGTGAGATTTTTTAAATGGTCTGTTGATAACATGTTATTATAATTATGTAGACATTTTTATAATGTAGGATTTTTTTAAATGAAGCTCTAATTGTAGAGGGGCAATACTCTGCGCTGCACACAATTGAGTAACTGAATGATAAGCTGCGGTAAACCTTTCTTCAGACCTTCCCAAAATGAAACGACTATAACACAAAATAGATTCCCTTTTAACTGCAGTAAAAATGACTTTATATACATTTTTATCAATGTATGTAAATATTGCTGTTCTTTGTCTATTTGTCAACTTTGGTGCTTTGGATTAATTTAGGAAGTCCTACAAGTTTTTCTTATTTAATTGCTTTACATATTAAGTATCTACCTGGTGTTTATAAATGTATTTATATGTCGTAGGAGCATCACCTAAAAACTGCAAATATTATACTAAAGATACATGGTATAGTGTTCTTATAGAAGAAAATTCTTGTTTAAATCATTTTTGAGGTTGATGGTGTAGATTAGTGGTGGTCAACTGGAAAATTACCTCTAGACAGCCGTATAGCAGTAGCGCATTTTCACACCTCAACACCCAAATATTTTGGTCATGCTGCATTTTTTTTCAGCATATCACAATGCACACTCAAGTTGGTGTACAAATACCCCCAACATTGGTATCTGAGTATGCAATAATAAGCCCCAATGAGCATGACTAGACGAAATCAGGATTTACATCCCTGGTGCTGAACATGCGTCCCACTGGCCCTCCACATGCAGCCAGCAAGTTGTTGGATACCATGTACAAAGCAGAGTGGCAGAAGGGTGCTGGGCGCCATAACTCTTTGAGTTTTAGCATCAGCACTGACTGTCCGTGCACCCAAAAATAACCTTCAACATTGGTGTGAGTGGATGCAATAATAACCCCCCAACATAGACATCAGTGCATGTAATAATAACCCCCAGAATTGGTATCAGTAGACACAATAATAATCTCCAGCATCAGTATCAGTGGACACCCAGTATTGGTGTTAGTGAAGACAGTAATGGCCTCCAACACTGGTGTTAATGGTCACAATAATAGCCTCCAGCCCTGGGGTCAGTGGATGCAATTATGGCCTTGAACATTGGTGTCAGTGAATGGAATAATATCCCATTAACACTAGTATTAGTACTATTACCTTTGGTAGTCACTGGTAGTAAAATTTAAGCCCTCCTGCATTTATGGGCAGTGGCAGCGAAATTTAACCCCCTTTGCATAAGTAGGCAGTGGCAGCGAAAGTTAATAACCCAAACTCCCCTTCAGTGGTGGTTTATGACAGTTAAATGTAACCCCCACCTACATTGATAGTCTGTAGACGTGAGAGTTACCGTATATACTCGAGTATAAGCCGACCCGAATGTAAGCCGAGGCACCTAATTTTACCACAAAAAAATGGGAAAACTTATTGACTTAAGTATAAGCCTAGAGTGTCCATCTGGTGCCTCACTGTGTCCATGTGCATGCCTTACTGTGCCCATGCCTCACTGTGCCCATGACTAGACTGACGTTTAACATGGAAGTCTATAGAAGGGGTGCCCGGCTTTGAAAAAAAGGTGCTCCCCGGCCGTAGGTCCCCCAGACAACAAACTTTGCACACTTATATAGGAAGAGTGGGGCTACATGTGTGCCAAGCTTGGGGTCCAGGGGACCTACAGCCGGCCAGTACCAGGTCTCCAAAGTCCGGAAGATCAGGCGCTAAAAGGTGACTCGAATATAAGCCGAGGGGGGCATTTTCAGCACAAAAAAAGTGCTGAAAAACTCGGCTTATACTCGAGTATATACGGTAATCCCCCTTCCCTCTACCAGCATTGCTGGTCAAGGCAGTGTAAGCTAACCCCCCCCCCCAGCTCCCAGGCATTGGGGGGCATGGCATTGAATGTTAACGTCACCATTATGCCCTTCCATTGTTGGTCACTTATCCGTCACGCGCTGTTGCGCTGCTCCCTCTCCTGAGGCTGGCACTTTACTTGTTCTTTGGATGGAGATAACTCTCCCCACAATACAGTCTCTGTTAGTCAGTGCTGGTGCTGAAACTCAAAGAGTTATGGCACCCAGCACCCTTCTGCCACTCTGCGTTGTACATGGTACCCAACAACTCGCTGGCTGCATTTGGAGGGCCAGTAGGACTCATGTTCAGCACCAGGGATGTAAATCCTGAATTTATCTAGTCATGCTCATTAAAGGAAAGGTCTAATGGGAGAGATTACTTAATCTGCCTGTATTGCTCTAGGAACCAGTGTGATTTTTCTTTTACTTTATTATATGGCACGTGTGAAATAAGAAGAGCCTGATTAGATTTTGAGATAACAAATATTCCTTGATAAATAGTCTGTTGCTTCCTCACTGTTCTGTTAAGAGGTTATTGGGAGTCAGAAGAGGTAACTCTTTTCTCATGGTTGCTTTACAAGTTACCATCATAGGACACATTCATATGGGTGATGAGTTCTCGGCAGATTGATTCAGCTCCCTGTCCATCATTTTCACATGGATTAATGCATGTGTGATATGTTTTATTCATCTCAATGAGGAATGGATATTTTAGTCTCACACACTTAAGGTAATCACTCTTGAAATCACTGGAAGATCAAAGATTGACAGCAATATTTCTGTGTAATTGTAAATGACAGGTAAAACACGATCATGCTCTTTGTGTAAATAACCATTTTTTCCTGATAGATAATAAAGAAGCCTGTCAAACATGTGCTGCTATATAAATGCAGAGGTGGTTCATCACTCAATGACTCCATAACACCTTTGGCACTTGGAACTAGGTGTCCCTTAAATGGATGTTTAGATCTTCGAATTCCCAACCCACTATTATTTTCCAACTTTGACAGCTGACATTGGTTTCTCAATGGACCTCCAATTAATCTCTTTGTTCAACAAAGGTACCTTTTGTCAGCAAATCAGGACAAGTCTTCATACTAGTAATCAAATAGCAATAGAACTCTGTGCAATTCTGTGATAATCATAGGTTCCCGGGGAGCCCAACATGTTTCATCCTAGGAATCCATATAATGACCAACACATAATGTAAGACAGCTAGCTGTATTTGGACTCCACCAATGTGTAAACCATGCACACTGTCCTGTAGAAATGTCCACGTTATTATAGAGAGATTGAATGCTTCACAGATCAATAGGCTTCACATTAAATTTCAAACTAAGCTTAAAGTCAGGTACATTGGGATGAATTTATCAAAGCTGGAGCACCCAAAATCTGGAGCAACTGTGCATGGCAATCAATCATTCATTGTCAAAGCTTAACTTGAAAAATGTTGAAGCTAGAAGCTGATTGTTTACTGTGCATATCTGCTTCAGATTCTGGCTGCTCCAGTTTTAATATACACTATAGTACCAAAAGTATTGGGACATCTGTCTTTACACGCACTTTACTGACAACCCAGGCTTAGTCGGAAGGGTTTCAAGATTAAGTTGTCCCACCCTTTGCAACTATAACAGCTTCAACTGTTTTGGGAAGGCTATCCACAAGATTTAGGAGTGTGTCTATGGAAATGTTTTACCATTCTTACAGAAGTACATTTTGTGAGGTCAGGCACTGATGTTGGACAAGAAGGCTTGGCTCGCAGTCTCCGCTCTAATTCATCCCAAAGGTGTTCTATCAGGTTGATGTCTGAACTCTGTGCAGACTAGTCAAGTTCCTTAACCCCAAACTCGCTCATCATGTCTTTATGGACCTTGCTTTGTGCACTGGTCCAAATCATTTGGTGGAGGGGGGGGGGAGATTATGGTGTGGGGTTGTTTTTCAGGGGTTGGGCTTGGCCCCTTAGTTCCAGTGAACAGAATTCTTAAGGCGTCAGCATATCAAGACATTTTGGACAATTTCATGCTCAAAACTTTTTGGGAACAGTTTGGGGATAGCCCCTTCCTGTTCCAACATGACTGCGCACTTGTGTACAAAGCAAGGTCCAAAAAAACATGGATGAGGGAGTTTGGGGTAGAGTAACTTGACTGACCTGCAGAGTCCTGACCTCAACCTAAGAGGGCACCTTTGGGATGAATTTGAGCGGAGACTGAGAGCCAGGCCTTCTCATTCAACATCAGTGCCTGACCTCACAAATGCACTTCTGGAAGAATGGTCAAATATTCCCATAGACACACTTCTAAACCTTGTGGACAGCCTTCCCAGAAGAGTTGGACCTGTTATCGCTGCAAAGGATGGGCCAACTCAATATTGAACCCTACATACTAAGACTGGGATGCCATTAAAGTTCATGTGCATGTAAAGGCAGGTGTTCCAATAATTTTGGTAATATAGTGTATATGTCCTTTTTTCCTTTTTTTTTTTTTTTTCTTCATTTATGTAACTAAAGATCCGCATGCATATCCAGTAAGCAGATTTGATTATCCAGATGTGCATATGTAAGTAAAAACCTGTCAAATAATTTTCAATGCCAACACACTCAGTTTATTCAATTTTTATAGTAATCAGGTAAAGGGGTCTTGCCGAATCGAGCATGACCCAATCCACAACCCATATAATTGTAAAACAAATGTAGCTGTATTTGGAGTCCACCTCTGTGCAAACCAGCGCTGACGTACACTGTGCCCTGCAGTTATCGCTGCTTTTATAGACCGATACCTGTTAATAGCCCCTCAAACTTTTTGCAAAATTGAATGTGAAAGCATATCGAATATTCCTTCCTAATAAATGTGGTTCTTCAGTCTGAAAAAAATTAATGAAATGTCAGCAGCTACAAATACTGTAGCTGCTGACTTTAAATAAAAGGCAAGACCCCTTTACCTGATTACTATAAAAATTGAATAAACTGAGTGTGTTGGCATTGAAAATAATTATTTGACAGGTTTTTACTTACATATGCACATCTGGATAATCAAATCTGCTTACTGGATATGCATGCGGATCTTTAGTTACATAAATGAAGAAAAAAAAAAAAAATAGGATTTTTATAACAGCTTACCTGTAAAATCCTTTTCTTTCTCGTACATCACGGGACACAGAGCGACATAGTCATTACTAATGGGTTATATAGATACCGTCAGGTGCTGGCACTGGCAACTTCCAAAACCGGAAGTACCCTCCCCTATATAAGCCCCTCCCATCCGGGAGCACCTCAGTTTTTTGCCAGTGTCTAAGGTGTTGGCCAAGAAGAAACATGTGTTTTTCACTGAGCTTGCGTACAGGTTCTTTTGGGCCTCAGTAAGCTATTCCGGATCCGACCAAAAAAGCTTCATAGCTAAACGGTCGGTACCCGGGCCTTGCAGAGAAGAGCAAGGTTTTGCCTGTAATGCTTCTCTTAGGAGAGCTGGACCCTGGGATCCAGAGCTCTGGTCATACCCACGACCAAGATGTTTTCTGTGCAGGGTGCTATACAGGTCCAGGGGAGTGGAATCCTTGGGAACCCGGTCCCTGAAGGTTTGATTACAATGCCTGCCGTGATAGGTGAAGTTTGGGCTTCTGTGGACCAAACAAAGTCCTGCGGCGAGGAAAAGGTAAGTGGGGGCCCTCAGGAACTTGGTTCTATTGAGGGACCCCCAAGCCTATTTTGTCTTTCTGCCTGTTACCTAAGGTATTCCCGCTAATATTCTGTGTATGCCTGTTACTACTGAGAAAATGTAAACATTTTAATAGTAGGCAAGAAAAAAAAAATAAAAAAAAATGTAAGACCGCGGTACCTGTGTTAGACACTAGAGGCCGCTATGGTTCTTTTTCTTGTAATGTGGATTTTTTTCTTCCAGAATCAAATCCAGGCAGTTGGTATGTTCTCTGCTGGGAAGCTGTCTCCTCTGCCCTGTTGCTGCGCTCATCCATCCCCGGGCCCTGCGGCAAAGGGGGCCCTGGCTCCCGTCTAGCTCCTTATTGTTTTTAAAAAAGGGCGCCGAAGGCGCACGTGCCCGCGCGCGTGCGCGTGCACGCGCCTCTATTCATAGAGGCGATCTGAAAAAAGGGGCGGAGCGGGTGGATGACGCTCAGGTGTGCGCCGCGGCGCTGCTGCGCATGTGCGGGCGTCCAGCGTGTTTTAAAGCACATTATAGCTGGCTATTGAATGCACAGACAGAGCTAGCAACAGATAAAGGCACACAGAGGCGGTTGATGCAGGCATCCCCTAGAAAGGCACTTTAGTAGACACCAACTGTGATATAGCAGCAATTGTGCTAGACTATTCTCAGTAAAAGTGGTGTATTACGGCTGGAATACCTCAGCTTTAGGCTTAAGAATATGCCGTCCAGAAGCTCCGGAACTGAATCTTCCAGGAAGCGAAGGGGGTCTCATCGGGCTCTGAGGTGGGCATGCTTCTGCTGCACCAGTCTCCCCTGAAGTTCAGAGGTAAGTGACCATAGAGACCCCGCAGGGGTACTTGGTACTGTGGCTGTCCTCAGTCACCTGCTCCTGTGTATGTAACAGAGGAGGTTTTTTCCTCAGCTCTGGGAGGATTAGAGAGAGATTGTCAACATTGATCGCTGCCTCCCTGTCAGGGAAAGCACGCCGATCTCCGTCTCCTCCTTCAGAGTGCCTGTTAGCAGAGCAACAGTCCCATACAGGGATCGACCTGCCTGAAGGGGATCAGGATGAGGTTGATTCTGTTATAGAGGAATCAACAGTGGAGGAACCTTTCTCAGCAGCTCAAGCTGAAAGATTATGGGTTCAGTCTCTGACTAACCTGGTCCGATCGGCATTAAAAATGCACCTTGCGGAACCATCAACCACTACTGTATCCTCGTTGGGGTCGCTAGAAGCCCCCAGACTGTCTGTTCTTTTCCACTTCACCCTTTTACTGAAAGGGCTTATTTACCAGGATTGGGAACGTCCTGAGAAAATATTATTCCCCCAAGAGATTTCCGGTGGTCTATCCCATGGAGGATAAGTTCATCAAAAAAAAAAAAAAAAAAATGGAAGGTCCCTACAGTGGACGCAGCCATCTCTTGTATGTATAAATCACTGACATGTCCAGTGGATAATGTCCAAATGTTCAAGAACCCAATAGATAAAAGATTGGAGTCCTTATGAAAGTCTGCTTCTTTCTACAGCAAGCTTGGTGACACAACCAGCAGTAGCAGCTATTGGGGTCTGCTAAGCAGTGAAGGATCAGTTAAAACAGGTCTTGAGGGACTTGACAGATCAGCAGGCCTTGCCCTAGCTGATCTACCTAGAGCCTTAGGCTTTGCGGTTGACGCCATAAAGGATTCAGTCCATCAGGCCTCCCGCCTTACGCTGTCTAGAGTACATATGCGTAGGCTTCTATGGCTCAAAAACTGGTCTGCTGAAGCTCCCTGTAAGGAATGGCTGGTTAGCGTCCCATTTCATGGTGAACGCTTATTCAGGGAAAACCTGGACAAATATATCCAGAAAATTTCCAGCGGTAAAAATACGCTCTTGCCGGTTAAAAACAGAGTTAGAGGTCCCTCTTTAAGAGGCCTGCTTCTCCAGTCCCTGGGGCATCGGCTGTGTAACAGTTCCGACGGCCTCCTCGGTCAATTCCCGGGGGTAAAAAACAGGGACAATAGCAGGGTAATGAGAAACCCTGGGTCAGGGGAGGTACAAAACCTCCCCCAAAGTTAAATTCATTGAAGGGTTGCCCCCACTCAGTCGGGTGGGGGGAGGACTCCAGTTGTTCACAAGAGACCTGGCGGGACGCGATCAAGACAGATAGGTGCTCTCCGCAGTATGTTGGGGATACAGATTGGAGTTAAGAGACTCCTCCTTCCCATTTTTGAGGTCAAACGTGCCAAGGGATCCCCGGAAGAGAGGATCCCTCCTGTTGGCACTAGAACAACTATTGCTCCAAGGAGTAATTATGGAGGTTCCCCTGGAAGAATGAGGGTTCGGGTTTTACTCAAACCTCTCTACAGTCCCGAAGCAAACGCGGACGGGAGGCCCATATTAATTCTAAAAGGGCTATACAAATTCCTGTATATCAGGACTTTCCGATGAAGTCGATCCGATCGGTGGCCACTGCCCTACAAGGGGAGGATTGGTTAGCCGCGATCGACATCAAAGATGCTTATCTGCACATTCCCATCTTTCCAGTCTACCAAAAGTTTCTACGCTTTGCAGTAGAAGGGCGCCATTTTCAGTTCAGAGCCTTACCCTTCGGTTTGGCCACAGCACCACGAGTGTTTACAAAAATTCTGGCCCTTTATTGGCCAATCTAAGAACACAAGGTGTAATGATAATGGCATATCTAGATGACTTGTTGCTGATAGACCACTCAGTGAAAAAACTAGAAGTGGTCGTTCACAAGACAATCAAGTATCTGGAATCTCACGGTTGGATTATCAACCGAGAAAAGTCAGCCCTAAAAACCAGTCAAAAGTCTGGAATACTTGGGGCTAAGGTTGGATTCAGGCCAGAGAAAAATATTCTTGCCTCGAGGAAAGGTGTTGTCTTTGAAAGATTTGATACACTTAGTGGGTACAAAAAAGACAGCCGTCCATACGCCTGTGCATGAGGCTGCTGGGAAAAATGGTGGCATCATTCGAAGCAGTACCCTACGGTCAATTCCATTCAAGGAATTTGCAGGGGGCCATACTGTCAGCCTGGAACAAAAAAGTTCAGGCCCTAGACTTACAATGTCCTTGTCCCCTTCCGTTCGCAAGAGCCTCCGTTAGTGGTTGGTTCCCCAGAATCTGGAAAAAGGGAAATCCTTCAGTCTGATTTCTTGGAAGGTGGTCACTACAGATGCCAGCCTTATAGGCTGGGGAGCAGTGCTGGAGCAATGGTCTCTCCAGGGCAGATGGTCGGATGCGGAAAAGGCCCTGCCCATCAATCTCTTAGAGATACGAGCAGCCCGGTATGCCCTAGTAGCATGGACATCCAAACTCCAAGGGTCCCCTGTCAGAATTCAATCAGACAATGCCACAGCAGTGGCATATATCAATCATCAGGGGGGCACCAGGAGTCGTGCAGCCCAGAGGGAAGTAAATTACATCCTGAAATGGGCAGAAAAATATGTCCCAGCCATATCTGCGGTATTCATTCCAGGAGTGGAGAATTGGAAGGCGGACTTTCTAAGTCGCCAGCAATTAGGCCCAGAGGAAGGGTCCCTTCACCCCGAGGTTTTCTGGACAATATGTCAGCGGTGGGGAACATCGGATGTAGATCTTCTAGCATCCAGATTCAACGCAAAGGGGGACAGGTTTGTCTCTCGGACAAGGGATCCCCTAGCTTGCGGCTCGGATGCCCTAGTGTTCCCTTGGGATCAGTTCAAGCTGATATATGCATTCACACCGCCACAATGGTTACCTCGATTACTCCGCAGAATCAGGGTAGAAAAGAAACCAGTGATTCCGGTGGCTCCAGCGTGGCCCCGAAGAGCGTGGTACGCGGAGATTGTAAAATTTCAGTGGGGAGTCCTTGGACTCTCCCACGTCGTCCGGACCTGCTTTCGCAAGGACCGATATACCACCCTTCCTTACCAGCCCTAGGTTTGACGACCTGGCTATGGAAGCCCACATTCTAAAAAAGAGAGGGCTCTCTAATCCTGTGGTATCTACCATGATCAATGCCAGGAAGCCGGTATCCAGGCAGATCTAATATAGAATCTGGAAGGCGTACATCGCGTGGTGTGAGGCCAAGAAATGGCATCCACATAAGTACGTAATAGGTAGGATTCTGGACTTCCTACAATGGGCTGTAGATAGGAAGCTTGCCTTGAGTACTATCAAGGGTCAGATTTCGGCCTTGTCAATATTTTTTCAAAGGCCCTTGGCTTCGCATTCACTAGTCAAAGCCTTTATACAAGGAGTGATGCGTATTAGTCCTCCGGTTA
Source organism: Rana muscosa (assembly GCA_029206835.1). Taxonomy (NCBI): domain Eukaryota; kingdom Metazoa; phylum Chordata; class Amphibia; order Anura; family Ranidae; genus Rana; species Rana muscosa. The sequence continues at coordinate 475,606,815 of CM055122.1, forward strand.
ATATTCCCATATGTCCATGGGATCTAAACTTGGTTCTGTCGGTTCTACAGAAACAACCATTTGAACCATTACAGCATATTTCTTTGGTGCTTCTCACCAGGAAATTGATTTTTCTAGTAGCCATTTGTTCGGCTAAAAGAGTGTCGGAATTAGCAGCTATGTCCTGTAAGGAGCCATATCTGGTTATCCATAAGGATAGAGTAGTGTTACGTCCTCATCCAGCCTTTCTTCCTAGGGTGGTATCGAGGTTTCATTTGAACCAAGATGTGGTTCTTCCTTCTTTTTTCCCCAAACCTACTTCGGTAGAGGAAAAGTTATTGCATTCTTTGGATGTAGTAAGAGCAGTTAAAGCTTATCTAAAGGCCACTGCTCAGATTCGCAGAACGGATACTTTGGTTATTCTGCCGGAAGGCCCCAGAAAGGGTCAGGCAGCGTCAAAATCTACTTTAGCCAAGTGGATTCGACAGGTCATAATACAAGCCTATGGCTTGAGAAGGAGACCGCCTCCGTTCAAAGTTAGAGCGCACTCCACGAGAGCAGTTGGAACTTCATGGGCAGTGCATCACCAGGCCTCCCTGGCTCAAATCTGTAAGGCCGCAACATGGTCTTCAGTACACACGTTTACTAGGTTCTACCAGGTGGACGTTAGAAGTCAGGAGGATGTCGCCTTTGGGCGCAGTGTGTTGCAGGCCGCAAAAGATCCTCATGTCTGATAGCGCTCAGCTTATATATGGTGTATCCCCCCCCCCTCATTGGGCATTGCTTTAGGACATCCCATTAGTAATGACTATGTCGCTCTGTGTCCCGTGATGTACGAGAAAGAAAATAGGATTTTTATAACAGCTTACCTGTAAAATCCTTTTCTTGGAGTACATCACGGGACACAGAGCTCCCGCCCCTCTTTGGGGACACTTATTGCTTTGCTACAAAACTGAGGTGCTCCCGGATGGGAGGGGCTTATATAGGGGAGGGTACTTCCGGTTTTGGAAGTTGCCAGTGCCAGCACCTGACGGTATCTATATAACCCATTAGTAATGACTATGTCGCTCTGTGTCCCGTGATGTACTCCAAGAAAAGGATTTTACAGGTAAGCTGTTATAAAAATCCTATTTTTTTTTTTTTTCTTCATTTATGTAACTAAAGATCCGCATGCATATCCAGTAAGCAGATTTGATTATCCAGATGTGCATATGTAAGTAAAAACCTGTCAAATAATTATTTTCAATGCCAACACACTCAGTTTATTCAATTTTTATAGTAATCAGGTAAAGGGGTCTTGCCGAATCGAGCATGACCCAATCCACAACCCATATAATTGTAAAACAAATGTAGCTGTATTTGGAGTCCACCTCTGTGCAAACCAGCGCTGACGTACACTGTGCCCTGCAGTTATCGCTGCTTTTATAGACCGATACCTGTTAATAGCCCCTCAAACTTTTTGCAAAATTGAATGTGAAAGCATATCGAATATTCCTTCCTAATAAATGTGGTTCTTCAGTCTGAAAAAAATTAATGAAATGTCAGCAGCTACAAATACTGTAGCTGCTGACTTTAAATAAAAAGACACTCGCCTGTTCAGCTGTCCAGGGCTATCTCCACCTGAACTGATTCTACGCCAGTCTTCGGGTCCCCGGTGCCAGACTTCTTGGACCAGTGACGTGTCCCAGAAGGTTGGGGGTGGAGAGGGAGTTAGGAGAACTTCCGGTGGAATCTCTGTGGTGATCTGATTGAAAGTGGGTATCTGTCAAACCAAGCACACCCCCCCCCCCCCAAAGAAAAGTGGCAAAAGTAGAAGAGGAGGCTGGAAGGAGGGCATAAAGTGGAACTGCATTAAAGTAAAAAAAAAAACATTACTATAGCTCTTCTTCCCACTTTATCTCAAACAGTTACAGTACCTGACACCACTCACGATCCAGAGCGCTCCCCGCCGGCACCCCTGCGCCCCTCTTTTCTTGCATTGACTGGCTTCACTCAGGGCAACGGGAGCCATTGACTCTTGGCTGGCTCTGGAGCTTGCCCGTACGAGTGCCGCACAAGGCTTGTTGTCGGGGCACTCAGAGAAGAGGAGTGGACAGTGCCGGTGGGGAACTAAAAAAAAAAAAAAGTGAATTTAACACCACTTTAATGAAGTTCACTGATCAGAATGTTTTCTATTTTAAAGGTACGGAAAGAAGCCATGCAAACCTTATGCTCCGCTCCTCCTTCTGATGTTCTGAACTGTGAATCCTGGAGTGTCCTGCATAAAAACCTCACTTTATCACTGGCGGATCCTGACTCCACATTTACTGTAAAAGCAACTATTTTATATTTTTTCTTTCCAAAGAAGTATTCCTCTTGTCAGTATAACTATATTTTAAACACAATTCATTAAAACAATCGGGCACCATGTTTTTCTATAATTTTTTTGTACTTCATTTGAACGTAGGAGGTCATATGCTTTTATGTTTAAGTCATATTTTTTTTAAACCACATACAGTATTTTATACTGTTGATGTTCTTGAAGAGTTTATTAGCACAACTGAAAATGTAGTGACTAGTATGTCATGATGGATCCCAGACCCTGTGTAATGCCTCGTACACGCGACCGGTTTTCCCGGCAGGAAAAAAAACAACGCTTTTCCCGACGGGATTCTTCTCAAGCCTGCCTTGCATACACACTGTCACACAAAAGGCCGCTGAACTTTTTAATGCCAAGAACGCGGTGACGTCAAAGACTACGACGAGCCGACAAAATGACGTTCTATGCTTCCACGCATGCGTCAAATTGTTTACGAGCATACGCGTTTTTTTCCCCTCGGGAAAGCATACAGACGACCGATTTTCTCGGCAGGATTTTTTCCTGACGGGGAAAAAAGAGAGCCGGTTCTTTTTTTTTTCCCCGCAGTTTTCCTGTCGGGAAAACTGCTATGGAGAATACACACGGACGGTTTTCCCGGCCAAAAGCTGTCATGGCAGTTTTCCAGATGGGAAAACCGGCATTAGACAGCTATGTGTGTGCAGTGGTACTCCTTCTTTTTTTTTTTTTTTTATTTTTTTTTTTTTAAGCTTTTGTACACAGCTTTGTCCTCATTATGATTTGTTTTAGGCAAAAATGTTCAGTGAAGTCAATGGCATGTAGTAACTTTGAATTTCAAATATATTAAATCGTTATTTTGTATTTTAAGCTACTGTTTTATTGGGATGATATGCTAATGTTGATGTTTTAATAATGTTTATATGGCCATATAATGACACGCTCCTGTGGGATTTAAACATCTTTAAACATTTGGCAGGTGTCTGATAAGCACTTCTAGATTTATCCCAGCATTCCCTGTAAGCCATGAAAGATAATATACGAGTTACCTAGATAAACGGCTTTCTGCTAATCACAATTTTCCATCAGAGGGAGGAAGTGTAGTAGATACAAATTTGCATATTCACTGTGTGATAGGGGTGTCTAAAAAGATATCTGAATGATCTGCAAATAATTTTCTGAATGATTAGAGAGCTTTACAGGGGATAAGCAAGCATTTGATAGAACTTCAATGTCCACGAGAACCCAGTCTTTAAAGTTGATGGCAACTTCTAGGAACGAAGAAGGTTGAGAAACCTGTCACAATCATTTCTCCCTCGACCTTGCCAACTGAATAATTAAATAAATGTGAGCTCAGCTGAGCAGATTCTACAAGAATGTGGCAGCACTTAAATGTTTGTATTGAATAGGGATGAGCTCAGGCATGTATGGATCTTAGTCCAAACCCAACTGGGCTATCTCACCAGGAAGCTGTCACTGTGCACCACCAATCATAAGCGCTCAAGGCATTCTCCACCCTAAATTCACACGTATACAAAGGGTGTGTATGCTTGCAGGGCAGGGAATGCCTTAGACCAGGGATATGCAATTAGCGGACCTCCAGCTGTTGCAAAACAAGTCCCATCATGCCTCTGCCTCTGGGTGTCATGCTTGTGGCTGTCAGTCTTGCTATGCCTCATGGGACTTGTAGTTCTGCAACAGCTGGAGGTCCGCTAATTGCACATCCCTGCCTTAGACACTTATAATTGGTGGTGCACAGTGACAGCTTCCTGGTGAGGTAGCTCAGTTGGGTTCAGACTAGGATCAGATCGTGCCTAATCTCATTCCACCCACGTACAAAGTGTTGAAGGATTGTGGGTTGGCATTTGAGCAGCCTCCAAAATCTTGGGTAGCCTAGCTTCTAGATTATTTGAATGTTCCACCCAAAAATAACATTTACATAAAAAAAAAAAGTAAAATCGAAGGCAGGAATTTAATTTTTGTTGGATTCATGTACTTAAAGCAGAGTTTTACCCATATAAAAGTCAGCAGCTACAAAAAGTGTAGATGCTGACTTTTAATAATTGGACACTCACCTGTCCCACGGTCCAGCAATGCAAGCGAACAAAGTCCCGCTCCTCTCCCCCTTCTCTCTGCTGGCATTCTGACTGTGGGCGCCCAGCTGTGGCTTCACAGTCAGGCACGCACTGCTCATGCTTGAGCCGCGCTGCACGCTGTGATTGGCCGGGCAATTTTCTGGGACCTGTGGCGTGTCCCAGAAGATTAGACTGAGGGAAAGGTGAACTTCCCTCCGGCGCTGCGGAGCCCGGCTGGGGCCCCTTGAAGAAGTAAAGGGGCCCCAATAGATGCTAAAAACCTGTGCAGCTTTGTAAAATAATCATTAATTTGATTGTTTTACCTGTAAGACATTTGGGTCCCGTCAAAAGCCTGGTTAAAAAAACCTCCTATTTAGCAACCCTCAAAGCCTTCCTTGTTGCTAGGACGTGAAAACTGTTGGTTTTCATTCATGAAATACTGGGAGTAAGCATCCAAAGCTTTTCACGTCCTAGCAAATACTGGGGCCTCTTGACTGTATAAGCTTTTTTCTGGAAAAGGAGAACTTGGCCTTTAAAGATAATCATGCGTAGATTATGAGCAAATGTAGTTACTTAGATGTGTATATGTAAGTTAAAGTGATATTAAAGGCTTGTGTTTTTTTTTTTTCTTTAAATAACAAACATGTTCTACTTCCCTGCTGTAATGGTTCTGCAGAGAGCATCCCTGATCCTCCTCTTCTCGGGTCCTGCTATGGGGCACCCGAGCAGCTCGCTTCTGAGCTGCTGCTAGGTGTGTACATTCACACATGGAGCATGGCTTGGCCCCGCTCCCGCTCTTTCCTCCTTGACTGTGATTGACAGTAGCAGGGACCAATGGCTACCACTGCTGTCTCAGCCAATGATGAGGGAGAGACCCAGGAGAGCTGAGGCTCTCGTGCACATCACTGGATCGGGATGGGGCTCCGTTTTGAGGGGGCTGGGTGCGCTGCTGAACACAGAAGGTTTTTTTCTTTATGCATACAGTGCATGAAGGTAAAAACCCTTGAGCCTTTATAACTACTTTAAAGTGGTTGTAAACCCTCAGGGACAACTTACACCTACAGGTAAGCCTAAATTAGGCTTACCTGTAGGTGCTTGCAATATCTCCGAGACCTACACGGTCTCGGAGATATTTGCAATTTCCCCGAGCGATGCCTTCAGCGGCGCATGTGCCGTCTTGAAAGGGCACGCTGTGCCGTTTCAAGCTGGGGTCATGCCGTTAAAGGTGGCTCCCGTGCGAATGCGCGGGAGTGACGTCACGCGACTCCGGCCAGTCACAGAGCAAGAGTTTGCGGCCCCCGGAAGAAGATAGGTGAAGAATAGATGCTCGCTGCCAGCGTGGAAGACGGTGACATTGCGGGCTTCTCCTACAGGTAAGTGTGACATAATGGGCTACAATGCGATGCATAGTAGCCCATTATGCTTTACTATTGCAGGGAAACATAGAGGAAGTAAAACCCATCAGGGTTTACTTCCTCTTTAAGACCTGAAAAATACTTTGTATGATAGTTATTTTGTGCTTTAGTATGAAACAAAATCAAAAACAATACACATAGTGCGCATGCGCGGGGACTCGGAGAAGGACGTGTGCTGACCGAGCTCCCGGCACCCCGACCCACCAGAGCTAACGATAGCGCAGGCACCGAGGTCCGTGAGCCAGGACCGATCCCACACCAGCCCCGAAGTGGTGATGAACCGTAGGGCACAGGGGCAGCCGCGGAAAGGGCACGATAAGCAAACTACAGCCCAGAAGAGAGCAGGGCCTTCCCCTATAGCACAGCCGCGATCCAAGATGGCGCCGGGTAAGCCAGACACACGAGGCAGCACGGCAGCAGCCAGATCCGACGGCGCTACACAGAGAGGTGACAGGCAGCTAAATCTGGAGCCAATTAGGGATCCATTCTCCTCACAATCCTCGGGAGAGGTGGAGACCGGACAGCGGGGTGAGTCACTATCACATCCCCCATCCCCAGTCATATACGCTGATAGACATGACTCTCCAAACTCCCCTGCCTCCCCTGCCTCCTCCATGGATAGGAACATGGCAGACTTAGCAGAAGTCCTCATTAGCCAATCCAGCCAATCCAGCCAGGATATGCCAATTCCCCAGATCTCACACTATTCCCCTGATGCTGTACTGTTGGGCAGATTCTCCACCATGCTGCAGCAGGAGCTCTCTAAGGCCTGCACATTAATCACCACTGACCTGAAAAAAGACATCCATAGCTTGGGAGAGCGTTTTGAGCTAATTAAAACCAAAGTGGATGGAGCCATCAAAAGGGTCAACCAGAACTCAGCCATGGTGACAGACCTCCAGGATAGATTAGAAGAGGCATTCACAAAAATTGAAGATTTGGAGAATCGTTCTCGTAGGTACAATGTCCGCGTGCGTGGCCTCCCTGAAACTCACACAGATCTAGAGGGGGCTGTAAAAGACCTGATGAAAACCCTTATCCCTGATATAGCCATCCACCACATGGAAGTTGATCGCGTTCACCGAGCACTGACAGCCCCAAGGGCCGACGGCCTACCACGAGACATTATTGTTAAGCCACATCACTACCGCATTAAGGAAAAGATGATGCTTGCGGCTCGCAACAGGCCGGACCTGTCGCTATTTGGAACACCAATACAGCTTTTTACAGATTTGGCGCCATCAACGGTCCAAAAACGCAGAAACCTACGGCCATTACTCCAGCAACTTATGGCCAAACAGATTAAGTATCGATGGTCGTTCCCTTTTAAGTTATCATTCACTTACAACGGAAAGTCCCACTCCTTTTCCACGTTCCAAGCAGGCGAAGACCTACTGCTTAGTCTCGGCATCATTGCACGGGACTCTCCGACTCCGATTTCATCTCCCCCTCGTCTGGATCATCGTCCCCTCTCCCCGATATGGCAGGATCGCACACGCTCACAGGCCAGAAATGCTCGCCGGAATACCTGAGTATTATTGCTCTTTTCTCTTTTTGCTTTTTTTGCCCCCCTTTTGAGAACTGTTAGTGCTTGATTGCACAGATATGGCCTGGGCCCATGATGGACTATGGGCCTGATGGGGCCATCGTTACCGTTCACAGGTTACAAAGTCACAGGTTACAAAGTTACTGGAGTTCCTGGTTCTTCGGACTGGCTGCCAGCCGAATATTTTACAATCCCGACGGGCCCAACCTGGTCGAAGAAATTTTGCTTTTTAGCAGTCTGGGGGCCTTAGTCGGACCGCAATGTGTTCCCCTGTTAGGCTGTGGCTCGGGGGCCGGAACGACCGATGGGGACCCTTCCGGCCCCGGCGCCACTGGCCTTGGGAATGCATGTTCCTATAGACAGCCTGTTATGTTACAACTATATTGATTGATTTTGTCATTTCCGATATGACCTCGAATAGCCTGCTCGTACAGAGTTTAATCATATTTGGGTCGGGGTGGTCATGCTTGCCACCCAACTGCAAGACTACCTATCCTACGACAAGGATGGTACCCTTGCACCTAATTCGCTGGATGTTGTCTCCGGCAGGGGTTATTCCCCATTCCTTCATTCATCAGCTAGGATTGAGTTATATTGATTGTTTGGGCCTAAGGCCTATGTATATGTTTTTTTGCTTTTATTCTTGTTTCTCTTCTTCTCTAATGCCTTTTCCTTCTCTCCCTTCCCCCTCTTTCTTCGGAGCCTCGGTTCAGCGCCCTTCCCTTATGTCATGGTCTGAGAGGTCACATAGCCGAACAGTCATCATTATCGGGACCCTTCTCGCTTCATTCATTATGCAAGGTAAGAGTGCTCTGCCCTACCACGATGGCCACCACATATAACACAGACTATTCGATAGTTAGCCATAATGTACATGGATTTAACTCCCCTACTAAAAGAACTAAGGCTTTCCAGTTTTATCATAAACAGAAGGCTGAAGTCCTGCTATTACAGGAAACTCATTTCTCCAATGTCTCAGCGCCCCGTTACCTTAATGGGAAGTATCCACAGTTCTACTTGGCAGGGGGTCGGGAAAAGAAGGGCGGTGTAGCCATCTGCTTTTCGAAACGGACCCCCTTTACCCCCATCACTATTGTTAAGGACAAGAGAGGTAGATATATTATGGCAGTGGGGCGGCTCCATGACCAGGAAGTGTCCTTTATATCATACTATGCCCCGAATACTGGACAGCCGGAATTCTTTAGCAAAATGCTGAAGATTCTTATGCCCAAAGTCCAGGGTCAGGTCATTATGGGAGGCGATAGCAATATCCCCTTGGACAGAATTATGGATAAATCGGACTCCTCTAAACCAACATTGAAACGCCCACCGACTGGAAGCAGCAAGGTTGCACGTCTGTTTCATTTCCATGACCTCATCGACGCCTGGCGAGAAAATAACCCTACGGTCAGAGACTTTACACACTTTTCACAAGCCCATCATACTTACTCGAGGATAGACCACGTTCTAGTACGTACGCCTTTGCTACCATTTATTAAGTCGGTTAAGATTTTATCTACCCCTTGGTCTGATCATTCCCCGATAAAACTCTCTACTTCAGAGCTGTGGACTAAATCTAGGCCCTCCCCGTGGAGACTTAATGTGAGCTTGCTGAATGACCCTACAATCTTTTTAGAGATTCAAAAGGAAATACAGGAATACTTTAGACTTAATAAGGCATCGGACACATCCCCCGCAATTAACTGGGTAGCTCATAAAGCAGCGATTAGGGGCATATTGTTACAAGTGGCAGCCAGGATTAAACGCAATAGGGAACAGGCAAATAAGATTCTGGAAACAAACTTGGATAACTTACTTAGTGAACAGCACAGGAATCCCCTGGTAGATATAAGGCATAAAATTGACGAGGCTCGACTAGCACTAAATCTTAGCTTGACTACTCAAGCGGAGAAACATATTAGTTGGTCTAAGCACAGATTCTATACGATGGGTGATAAACCTACCACAATGTTAGCTAGAAAACTGGTTCCTCGACCGTACACACCGACTTTGCCTAAATTACGACTATCCACGGGCCTAACCTCCCAGAACCCCGAACGGATAATTGGAGAATTTCACAAATTTTATGCTAAGCTGTATGGAGCGCAGGACAAGTTCGATCTATCCGGAGCGAACACATTCTTTCGCGACTTACAGCTGCCTAAATTGACACAAGCCCATGCGGAACTGATGGACGGTGCTCTTACAGAGCCTGAAGTCAGGGCTGCAATTAAAACCCTACACCCTACTAAGGCCCCTGGGCCAGATGGATTCCCGGGTCACTACTATAGGAAATATCACGATCTTCTGGCCCCACATCTCTGTACTTACTTTAATGACCTGAGAAGCGGCAGCAAGCTCCCCAGCCATGAAAATGTAGCCTATATAAGTGTTATCCCGAAACCAGGAAAGGACCATACAGACTGTTCCAATTACCGCCCAATTTCTCTGATCAATACGGATCTTAAGATTCTAACCAAAATACTGGCCCAGAGACTTAATACTTTTCTTCAGTGTTATATCCATCCTGACCAAGCAGGTTTTGTCCCGACAAGACAGGCATCAGACCAAACCCGCCGGATAATTAACCTTATCTCGGCAGTTCGGTCTGATTGGGATGGATAGGGGACTAGGAGGGGAATGTTACTTTCATTAGATATCCAGAGGGCGTTCGATTCTATCTCCTGGGACTATCTTTTTGATGTTCTCACACGCTTTGGATTTGGGAGACGCTTTCTGGATCTCCTTCACATATTATATGATTCCCCCAGTGCCTCGCTAATGCTCAGAGGATATACATCCCAAACATTTCCTATCAGGAGAGGAACTAAACAGGGCTGCCCGTTGTCGCCACTATTATTCGCCCTGGCGATTGAACCACTAGCGCTCAAAATTCGCGCCTGCAGAGATATACAGGGCATTTATTGCGGAGACTATGAACACAAATGTTTACTCTTTGCGGACGACTTGTTGCTGACCTTGACCTCACCGATCACATCCCTACCTAATTTATATGCTATTTTGCAGCCTTTTTCCAACATTTCCGGGTTGGCAATTAATCATAGTAAGTCAAGAGCACTGAACTTATCTTTGCTAAGCTCCACTCAGGCTACGCTTGAAAAATCATTTCAATTCCGATGGGAATCCACAGCTCTCCCTTATTTAGGCATACAGCTGACCTCATCTATTGGTGAGTTGTACAAAGAGAATTATCCAGCCCTTTTCAAACGGCTAACAGCTGACATGGCTAAGTGGCAGGTTCACCCGCCATCGTGGTTTGGCAGACTTCACTCAATTAAAATGAATGTTCTACCTCGATTATTGTATTTCTTCCGTACCTTGCCAGTTTCATTGGCCCGTGATGACCTTAAACGATTCCAGAATAAAGTAATACAGTTTATTTGGGGTGATAAGAGACCCAGGGTGAATAGGAGCACTCTATACACGTTGAAGCGGAGAGGAGGACTTGGTCTTCCAGACTTACTAAAATATTTTTATGCTGCCCAGATAGCACAACTTACAAGGTTTCACTCCCAACAGGCACAGGCCATTTGGATGGCTATGGAATCTTATTCCTGCCGTCCCAAACCTATTTCTTATATTTTATGGCTCCCTATCAAGGAGCGACCTCCTATACTTTGCCCTACTTTATCCATGTCACTGGAACTATGGGACAGACTCTCCAGATCTCACAAATTCAAATCTCCTCATTCTCCATTGACACCTCTGCTTCAAAATAAAGCATTCACCCCGGGTCTCACCCCACTAGCGTTCGAATGGTGGACTAATAAGGGTTTTAAGTGTATTGCTGACTTGTGTGATCATAGAGGTATGCTGACCGAACGGACTATGGCTGACAGGCATCAAATGCCTCCAGCGGAGGGTTATAGGTTCGCCCAAATCTCACATTATGTACAAACCCTGGCTCGCAAGAGCGACCTAGCAACCCAAACTCCCATGGAACATCTATGCAAAAATTATGATAAAATTAAAGGACATTTATCTGCTATATATTCGATATTGCTGAGTGCATCGACAAAGCTGAATTATATGGTCCAATGGGAGACCGACTTGCAGGAAACCCTGGATCTGGACGAATGGCATAGGATAGCCGAGACAGCATCTCGTTCGCTCGTCAATACTTCGATAATTGAGGCCAATTATAAGGTTCTGCTGAGGTGGTATATGGTGCCGGTCAGACTGGCAACTTTTGTTTCAGGAGCTACCCCGTTGTGCTTTAGAGGATGTGGCCAGGTGGGCACCACCTATCATATTTGGTGGACATGCCCAAAGGTCCGGAGGTTTTGGATCAGGGTGTATAATTTAGTTTACTCCCTTACCCAACTAAACCTAACTAAATCAGCTAAGCAAGCACTACTGGGGGGAGGAGATGTGGAGGCCTCCAAGTCCTGCAAGAGGCTCTTGACATTTATATTTATCTCAGCCAAAATCACCATTGCTAGGAACTGGAAATCGGCAGCTCTACCATTCGATCAGCTTAAAGGCAAGTTGTCTTGGTTGATGCTAAACGAACGCTTGACCGCTCTGGCCCAAGATAAAATGAAACTGTTTCATAAAGTGTGGGACCCATGGCTTCGTTACCTAACTAATGACCCGGGGATGTTTACAGCATAGCCTAAGGGGTTAGGTTGGGATGTCTGGGTGCTGAATCGGGGCTCCCCCCCCCCCTCCCTCCCCCCATTCCCCCTCCTCAACTGTCCTTTCCTTACTCTGTTTCCTCCCTTCTATTCTCTGTCACTGTCCTCTTTCCTCTCTTTTGAAATTTATTTATTGTTTATTTTTGGAGTCAGATCCAGACCTTAGAGGTTTGTGCTGCTCCCTGTTTTCTCAGCTCCTACGGGACCATTGTCAGTCTGATCGGACCTCTGGGCTGCCCACACAGCCGGCTGAGTTGCGCCCCCCCCCCCGATAGATGGATGGGGGGGCGGCTCATCTGGGTGGACGGTTCAGATATGATCTGCGATGCTAATAGGGGTTAACGGCTCTACGGAGCTTCGGACTTATGTGAGCTATTAAGTAGTGATAATCGTTATTTCTACTTATTTATTTATTTATTTATTTTTTTGTTTACTACTCCAAGGACCCCTACACTTAGTGATCTTCATTGTGTTACCCCAAATGTTGATTGTGACTGTACAATGTTATGTTGCGACTTTTATACATTTTGTATGACAAAACTTGAATAAAAATATTGAAACACAAAAACAATACACATGATAAAAATGAAGAATATAGTCATTGTCCAGTGATGTAAATTTCTTCAGTGTGCATTTAATTTATGAGAAACAACAAATGTCCCAATGAAATTGAATATTGCACCATCCCCTGGTGAGGTGAATAAATCTTAAAGAAACGACCAAACGCCCTTCACCACGAGTAAAAATGGCCTCTTACCAGATAGTATGGATCCTTTTTAAAAGAGATCAAGTATGCATGTAGATAACAAGCCTCTAGACATCTGCTAGTATTCACAGCAAACTGCCCACTGTAAACTTCAGTGACTCCAAAGGTCAGCATACCATGCCATACCTCTGTTAATTAGCTATGTTCCTATGGAACCCAATCCCACTTCATAACTGTTTTCTGTTTGAAGAAGTTGCTGTTTGTTCCACCTTTCTCACACTGATTTCTCAATGGGAGGGTCTGCACTCAGAAAGTGAATGCAGCTATGAAGCTTTCAGTCTATATTCCTGAAGACTGGGAATCTTTTATTTGTCAATCCATATTTTTTTTATTTTCTGTAATTTTGAAAAATGCAATGCATGTCTTACTGCGCAAAATTATTTTTGTACACAATATAGTCATGGCATTAGTAACTGTTTGAAAAAAGGAATTGATGAATGGCAGATTATTATTTGAAAACAAGATCTGCCTGTCGTTGAAAGGTCTGTTACCTATTTCCCTGATATTTTGCAGTAATTCAAGCACTGTAAAGCTAGGCATTCACTATGCAAATGTAGCGCATACCCTGATTTTCCAGGAGTCTGATGGTGACTACCGGGGGAAGGGATGGCTGGCATACATTCTCAGGGTTCAGGTTTGTGGGCATGGTGGGTGATGAACAAAAAAAGAAATTGGGTGCCATCTTGTTCTATACTTTGAACAAGAGAGAAGTTTATTTCTCAAACAGGAAAAATGTGGGAGAGAGGGGATCGGCCACAAGACACCCTTAGTATCGATCAGCAACAGGCAGATTGGCAGACTCCTTAGACAAAAATAGGTAAGATAAGGTTGATAGTAGTACAGGAGAAAGGACCTTTAAGCTGAACCAGCACATCAGTACTTTTTAGGACAGGCTGTCTCCTCTAGTAACTGAACTTACTCACAGTTTTTCATACACTCAGATTCCCTTAGATGAGTTCTCTCTGAAGTCATCCCAACCACTTCATAGCCTCCAGTTCATGAAGAGTCCCCTCTGGTGCTCCCTTAGAACTCAATCCCTCTAGAATAAATTCCGGTCTTTGACAGGCTTTCCTCTGCAAAAAACTTGAACACCCAGATATAACTCGGACAGGCCTAGCCGCCGGCAGCCACCTGGATAGGCCTCAGGCTTCAGGTCTAGCAGCCAGGAACTGTACACCCATCCCCCCAGGCCGAAGCCCTGGGCAGGAAGACTAACCCTGATCACCTGACTTCTTTCCATTAAATAGCCTTTCCTAGCATGCTTGGCTAAATATGATTGGCTGAGAAAAGTATGTTTATCCATAACTTGAATATACTGTAGCTCATCATACTAGTGTCAAAGACAACAGTGCCACCTACTGACAAAAGGAAGAAGCCACAACTGAATGGAATTAGCACAGAAGTCATTTGACCAGTAAACACTACAAATTAGCCAGGCTGGCTACAACCCAGCATAACTAAATTTGCCTGCAGCCCTACTTTTAGGACGAGGGTGCTACACAATTTTCGTCTGGTTCCTGATGAACAGGCCAACATTTGCTCCATGGCTGGCCCTGTCATCACTCTCCTGCCCAACATCCCTTGATTGAAAAATTTAAGGAAACTAGGTTGAAAATTGTTGGGCAAACAGCTTTGTCAAATCAGATGCAGCCACTGTAAGGGTATTCAGACAGCTACCAGTGCCAGCTGTCAAAATATCATCGCCACAGCTGGAGAATTGTCCATCAGGAGGCTGAAAAAAAAACTGTATGGGCCAGCTTAAAGCGGTGTTTCAGCCTAATTTTAATTTTTTTTAAAAAGTCCGCAGCTACAAACACTGTAGCTGCTGACTTAATAGGGACACTTACCTGTCCAGGGAGCCCACAATGTCGGCCCCCCGAGGCCGATCCGTCCATCGGATCGGGTGCCAGCGCCGCCATTCGAAATAGGGGAAACAGGCAGTGGAGCCTTGCGGCTTCACTGCCCGTTTCCTACTGTGCATGTGCGAGTCGTGCGGCGCTTTGTGAATGGCCGGCTGTCTTCTGGGACACACACAGTTCCCAGAAGACAGCGCGCCCCATTTCCCAGAAGACAACGCGAGGGGGACGAGGAGCTCCGCGGTATAGGAAGCGCAGATTAGGGGATGACTGCCTAGCAACAGGCATTTCTGGTAAGTAAATTCTTTTTTTTTTAATTTATTTTAAGGAACCTGTTTATGTAATTATTTTTTTTTTTTTAGGGTGGACCTCCGCTTTAAAGTGGTTGTAAACCCTCACATATATCTAGTAAAGTGAACAGCCTCAGATGATGCACAAAGATAAAACAAATCCACCTACATAGGTTTTATTTGTTTATATGCAGCCCTCTCTCTTCCCTACACCCCTTCAAAAAGGGCAGATAGATTTTAAAATCTTTCTTCATCTGTCAGGACCACAGAGGAGAGGGCGAAGAGGCTGCAGTTACAGTGTGTGAGAGCTGACCGGAGGAAAGGAACACCCCCCCCCCCCCCCTCCTTCACACACAGCAGAACTGTGTTCCAAATAGACAAGCTTGGTGCTTATCACCCTCCCCGACACTAATTTATTTTATGTTTTGGGAAAACTTCTTGGAAGTGACTCATGCTGATAACAGAGGAACGAAACACCAGAGAGAAACTACACTTGTAGCTTTGGAGAGAGACAAGTAAACACTACAGATATGTGTGCTTTGTTCAGATTCCATGACTGAGGTTTAAAGCAGCAGCAAAAGAGTTAATGCAGTATTTTTCAATACGTTTTGAACCTGCAAAATAAATTCACAGACATTAGCCAAATTGATTTTATTTCTATGTCTAGCAAGTCCTAAATATGCTTGTGAGTGATTATTAAAGGACATGGTTACATGAGACATTAAGTGGAATTAGAACATAGGCACAGAGCAAATTGCTTTTTCCTCTGTAGTTAACTGTAGGAAATGGATAAGTGGAAAGACAATTTCAGTCTTGTGTACGATTGGTGCGTCTTGGAAAAGTAATTTACAAGCCAAGTAAGTAGAGAATTGACTTCTTTTTTGCCTGTTGAGTTTGTTGCAGATAGTGAATTAAGCATACCTTGGATGCTTGCTTTTATTGCATCTGCTCCAATACTTCCCATCTGTTAGTCACAGAAATGAAAACCTAATTTTCCCATACATATAAATTACCATTTTCTTAAATTTTTCTTTTGTTTCACTTGACAAATACTCGTAGAGGGGCAGATTTGCTAAATTCGGAGAATTCAGAATGTTCGCACAATAAATTTGAATATTTATTTCAATTACCCAGTTATGTGCAGATGAAATCAGTAAACAAGGATTTTCATCTCGCATGATTAGATAATGAAGTGAATCTTCATACAATTTATAGTGTGAACATTTTCAATTCCTTTAGTAAATCTGCCTCAGAGTCGGTCCAGTTAAAGGGGAGTTCCACCCTTTTTTTATGTTTATTAAAAGTCAGCAGCTACAAAAAGTGTAGCTGCTGGCTTTTAATAAACATACACTTACCTGCTCCACTGTCCAGCGACGCGCCGCCTGGAGCTCCGCTCCTCTCCCCCTTCCTCCGCCGGCGCGTCCATTCACAGTATGGGCACCCGGCCGTGACAGCTTTCGGCTTCACGGCCGGGCACTCACTGCGCATGCGCGAACGGCGCAGCGCTCTGTGAGTGGACAGGCGATCGCCTGGGAACTGTCACGTCCCAGGTGATCGCCTACAGGGAGGAGCCGCCACAAGGCGATATGACGTATCGCCTAGGCGGCTCCAGGGCGGAAGGAGGAAGTGGGACAGGAAGCCCCACTCCTACTGAAGCCCCCACCCCCCCCAAAAAAATTACATGCCAAATGTGGCATGTAAGGGGGTGAGGAGTGGAATAAAAAAAAGAAAAAAAATTGGGTGGAACTCCACTTTAAATTGAATATTTTTGATAGATAACTGTAATGCTGTGTAGACACGACCGTTTTTAATGTCATTGAAAAAACATCATTTTTCTCAACGTGATTCTTCTCAAGCCTGCCTTGCCTACACACTATCGTGGAAAAAAATGCTTGAGCAAAGCGCGGTGACGTATAACACGTACGACGGCACTATAAAGGGGAAGTTCCATTCGGATGGCGCCACCCTTCATGTTAGTAAAGTTTGAGCGACGATTCGCGCTTTTCAGCCTCATGCTTTTCAGTCCGTTACAGCGTGACAAATGTGCTATCTCCATTACGAACGCTAGTTTTACCAGAACGAGCGCTCCCATCTCATACTTGATTCTGAGCATGCGCATTTTTTTTTTCACGTCTTTAAAGCCCACACCTGGCCGTTTTTCATGACGAGAAAAACGACAATGTATAAAACGACGTGAAAAATTAGAGCATGTTCCAATTTTTTCATGGCCGTTTTTCACGTCGTGAAAAATGCTCTGAAGCCCACACACAATCATTTTTAATGACCATTTTAAAAAATGTAATTTTTCTCGTCATTAAAAACGGTCGTGTGTACGCAGCATAACAATCTCTATATTCTAGAACAATTCTGACCAACCAATAAAAATCTCTCTGTGACATGAACTATTTTACAATTACATGTTAACTGCTTGCCGTCTACCCTATAACAGTTTTACTGCTACAGGACGGCAGCTGTGCACTGGATCACATGTGTGTGTATATATATGTGTGTGTATATATATGTGTGTATATATGTATATGTATATATATATATATATATATATATATATATATTGTGAGGGGGTTAGCTCGGCAGCGGGTGTGTGTGACCCCAGGGATGGGCTCCCCACACAAAAACAGGCCCAGCAAACGGAGGTTGTGGTTTTCAAAATCAAAAAGGTGCGGTTTATTTTCTATTTACAGTGACAAAACACAGCAAAGCAAAAGAAACATAAATAAAATAAATCCTGGTCAACTTGACCTCTGAC
The DNA here is from genome assembly GCA_029206835.1 of Rana muscosa. NCBI lineage: Eukaryota > Metazoa > Chordata > Amphibia > Anura > Ranidae > Rana > Rana muscosa. The sequence continues at coordinate 475,624,481 of CM055122.1, forward strand.
TAAACATACAGGTTTCCTAACTAACAACTGGGATCAGCCTAGTGCTGTCCTAGTCCCTAAGTCCCTGATTTTAAAAGTCCAAGCAAATAGCCACACAGGCTTTGTCTCACCGCACAGGGGTTCACTCTCCCTAGACAGTCCACACAGGTCTGGGTCCAGGCATGAGCAAACACCTAATGAATCTGGGAGTTCTTATAGAGGCCTAAATGAGCTGACAAGCTTCAGCTGGTCTCATCAACTCCCTGTCTGCACAACGCCCCACACTCTCCCTAGAGGTATGAGTCATCCATGAGCCCACTAGCCTCAGCTGGGCTTATACAACTCTCCACCTAGTTGTATAAGTCGGCGTAAAGCCTGAATCTGGGCAAAATATATCTACCCCCCTGGATGCAACCAGGTGACTTTACCTTCCTGCTGTCACATACCCCCCCCTCTTGTTTTAACCTCGGGGTTGGAACACCAGCAATCAAGCATTCATGTACTCGAGACAAAGCATCCACATTCCCCATTTGAACGCCAGGGCGATGCTTTACTGTGAAGTTGAATTCCTGGAGGGCCAGGAACCACCTATTCACTCTTCTATTTGTTTCCTTGTTTTGAGCCATCCACTTTAACGGAGCGTGATCCGTAACCATGTCAAAGTGCCTACCTAGCAGGTAGTACCGAAGGGAATCTAGAGCCCACTTCACCGCTAAACACTCCTTTTCAACGGTGGCGTAATTTACCTCATGGGACTTCAACTTCCTGCTGAGGTAAATGACTGGGTGCTCTTCCCCGTTCCAGACCTGGGACAATACTGCTCCTAACCCCACATCTGACGCATCACTTTGTACGACAAAGTCTTTAGAGAAGTCGGGTGAGTACAACACTGGCTGGCTACATAAGGCTTGTTTCAAGAATTGGAATGCTGCCTCAGCCTCGGGGGTCCATTTAATCATGACCGACCCTTTCCCCTTCGTCAGGTTGGTTAGGGGCACAGCCTTAGAAGCAAAGTGGGGAATGAATCGCCGATAATACCCAGCGATTCCCAGAAAGGCTCGTACCTGCTTCTTGCTGTTGGGACGTGGCCAACTCTGGATGGCCTCGACTTTGTTGAGTTGGGGTTTTATTACTCCCCTCCCAATGGTGTACCCAAGATATTTGGCCTCCTCCTGCCCAATGGTACACTTCTTGGGGTTAGCCGTAAACCCCGCTTCCCGAACAGAGTCCAGGACTGCTTGCACTTTTGGCAGATGTGAGGCCCAATCTGTGCTATGGACAATTACGTCATCCAGGTAAGCCGCAGCATACTTCCGATGGGGCCTCAGCATCTGGTCCATTTTCCGCTGGAATGTGGCCGGCGCATTCTGTAACCCGAACGGCATTCTTTTATATTGGAACGCCCCGTCTGGGGTTACAAATGCGGTTTTCTCTTTGGCCGACTTGGCCAGGGGGATTTGCCAATACCCTTTTGTGAGGTCAAGAGTCGTCATGTATCGGGCTGTTCCCAGCCGGTCGATCAACTCATCTATACGTGGCATGGGGTAGGTGTCAAATTTTGTAACTTTGTTTAACTGACGAAAATCGTTACAAAATCGCCAGCTCCCATCCGGTTTAGGCACCAACACAATGGGACTAGACCAATCACTTTGGGACTCCTCTATCACCCCTAAGTTCAGCATTTTCTGTACTTCCTCCCGTATTGCCTCCCGTATTGCCTCCCGTCGGGCCTCTGGGATCCGATAGGGTTTTAACTTCACCCTTTCACCGGGCGGGGTAATGATGTCATGCTCTACCCCAGATGTTTGTCCCGGCAGCTCAGAGAATACCTCCTCGTTGCGAAGCACAAACTCCTTAACCTCCTGTTGTTGGGGTTGTGACAAGGTGGCTGCTATTCCAACCTCAGGAATCACGCAACCAGTTTGAGCTGGTGACCAAGTGTCTGCGACTAGGGACTCTCTATCCCTCCAGGCTTTCAACAGATTAACGTGATAGATCTGTTCGGGCTTTCGCCTTCCTGGTTGTCTGACCTTGTAATTCACTTCGCTCACTTTTTCCATTATCTCATAGGGGCCTTGCCATTTGGCAAGGAATTTACTTTCAACCGTAGGGACAAGTACCAGTATCCTATCCCCCGGGGAAAAGGTACGGGTCTTGGCTCCACGGTTGTACACTCTCTGCTGTGCTAACTGCGCTTGGGCCAAATGTTCCTTCACGATGGGCATTACCTGTGCAATTCGGTCTTGCATCAGGGCGACATGCTCAATCACACTCCTGTGGGGAGAACTCTCACTTTCCCAAGTTTCCTTGGCAATATCCAACAGCCCTCTTGGGTGTCTCCCATACAGTAACTCAAAGGGGGAGAATCCCGTAGAGGATTGGGGCACCTCCCTAATAGCAAACATCAGATAAGGAAGTAGACAGTCCCAATCCTTTCCATCTCTATCCACCACTTTCTTCAACATTTGTTTTAGGGTTTTGTTGAATCTTTCAACCAGCCCATCGGTTTGGGGGTGATACACAGATGTACGTAATTGCGTCACTTTGAACAATTTACACAGCTCCTTCATAACCCGGGACATAAAGGGTGTACCTTGGTCCGTAAGCAGTTCTTTACAAATACCCACCCGGCTAAACACAAGAGATAGCTCTTTGGCTATGGTTTTGGCCGAGGTATTTCGGAGAGGGATCGCTTCTGGATAACGGGTGGCATAGTCCATTATAACTAATATGTACTGGTGCCCCCTAGCGGACTTGATTATAGGCCCTACCAAATCCATGGCGATCCTCTCAAACGGGACCTCAATGATGGGTAGAGGGACCAGCGGGCTACGGAAATGTGGCATCGGGGCCGACCTCTGACACACAGGGCAGGAGGAACAATAATTTTCCATGTCCCTCATCACCCCCGGCCAATAGAATCTCTGTAATACCCTCTCTCGGGTTTTCTCTGTCCCCAGATGACCTCCAAGAATGTGCCCATGGGCCAACTCCAACACCAACTTCCTGTAAGGTTTGGGCACCACAAGCTGCTCAACGGTTTCTTCTGCCCTTTTTGCCACCCGATACAGTAGGTCCTTCTCTACGCTGAAGTATGGGTAAGTGCAGGTATTATCTGGGTTCACTAACTCGCCATCTATTTTCACTACGTTTTCCCGTGCCTTTATTAGGGCGGGGTCTTTCAACTGTTCTGTGGCAAAGTTTTCCCTGTGAACCTCAAGATCAGAAAACTCCACAGACGGTAGGTTTTCGTCTGAGGAGGTGGGCTCCTCTCCAGTTTCTTGAGTCTCCCCTGCCAATACTGATAAGGGAAATTCCGGAGAGTCCTCACCACTCTCAGGGGAGTTCTGGCTATCACATTCCTGGTACATAGGGGCACCAGTGGGGGGCTCAGGATCATCCCACAGTTCCCAGAACTTCGGAAAATCCCTTCCCACAATGGCGTCATGCGGTAACTGAGATACTAAGCCCACTGGATGAGAGAGGGTACCTTTGGGGGTCTCGAAACACACTGTAGTCACTGGATACTCTCGGGTGTCCCCATGCACACAAATAACAGCTACCTTGCTATTCCCAAAGACCTCTGTTTTAACTAACTCAGCCTTTATCAGGGTCACAAGGCTACCTGAATCCAGCAATACCACAACATTTCTACCATTAACACACATTTTGCATAAATGTTTCTCAGTTCCTCGAATGGCAGTGCATGCGACTGTCGCACACAGCGACTGACGTCTGCCCGTCAGAAAGTCACACTGCATGGGTTCCTCCACAACCGGGCAATTGGCTGCAATATGTCCCGCTTGCCGGCAGCGGTAGCAAACGATCCTTCTTGCCGCCTCTTGAGCCGCTGATTTCCCAGGCTGTTCTCGCCAAACTTGGGGTAGAGCTCCCACCCTCTCACTCTCTCCACCCTCACCCCTTGGAATCCTCTTATCCGCCCCTGGGGATGGTCTGGTCTTAGGGTGGAAAGTCCGAGTGTCTCTGGAAGAGGCCGTCAGGTTCTCTGTAGCCAAGTATTTCTCCACACGATCCACAAGACCATCGGCCGTCTCTGGGTCTCCATGGCTTACCCACTTTTGGATGGCAGTAGGAAGAGCTCTCAAAAACCGATCCATTACAACACGTTCCACAATCTTTGGTGCGGACAAAGTCTCTGGCTGTAGCCACTTTCTGCTCAGGTGAATGAGATCATACATTTGAGACCTGGGGGGTTTTCCAAGCTGGAAAGTCCAGTTATGCACACGCTGAGCCCGGACAGCCTGGGTGACACCCAGCCTTGCCAAAATTTCAGCTTTTAGCATCACATAGTCTTTTGCTTGGTTAGGCTCTAGGTCATAGTAAGCTTTCTGCGATTCACCAGTTAACAGAGGAGCCACCAGTCCAGCCCACTGCTCCTCAGGCCACTTTTCTCTTTCAGCGGTCCTTTCAAATGTGGTCAAAAATACCTCTGGATCATCCTCTCCAGTCATTTTTGTCAATAAACGACTCACCCCAAAGGACGCGGTATTAGTGGGACGGCTTTCCTCACTGGTCTGCGGACGTTGCTGCATTACTGCTTCCATCTGTTGTTGTAGTCTCTGCTCTTGCTTCTGCAACAGGTCTATGAAGCGGGCCTCAGATTGCTGCTGGGCTTGTTGCTGAGCCTCCAGACTCTGTTGCAAAGTTGCGTTTGTCTGCTGCTGGGCTGCAAGGCTCTGTTGATGAGCTTGCTGCTGGGCTGCGAAGTTCTGTTGTTGAGCTGCAAGGCTCTGTTGATGAGCTGCAAGGCTCTTTTGCAAACCTGCATTTGTCTGCTGTTGATTGGCATTTGCTAGAGCCAGCTGCTTCAGTATCTCCTCCATGCTGGCTTAAAAAAAAACTGCCACTGGTTCTCCACCAACTGTGAGGGGGTTAGCTCGGCAGCGGGTGTGTGTGACCCCCGGGATGGGCTCCCCACACAAAAACAGGCCCAGCAAACGGAGGTTGTGGTTTTCAAAAATCAAAAAGGTGCGGTTTATTTTCTATTTACAGTGACAAAACACAGCAAAGCAAAAGAAACATATATAAAATAAATCCTGGTCAACTTGACCTCTGACTAAACATACAGGTTTCCTAACTAACAACTGGGATCAGCCTAGTGCTGTCCTAGTCCCTAAGTCCCTGATTTTAAAAGTCCAAGCAAATAGCCACACAGGCTTTGTCTCACCGCACAGGGGTTCACTCTCCCTAGACAGTCCACACAGGTCTGGGTCCAGGCATGAGCAAACACCTAATGAATCTGGGAGTTCTTATAGAGGCCTAAATGAGCTGACAAGCTTCAGCTGGTCTCATCAACTCCCTGTCTGCACGACGCCCCACACTCTCCCTAGAGGTATGAGTCATCCATGAGCCCACTAGCCTCAGCTGGGCTTATACAACTCTCCACCTAGTTGTATAAGTTGGCGTAAAGCCTGAATCTGGGCGAAATATATCTACCCCCCTGGATGCAACCAGGTGACTTTACCTTCCTGCTGTCACAATATATATATATATATATATACATACATACATACATACATACATACATACATACATACATACATACATACATATGTGTGTGTGATCCCGCTCTTTTAGGTAGGGGGTGCGCATGCACGCCACCACCGGCTCGCTTCTGCTGTGGTCACACACAGCAGAAGCTGATCAGCGGGTGCCGGGTACTTTATGTCCGCCGGCACAAGCCAATTTTCAGTCAGAGAGACAGAACTCTGATCTGCCTATGTAAACAGGGCAGATCGCCATTCTGACAGGGGGGAAGGAATGGAGTTTGTGTCGCTGCAAAGCAGGGAGTAAATTCCATCTCTTCCCCCTAGTAAAAGCACCTCACACAGTTCATATAATCACTGGTTAGACACACAGTTAACCCTTTGATCGCTGCTGATGTTAACCCCTTCCCATCCAGTGTCATTAGTACAGTAACCGTGCATATTTTTAGCACTGATCACTGTATTGGTGTCACTGGATCCCAAAAAGTGTCAGTGTCAGAATAGTCCACCGCAATATCACAGTCCCGCTATAAATTGCTGATCGCCGCCATTACTAGTAAAAAATAAATAAATACAAATATCCCATAGTTTGTAGATGCTATAACTTTTGCACAAACTAAATAATAAATGCTTATTGGGATTTGTTTAAAAAAAAAATATGTAGCAAAATACATATTGGCCTAAATTTATGACAATTTTTTTTTTTTCAATTTCTTTATTGGATGTGCTTTATGGGAGAAAGTAAAAAATAAATATTTATTTTTCTCAAAATTGTTGGTCTTTTTTTGTTTTTAGAACAAATACTAAAAAACACCGATCAAATACCACCAAAATAAAGCTCTATTTGTGGGAAAATAATGATATAAATTTTATTTGGGTACAGCGTTGCATGACCGCAGAATTGTCAGTTAACCACTTAAGGACCGGAAGAATTTGCCCCCTAATGACCAGGCCATTTTTTGTGATATGGCACTGCGTCGCTTTAACTGACAATGCCGCAGTCGTGCTACGTTGTACCCAAACAAAATTTGTGTCCTTTTATTTATTTTCCCCCACAAATAGAGCTTTATTTTGGTGGTATTTGATCACCTTTGCGATTTTTAGTTTTTGCGCTATAAACAAAGAGTGACAATTAAAAAAAATATATATATATTTTTTTCTTTTTGCTATAATAAATATCCTCCAAAAAATAAAAAAATCTTCCTCAGTTTAGGCCATTATGTATTCTTGCGGCAGACAGATCGGACACTTTTGACACTTTTTGTAGGACCATTGACATTTATACAGCGATCAAAGTTAAAAATAGCCACTAATTACTGTATAAATGTCACTGGCAGGGAAGGGGTTAACACTAGGGGGTGATCAAGGGGTTAAGTGTTTCCTAGGGAGGTGTTTCTAACTGTATGGGGGCTGGGCTGACTGGAGGAGGAGAGAGATCGTTGTTCCTAATCACTAGGAACAGACGATCTGTCTCTCCTCCCCTGGTAGAATGGGGATCTGTTTGTTTACACTGACAGATCTTTGTTCTGCCTGTTTCTGGAGCGATCGTGGGTGGCCGGCAGACATCGAGTCCGCTGGACCCGCTGGTTGGCTCCCCCGCTTGTAAATGGGCGTACGAGCCCGATGTACAATGATGGCGATTTGCGCTGGGGAGCCAACTTGCCGCAGTACAACTGCGGCGGGCGGTTGGTAACTAGTTAAAGTAAGGGTGTGCCGTATCACAAAAAGTGGCCTGGAGGTAAATCTTCTGGAGGTCAAGTGGTTTAATTAGAGCAGGACTAAACTACATCTGAGCACTACAAACCAAAAATACTATTAAATTATTTTTTAACATTTAAAGCAAACTCACCCATCCATATATGTCTCCATGCTTTATTTGGTTGAAAAAATAGGATTTTTATAACAGCTTACCTGTAAAATCCTTTTCTTGGAGTACATCACGGGACACAGAGCGGCATAGTCATTACTATGTGGGTTATATAGATACCTTCAGGTGCTGGCACTGGCAACTTCCAAAACCGGAAGTACCCTCACCTATATAAGCCCCTTCCATCCGGGAGCACCTCAGTTTTGTAGCAAAGCAATAAGTGTCCCCAAAAGAGGGGTGGGAGCTCTGTGTCCCGTGATGTACTCCAAGAAAAGGATTTTACAGGTAAGCTGTTATAAAAATCCTATTTTCTTTCTCGTACATCACGGGACACAGAGCGGCATAGTCATTACTATGTGGGATGTCCTAAAGCAATGCCCAATGAGGGGGGGGATACACCATACATAAGCTGAGCGCTATCAGACATGAGGATCTTTTGCGGCCTGCAACACACTGCGCCCAAAGGCGACATCCTCCTGACTTCTAACGTCCACCTGGTAGAACCTAGTAAACGTGTGTACTGAAGACCGTGTTGCGGCCTTACAGATCTGAGCCAGGGAGGCCTGGTGATGCACTGCCCATGAAGTTCCAACTGCTCTTGTGGAGTGCGCTCTAACTTTGAACGGAGGCGGTCTCCTTCTCAAGCCATAGGCTTGCATTATGACCTGTCAAATCCACTTGGCTAAAGTAGATTTTGACGCTGCCTGACCCTTTCTGGGGCCTTCCGGCAGAATAAACAAAGTATCCGTTCTACGAATCTGAGCAGTGGCTTTTAGATAAGCTTTAACTGCTCTTACTACATCCAAAGAATGCAATAACTTTTCCTCTACCGAACTAGGTTTGGGGAAAAAAGAAGAAAGAACCACATCTTGGTTCAAATGAAATCTTGATACCACCTTAGGAAGAAAGGCTGGATGAGGACGTAACACTACTCTGTCCTTATGGACAACCAGATATGGCTCCCTACAGGACAAGGCGGCTAATTCCGATACTCTTTTAGCCGAACAAATGGCTACTAGAAAAAACAATTTCCTGGTGAGAAGAACCAAGGAACTATGCTGTAATGGTTCAAATGGTTGTTTCTGTAGAACCGACAGAACCAGGTTTAGATCCCATGGACATATGGGAATATTAACCGGAGGACTAATACGCATCACTCCTTGTCTAAAGGCTTTGACTAGTGAATGCGAAGCCAAGGGCCTTTGAAAAAATATTGACAAGGCCGAAAACTGACCTTTGATAGTACTCAAGGCAAGCTTCCTATCTACAGCCCACTGTAGGAAGTCCAGACTCCTACCTATTACGTACTTATGTGGATGCCATTTCTTGGCCTCACACCACGCGATGTACGCCTTCCAGATTCTATAGTAGATCTGCCTGGATACCGGCTTCCTGGCATTGATCATGGTAGGTACCACAGGATTAGAGAGCCCTCTCTTTTTTAGAATGTGGGCTTCAATAGCCAGGCCGTCAAACCTAGGGCTGGTAAGGAAGGGTGGTATATCGGTCCTTGCGAAAGCAGGTCCGGACGATGTGGGAGGGTCCAAGGACTCCCCACTGACATTTTACAATCTCCGCGTACCACGCTCTTCGGGGCCACGCTGGAGCCACCAGAATCACTGGTTGCTTTTCTACCCTGATTCTGCGGAGTAATCGAGGTAACCATTGTGGCGGTGGGAATGCATATATCAGCTTGAACTGATCCCAAGGGAACACTAGAGCATCCGAGCCGCAAGCTAGGGGATCCCTTGTCCGAGAGACAAACCTGTCCACCTTTGTGTTGAATCTGGATGCTAGAAGATCTACATCCGGTGTTCCCCACCGCTGACATATTGTCCCGAAAACCTTGGGGTGAAGGGACCATTCCCCTGGGCATAATTGCTGGCGACTTAGAAAGTCCGCCTTCCAATTCTCCACTCCTGGAATGAATACCGCAGATATGGCTGGGACATATCTTTCTGCCCATTTCAGGATGTAATTTACTTCCCTCTGGGCTGCACGACTCCTGGTGCCACCCTGATGATTGATATATGCCACTGCTGTGGCATTGTCTGTTTGAATTCTGACAGGGGACCCTTGGAGTTTGGATGTCCATGCTACTAGGGCATACCGGGCTGCTCGTATCTCTAAGAGATTGATGGGCAGGGCCTTTTCTGCATCCGACCATCTGCCCTGGAGAGACCATTGCTCCAGTACTGCTCCCCAGCCTATAAGGCTGGCATCTGTAGTGACCACCTTCCAAGAAATCGGACTGAAGGATTTCCCTTTTTCCAGATTCTGGAGAACCAACCACCAACGGAGGCTCTTGCGAACGGAAGGGGACAAGGACATTGTAAGTCTAGGGCCTGAACTTTTTTGTTCCAGGCTGACAGTATGGCCCCTTGCAAATTCCTTGAATGGAATTGACAGTAGGGTACTGCTTCGAATGATGCCACCATTTTTCCCAGCAGCCTCATGCACAGGCGTATGGACGGCTGTCTTTTTTGTACCCACTAAGTGGATCAAATCTTTCAAAGACAACACCTTTCCTCGAGGCAAGAATATTTTTCTCTGGCCTGAATCCAACCTTAGCCCCAAGTATTCCAGACTTTTGACAGTTTTTTAGGGCTGACTTGTCTCGGTTGATAATCCAACCGTGAGATTCCATATACTTGATTGTCTTGTGAACGACCACGTCTAGTTTTTTCACTGAGTGGTCTATCAGCAACAAGTCATCTAGATATGCCATTATCATTACACCTTGTGTTCTTAGATTGGCCAATAAAGGGCCAGAATTTTTGTAAACACTCGTGGTGCTGTGGCCAGACCGAAGGGTAAGGCTCTGAACTGAAAATGGCGCCCTTCTACGGCAAAGCGTAGAAATTTTTGGTGGACTGGAAAGATGGGAATGTGCAAATAAGCATCTTTGATGTCGATCGCGGCTAACCAATCCTCCCCTTGTAGGGCAGTGGCCACCGATCGGACCGACTCCATCGGAAAGTCCTGATATACAGGAATTTGTTTAGCCCTTTTAGAATTAATATGGGCCTCCCGTCCCCGTTTGCTTCGGGACTGTAAAGAAGTTTGAGTAAAACCCGAACCCCCATTCTTCCAGGGGAACCTCCATAATTACTCCTTGGAGCAATAGTTGTTCTAGTGCCAACAGGAGGGACTCTCTCTTCCGGGGATCCCTTGGCACGTTTGACCTCAAAATGGGAAGGAGGAGAGTCTTTTAACTCCAATCTGTATCCCAGACTTACTGCGGAGAGCACCTATCTGTTTTGATCGTGTCCCGCCAGGTCTCTTGCGAACAACTGGAGTCCTCCCCCCACCCGACTGAGTGGAGGCAACTCTTCAATGAATTTAACTTTGGGGGAGGTTTTGTACCTCCCCTGACCCAGGGTTTCTCATTACCCTGCGATTGTCCCTGTTTTTTACCCCCGGGAATTGACCGAGGAGGCCGTCGGAACTGTTACACAGCCGATGCCCCAGGGACTGGAGAAGCAGGCCTCTTAAAGAGGGACCTCTAACTCTGTTTTTAACCGGCAAGAGTGTATTTTTACCGCTGGAAATTTTCTGGATATATTTGTCCAGGTCTTCCCTGAATAAGCGTTCACCATGAAATGGGACGCTAACCAGCCATTCTTTACAGGGAGCTTCAGCAGACCAGTTTTTGAGCCATAGAAGCCTACGCATATGTACTACAGACAGCGTAAGGCGGGAGGCCTGATGGATTGAATCCTTTATGGCGTCAACCGCAAAGCCTAAGGCTCTAGGTAGATCAGCTAGGGCAAGGGCCTGCTGATCTGTCAAGTCCCTCAAGACCTGTTTCAACTGATCCCTCACTGCTTAGCAGACCCCACTGCTGGTTGTGTCACCAAGCTTGCTGTAGAAAGAAGCAGATTTTCATAAGGACTCCAATCTTTTATCTATTGGGTTCTTGAACATTTGGACATTATCCACTGGACATGTCAGTGATTTATACACACAAGAGATGGCTGCGTCCACTGTAGGGACCTTCCATTTTTTGATGAACTTATCCTCCATGGGATAGACCACCGGAAATCTCTTGGGGGGAATAAATATTTTCTCAGGATGTTTCCAATCCTGGTAAATGAGCCCTTTCAGTAAAGGGTGAAGTGGAAAAGAACAGACAGTCTGGGGGCTTCTAGCGACCCCAACGAGGATACAGTAGTGGTTGATGGTTCCGCAAGGTGCATTTTTAAATGCTGATCGGACCATGTTAGTCAGAGACTGAACCCATAATCTTTCAGCTTGAGATGCTGAGAAAAGGTTCCTCCACTGTTGATTCCTCTATAACAGAATCAACCTCATCCTGATCCCCTTCAGGCAGGTCGATCCCTGTATGGGACTGTTGCTCTGCTAACAGGCACTCTGAAGGAGGAGACGGAGATCGGGCGTGCTTTCCCTGTGACAGGGAGGCAGCGATCAATGTTGACAATCTCTCTCTAATCCTCCCAGAGCTGAGGAAAAAACCTCCTCTGTTACATACACAGGAGCAGGTGAACTGAGGACAGCCACAGTACCAAGTACCCCTGCGGGGTCTCTACGGTCACTTACCTCTGAACTTCAGGGGAGACTGGTGCAGCAGAAGCATGTCCAAGGTCCTGAGACCCCCTTCGCTTCCTGGAAGATTCAGTTCCGGAGCTTCTGGACGGCATATTCCTAAGCCTAAAGCTGAGGTATTCCAGCCGTAATACACCACTTTTACTGATAATAGTCTAGCACAATTGCTGCTATATAACAGTTGGTGTCTACTAAAGTGCCTTTCTAGGGGATGCCTGCATCAACCGCCTCTGTGTGCCTTTATACTGTTGCTAGCTCTGTCTGTGCACTTCAATAGCCAGCTATGATTGTGCTTTAAAACACGCTGGACGCCCGCACATGCGCAGTAGCGCCGCGGCGCACACCGAGCGTCATCCACCCGCTCCGCCCCTTTTTCCAGATCGCCTCTATATATAGAGGCGCGTGCACGTGCGCGGGCACGTGCGCCTTCGGCGCCTTTTTTGAAAAAAATAAGGAGCTAGATGGGAGCCAGGGTCCCTGCCGCAGGGCCCGGGGATGGATGAGCGCAGCAACAGGGCAGAGGAGACAGCTTCCCAGCAGAGAACTTACCAACTACCTGGATTTGATTTTGGAAGAAAAAAATCCACATTACAAGAAAAAGAACCATAGCGGCCTCTAGTGTCTAACACAGGTACCGCGGTCTTACTTTTTTTTTTTTTTTTTCTTGCCTACTATTAAAATCTTTACATTTTCTCAGTAGTAACAGGCATACACAGAATATTACCGGGAATACCTTAGGTAACAGGCAGAAAGACAAAATAGGCTTGGGGTCCCTCAATAGAACCAAGTTCCTGAGGGCCCCCACTTACCTTTTCCTCGCCGCAGGACTCTGTTTGGTCCACAGAAGCCCAAACTTCACCTATCACGGCAGGCATTGTAATTAAACCTTCAGGGACCGGGTTCCCAAGGATTCCACTCCCCTGGACCTGTATAGCACCCTGCACAGAAAACATCTTGGTCGTGGGTATGACCAGAGCTCTGGATCCCAGGGTCCAGCCCTCCTAAGAGAGGCATTACAGGCAACACCTTGCTCTTCTCTTGCAAGGCCCGGGTACCGACCGTTTAGCTGTGAAGCTTTTTTGGTCGGATCCGGAATAGCTTACTGAGGCCCAAAAGAACCTGTACGCAAGCTCAGTGAAAAACACATGTTACTTCTTGGCCAACACCTTAGACACTGGCAAAAAACTGAGGTGCTCCCGGATGGGAGGGGCTTATATAGGGGAGGGTACTTCCGGTTTTGGAAGTTGCCAGTGCCAGCACCTGAAGGTATCTATATAACCCACATAGTAATGACTATGCCGCTCTGTGTCCCGTGATGTACGAGAAAGAAAACACCACTGCAGTAAGGGGAAATGATTAACCCCTTCCCGCCCGCCCTGGTGTCCACTTTAAAAGTTCTTAACACCCGTTGGGGCAAGAGGAGTCGGCAATCATGTGACCACTGTGATTGGCTGTCGCCATACCTCCCAACTTTTTGAGATGGGAATGAGGGACACCTATCAGCAAAAGTATGCAGGCATAGGACACACACCCCCTTAAAAGAGAATTGTACAAAAAACAAGATTGGTTAAACCCACAAGTGCTTTTTTACCACTACAATTCCTTCATATTGGGTTTTGGAATTGCAGCAATTTAGAAATTGGATGAAAGGTTTAGCACTGGAAAACACTTTTTATATACATCTATATAGATCAGACCAAAATGAGGGACAAATGAGGGACAAAGGGACTTTGTTCCAAATCAGGGACAGTCCCTCAAAATCAGGGACAGTTGGGAGCTATGGCTGTCACGGTAATCACATGATTGGAAGCTGATTGCACTGTCCACCGATGTTTAATTGGGGCCGAGAGCCATTTTGCAGCAGCAGCTTAGTGTCTGTTCTGGGAGTGCACAGGGAGCGTGCTCCCTGCATATATACTCATTGCCTGTCTGTCAGGAAAGGTTTCACCTGATGGTGGCGCTGTCGGTTCTGTGGGTCGTAGTACTGGTGTCCACAAGCGGGTTTCTCCTGACAGTCTGGAATTGTCAAAGGTTTCACCTGCTGGTGGCACTGTTAGACCTTTGGGCCGCAGTACCGATGTCCACCAGTGGGTGTCTCCTGGCAGTATGAAGCCAACATCATCCCCTGCGATCAGGCGTCACCTGAGGCTGATTGCAGGTGTGTGTATTAATACCCGGCAAGCATTCACACTCTTGCCTTGGTATCTTCCTTGCGCCCTGACCTGTACCTGCAAACCTGTGCATCTGATCCTGATCCCATCTCTCCTGTTATCCTGCATCCCTACCCTGCAGCCTGATCCCGTCCACCTTCTCCCTGTCCTGTCTTGTTCCTTGCCCCCGTCTTCTGATCTCCTGTGTAGGACCCTGGCCTGGCTACGTTTTATGATTCCGGTACTCCCCATCTATTGTATATACTTATTGTTATTTGTGGGTCACTGTCTGGTTTGTTGTTCACTGTTTAGTATTGGAGGTGTTTTTTTTATTTATATCACTTATCTTAAACTTAATTATTCACTTTATATACGTTTGGTTTCCTCTGTCGCAGTTCACACGGTTCTGGTCACCCCTGTTCATGACACTGTCCAAAGAAGCATATGCGCGATGTGTGGGCATTAAAGCCCAGTTTTTTGCCGCTGCACATATGGGTTACAGGGGCATAAAGGGGTTTATGTAGCATTTTAGCTCAGACATGCAGGCAGGAGGGTGTGCTTAGCTGAGAATACCCCTCCTCCAGATGAAAGAAAAACAAAAAGGCAGATGGAGACCTATTGGATATATGACGTAATTTTAGCCTAGGCCAGAAACCAGGAAGCAACTGAATAATAAACATTTTTTTTAAACGAGTAGCTATACCTTCCTATCTATTTGCTATAGGCTAGCAGCATAAGGAATTAAAAATGGTTAATCTTGACTGCAAGAATATAGTTCCACTTTAACCACATAAGGACCGCCGCACGACGATATACGTCGACAGAATGGCACGGCTGGGCACAAGGGCGTACAGGTACGTCCCCTTTAAGATCCCAGCCGTGGGTCGCGTACGTGCCACCGGCGGCGCGCTTGTGACCCGGTCCAAAGCTCCATGACCGCGCACCGATCGCCACTGGTGTCCCGCGATCGGGTCACAGAGCTGAAGAACGGGGAGAGGTAAGTGTAAACAAACCTTTCCCCGTTCTTCCTAGTGGCATGTCAGTGATCGTCTGTTCCCTGTCATAGGGAACGACGATCAGTGATGTCACACACTAAGCCACGCCCCCCTACAGTAAGAATTACACATTAGGGCACACTTAACCCCTACAGCGCCACCTAGAGGTTAACCCCTTCACTGCCAGTGTCATTTTCACAGTAATCAGTGCATATTTATAGCACTGATCGCTGTAAAAATTACAATGGTCCCAAAATGGTGTCCGATGTGTCCGCCATAATGTCGCAGGCACGATAAAAATCGCTGATCGCTGCCATAACTAGTAAAAAAAATAATATATTAATAAGATGCCATAAAACAGTCCCCTATTTTGTAGAAGCTATAACTTTCTCAAGACGTCTTCCAGGACGGCACAATGAGAGATGACTAGTCCACCTGACAGGAAACACAATCAATCAAAGAGGTTAAAAACCCCACCCCTCCCTGTGCTCCTCAGTTTTTTGATTGTGTTTCCCCACAGCGAAACCGTTTGTTATTTTCTAAAGACCTAAAGGCCTGGTGCTGGAGGTCTCCCCCTGGGACCTAGGTCGAATGCTTAGGAAGCCTCTGGACCTAGCAGGACGGGCTCATCCTTCCTGGGGGGTCCCCCTTTTGTTGTAACATACTCAGGGGGGAAGGAATAGCCTTGAAGAACCCCCCTGAGTTTTCTGAAGCCCTAAGGTACAGGGTACCTGGAAGCTTCAGGGGCCAAATGTTTCCTCTTTTTTTCTCCCTACCTGGTGGGTGTCCACTTCGGAGGGGGGGCTGGCAGGTCTCCCGCAGATGCGGTGGTGAACCCAGCGGTGAAGCGCTGTTCTGGCTATTGGCGCCGCTCAGGCATGTGCGGCGCCATTTTCCCATGGCCTGGAGGACTCATTGATTTCCTCCTCTAGCGCCTGGAATGACGTCACCGCGTGCCGCGCCACTTCCGGTTTCCGGTCTACGGCAAGATGGCGACGGCCGGCGTCTTTTCAGCCAGCTTCCACTATAAAGATGCCAGGAAAAGAGGCGCCCATTCCTCCTGTTTGCTCTTAGCGACACGGTTTGAGCCCGGATGGCGCATGGAGCATGAGGAAAGGCCCGGTACGGCCAAGGCTACAGAGGAGGCCACAGGAGGTGAGTCCTACCCAGCCAGCAGGGGTTATGATGGGGGAGGTACCCCGACTCTTCCCCCTTTTGCTCTGCACAGGGGTGTTTGGTACTAAAAAATTTCCCTGTGTATATTTGTTTTTTCTGCAGGAGGGGACGTCACTGCCCAGGGGTCTACCAGCCGTCCCTCTAAAGCCCCTGCTCGCATCAAAAGATGTGGCTACTGCAACGATAGGTTGCCTCCAGACTATTCCAGACCTTTCTGCTTTAAATGCATTCAGAAATTGGCTGGAAAAGAAACATCTCAGGTCATGAAAGACTTCCTGTCTGTCCAGACCCAGATGCTGACTACGCTTAAGGAATTTCAATCCTCACTCAAGTCTAGGGAACCAGAACCTCAGACAAGTGGGGGGGGCTCTTCCTCTCAGGAGAGTTCTTTGACTCCCAGGGTAGTTAAAAGACGGCCGCAGCCTCTAAAATCCCTACCTTCACAGGGTTCGGGGCTGGAGGAGGATTCAGATATCTCCGATCGAGAAGTATCTGATGAGGGTCTGGTGGATAGTCAGGCAGAGGACGAGGAAGAGGGCTCCAGACCAGGAAGGCACATCTTCTCGGCCGATGATATGGAGGGCCTCCTTGGGGCAATTTATACTTCTGAGGAGATCCAGGAGCCTGCGGAACAAGTTTCCGCACAGGATAGAATGTATCAGGGTTTGTTGAAGTCTCAACCCAGAACCTTCCCCGTCCACCAGGCACTGAAGGACATTATCCTTCAAGAATGGAAGGATCCTGAAAGGAAGCTTTTAAGACCAAAAACGTGGAAACGTAGGTTCCCTTTCAAGGAGGAAGATGAAGATAGGTTCTTCAAAACACCCAGATTGGATGCTTCCTTAGCCCAGGTATCCAAACAGTCTGACCTCTCCTTTGAGGATACTGGTAACCTCAAAGATCAGATGGACCGGCGTGCTGAAACCACCTTGCGGAGGGCCTGGGAAGCCAATGCGGCAGCCATGAGCCCGGCGCTGGCTTCAGCATGCGTAGCCAGGAATGCAGATGCATGGATCTCAAAATTAACGGACCATGTTTCAGGCACTTCCAAATCCAAGGAAGTCTTGGAGTCGTTGCAGCTAATAGTTAGCGCGGTGGCATACCTAGCGGACACAGCGGTAGAAACCGTAAGAACCACCGCAAAGACTGGAGCCCTCTTAAACTCTGCTAGAAGAGCTGTATGGGTCAAAACTTGGGTTGGTGATAGTGCATCCAAGACCCGTTTATGTGGTCTCCCATTTGAGGGCTCCCTTCTTTTCGGTACAGGACTTGACCAAGCCCTGTCCAGGTCCACCGAAAAGGGTAAGAAGTTTCCTACCAAACCTAAAAAGGAAAAAAGGAGATTTTTTCGAGGCCCCCAGGGTAAGAACCGGTCTTCAGACAAAAGACCTGTCAATACTAGGAGGTGGAGTGCTGGCAAGGACAAACAGAAGGGAGGTATCCTTTTCTCCAGCCAAAAGCCTAATGACAAGAACTCTAAGTGACGTAAGGGTAGGGGGAAGGCTTTCCCAGTTTCTCCCCAGATGGGAAAGCATATCTCAGAGCCCCCATGTCCTCCAAATCTTAAAAGAGGGCTACAAGCTAGAGTTCCTTCACTCCCCTCCCCCGAAGTTTCTGGTAACACATCTACCCAGGGACCCCTTAAAAGCTGCAGGTCTGGTACAGAATGTCTCAGAACTGGAAAGGCAGGGAGTAGTTATCCCGGTACCTACAGAACAACAAGGTTTGGGCGTCTATTCCCACGTTTTCGTTGTTCCAAAGCCGTCAGGGAAGCATCGGCTTATAATAAACTTGAGACCCTTGAACGCTTATCTGCGTCGCAAGAGGTTTCGGATGGAGAGCGTGTACACTCTCGGGAAGCTTCTTCTGAGGGGGGTGTTCATGGTGACCATAGACCTAAAGGACGCCTATCTACACGTCCCGATATTCCCAGCACATCAGGCCTTCCTCAGGTTTGCAATCACTTCCGCCCAGGGAGTGCAGCATTGGCAGTTTGCTGCGCTTCCCTTCGGACTGTCATCCAGTCCAAGAGTCTTTACAAAGATCATGGCGGAGGTGATTGCTTACCTGCACCTGCAGGGTATAGCAGTAGTCCCCTACCTCGACGATCCGCTTCTCTACAATCAGAATCGAGATCTCCTTCTTGCAGACCTGGCCAGGGTCGTGAGCACCTTGGAAAGCCTGGGGTGGATCATCAACAAAGAAAAATCCTCGATGGTCCCAGAACAGAAGAAAGTTTACTTGGGATTCCTAGTGGATTCCTTAGAAAGAAAACTTGTTTTACCCCAGGACAAGGTCCAAGGTCTTATGACAACGGTCAGGTCTATGTTGGAGGCAGAGGAATCCTCCTTCAGAAGCATCATGCGGGTGCTGGGTCTAATGACCTCTTGCATCCCAGCGGTGCCGTGGGCTCAGCTCAACTCCAGACCTCTCCAAGAATTCCTTCTATCCTCTTGGGACGGATCAAGGGAATCTCTAGACTACAGGGTCCCCATCCCAGTTGTGGCAAAGGAATCTCTGAGGTGGTGGCTCCTTCCTCAGAATTTACTGGTGGGTCGTCTGTGGAGTCAGTCCAACCCTCTCAGGATAACCACAGACGCAAGCGCCTGGGGTTGGGGGGCTCACTTAGACGAGCTCAGAGCTCAGGGTTCCTGGAACCGAGGTCAGAGGGGCGCCTCCTCAAACCTCCGGGAATTGTTGGCGGTCCGGGAGGCTCTAAAGGCCTTCGAGGAGAGAGTCAGGGGCCGAGATGTCCAGATTCTATCCGACAATGCCACCACAGTGGCATTCCTGAACCATCAGGGAGGCACCAGGTCGCGTACCCTTCTGGCTTTGTCTCTGGAGATCCTGAGCTGGGCAGAGCTCCGGATTCCCTCTATCACAGCGGTTCACATAAAAGGGGTTCACAACGTAGAGGCGGACTTTTTAAGTCGCCACCCGATTCTCCAGGGAGAATGGGAGTTGAACACAGAGGTGTTCGATCTGGTGTGCCAACGGTTCGGCAATCCGGAGATAGACCTCTTCGCCCGCAGGGAAAACAAAAAGCTAAAGAGGTTCTTTTCCCTGATCCGGGAATGGGGCTCAGAGGGAGTGGATGCGCTGGCCCAGGTGTGGAGTTTTCATCTGGCCTATGCCTTTCCCCCTCTGGGTCTGATTCCGAGGATCCTGCAGAAGCTGGACCTCTCAGAATGCTGTCTCATTTTGGTCACCCCCTGGTGGCCCAAGAGAGCCTGGTTTCCCACTCTGGAGAACTGGTCTGTAGCTCCCCCTCTTCATCTACCAGTTCGGTCAGACCTTCTTCTTCAGGGTCCGGTCTTCCACCCAGAGCCCAGCTTCTTCAAACTGACGGCCTGGTGCTTGAAAGGCAGAACCTGCGGGAGAAGGGCTGTTCAGAGAGAGTGATCACCACTCTCCTCTCTAGTAGAAAGGAGGTCACCAGGCGGATTTATGCTAAGGTGTGGGGGGTCTTCTCTCGCTGGTGTTCAGAGAGAGGTTTCCTAACAGGAAACTTCGGTCATTCTGGAATTTCTCCAGGATGGAGTTGATCTGGGGCTGGCTACCAAGACACTAAGAGTTCAGGTAGCAGCCTTATCTTACTTCCTGGACAGAAGATTGTCCCAGGACCCGTTGATTAAAAGATTCTTGTCAGCTAGGGACAGAATGTCTCCAGTACAGATCTCTAGGGTTCCACCCTGGGATCTCTCCTTGGTTCTAGAACAGTTAACTAAGGCTCCGTTCGAGCCTTTAGACAGTATTTCTATTAAACTTCTCATAGTTAAGTTTACCTTTCTGCTGGCGATAACGACAGCCAAAAGAGTAGGTGATATGCAGGCTCTGTCAATTAAAGAGCTGTTTTTTCGTTTATTTGAGGACAGGGTTGTTCTCAGGCAGGACCCCCTGTACCTTCCCAAGGTAGTATCAAAATTTCATAGAACGCAGGAAATAATACTCCCTTATTTTTGTTCCAATCCCCAGAATGAAAGGGAGGCTTCCTTTCATTGTTTGGATGTCAGACGATGTCTGCTTTCTTATTTGGATAGAGTTAGCATTTTCAGAAAAACCAGCCACTTATTTATTAATTTTTCTGGTCAGAAAAAGGGCCAACAGGCTTCTAGAGTAACCATAGCTAGGTGGATAAAACAAGCAATCTCCCTAGCTTATGACCAGGCTGCTAAGACAGCCCCGAAGGTTAAAGCACATTCCACACGGTCTCTGGCGACCTCCTGGGCAGAAAGGGCCGGAGCTTCGATCGAACAAATCTGCCAAGCTGCGACATGGTCAAGCCAGAACACTTTTTTGAAGCATTATAGAGTGGAGTTGCTGTCGCCTCAGGACCTCTCATTTGGTAGGAAGGTCCTGCAAGCGGTCGTCCCACCCTAAGGTAGGCCTGCAAATTACTTGCTTCTCTCTCATTGTGCCGTCCTGGAAGACGTCTTGAGAAAAGTACCAGTTACTTACCGGTAATGGTCTTTCTGGTAAGTCTTCCAGGACGGCAGGCCTACTTCCCACCGCTCTGGTTAAGTATATTAATATATATATATATATATAGAGTTGTTGTGGTATGTTGTTTTCACTCTCGTGCACTAGTGTGGAGTACTTTTTCACAAACTGAGGAGCACAGGGAGGGGTGGGGTTTTTAACCTCTTTGATTGTGTTTCCTGTCAGGTGGACTAGTCATCTCTCATTGTGCCGTCCTGGAAGACTTACCAGAAAGACCATTACCGGTAAGTAACTGGTACTTGTTGCTCAAATCAATCAATAAACGTTTATTGCGATTTTTTTTTTTTTTTTTTTTTTTATCACCAAAAATATGTAGAAGAATACGTATCGGCCTAAACTGAGGAAATAAAAATGTTTTTTTTTTTATATATTTTTTGGGGATATTTATTATAGCAAAAAGTAAAAAATATGTGTTTTTTTTTCGAAATTGTCGCTCTATTTTTGTTTATAACGCAAAAAATTAAAACCGCAGAGGTGATCAAATACCATCAAAAGAAAGCTCTATTTGTGGGAAAAAAAGGACGTCAATTTTGTTTGGGAGCCACAACGCACGACCGCGCAATTGTCAGTTAAAGTAACGCAGTGCTGAATCGCAAAAAGGGGCCTGGTCCTTTAGCAACAAAATGGCCAGGGGCTTAAAGTGGTTGTAAACCCACTTACACAACATGCACCTACAGGTAAGCCTAGATTAAGGCTTACCTGTAGGTGCATGAAATATCTCCCTAACCTACACGGTTTAGGAGATATTTGCATTTAAAACCGGCGCCGATGACGTCACGCTCATGCGCACTAGCGGGCCGGCATAGTAGCCGGATTTCTGAATGTATTTAGCCGGCCCGAGCGCGCGTGCGTGTGACGTCATTGCCGCTCCGGGGCCAATCACAGCGTCGGAGCGGCGATACACGGAAGGGACATCGAGGCAAGATGGCGGCGGGGGTGTCCGAGCACCGCTGCGGGGGCTTCGATCTAAGGTAAGTAATTCATAATGAGCTAGTATGCTGGTCATACTAGCTCATTATGCCTTTGTCTTGCAGGTATTTATTTTTTTCTTTTTTTTTCTTTTGGGGTTTACAACCACTTTAAGTGGTTAAGGCACAACAGTTAAACTGCACCTATGCAGTCACTCTCATTGCCATTTTTAGCCCAAATTTTTAAATGACGCTCACATTGCTTACTGTTTTTTCACTGCTGAATTTATAGCCCCTGAGATGACACCCCTGAGATCAAGATACAAAATATGGATAAACCTCTAGTACATTCCATTCTATCCAATCACTTTATTCTGCAAAACCACTAGATATCTCTTTTGTAGTCCTGATGTTCAAGTGTGCTTACAAAGGAATCTATCACAACAGAACTAGCTAGTTACTTTTACAGACTCGGTATCCAAGATGCAGATTCCGGGGGGCATTAAGTTGATCCTTCGTTCACTATGTAGTGAGTCGCTTATCTTGCACACACATACTGTATATAAAGGTCCTGGTACTGGATTTTTATATTGTTCTTGATCAGTGATTTACCAAGTGTTGAAGGAAAAGTAAAGATGACAGCCTCTGTGCATTCATCTTGAATAGCAAGTCAAAATGGCAGCTTACATATTTCTGTCTTGACAAGCTACAGACCTTTTTGAGCAATTTTTCCCATATAGAATTTTAACTTGGACCTCTCCAGACTTTTCTGAAATCAAATACTGCTGTGGAAATGGGAATAAAAAAGTTTGTCATTCATTGCGTCTGACTTGACTTGAGTTATAGTTGTATAGGCTTGGTAATTTGGCTTTAAGTTTATCTAGATCCAAAACTTATTTTGCTGCATCATTGACCACTTGTGAGTAATTCTTCTTCTTTTTTTTTTTTTTTTGCAAGCAGCAACAAATATAGGATTGAATGTATGTCAAACACAATGGCATTTTACATATTCTACTCAAGTCCTACATATGGGCTTCAAAAACAGCATCACATTTAAAACGGTATTAAACTCAAAAGCAAACATTTTATTATATTGCAGCTTACCATTTCTTAGATGTGACGGCTGCATTCGTTTTTTCTTTTTCAGGCTTTGTTTCTTTTTATTTTCACCTGGTCATCCAGCCAGTAAATATATTTTATTTTTCAACAGAGCAAGCTTTCCTGCAATTGTATCATTGTCGAAACAAACCACTTACCAGTGATGGGTGCTTACAATGATCATCTTTTATTTATTCATGTAAAACCCTTATTCCAAAATAAAAATGTTGTTGTAACTGCTTGTGAAACTACAGTGTGAGCTGGAGTTTGGCTTCAATTTTTTAGTGTATGTAAATGTTCTAGTCCATCTAACACTCCCTTCCCCTCAGGTTAACCATGCTACTGTCCAAAGGTGCCCCTGTGCTCCTTCATCCAATGTGGTGGCACTCCAATACTGGAGGTGTGTTACTGGCCAGATCACCGGGTGAAAACAGAGGGGAAAAAACCTAAAAAAGAAAACCGATGCAGCCACCACATCTAATGATTAGTAGGCTGCAGAGGCGGCTCTCTAATTAGGCAAATTAGGCGGTCACCTAAGGCCTCGCACTCACAGGGGCCTCGCGGCTGCCTAATTTACCTGTGATCAATACTAATGTCGGCATCATTGGCTCTCTCTATTACCCCTCTCTCTTTCTCACCTCCCCCTCTCTCCCCCCTCTTGCTTTGGCTGAATATGTCTGCCAATTTGCTTGAATTATTTTTCCCATTATGGGCCTGAGTGGGGCCACATGTCTAAGTTTTGCCTAAGGCCTCAAAAAGCCTAGAGCCACCTCTGGTAGGCTGCTATATATTACATGTTTGGTTTTGGGTTTAACTCTGCTTTAGGACAGCACATTTAAATAAGAATTCCTGGTATGGAATTGAAAAGCTTTCTCTGATTGGACGAGGTGGAGAGTGTGACGTTAACACTCCACCTCTCCAACTCGTCTATCAGATAACGATTTGCATTCGTTGGAGAAAATGCAAAGCCTTTTGTGAATGGCGCTCATGTGGTGCGGTAAGCCTCCTGGGTTCAAAGTGCATCACAGCAGGTGCTGGGCACTGGACCCAGAAGCCAGTGGAGATCACTGGAGTAGTGGTCTACTACAGTGATTTCCAGCTTCTAGAGGGATCCCACAGGTATGGTATATCTAAGCTGGACCAATGTAAGGTTTCGGCTCCGTGGCTCACTAAGAGGCTGAGCCAGCTGCCAGTCAGGCATTTGGGATCTCTCCAGAGCCTGTATATAGACATCAGCTGACAGCGGGCTTTAGCCCATTGTCGGCTGCATATGGGTTACAGGAGTGCAAAACTAAGTACACTCCTGTGATCCACAGGAGAAGTAAGGCCAAAGGAGCTTTGGCTCTTCTACTTCTCCTTTTTAAAGTGGTTCTAAAGGCTGAAGGTTTTTTAGTTTCATGCATTTTTTGGTCCCTCCGAACCAGGGATGTTCACAATAGCCTTGGCTGTCCCGGGACTCTCCCTCTTCCTTTTCCGAGGTGGCAGTGGGAGCCACTGCTGTCAATCACAGCCAGTGAGCCAATGAGGAGAGAACGGGGGGGGGGCGAGAAGAGTGGCTTGGGAGCGAGCATGCAGCGGTGCCCCCAGGGCAAGCGGCTTTCTCTGCGGGCACTGCTCAAAGGGGAGGAGCCAGGAGCGCCAGCAGGGGACCCCAAAAAAAGAGGATCGGAGTTGCTCTGTGCAAAACCACTGCACAGAGCAGGTAAGTATAACATGTTTGTTATTTCAAAAAACAAAGCTTTATTACCACTTTAAGTATAGCATGTAAGCAACTATGAGTTTTACGTACAAAGCATGATGTTATGGCTCCTCAACCACCAATCAGACCTGTGCTGAAAGATTAAATCTGATTGGTGACTTTAGGGAAGTAACTCTAATGCCGTGTACACACGACCGTTTTTAATGTCATTGAAAAAAACGTTGTTTTTCTCGATGTGATTCTTCTCAAGCCTGCCTTGCCTACACACTATCGTGAAAAAAAATGCTCGAGCAAAGCGCTGTGACGTACAACACGTACGACGGCACTATAAAGGGGAAGCTCTATTCGGATGGCGCCACCCTTCATGTTAGTAAAGTTTGTTGAGCGACGATTCGCGCTTTTCAGCCTCGTGCTTTTCAGTCCGTTACAGCATGACGAATGTGCTATCTCCATTACGAACGCTAGTTTTACCAGAACGAGCGCTCCCGTCTCATACTTGATTCTGAGCATGCGCATTTTTTTTCACGTCGTTAAAGACCACACATGGCCGTTTTTTCATGACGAGAAAAACGACAATGTAAAAAACGACGTGAAAAATTAGAGCATATTCCAATTTTTTCATGGCCGTTTTTCACATTGTGAAAAATGCTCTGAAGCCCACACACGATCATTTTTAATGACCATTTTAAAAAATGTAATTTTTCTCGTCATTAAAAACGGTCGTGTGTACACGGCATAAGGCCTCATGCACGCAGGACATTTAAAATACGCCAGTGCTGCTGCCAGGAAAAAGCGACATTAAAAACACGCTGTTAGTCGTGTTTTTGATAAGTGTTTATGGGTGATTATAGGCGTTTTTTGTCATTAGCAATTTTTGGCATTTTTTGAGTAAAAATACTCCCTATAATGTAAAAACGCTGAACGCATCTAAACACTTGTTACAGTGTGGACACGTAGGTTAACATGGAGGGATGTTTAGATGCAGTAAAAAAAAAAAAAAAAAAACATCAGATGCCCCTAACAGCAGTGTAAAAACATTCTGTGTGCATGAGCCCTAAGGCTACTTTCACACTGAAGCACTGGGTGCGCTGGCGGTAAAACGCCGCTATTTTAGCTGTGTTTTACCGTTGTGTTTGCCGCGATTTGCGGGCGCTAGCAGGTGATTTTAACCCCCGCTAGCGGCCAAAAAAGGGTTAAACCCGCCCGCAAAAAGCCCTCAGGCTTTCACACTGGATACAAAGGAGCGGCTCTTTCAGGGCGCATTGCAGGCGTCATTTTTAGTGCAATAGCGCCTGCAAAGCGCCTCAGTGTGAAAGCAGCCTAAGGCCGCGTACACACGACCGTTTTCCATGACGAGAAAAATGGCATTTTTTTATTTGGTCATTAAAAACGATCGTGTGTGGGCTCCAGAGCATTTTTCGCGACGTGAAAAATGGGCATAAAAAATTTGGAACATGCTCTATTTTTTCTCGTCGTTTTTCAAAAAATGCGCATGCTCAGAAGCAAGTGATGAGACGGGAGCGCTCGTTCTGGTAAAACTAGCGTTCGTAATGGAGATGGCACATTCGTCATGCTGTAACGGACTGAAGAGCACGAGGCTGAAAAGGGCGAATCGTCTCTCACCAAACTTTACTAACACGAGGATCAGCAAAAGCAGCCCAAAGGGTGGCGCCACCTGAATGGAACTTCCCCTTTATAGTGCCGTCGTACGTGTTGTACGTCACCGCGCTTTTCTGAAGCATTTTTTTTCACGATAGTGTGTAGGCGAGGCAGGCTTGGGAAGAATCACGTAGAGAAAAACGTTGTTTTTTTCAAAAACGGTCGTGTGTACGCGGCATGAGGCTGGGTTCACACCATCGCCGGATCCGTAGCACAGCAGGGGTCCAGTGCATGCTGGTTCGCTGCTTCAGGCCCGATTTCAGCCCAAATTTGGAGCTGAAACGGACCAAAGAAACGCATACGGACCAAAAAATCGCACCGGACCTGCTGCAGAGATACGTGAACCCGGCTCTGTAGAGAGCCAGTCACATTCTCCTGCTATGCGAAGTGGATGCGGTATTTCACCGCATCCAAATTCGCATAGGTGTGAACCCAGCCTAATTCTTCTAAAGAACATGCTGATACAGAAGATTGATTTGATAATTGTGTTGTACCTCCTTGCTTTCATATCCACGCCACTAAAGTTTTAACTGTCTTACTAAACATGCAGTCATGGTTTGATAAGCTTCACAGTCATTTCAAAGTGCTGCCTCTAATTATATGCATTTGTTTTTTTGTTTCATTTATTATTGGTTTATTTTACTTTTGATTTATAGTAATGTGTTAAAAATCCGGAAACAAAAAGTAAAGGATGGGCTACCAAATGGAACTGTTTTTTTTTTTTTTTTGTAAATGTTAAATCACAAGATGTGTTATTCATGGTGACAAGGCCACTATGAATCACTGTGTTTGATGTTGATGCAGATAATTAGTTCTCTGTTAATTGAATTAGAAATAAAAAAAATGTAAATGTTTCCACATATCATTATTCATTAATCATCTTCAATGATGTAATGGCTTACCATTTTTAAGGGCACTTTGGCTCACAACAAATTATTCAAGACTGACCCCTGTTTTTTTTTTGTTTTTTTTGGCTGGCAGTGTTTCTTTCTGTGCCAGCTTTCCATAATTGTATATGGCTGCTTTTTCATATCACTACAATACTGTGAGATGTATCTTAAAACTCAAGCATTTTGTGCTAAACGTAACATCTCTGCACATTGATGCTGTCTGTGTGCTTGATCAATATTTAGATCCTATCTGATTATATAATGTTCTCCATAACATCACATAATGGCTTGCAGGGTCCAGAAACTAACCCACTTTCCCCCCCATATATTGTCCTACTTAGCTGTCATTCATTACCAGTGGCAAACTACTTATGCACTTTTTATTTTACTTTTTGGAAGTAAAGGCTTGCGTTTCTCTTCAGTAAAACATTTTTTTTTCTATGGACACAGCCTAGAAGATATAAACCATATAACCATAAGGGAGCGTTCTTTACAGTTCTAATTCTGTGCTTAGAAAATGCAGCGCAGGTTATCACAAGCATTGCTCAGTTTTATTACGACGCTTCCAGTAATGTTCTTATGCTGCACCCTCCTCAGCAGGATCACATTAGTGGTGGTATGGATCCAGACACTACCTAGACAGCTTTAGGACTCTATAATAAGTGCAACCGACTAGAAGTCAGAATCTTCACTAACTTTATAAAACTGTGGAAAGAAAATCATTAAAGGCAGGTACATGCAGAGACTTGGCACAGTAGTACAGTGTCTGCTGAGCTTAGACCAAAATGTACTGTGACTTTTCGGTCTCTTTTGTGAATTTCCCACTGCATTGGTCAAGAATTTCATTGTGCCAATTAATACATGTCACCTGCGTTTGCACTAGCAAGGGACTTGATTTGTCCTGCTTTTTTTTTTTTTTCTGTGAAAACCTCCCATATGGGATTTTTTTTAAAGTTATTACTATAAAGTAGAATTGCCTAGACAGCTCCAGACCAAACTTTTCTTAGGTTGGGATAGACTGGGAATAGACTTAAGTAAATACAGTACTTATGTCAAGTTTATTTTTTATTTTTATGTTTTGTTTTGTTTTGTTGTCACTATAAAGTGGAATTGCCTACGTGGCTCCAGCCAAAACTTTTCTTATGCTGCGTACACACGACCGTTTTTAATGTCATTGAAAAAAACGGCATTTTTCTCGACGTGATTTTTCGTGTTTCCTCTCAAGCCTGCTTTGCCTACACACTATCGTGGAAAAAAAATGTTAGAGTAAAGCGCGGTGACGTACAACACGTACGACGGCACTATAAAGGGGAAGTTCCATTCGGATGGCGCCACCCTTCATGTTAGTAAAGTTTGTTGAGAGACGATTCGCGCTTTTCAGCCTCGTGCTTTTCAGTCCGTTACAGCATGACGAATGTGCTATCTCCATTACGAACGCTAGTGATTCTGAGCATGCACATTTTCTGAGCATGCGCATTTTTTTTTCACGTCGTTAAAGCCCACACACGGCTGTTTTTCATGACGTAAAAAACGTCGTGAAAAATTAGAGCATGTTCCAATATTTCTCGTCGTGATTCTCTGCGTTTTTCTCGTCGGGAAAAATGCTGGAAAGCCCACACACGATCATTTTTAATGACCATTTAAAAAAAAAAAAATTATAATTTTTCTCGTCATTAAAAACGATCGTGTGTACGCGGCATTAGATGAGTTCTCTCTGAAGTCCTCCCAACGACTTCATAGCCTCCAGTTCATGAAGAGTCCCCTCTGGTGCTCCCTTAGAACTCAATCCCTCTAGAATCAATTCCGGTCTTTGGCAGGCTTTCCTCTGCAAAAAACTTGAACACCCAGATAGAACTCGGATGGGCCTAGCCACCGGCAGCCACCTGGATAGGCCTCGGGCTTCAGGTCTAGCAGCCAGGAACTGTACACGCATCCCCCCAGGCCGAAGCCCTGGGCAGGAAGACTAACCCTGATTACCTGACTTCTTTCCATTAAATAGCCTTTCCCAGCATGCTTGGCTAAATATGATTGGCTGAGAAAAGTATGTTTATCCATAACTTGAATATACTGTAGCTCATCATACTAGTGTCAAAGACAACAGTGCCACCTACTGACAAAGGGAAGAAGCCACAACTGAATAGAATTAGCACAGAAGTCATTTGACCAGTAAACACTACAAATTAGCCAGGCTGGCTACAACCCAGCATAACTAAATTTAACCCTTCATGTTAGTAAAGTTTGTTGAGAGACGATTCGCGCTTTTCAGCCTTGTGCTTTTCAGTCCGTTACAGCGGGACGAATGTGCTATCTCCATTACGAACTCTAGTTTTACCAGAACGAGTGCTCCCGTCTCATACTTGATTCTGAGCATGCGCATTTTTTTTCACGTTGTTAAAGCCTACACACGGCCGTTTTTCATGACGAGAAAAATGACGATGTGAAAAACGACGAGAAAAATAAGAGCATGTTCCAATTTTTTCTTGCCCATTTTTCACGTAGTGAAAAATGCTCGGAAGCCCATACACGATCATTTTTAATGACCATTTTAAAAATTTTAATTTTTTCTCGTCATTAAAAACGGTTGTGTGTACACGGCATTCGTTTTGGATAGACTGGGAATAGACTTGAGTAAATCCAGTACTTATGTCAAGTTTTTTTTTTTTTTTTTTTGTCACTATGAAGTAGAATTGCCTATATGGTTCCAGCCAAAACTTTTCTTAGGTTTGGATAGACTAATGCCGCATACACACGACCATTTTTCATGACGTGAAAAATGCCATTTTTTAAATTGGTCATTAAAAACGATTGTGTGTAGGCTCCAGAGCATTTTTAACGATGTGAAAAATGGCCTGCTCTATTTTTTCATGTCGTTTTTCACGTCGTTCTTTTTAACATCGTGAAAAACGGTAGTGTGTGTGCTTTTACGAGGGGAAAAAAAAGCGCATGCTCAGAATTAAGTATGAGACGGGAGTGCTCGTTCTGCTAAAACTAGCGTTTGTAATGGAGATAGCACATTCGTAATGCTGTAACGGACTGAAAAGCATGAAGACTGAAAAGCGCAAATCGTCTCTCACCAAACTTTATTAACACGAGGATCAGCAAAAGCGTCCCAAAGGGTGGCGCCATTCGAATGGAACTTCCCCTTTATAGTGCCGTCGTACATGTTGTACGTCACCGCACTTTGCTCAAGCATTTTATTTCACGATAGTGTGTAGGCAAGGCAGGCTTGAGAAGAATCACGTCGAGAAAAACTTTGTTTTTCTAAATGACATTAAAAACGGGCGTGTGTACGCGGCATCAGAATAGACTTGAATAAATACAGTAATTAAGTCACTTTCTTTCACTGTCCTTGATTTGTGCTGCTTTGTTCCTGTAAATGCCTCCCTTATGTGACTTGTTTTTTTTTATTATTATTATTTTAAATTAGCCCTATAAAGCAGATGGCTCCAGCCAAACTTTTCTTAGGTTTGGATAGACTGGGAGTAGACTTGAGTAAATACAGTACCTATGTCAAGTTTTTTTCTTTTTTTCTGCCCCTTGATTTGTGCTGCTTTTTCCCTGTAAACACCTCTCATACGGGTAGACTGCGGGTAGTGCGTCACTTCCCGGTCCCCCCCCCCCGTTGTGTTCTGGGAAACACACGGCTCCCAGAACACAGCGGGGACCAGTGAAAGACGTGCATGCGCAGTAGGGAACTGGGAAGTAAAGCCGCAACGCTTTACTTCCTGCTGATTCCCTCACCCATGATGGCGGAGGTAGCAGCAGAGTGACGAGCGATTGCTCGTCTTCTGCTGCCGATGTCGCTGGACACCAGGACAGGTAAGTGTCCCAATATTAAAAGTCAGCTGCTGGCTTTTAATATTTTTTTTACGGCGGAGCTCCACTTTAAGTAAATACAGTACTTATGTCAAGTTTATTTATTTTTTGTTGTCACTATGAAGTAGAATTTCCTATGTGGCTCCAGTCAAAACTTTTCTTAGGTTTGGATAGACTGGGAATAGACTTGAGTAAATAGAGTACTTATGTCACACTTATTTTTTATTTTTATGTTTCCTGTGAACATCTCCCACGTGATTTTTTTTAAGACCCCTTTAACACTGAGGGCGTATTGCAGGCTCTATAGCATTAAAAATAGCGCCTGCAATCAGCCCTTAAACTGCTGCTCTATTGCCTCCAGTGTAAAAGCCCTCGGGCTTTCACACTGGAGCGGTGCGCTGGCAGGGCGTCAGGGAAAGTCCTGCCAGCAGCTTCTTTGGAGCGCATTAGGAGCAGTGAGAACTCATCACTCCTAATCCGCTCTTGCCTATTGAAATCAATGGGACACAGCGGTTTCAACCCTTTCTCGGCCGCAAATCCGACTGTAAAATAGCGGCGTTTTTTACAGCTATTTTACCGCCGACGCTATGGTCGGCAGCAGTGTGAAAGGGCTCTAAGTTATCACTTTGAAGTAGAATTGCCTACATGGCTATAGCCAAAACATTTCTTAGGTTTGGATAAAGTGAGAATAGACTTGAGTAAATACAGTACTTGCGTTGCTTCTTCTTTTTTTTTTTTTTTTTTTTTATGCTGTCCTTGATTTGTGCTGCTTTGATCTTGGATTTTTTTTTATAGTTGCCCCTATAAAGCAGGTAGCTCCAGCCCAAACTTTTCTTAGGTTTGAATCGATTGTCAGTAGAATTGAGTAAATACAGTACCTATGTCAAGATTTATTTTTTCTGCTCTGAAATTGTCCTGCTTTTCTTCCTGTGAACACCTCCCATATGTGATTGATTTTATTTTTTTTTATTTTTTTTAGGTGATCACTATAAAGTATATTTGCCTACATGGCTCTAACCCAAACTTTTCTTAGGTTTGGGTAGACTGGGAATAGACTTGAGTAAATACAGTACTTTTTTCTGTCCTTGATCTGTGCTGTTTAGTTAAACACCTCCCATATTTTTTTTCATACATTATCTCTATAAAGCAGAATTGTCCTAGATAGCTCCAGTTTAATTTTTTTTTGACTAGATAGATAGACTTGGGTGCAGTTCTTATGTTAAGTTTGTTTGCTATCTGTGACATGGTCCAGTAGATTTCCCCTCAATTCCTGTCCCTGTCTCTGTCTCAGCAGGACAAAAAATGTTGGGCAATTGTCACCAGTACTGGAAGACATGGACAGTAATATTACCCTGACAAAAATATTAACCCTTGTCCCGTTTATTGAAAAAGCACCTTCTTGCAGTCTATGTCCCTACTGCATAGATTTCCCTCCCCTTACTGTTAGGACAAAAAGTAATAGTAAGACTAAGGCTACACGCCGAAACGTGTAAGCCCTGTATTCTGTACCACACCTGGATTAATAAATGTATTCATTGCGGAAGATCGAGCTGCCGGCTTTCTTTTATCTACAAGGAGTAATAGTAAGGCTGGCTATAGATGGACCAAAAATTGGCAAGTTCAGCAGGAACAAGCCGGCTTTCGATCCATCTATGGCCGTTCCCGTTGGTGAGATGGTAATCTAATGGGTGACTTCTCACAAACAAGCTTGTTGAAAAATTGGCCGCAGTGCTGATCAGTGTAGGCTAAAGGTGGCGGAGACCCTGCTGTCAATACAATAACGCAGAAGGAAGAATTTTTCATGCCACCTCGAATGTGTGGATGAGGGAATCCGTTCCATTTTCTCGATCATCCCACTGGCTGATTGAAAAAAAAAAAAAAAAAAAACATGTATGCCCAGCTTAAAGCAAACCTTCAGGCATTTTTTCAACTTTCCATCTATTAAATCTTCTGACCTTGTTGTTTTTAACTTTGGATAGTAAAACATTTTTTTTTCTGCCAGTAAATACCTTGTACAGCTCACTTCCGGTTTCTTGTCTGGTAAAAAGCTTAGGCTTTTGACATCATGCACAGCTCTCTCTCACTCTCTTGCTCTCTCACTCTCTCTCGCTCTCTCTCTCTCTCACTCTCTCTCACTCTCTCTCACTCTCTCTCTCACTCTCTCTCTCTCTCTCACACTCACTCCCACTCTCTCTCTCCCACTCTCTCTCCCACTCTCTCTCCCACTCTCTCTCCCACTCTCTCTCACCCACTCTCTCTCACCCACTCTCTCTCACCCACTCTCTCTCACCCACTCTCTCTCACCCACTCTCTCTCACCCACTCTCTCTCACCCACTCTCTCTCACCCACTCTCTCTCTCTCACTCTCTCTCACTCTCTCTCTCTCTCACTCTCTCTCTCTCTCACTCTCTCTCTCTCTCTCTCTCACCCACTCTCTCTCTCACCCACTCTCTCTCTCTCACCCACTCTCTCTCTCACCCACTCTCTCTCTCACCCACTCTCTCTCTCACCCACTCTCTCTCTCACCCACTCTCTCTCTCACCCACTCTCTCTCTCACCCACTCTCTCTCTCACCCACTCTCTCTCTCACCCACTCTCTCTCTCACCCACTCTCTCTCTCACCCACTCTCTCTCTCACCCACTCTCTCTCACTCTCTCACTCTCTCTCTCTCTCACTCTCTCTCTCTCACTCTCTCTCTCACCCACTCTCTCTCTCACCCACTCTCTCTCACCCACTCTCTCTCTCACCCACTCTCTCTCTCACCCACTCTCTCTCTCACCCTCTCTCTCTCACCCACTCTCTCTCTCACCCACTCTCTCTCTCACCCACTCTCTCTCTCACCCACTCTCTCTCTCTCACCCACTCTCTCTCTCTCACTCTCTCTCTCACCCACTCTCTCTCACCCACTCTCTCTCACCCACTCTCTCTCACCCACTCTCTCTCACCCACTCTCTCTCACCCACTCTCTCTCACCCACTCTCTCTCACCCTCTCTCTCTCACCCTCTCTCTCTCACCCTCTCTCTCTCACCCTCTCTCTCTTTCTCACACTCTCTCATGAGAGTTTGTCAGGAAGGGAGGGGGGATGAGTCATAAGATAGAGGGCCAATGAGAGCTGCAGAGCTGGAGGTGTGTCTGTGTAAATCCAGAAAGTGAACAGGCAGCAGGCTCAGCTGCCCACAGTTAAAATGGATGCAGCCAGACTTAGTGGATGGAGATTTTTGCAGCATATTTGGCAAGTACAGAATCGCAGTATATAGAAAATAATATGCAAAGTGGTTGGAGGGAAGCTTCCGAATGGCAAAGATATTTTTATTACAAATTATGTGAGCAGACTGCAATTCCTCTATAAGTCTGTCCAGTGGAGACACAGAATGCAGTAAAAACCTAAAACAAAATGTATATTCCGTGCACACTCTATCTACGAAAAATAATTGCCTTTAAGGACAATAGTAATGGTTAGCACCACATTATAGACTGTCTGTATTTTCCTCTTCAGATTTAGCAAGTGATGAGAATATAGATAAAATATGTCTTTCTTAAAGTGGATGTAAACCCACGCTCATCCTTTCTAAACTACTGCCATAGTGCTGATCTATACGGATATACATGCCTCCTGCATGTATCTGTAGCGGCCTCACCCTCTCTCTCTTCTTTACCGGTTACTTTGGCTCTGGTCTAGGGGTACCTTGAAGGGGAGAGCGAGGTGCGCCACGGCCCATGTCCTCTAGATTACAGCATGTAGAGGTGAAGGCCAGTATCAGATTACATTCGGGCTGTGAATACGCTCAGAGCCAAGTCTGTTCTGCTGATAACCCCCCTTTGCTCCCAGTAATTGGAGTACCACACACTGAAAAAGGTCCAACACGTATTTATTCCATAACGGCAAACAAATAGTCCTTTGCGAGCAGACAGTTTGAGACCCATAGAACAGTCCAG
Organism: Rana muscosa; assembly: GCA_029206835.1. Classification (NCBI taxonomy): domain Eukaryota; kingdom Metazoa; phylum Chordata; class Amphibia; order Anura; family Ranidae; genus Rana; species Rana muscosa. The sequence continues at coordinate 475,659,229 of CM055122.1, forward strand.
TATTGGTGGGGAGTAGGTCAAGGCACAATCCTCAAAGAAACTAAACCGTTGAGGTTTCACCAACGGTTACTAAGCACAGTGGCTGTTAAATGGACTTTTTAGTTGCAGAGTCTCTTCCAGCGACTCTAGTGGACAGGAACTGGAGTTACCTTTGCTACGTTGCAGCGCCTGTCAGGGGGAAGACATCCCTCCAAGGGAGTTACCAGAGGCCCCGCCGTCACTGGATTAATGCTGTACCGGACTATTCGGAAGGGTTACACTCCCCGGCCTCCTCGCCTCAGATATGGGTCCCAACACCTTAGGGCCCCTCAGACTCCTCCACCCTCGTGGAACCCAGCCGAAGTCCTGGGCTCCAGGCCTCGGTCGTAGTACCTCACCCCAGGCTTAAGGTGCCTGGGATGGACTCCATCCCTCGCTCCGGCCAGGTCAAGGGCACCTGGGCCCGGAACTCCGGAACACCAGCACCCAGGCCGAAGGTGCCTGGGTGCGGCCGCGTCCTCCAACTCTGAACCCCGAGGTCAGGGCGTCCGCCCCTTTTTATCTCCTCTCCCTTTGCGTTACAGCGGGTTCCCCGCTCCGCTGTACCGGCGCCAGGAAAGGACAAAAAGAAACAGTCTTGCGGTGCAGGTTCAACTCCGACCCAGGGCGACAACGCCACCTGCAGGCCACAGGGAACCTTGCACCACCAGAGTCCTCCAAGAACCACAAAGGGGATTCTCAGATTCCCTAACAATTAGTACATCTGGGTTAAATAACCCAGATGCTCCCCCCCCCCAAATTTTAAATACCCGCTACATATCCTTATCTGTCAAATGTCTCCCCTCTGTCTGTTATAAGAACTAAAAAACTGCAGATTCTGTGGGTGGATCTGTTGTCTGGAGCTCGGTGGGTGGAGTTGTGATGTCAGTAGACTCCCCGCCCACCTCTACACTCCCCTTGTCAACATGCATTTTCTCATGTGTATTCCTAAAGCCCCGTACACACGGTCGGACTTTTGCCCAACAAACTTAGTTTTAAGCAAGTTAGACCAACAATCCGACCGTGTGTACGCTCCACCAGACAAACTTTTTTTCGTTTTTGGTTTTGTTTTTATCGGACAAACTTTTGCCAAACAAAAGTCCGATGGAGCAAAGTCCGACCGTGTGTACAGGAAACCATCGGACTTTTGTCCGATGGACTAAACAACTAATGTTAAAATCAACCAACAATAGCAGAGGTTGACCAAAGGGTGGCGGTAAAGAGCAGAAAAGAGCAGAAAAACCACGTGATGTTGCCAAAAAATTTGGGAAAGTTTGCAGAAAAGTCAGAGCGTGTGTATGCTATGGGTGTTCCCGGCCAACTCCGTTCGGACAAAAAACCACGGAAAAGTCCAATGGAAGTCCGACCGTGTGTACGAGGCTTTACACTGAACTTCTGCTATGATCACTAACATCCAGTCAAAATCCAGAAAAGTAACCACATGACTTCAGAAAAGGAGTGGGGGTGGGAATTAAAAAACATTGCCTGTCTCAGGCTTAGTGCCTGAGATATGTAAATAACCTGTCATTCACAGCAAGGGGGCCGAATGGACAAAAGTTCTCCTGTTTGTCCGTTTATCTTACTGAAAAAATAAGAGGATTGCTCAGAGCTGGATTAACTCTTTGTGGCAAGACAGGGCACAGATGATAGGAAATCTTATACACTACATTGTGACAGCAAAAAATAAAAAAATACAATTTCGGGTTTACATCCACTTTAAGGAACAACCTAGGTAGGGTTACATGCTGCTTCTTTGTCACTTGGTGAACACCGCTAATATATATGTTGTTAATTTTAGGAAAGGATTCTACGTTTTTATGCCAAAACGTTTTCTTCATCACCCCTGAATATGGCAAGAGAAGTCTATACAAGTTTAGGTATGTACTTTTTACCTTATCTGATTATATTATTACTATGTATTATGCATAGTATGAATTCAGTATGAAATGACAATGGTCTACCACTCGACTATAGCTTACCAAGTTTGTAATTAAATATTAAGATAAGGGTATCCTTGACCTTTGGAAAGAGCCTGTATCTTTTGCATAGAACGATTCCCTTCTCAAAGGCACTTTACAAGGCAGATGATGGACTAGAAATAGGACAATGCAGAGCATGTTTTCATCTCTCGCTATTCCTGTCAGATCATCCAGTTATGTAATTGCTTTTCTGCATTGAATCAACATCTCACCATTGAGATAAATGTTCTTCATATGAGTATGCATTTCTCCTTCATTCAGCTGTCAAAAAAGGGAACAAAGGTTAGATTGAAACGAAGGCGTAACATATAGATAGATGGCATCAAGGCCCTAATGCATTTTCCATATCTTTTTAAATTGGATAAATGATATAAAGTGGGCAAAAGATACATAGAGATATGTTCAGTGAAAATTAAAAATGTCCATATACTGCCTGTTCTAGTGTTTATTTAAGCTGATCCTTATATCAGCTAAAACGGTTAATGCATTTTTAGCTATTTATTTACACCGGTATTTTTAATGTACCTTACAGTGTGAATATTGGCTTTACAGTTCATTCACTCAGATTGAGTCACAGTGTACCGGGGGCTAATAGGAAATATACTTGCTTCCTGGGGTCTCTAATATGATTTAGCACTGTGTGATGCATGTAGTGACATTTGTTGATCTTCTAATTCTGAGCAAGTGCTGCTGTCAAGAGCTCAATATCTTGGGCGGACAACCGTTGCCTGCATGGATTTCTAGGCCAGATTTATGCATAGACTATGTAGACTATGGCTCAGGGTAACAAGGATGCCAGGGGTGGAAAAAGCAACCCACACATTACTGATAATACAACTAGCCAGTTGACTGAATTAGGAGAGGATCATCAGCACAAGACTTAGGCTGGGGGGGACAGGAAGCCTAAATTCAGCCCTATCTACAATACAAAGTGTATATGATCACAGTTCAGGTACTACTGTAACCTCATTTAGAGATGATGTATTCTATTAAGCCTCTAATGAAAAGTTTCCTCTATGATAATTTATAACAAATAACTTACAAGGAGAATTATTCTTAAAAGGAAAGAAAACTTCAAAGGCTGCTGCAAAAGGATATTAAAGCAAAATAATATTAATAAAAAAATAGTACATCTCTGCATCACATCCACATTTCCTTCTATATTTTCTCTCTAAACACAGCAAGTACAGATAACCATTGATGTGCCGGAAATAAAGTGTGCTCCTTTCTTTCTGCTTGAGATCAGAAATTCCAAGCACACTTACGGTATTTCATATCTGATGTATTGCAAAGGACATAGACTTCTCCCCATCATCACCCCTTCTTTATTTCCATAACCCAGCCCTGTACACAGGAAGTTCTCAGCTCACAAGACTTCTGGCAGAATCAACTGTTATTTTTGCTCTTATTGAACAGATATAACAAAAATTTCCAACTGTAAATTTCGCAACACAAAAGGGAACAAATAAGAGAAGTTTATTGTTAATGTTAAAAAAAGCACTTTTAACTAATATCATTACCCATGGACTGAAGGAAGGGAGGAAAGGGAGTGGGACAGAAGAAGGGGGTGGAGGACAAAGCCCGGGAAAGAGGGAATAGCGGACCTGAGAGTGAGCGCAAGGAAAAGAAAGTAGGAAAAAAGGTCTCATCTACTGTGTACAAATTTGTTTTTTCTGCAGGACCCTACCAGTACCTTTTTGGATCCAAGTATATTTTCATATTAGTGCAAGATCTGAATTGAATGCATGTTTACAGATTGCAGTGGATGTGTATTTAAGGGGTATTAAAATCAGAAACAAAAATGTAATCTATTGCAGCTTCACTAATCCTTAAAGCGGTAGTAAATCGCAGTTGAAGAAAAAAAATACCCTGCAAGGCAATGTCATCATGTCTAAACAGCGCTGACCACTACGTCCAAAAAAAACGAATATATATATATATATATATATATATATATATATAAAATAAATACATACACTGGTAACTAACACAGTAGCTAGCTCAATAGACAATCGTGTCTGAGTGACAATCTGTGAATTGGTGACTCAAATATTACAATAATATCTGATTATTGGTGACTTGTTATATAAATTATAAAGTGACTTGTGATGAACTGTGCAAATATAGCGGACATAAAGTGTTTGGTGCTCCAAAGTGACTTTATTTCCACCGCTAGCGGTTCTGCACTCACCAGATGAGTTGGACTCCTCTGCCGAATGGCTAGAAAGAGTAAGCTGTGCTTTGAGGTCACTTAAAGGGGGACCTATCCCTCTACCATGGTCTCCGGACGCTTCCACTGTGTAGGTGGACTTCCTATGGTAACACTGGCAATCCATGGTATGCAGGCATGGAATACATAAATGGAGGACTCCTCATGGTATAAGATTCTTTAAAAAACCTTTATTCAGCTCATGCATCTTATAGTAAAACTCCTTTTAAAATTGTGATCAGCTGTATAAAAATTCTGATGAAAAACGTCCCCGTGCAGCTGTCGGTAACTGTGGAATGGCACTGTCTTTAGACCAGCGTGTGTTTTCAACGTCCGTGCTGGATATGACGTATCGGGACTTCAGACTTGACGTGTTTTGTCATCCAAGTGCGACATTATCAAAAGCAGGATTTTACTATAAGATGCATGAGCTGAATAAAGATTTTTTAAAGAATCTTATGCCTTGTACACACGATCGGAATTTCCAAAGGAAAAAGTCAGACAGACTTTTTCCATCGGATTTCTGACCATGTGTATGCCCCATCGGACTTTTTCCATCGGAAATTCAGAGGAATTCCGTCAGAGTTTAGATTCCGTTGGAATTTCGATGTGATTTTGGCCGGTCAAAAGTCCGACCGTGTGTACGGGGCATCATACTATGAGGAGTCCTCTGTTTATGTATTCCATGCCTGCATGCCCTGGATTGCCAGTGTAACCATAAGAAGTCCACCTACACAACAGAAGTGTTCAGAGACCACGTTGGAGGGATAGGTCCCCCCTTAAGTGACCTCAAAGCACAGCTGACTCTTTCTAGCCATACGGCAGAGGAGTCCAACTCCTCTGGTGAGTGCGGAACCGCTAACGGTGGAAATAAAGTCACCTTTGGAGCACCAGCACTTTTTCTCAGCTATATATTTGCAGCCAACAGCACTGTTTGGAGAGGGGAGTGTTAGATGGATTATTAGATTTAGAGGGACCTTACATGAATGACCAACAAATTAAAGCCTAACATTTTTCAGCAGTCACAGCACCAGTTCTTTTCCTTTTGATATAAAAGGTTTTAGTGGAATGAATAAAAGCTGACCATTGTAAGTGTTAAATGGTTTGTCCTAATACTCTAACTGCCACTTTTGCTGTTGGTTTATTAAAGGAAAAGTATGGCCAAAGCTTTTTTTGCCATACTTGTCATGTGGCTCACAGAAGTGCACTTGGTTCTGCACTCCTGTGATCCACTGTTTGCTGATGTCACAGAGCCAGTCCAAGCACTGCAGGGATCCCAACAATAATGTCGGGATCCACCCAGATACCTAACCGGCGGCTGGTTCAGCCTCTCAGCACACTGCTGACAGCCTGAACCAGCCACTCCCACCCTCTGGCTCCTCTACAGCCACTAATGCCCTGTACACACGATCGGATTTCCGATGGAATAAAATCCGATGCAATTTTCCGTCGGAATTCCGATGAAGCTGACTTTCATCAGTATTGCCTACACACCATCAGACAAAATTCCAACCGTCCAAAACGCTGTGACGTAAAACACTCAGACGAGCCGAGGAAAATTAAGTTCATTGCTTCTGAGCATGCGTCGACTTGATTCTGAGCATGCGTGAATTTTTTCTCCGTTGGAGTTCCATACAGGTGATCAGAATTTCCTATCGTTTTTTTTTTCCATCGGAAAAATGTAAAACATGTTCTATTATTTAACACCGATGGAAAAAAGTCTGATGGGGCCCACACACAATCGTTTTTTCCAATTGAAAAAAGTCCAGCAATATTTTCTCTACAGCCTCCTAAAGCAAACATTTTACACAGCATCTTTGAGCTTTAGCAGGGACAAGGATCTGGTGTCACACATTGCAAAGCACATAGATCTGAGTGTAATCTGAGGCCTGAGTGAAGGGAAAGCAGCCCCCCCAACAGATCGCAGGGAAACGTGCACTGCTGAGACTGTCAGTCACCTGCTGTGTGCTGGATTGGGGAGGGGGGGGGGGGCGTCCCACAGGATTCTGTGTTGTCAGCATAAACTTTCAGAAGTGGCTCATTCGGATAGTAGAGGGAAGAGAGTGGATAGGAACCACACTGTGCTATGGATTAAGGCTATAGTACACACTTTAGAGGGATATGTGTCTACAACCACTTTAATGCTCTTTCTTTCAGGTGAGTGACATACTAGCCAGTGTAGTCATTATCAGGATGTTACCTCTGTTACCTGTTGCCTGTACTATTTAATACCAAGCCAGCTAGGACAGCTTCCATATTTCTTTCTCATTGTGTGATTGGACGAGGCTAGATTATGACATCGCTATCCCTCCTCTCCACCTCATCCAATCAGAGAACGCCTAGTATTCAGTAAAAAAAATGGCAGCAGTTCCGAGGGGGAACTGTTAGCACAGAACCCAGAAGATCGCAGCTGCCTCTGTGGTTTAGCAACTATACTTTTGAAACATATTTTTAGTCAACGGTCACAGTATCTTATTATAGGAAAACTTTATCTCACAATTCATAGCTCACCTAGCAGTTTCTGTTTTTACACTGCATGCTAGGTAGTCAGATTTAATTGAATTTTACAGTGCGTAATAAGTCATTCTGCGCACAGCTGAAGTATCTGACCCTTGAGGTTGCAGGGAAACCAGAATGTTGAATAATTCACATGTGCAGAACTGCAGTTGTGCATATTGTGTGTTTTAACTCAAAAAAGTGCTTTTGTGTTTGTTATTGTGTTGACCCTGAACCTTGTATTTCATTTTTTATTTATTTTTTGTTTGTTTTTCAGCCAAACATTTGGAATTGTCATTTGTTTCTAGAGAAAGTCGCAAACCAATATTAATAACTGGAATAGACATTAACAACCCTGAAGTAGTGCGTACTTTAAAAAAGGTACTCAAAGAACCAATTGCCATACTTTTTTCTGTGATTCGAGAAAAAAAAATCCAATTATTTTTACTCTTTGCATGTTAATTTGTTTTTTCTTGTTTCTTTAGATTCGACTCTTAAATGACTACCAGAAGGAGGTTCCATCTTTTTGGATTCGACATCCAGAAAAGTACTGTATCTGTGTGTCTTATTTTTATAAATAATCTATTTAAATGTTGTAATGAATGCTATAATCCAGACAGATCTAAAAAAAGTACCGATCCATTCAGTTATGTATAAAAGGGATTGTAAAGTCTCAAATTTTTTTTTGTTAAAATACCAAACATGTTATACTTACTTGCTCTGTGCAATGGTTTTGAAAAGAGCAACCTCAATCCTCCTCTTCCCGGGTCCCCTGCCAGTGCTCCTGGCTCCTCCCCCAGACGAGTGACCCAATAGCAAGCCAATGGCTTCCACTGCTTTATCTGAGCCAATGGAGTGGGAGAGACGAGAGAGCCTCTGCTCTCGTGCACGTCGCTGGATCGAGATTGGGCTTGGGTATGTATTTAGGGGTGGCCACGGGGAAAGCTGCATGCAAAAGGTTTTATACGTTACTGCAGAGAATGCAGTAAGGTAAAAATAGAACCTTCTGCCTTTACAACCACTTTAATTACAGATTAATGAAAGTTATTTTAACATGCAACTAGTATAAGTACTGGATTCTGTTTTAATACCTATCCCTGTAATTCCTTGTACAGCAGCAGGTAAAGGAAGGCCCAGGATTAAGGGTCACTCAAGCTTTGCTGCACGCACATGTGCTGAAAATGAACATGCCAACAGAAGGAACAGATGAATGATCTTATTGTGTTGCCACATTTCTTATGTCCAGGATAGAGGCAAAGAAGTGACAAAGCCGTTTCAGTTTACTGCAATAGGAAAATTGATAGGTCTTCAACCTGCGCTGTCTGTCAGAGCTGTGTAAATCTCAGTAATAGATGAATAAAAACTCAAATGACTTAACGCTCCCATATAAAAAATTAACTCTGAATTCAATAGTTTGCCTGGAGTTCAGCTTTGAAACAAGCTTCATTAAAGGGGTTGTAAAGGTACATGTTTTTTCACCTTAATGCATATGCATTAAGGTGAAAAAACATTTGACAATACCGCCCCCCCGAGCCCCCGTTTTACTTACCTGACCCCTCGAAAGTCCCACGCTCGCTCCCGTCATCCTCCGAGTTCCTGAGCCCGGCCGTTAATTGGCTACAGTGGATGGATTGAAAGCAGCGCAGCCATTGGCTGGCGCTGCTGTCAATCACATCCAATGGTGCAGTGCACCGGGGGGCGGGGGCGAATGATACAGTCGGCGGCTATGGTCGCCGCTGTATCACGGGAGCACGCCCGTAGTAACTCCACACCATGGAGTCCTTATGGGGAGGAGCTGAAACAGCCACCGAGGGACCCCAGAAGACCAGGATCGGGGCCACTGTGTGCAAAATGAGCTGCACAGTGGAGGTAAGTATAACATGTTTGTTATTTAAAAAAAAAAAAAAAACGGGAACCTTTAGTGTTCCTTTAAAAAGTGGAAGAACAAAAATAAATAAATAAATAAAATGAACCTTTTGATGTACTAAACTCCTGTGATGATTTTCACTTTCAACCCTAGACTGGCCATTGGGGTTGTTTGAAAGTATTTATCAGTTAGTCCACCCTGTTTTATTTTCAAAAAAATCGACATAAAACTTTTCTCCAAATTAAAGTTAGCTAATGGAATTATGGGTGCATTGTATAGTGTAAACTCTGGGGAAAATACAGTTCAGAAATTGCTAAAACCTAAGCTAGGCTAAATGGGACTTTAAATGAGGCTTTGAACAATTGTGGACAATAGCCTCCATCCCTGTTGAATTGAAGGGAGAGGGGGGAGGAAGGTGGGACTTTAAATGGATCATGCAGCCAAGGAGAGAACACCGCTGGGTAGTACATATTAAAAAATATAAGAACCACATATGTTGCATAATGACACAGTACACAGCTAATGTAAAAAACATCAAATATATTGTATTTGTCATAATAACATGGTAACAGCATGGCATAATAACATATGGGCTCATTGCCGCCAAGAACCACACGTGCTAAAATTAGACACAATGCATAACCGGTAATAAAAGTACATAGGGTTAACTGTATGTATATTGGTAGCATATAATAGACATAACATAGCACATATAGGTTCATAATGTAAAAAAAAAGTAAAAGCCAAACTCACTGACGTGTCACTCCATAGTGGGGATAGAGTAAAATTAAATTTCATTGATGAACTACATTAGGCCCAATAAGTGTAATGATAATATAATGGTAGTCTATATGAGGTTAGAAAGGAGCAAATGAAGCTCAGGGAAAGGCACGGCAAATGTGTCTGGTAGGTACCACATATGTTACAAAGTAGCCCATTGCATAGCTAGTAATTAAAATACATAGAGTCAATATCAAACTGGTTGATGACATAATAATAGCATAGCATGGTAACATGTGAGTTCATCTTGTAAGCAAAAATGAAAGCAGACTCATGGGCGTAGTATCGCCAATTAAAGTAGATATTTGTGGGCTTGTAGTTCATTGGTATATTCCATTATGCCTAGTATGGGTAAGAATAGTAGTCTGAGTTCTGTTTGTAGGAAGGGCATCTGATAGCTCAACGCATTTCGTGGCTACCGCCACTCATCAGGAGCAAAGAAGAGGGACAGGAGTCTATGTGAAAGAATATTATATAGTATCAAAACATGTACATGAGGTAATATAAGGGTAATTATAGTATATCCATCTCGACATGCAAGGATGGAGATCGTATAAGTATACATCCGATCATACCTGCAGAACCACAATGGATCTGGGTGCAGGCATGGAGAACCGGAGGCCAGCCAGGAGAGCATCAGTCCCGGGAGCTGAGGCGGAACACCCCAAGGCAAAGAATGGAAACCTGAACAGCCAAACCTAGTACTCCCCAAGAGTGAATTCCCATGTGAGGGTTGTGTCATCATAGACAACTGTAAAGAGATATAATAAAATAAACAAATTGGTTGGGTAGTAGTAATATGTGAAGTGAAGTGAGAGTGAGGTGACAAGATTGAGAACACACAAATGACCAAGTTAATAGGTAGAATGGAATCTTCTGTGACGAGTGAGAAGTGGAATTTAAGTTTAAGGATAGTGAAAATATGATATGGTGTATTAACACCCAGAGTTCTCTCCTTGGCTGCATGACCCATTTAAAGTCCCACCTTCCTCCCCCCTCTCCCTACAGTTCAGAAATTGACTTGTAGATGGATCATTGGATTCAGTTAACACAGAGTTCCAGTTTAAAAAAGAGTAAGATGATAAAAATGAATATCACATTAAAAGATAAAATAACAAAATTGGCTGTTGTTGCAATATTCACCATCAATCCAGAGATCTCCCCACAGTTTTTTTTTTTTTTTTCCTGTGACCAGATGTTCTCAGTTTGATGGCCAGCATCATTCAATACACTTTTTCCCAAGCCCAGGTACTCCTGGACCTACCACATCCTGTTACTGGACAGTGAAAAGAGAAACGGCATTATTATGAGCGCCATGATTGGCTCTTTGTGCTGCTGCTTCTTCTCACAACTCCAGCCCTGCTGTAGAGTGGACTGCAAAAGACTAATACAAGGTCAAATTCAGGTACTTGCACAGCTTGCATTAAAAAATAAAAAAATAATGATATACTCATAACTACAGAGTTGAATTAATTAACCTGTGTCTTTTAATACATGCTTAGAGTTCAGCTTTGAACTATAAAATTATTTAAAATGATACTTGTTAACAAAGCACAGGTGTACTTGTACACTTAGGCCCCTTTCACACGGACAGTCCGTTCAGGTCCGCCTGTCAGTTTTTTAGGCGGACCTGAACGGATGCTCCATGTAGCCCTATGGAGCCACGGATGTCAGCGGTGACATGTCCGCTGACATCCGACCCGCTCCGCTCCGCCAAAGTGTGACGGAGGAAAGCCCTATTTTTCCATCCGTCGGCAGAGCGGATCGGATGACAACGGACTCTACGGTCGGTCGTCATCCGATCCCCCCATAGGGGAGAGCGGCGCTCTGACAGGGCGGTCCCTGCACAGTGTGCGGGGACCGCCCAGTCATCCGCCGGCTCAGCGGGGATCAACGGAGCGATCCCCGCTGAGCAAGCGGAGCTTCACGGGGCGGATCTTCACGGATCCGCCCCGTGTGAAAGAGCCCTTACACACGCTTGAGACTTAGGGAGCAATCCAAGTAAAAATACAGTTTTGTATGGTTTACTTGTACTATTCCCCATGTTTAAATAAAATGTTAGCACATTCTACCGAAATGTTTGTTTGAGCCCACAGTTGAGACAGTAAGCTATACTATAATACTGACTTTGGAGTTCTCGCTCCTGTCCCTTTAGAATGAGCTGTGTATAAATGAGGTAAAGGTAACCTGTAATAAGAGAAACATGCCATTACTTGCCATCAAACTCACCTTTTTACAAATAGTAGTTGCTTAGTTGTCTCTGGTTCAAATACTTACTAAATCTCTGACCTGGAATACATCAGAGTGAAGTCAGCTCTCCTGATCTTCATGCTTGTTGAAAATATTACAGCCACGGGATCATCCTATCAGCCTGGCAACTATAAATTTGAAATATCAGCATTGGCAGTCCCCATATTTCTCTAATGATGGGTTTACTTAAAGAGGAAGTAAAGCCTAAGGCTTACTATTCTTTAAAAATGTTCCTCCCCCTCCACCTACCTTTCCTGTATAAAAAAATGTCAGTCAGTCCAGTCACATGAACCTGCATCCCCAGCTCCCCTTATGATGAGCAGCTGCTGCAGGAGAGAGAAGGGAGCACCAACCATTGCTGGGCTGTGGGAGCCTATGGATAATGTTGCCGCTCCAGGAATTCCCAGTCCTTGGTGAGCGCTCCCTGAGTTAGAGCTGCAGGGTCATGTGACTGGACTGAAGCAGATTAAACATAGGTAAGTACACACCCCTTTTTTTATATATATATATATATATATATATAGGTGGGTGGAGGGAACAAATAGTTAGACATGAGTCAGCTATACACAGTTCGAATCTCGGCCGGTTTAGCAGGAACCGGCCAAGATTAGAACCGTTAATGGGCAGGCTGAATGTACCAATTTGATCGATCAACTTGGGTACAACCAGCCTGCCAGATTATCTTACTATTTATCGCTAGCGGCTGCTATAGCTGCTAGCAATAATCACTGTCTTCCCCCAGCAAGGACAGCTTTCCCCGCCCGCCCCTGGCCCCCCGCCTGGAGCAGACAATTGTTCGGCAGGAGGGATTCTCCTGTCAGCACTGTCTGTGTTGATAGGGGAATTGTGCAAATTTTTTTCCTCTGCCTACCTTGCTCCCTTACACATAGCTGGCAAACCTTGAAATACTTGGCTTGTTTCGAGTGCCTGAAGGACCTGTGAGTACACATGGTGGATCTAAGTCAGCATTAGACAAAGGTTGATAGGAAGTTCTGTTGCTTTTTTGCCCAGTGCTGTTTTTTTTTCCAGGTCCCCTAAAAAGTTACAGGTAGCTTTCCTACTGGATTCCATAGTCCCTATTTGCAGTACCCAGTAAAACATCCATATGTGAATGTACACCATTACATTAGCACCCTCCATACCACATGCCGCTCTAGTGATTTGAAATTTATAGTGCATGGGTACTGTACACTTTTTCAGTGAAATTATGACAGCCCCCTTCATATATGCTGCATGTTTGAGCCAGTGCTATAGGGGCTCCTCACTCTGTGTGCATCAGCCTAGCATTTTTCTGTATTTAATCAATGCCAATCACTGCAAGGGCCCAACTGTCCCATTCAAACTAAAAGTCTGGAGGGATGTGCGGTGTGGAAAAATACAGATATTGTGGAAATTTACACACCGTATTAGATGACACAGTAGCTCGCCAGATTACATCGGAGCACAACGCACGGCAGTGCGAAAACTTGAATGAAGTGAAACTTTGTACACTCCCAATAAGGTAAAAAAAAAGGAAACAAACTGTAAACTGTGTGATGCGGAGCGTTTTTATCATGCAGCTAGTGTGAACGGACCCTAATGCCCCGTACACACGATCCGAAAATCGGACGGAAAATACCGCTTTTGACGCAATCGTATGATAATCGGATCGTTAGTACAGAGCTTTCGAGAGCCAATCACGACAGTTCATCCGATGTTATTCGATCGGACAAGCAAAAACATTTTCCTCATATGATTCCAGATCATACAATTTTCGATTAGTCAGTACAGTTGTCGTACGAAAATACAAATACACCACAACAGATGACATCACTTTCGATTTTTTTTTTATTTTCTGTCGTATAAGAATTTTTGTGACTTTAGTAACCTATTCAATTTTCTACGACTAGTAAGCGAAAAAAGTCGGACGATCTGTCGTCCGATGTTTAGATCGTGTGTACGGGGCATTAGTGTACTTATTATAGAAATGATTTACAGTATCTGGCCACCCAGCTGCCTTTGGAATGAGAAACCTAAGAATACATTTATAGCATCTAGGCGGGGGGGCTTAACAAACAAATCTGTTTTAATTATGTTTATTTAAAAAATATATATATATGCTAATTTACTTTTAGTGACAATTATTTGCTCATTTAGTTGATTAGTAAAATAATTTTCCTCCAATTAGGTACATGGAAGAGATTGTTGAGAGCACATTATCCCTATTAACTGTAACCCAGGATTCAAGTTCTCAAATGCTATTGGAACCCGTCTTTTACTTGTCTGTGATTGATACGAAGGCTGTGTGGTTCAAGAAATGGATGGTAATTGGAAAAACAATGTTTCAATTTATGGAGTTGCTTGTTACGGGGGGGATGAGAAGGAAGGGGGGCTTGGTACTATACAAATTGTAATATCACTTGTATTTAATAGCAAACAACAAACAAATGCTTTATATCAATCTGCACCACTATAGTCTGAAGAATATTGCACAATCTTTAGTTACCGTATATACTCGAGTATAAGCCGACCCTAAAATAAGCCCAGGCACCTACTTTTACCACAAAAAAATGGGAAATCTTATTGACTCGAGTATAAGCCTAGGGTGTCCATCTGCATGCCTCACTGTGCCTCACTTTGCCTCACTGTGCCCATGCCTCACTGTGCCCATGCTTCACTGTGCCCATGACTAGACTGACGTTTAACATGGGAGTCTATGGAAGGGGTGCCCGGCTTTGAAAAATCGGTGCTCCCCGGCCGTAGAATCTCCAGACAACAAACTTTGCACACTTGTAGAGGAAGAGTGGTGCTACATTTGTGCCAAGTTTGGGGTCCAGAGGACTTACGATTGGCCGGTACTGGGTCCCCAAAATCACCGGAAAAATTACAGTTTAACATGGGAATCTAGGGAAGGGGTGCCCGTCTTTGAAAAATCGGTGCCGTAGGTCCCACGGACAACAAACTTTGCAAACTTGTAGAGGAAGAGTGGGGCTACATGTGTGCAAAGTTTGGGGTCCAGAGGACCTACAGCTGGCCAGTAACGGGTCCCCAAATTCCGGGAGATCAGGCGCAAAAAAGCTGACTCGAGTATAAGCCAAGGGTGGCTATTTCAGCACAAAAAAATGTGCTGAAAAACTCGGCTTATACTCGAGTATATATGGTAAGTATAAAATATCTTTGAAAACATGCAACAGGACACATGCCAAAGTAAGACTTCCAGAGCTTAGATCTGCTCTAATGCATGCATGCACTTCAGGCCTCAGACCAGCCCCGATGCATACATGCACTTCAGACCAGCTCCAGTGCATATATGCATGTAATTCACATCTCAGACCAACCTCCATGCATGCACTTCAGACCACCTCCAGTACATATATGCATGCACTTCACATCTCAGACCAACCTCCATGCATGTACTTCAGACCAGCTCCAGTACATATATGCATGCACTTCACATCTCAGACTAGCTTCAATGCATGCACTTCAGACCTCGAATTAGCCCCAATGCATGCATTTCAGACCTCAGTCCAACCCCAAGGCATTCATTCACTTCATATCTCAGACCAGCCTCAATGCATGCATGCACTTCCAATCTCATACCAGCCCCAAGGCATGCATTCACTTCATATCTCAGACCAGCCTCAGTGCATGCATGCATGCACTTCAGATCTCAGACCAGCTTCAATGCATGCATGCACTTCAGATCTCAGACCAGCCTCAGTGCATGCATGCATGCACTTTATAGTTCAGACCAGCCCCAATGTATGCATGCACGCACTTCAGACCTTAGATCAGCCTCAATGCATGCATGTACCCAGTCAGTTGTTAAGTAAACAATTAGTGTTGAAGGAATTCAATACAATATTTGCCATATTGGAGGATGGCGTATTCCACTGGTATAAATACAATGACTTAAGTGATGGAAAATATGTTTTTCACAAAAAAAAAAAAAAAAAAAGAGGCTAGGCTTTGCCATGTTGCAGTGATGTGCTGTAGCAGATTGTTTGTAGTTACAGTATATCTGTAAAGACAAGTAGCTTGAGCAGGTTTTCCTAGTATTTGAAAATTATTTGCAGTGAATCTTCTCACTGCCAAAACTTCCTACCTGTGTCTTGTCCCCTCTAGTCTCACTATCCAATTGTAGGTATGGTTGGGAAGTCACAAAACCAGTCTGTAGATATACCACTGTATATGCAACACAACAAATAGTGATCATGAAATACACATGTTCACCCAGCATAGTATGCAGATGTTTACAGCATAATCCTTTGCTTACTGTGCTGCTTCTGTAGTACTAAAAGTCCAAGCTGGCCACAATGGAATATATAGTGGCTATAAAGAGTCTACACGCCCCTGTTAAATTGTCAGGTTTCTGTGATGTAAAAAAACGAGACAAAGATAAATCATTTCAGAATAAATAAATAAAATAATATGGTTGCATAAGTGTGCACACCCCCAAACTAATACTTTCTTGAAACACCTTTTGATTTTATTAAAGCACTCAGTCTTTTGGGTATGAGTCTATCGGCATTGCACATCTTGCCTTGGCAATATTTGCCCACTCTTCTTTGCAAAAACACTCCAAATCTGTCAGATTGTGAGGGCATCTCCTGTGCACAGCCCTCTTCACATCACCCCACAGATTTTTAATCAGATTCAGGTCTGGGCTCTGGCTGGGCCATTCCAAATCTTAAATCTTCTTCTGGTGAAGCCATTTCTTTGTTGATTTGGATGTATGCTTTGGGCCGTTACTGAAAGATGAAGTTCGTCTTCATGTTCAGCTTTCTAGCAGAAGCCTGAAGGTTTTGTGTCAATATTGACTAGTATTTGAAACAGTTCACAATTCCCTCTACCTTGACTAAGGCCCCTGTTCCAGCTGAAAAATAACAAACCCCAAAGCATGATGCTGCCACCACCATGCTTCACTGTGGGTATGGTGTTCTTTTGGTGATGTGCAGTGTTGTTTTTGCGTCAAACATATCTTTTGGAATTATGGCCATAAAGTTTTTAGCCTTGGTTTCATCAGACCATAACACATTTTCCCACATGCTTTTGGGAGACTTCAGATGTGTTTTTGCAAAATTTAGCCTTGCTTGGATGTTTTTCTTTGTAAGAAAAGGCTTGCGTTTTGTCACTCTACCCCATAGCCCAGACATATGATGAATATGGGAGATTGTTGTCACATGTACCACACAGCCAGTACTTGCCAGATATTCCTGCAGCTCCTTTAATGTTGCTGTAGGCCTCTTGGCAGCCTCCCTGACCAGTTTTCTTCTTGTCTTTTCATAAATTTTGGAGGGACGTCCAGTTTTTGGTCACTGTTGTACCATATTTTCTCCACTTCATGACTGTCTTCACTGTGTTCTATGGTATAGCTAATGCCTTGGAAATTCTTTTTTTACCCTTCTCCTGACTAAAACCTTTTTAACAATGAGATCCCTCTGATGCTTTGAAAGCTCTCTGCAAGCCATATCTTTTGCTGTAGGAGGCGACAAAGGAAATGTCAGGAAAGACCTACTAGAACAGTTGAACTTTATTTGGTGTTAATCAGAGGCACTTTAAATGATGGCAGGTGTGTACTGACTTCTATTTAACATGAGTTGAATGTTATTTCTTAATTCTGAACACGGATACATCTCCAGTTATAAGAGGGTGTGCACACTTAGCTTATGCAACCACATTATTTTAGTTCTTTCAGTTTTACCCCCCCCCCCCTAAAAGATTTTAGTTTGTTTTTTAATTCAGTTGTACAGTTTATAGGTCACATTAAAGGGGGAAAAGTTCTGGAATTATTTATCTTTATCTAAAAAAATTTACATCACAGAAACCTGAAATTGTAACAGGGGTGTGTAGACTTTTTATATCTACTGCATCTTCTTCCTCTGCAGAGTTGCAAGTCCCAGCACGCTTTACTTGTATTGTTCTTCTATTATGTAAAATTTTAAGTCCCAACACACTGTACTTGGATTTCTATTTTACAGTATCTGTAGAAGTTAATGTCCCATCACACTATTCTTGAATTTCTTCTCTATTTGTAGTAGTCCCAGTACACCATATGTACATTACTTTTATACCACAAAGCACATAACACTCCATACACCAATAATGCATGCTTTTGTTTTCCCTTTATGCATGGACGCTTTCAGTACAACATCTACATTTCCTTGTTTTTGCCTTTCAGCATTCCCATTATAGCAGAACTGTGGTTTTAAGACTTCTGGAAAAAAAGTACAAATCCTTGGTAAGCAGTTTCTTTTTAGTCAAGAAAAAATAGTGCATGTTTTATGTGTAAAACAAATGTATATTGTTTGCTATGACCTTTTTTCATTTATATGTCACTATTTTAGAAGGCCGATACTTATTTAGTTACTGTTTTGTTTTTGATACATTGATTGCAATAGAGCAATAGCGCATTTTTTATTATCACAGTTAAAGTATAAAAGTAAAGTATTAAAGTATATGTGAACCCTTAGCTTTATAAAAAAAAACATTCAGTTTAATATAGAAATGGGGCATGTTTGTGTGTATATACAGATATGTGTAATAAAATGCAATGAAAAAGAATTGAACATGCTAACTGAAATGTATTTATTACAAACTCCTTTTGTTAATGACAGCTTCAAGACGCCTCCTGTATGGAGAAACTAGTCGCATGCATTGCTCAGATGTGATTTTAGCCCATTCTTCCCCACACAAATAGTCTTCAAATCTTGAAGGTTCAGTGGGCCTCTTCTATAAACTCTGATCTTTAGTTCTTTTCATTGATTCTCTATTGGATTCAAGTCAGGTGATTGGCTGGGCCATTCTAGAAGCTTTATTTTCTTTTTTTTAAACCAATTGAGAGTTTTTTTCAGGCTTTGTATTTGGAATCATTGTCTTGCTGAAGTGTCCACCCTTGTTTCATCTTCGTTATCCTGGTAGATGGCAGCAGATTTTTATCAAGAAAGTCTTGGTACATTTATCCATTGATCCTTCCTTCAATTATATGAAGTTTGACAGTACCGTATGCTGAAATACAGCCCCACATCATGATCCCCACCTCCAAACTTCACTGTTGGTATAGTGTTTTTAGGGTGATGTTCAGTGCCATTTGACCTCCAAATATTGTGTGAATTATGGCATCCAAAGAGTTGAATTTCAGTCTCATCTGACCAGACTATATTCTCCCAGTATTTCACAGGCTTGTCTAAATGTTGTGCAACTTTAAACAAGCTTCAACATGCTTTTTCTTCAGCAATGGAGTCTTGCAAGTTGAGCGTGCATACAGGCTATGGCAGTTGAGTGCATTACTTAATGTTTTCTTTGAAACAATTGTACCTGCTAATTCCAGGTCTTTCTGAATCTCTCCACAAGTGGTCTTTGGCTCTTGGACAACTCTTCTGATAATTATTTTCACTCCTCTGTCAGAAAACTTGTGAGCAGCACCTGGTCCTGGCCGGTTTATGGTGAAATTATGTTCTTTCCACTTTCGGATTATGGCCCCAACAGTGCTCACTGGAACATTCAGAAGTTTAGAAATCCTTCTGTAACCAATGCCATCAGTATGGTTTGCAAAGGTCTTGAGAGAGCTCTTTGCTTTTACCCATCATGAGATGTTTCTTGTGTGACACCTCAGTAATGAGACATCTTTTTATAGGCCATCAGTTGAGACTAAACCAGCTGATATTAATTTGCACTGACAAGGGCCAGAATTGCTTTCTAATTACTAATAGATTTCAGCTGGTGTCTTGGCAACCCATGTCTTTTTTGCACCCGCCCTGTCTTCATGTGTTCAATATTTTTTCCCTTGTGTCATTCCATTTTATTACATATAACTTATATAGATATATATAGAACTATATATATCTATATATAATATATATATATATATATATATCTCTGTGTGTGTGTATATATATATATATATATATATATATATATATATATATATATATATATATATTATATCTCTATCTATCTATCTATCTATCTATCTATGGAAATTAAGTGACTTTGAACGTGGCATGGTCATTTGTGCCAGACTGGATGGTCTGAGTATTTCAAAAACTGCAGATCTACTGGGATTTTCATGCACAACCATCTCTAGGGTCGAAAAAGAGGAACTATCCAGTAAGTGACAGTTGTGTGGACAAGAATGCCTTGTTGATTTCAGAGGTCAGAGGAAAATGGACAGACTGGTTTGATGATAGAAAGGCAACAGTAACTCAAATAACCTCATTACAACCCAGGTATGCAGAATACCATCTCTGAAAGCACAACACATCGAACTTTGAAGCAAATGGGCTACAGCAGCAGAAGACACAGAACACACCGAGTGCCACTCCTGCAGTGGCGTCTCCAGCTTTCACATTTAGGGGGGGCACATGGGGGGACAAGGACAAAAGTAGGGGGGCCAACCATAAAACGTGTGTGTGTATATATACATATATACACACACACACACATATATACACATACATATATACAGTATATATACACACACACACACACACACACATGTGTATTAAAAAATAAATTAAATCAAGAATAGAATGCACTCCAGAGGTCTTGTTACAAATTCACCTTTGTTTTATTTGTGCAACATACAATACACTTGAGCGTCAACATTTCAGTCCAACTGCGGACTTTTATCAATGTGCAAAAAGTCCCTTTAATGTGACCCATAGCCATAGACAAAAATTTGCATTATGAAGGGCCAACTATAATGGGCTAGCTTGTCCTGTAAGAAAAGCTGATTTAGCCCTACTTCCATGAAAAACTACTAAGAAGGGTTGGCCCTTCATCATGCTAATTTAAGTCTATAGTTGAAGTGTACATAATAATTTAAAATCCCCTACAAAAAAACACTATTAAACCGCATAATGGTAAACATTGCAAAATGAACTGCAATACCTATGTTGAAGCATAGGCAATAATAATAATTTTTCCAGGTATGTACCAAAACATATTCAAGCTATAGTTATATAAATGAACAACAATAATTGTAACTATTTTTGTTAAAGGGACACTATAGTCACCAGAACAACTTGAGCTTTAATTGTTCCTAAACCCACAACAGTAAAATCAGTCTGTATATGCAGTAAAGGATGCTTGTTATACTCACTTTGAAACCTAAGGGGCTAAACCTCTGCATTGTGTGAAAAGGCTGTTTGATCCTGTCTTCTCTGATCCTCTCCTTCTTCCACAGTCCCCTCCTGATAGTACAGTCTTGGTGCAAGCTGTACATGCTCAGTTTGGTGTGTATTGCTAGAGAGGTTTTTTTTTTCTTGGGAGGGTGCATGTGATCAGCACTGTCCAGACAGAGGGTCAGGGATCCTGCAGCCTCATAGGACAGACAGAGGAGAATGAAATTAACCTGTTGGTATTCCTGACCCTATAGTGTCCCTTTAACTATAAATATCTAACTTTCAAATAGCAATTCTTAAATAAGGAAACAAGTGCACGTAAAATAAAGTGCAACGTCACAACAAATATGCAGTGTTATGCTTTTAAAGTGCACAGCATAAAGAAAAAAATTGAACTTAAATTTTGTCTTTCACGCTAATATAGGCTTAAACGTGAATTTTTATGGATTGATGCAAACCTGCTAACTACAAGTCCCATATTTATTTGGGATGCAAGTCTGGCCTCAATTGACAATGTGGCAAGATCTGAAAGCCTTTCCTCAGTCATTGTTGTGCGTAGGAATGATTTTATTAACTTTAGTGCAGAAAAGCTTCTTTCACATGAGGCACTACTGACTGGCAAAACACAAGCTATTTTACATAGCCGATAAAGTTCAAGAAATGGAATAGAGTAAGGCTCCAGAAAGTTAGT
This sequence comes from Rana muscosa, assembly GCA_029206835.1. Taxonomy (NCBI): domain Eukaryota; kingdom Metazoa; phylum Chordata; class Amphibia; order Anura; family Ranidae; genus Rana; species Rana muscosa. Next base: position 475,680,623 of record CM055122.1, read on the forward strand.
GAACTCAAGAATTGTGTCCACCTTAATGGCATCTGAAGATTTTTTCCTCTGTAGGGTTAGCATTGCCTGTTTCAGCTCAATCTCCAAGTTTTCTGTGTTGCAGGAGTAGAATTTGGCCATTGGTAGCAATTTTTCAAAATTAAGAAATGAATCTGATCGAGGATTCAGAGACTGTACGCCTTCCATGATTTCCAGAGAATCTTTTGAAAATCGAGATTTTAGCTCTGAAATTATTCTGTCAAGAACAACATACATGAACATTTGAATGAAGTCATCTTTTTTGAGCAGTTGTTGTCGATGCCCTACAGTTTCCAAAATGACGCTATTTCTTAAGTTGAGAGGAGGCCGGCGATCTCGCTTCTTGGAAGGCGGTTCGGTAGAATCATCATTTGGTGCTGATATTCCACACTTGATGCTCAGTTGGATTGCTTCTGCCCAGACACTTTCTATTGTTCCAGAATTAGCTTCAGGTCTCCTCTCTGGATTGCACACTTCTTCAAGCTCTTGTAAAATTGTTTGCACAAGAAGGACAGCTGATGCCAAGTCAATATCTTTGGCTTGTAACATGTTAGAGAGCGTCTGGGTCCTTTTTAGTATGTTCTCAAAAAACACAAGTGCCAGAATGAAGCCAAAATCAATGAACCGATGAATTGATTTTGCCTCAACTGCTCTCTCAGTATGGTTCCCTTCTGCCAAAATATTGAGAGTTTCCAACAGAGGGCCAAGCGTTTTAAGAACAGCATTGCAGGCTGCATGTTGGCATGTCCACCTTGTGTCACTTAATTGTTTAAGCTGGATAGCTGGTTTGCTTGACATTTCTTGTTGCACATTAGCAAACACAGAGTGAACAACAGATGTACTGCAAAACACATATAGCTTTTCGAGTTTTACAAAAAATTCATTTGCTGCCTGTACATTCTTCACAGTGTCCACGATGACCAGGTTGAGGCGGTGACTCATGCAATGAATGTAAAGTGCACAAGGCACCTCCTTTTTAATGCGTGCTTGCACGCCATTAAGCCGGCCACTCATTACAGAGGCTCCATCATAGCCTTGTCCAACACAATAATTTTTATCAATGCCTAGAGATGCTAGGACCTGGAATATGTATCCTGTTAGAGATTCAGCATCAAGGCTATCTGCGCGGTAGAATTGTAAGAACCGTTCATGGATCATCTTATCGTGAAAAAATCGGACTACGACAGACAGTTGTTCTGATTTACTCAGATCCTTTGTTTCATCTGCATTGATGGAAAAGGGACTTCCTTTAATGCTCTGTGCGATGCCTTCTCTAACAAGAGCAGCCATAATTGATAAAAGTTCATTTTGTATAGATGGATGTAGATATCTTGCATTCCTTGGTCCTGTAATTTTGTTTCTTACAACGCTGTCTTTTTCTGCAATTAAATAGAGAATTTCACGCACATTACCATGGTTGACATAATCTGAGCTGTACCGATGCTCTCGCTGGGCAATTTTAGTCTTGGCTGTTAGCAACAAAACTTGGGCAATTGTCTTTAAGTAATGTCTATTCTCATTGACCTCTCGTGTATGAGCTTTAGTTAGATCCTTCATGATTGATGTATCCTGGCTTACACTATTTTTGAAATCCTCCCATCTGACATGGCAATCCTTGTGTGAAGCAGACTTCTCATGCTGTAGTATTCCTTTACCAGTTTCAAGTGCATTTTTCCAGTTTTTGTACCCTATGTTGATAAACGGTACTTTTTTAGCATGCCCATGGAGATATTTTGGTGTTGAAAAAAAACGGCACGGAAAACAGTATGCAGCATCCTGGGACACAGAATATTCCAACCAGTCAAACGATCCAAACCACTGTGGGCGGAATGACCTGAAGCGTCCTCCCATTTGTTTCTGTGGGTATTTTTTTAATGCAGGCTGTCTTGGCCCTTCACTAGCACACTGGCTGATATCATGTGGTCCTTGTACCTTTGTTTTTTCAATGCTAGCAGATGTTTGTGCACTCTGTGGCTGTTCAGCTTCACTCAATTGCTCTTCATAAGCACTGTGTTGAATATTGCTTAGTGAGGAGGTGCTTGCGTCTTCAACCTGCAATGAAGGTTCATCATTATCCGATATTAATTCAGCAGTGTCATATTCAACGTCATCCTTCTGAAGCTCTTCACACTCCTCAATGGAAGAAGACGGGCCAGGCTGACTTTTTCCTTTTTGCTGCTCTTTTGAAATATCAGCCTTCTGGGCCTTAACATTTACCACAGAATAAAATGAACGGATGTCCATTTTTTGAGTTATAATAGAAAATTTTATCTGGGGGAAAAAAAATACATGATGTTCTTCTGAAACACTTACCATAAATGAATACCATTTGTTTTATTAAATGTCTTATTGATAAATGTAGTTGCCCATCCAACCAGCAACTAGCAATCAACTAAAATAACTAAAGTGGAGTTCCACCCAAAAGTGTAACTTCTGCTTACCATATTTAATTCCCCCCCCCTCCGGTGCCACATTTGACACCTTTTAAGGGGGAGCAGGTACCTGTTTTAAATTGACAGGTACCCTGTCCCCACTTCTGGCGGACACGGTCGCGGCGATGTGCTTCACCTTGGCCGGCCTTCTCCTCCCCCCACCACTGGGCCAATACAGAAAGCGCAGTAGGGAGCTGGCCATGAAGCTGCAAGGCTACACTGTTGGAATCCCTTACCCACAATGGCGGCGGCAGCACCCGGGGTTGCCGACATCACTGGATTCCAGGGCAGGTAAGTGTCCTAATAATAAAAGTCAGCAGCTGCAGTATGTGTAGCTGCTGACTTTAAAAAAAAATTCTGGGCGTCAGAACTCCACTTAAATAAGAAACTGCATTATCACACACACCTTACTAAAATGTGCATTGTTAAATCGTCATCAAATATTCCTGACAATGCACACGAAACGCACAAATATGAAATATTCCTGACAATGTACACGAAACGCACAAATATGAAATATTCCTGACAATGTACATGAAAGCACAAATACGAAATATTCCTGACAATGTACATGAAAAGCACAAATATAAAATATTCCAGACAAATTCAATGCACACGAAACGCACAAATATGAAATATTCCTGACAATGTACATGAAACGCACAAATATGAAATATTCCTGACAATGTACATGAAAAGCACAAATATAAAATATTCCAGAAAAATTCAATGCACACGAAACGCATTAGCATGAAATATTCCTGACAATGTACATGAAACGCACAAATATGAAATATTCCAGACAAATTCAATGCACACGAAACGCACAAATATGAAATATTCCTGACAATGTACACGAAACGCACAAATATGAAATATTCCTGACAATGTACATGAAAAGCACAAATATAAAATATTCCAGAAAAATTCAATGCACACGAAACGCATTAACATGAAATATTCCTGACAATGTACATGAAACGCACAAATATGAAATATTCCAGACAAATTCAATGCACACGAAACGCACAAATATGAAATATTCCTGACAATGTACACGAAACGCACAAATATGAAATATTCCTGACAATGTACATGAAAGCACAAATATGAAATATTCCTGACAATGTACATGAAAAGCACAAATATAAAATATTCCAGAAAAATTCAATGCACACGAAACGCATTAACATGAAATATTCCTGACAATGTACATGAAACGCACAAATATGAAATATTCCTGACAATGTACATGAAACGCACAAATATAAAATATTCCAGAAAAATTCAATGCACACGAAACGCATTAGCATGAAATATTCCTGACAATGTACATGAAACGCACAAATATGAAATATTCCAGACAAATTCAATGCACACGAAACGCACAAATATGAAATATTCCTGACAATGTACACGAAACGCACAAATATGAAATATTCCTGACAATGTACATGAAAAGCACAAATATAAAATATTCCAGAAAAATTCAATGCACACGAAACGCATTAACATGAAATATTCCTGACAATGTACATGAAACGCACAAATATGAAATATTCCAGACAAATTCAATGCACACGAAACGCACAAATATGAAATATTCCTGACAATGTACACGAAACGCACAAATATGAAATATTCCTGACAATGTACATGAAAGCACAAATATGAAATATTCCTGACAATGTACATGAAAAGCACAAATATAAAATATTCCAGAAAAATTCAATGCACACGAAACGCATTAACATGAAATATTCCTGACAATGTACATGAAACGCACAAATATGAAATATTCCTGACAATGTACATGAAACGCACAAATATAAAATATTCCAGAAAAATTCAATGCACACGAAACGCATTAGCATGAAATATTCCTGACAATGTACATGAAACGCACAAATATGAAATATTCCAGACAAATTCAATGCACACGAAACGCACAAATATGAAATATTCCTGACAATGTACACGAAACGCACAAATATGAAATATTCCTGACAATGTACATGAAAAGCACAAATATAAAATATTCCAGAAAAATTCAATGCACACGAAACGCATTAACATGAAATATTCCTGACAATGTACATGAAACGCACAAATATGAAATATTCCAGACAAATTCAATGCACACGAAACGCACAAATATGAAATATTCCTGACAATGTACACGAAACGCACAAATATGAAATATTCCTGACAATGTACATGAAAGCACAAATATGAAATATTCCTGACAATGTACATGAAAAGCACAAATATAAAATATTCCAGAAAAATTCAATGCACACGAAACGCATTAACATGAAATATTCCTGACAATGTACATGAAACGCACAAATATGAAATATTCCTGACAATGTACATGAAACGCACAAATATGAAATATTCCAGACAAATTCAATGCACACGAAACGCACAAATATGAAATATTCCTGACAATGTACATGAAACGCACAAATATGAAATATTCCTGACAATGTACATGAAAAGCACAAATATAAAATATTCCAGAAAAATTCAATGCACACGAAACACATTAACATGAAATATTCCTGACAATGTACATGAAACGCACAAATATGAAATATTCCAGACAAATTCAATGCACACGAAACGCACAAATATGAAATATTCCTGACAATGTACACGAAACGCACAAATATGAAATATTCCTGACAATGTACATGAAAGCAAAAATATGAAATATTCCTGACAATGTACATGAAAAGCACAAATATAAAATATTCCAGAAAAATTCAATGCACACGAAACGCATTAACATGAAATATTCCTGACAATGTACATGAAACGCACAAATATGAAATATTCCTGACAATGTACATGAAACGCACAAATATGAAATATTCCAGACAAATTCAATGCACACGAAACGCACAAATATGAAATATTCCTGACAATGTACACGAAACGCACAAATATGAAATATTCCTGACAATGTACATGAAAAGCACAAATATAAAATATTCCAGAAAAATTCAATGCACACGAAACGCATTAACATGAAATATTCCTGACAATGTACATGAAACGCACAAATATGAAATATTCCAGACAAATTCAATGCACACGAAACGCACAAATATGAAATATTCCTGACAATGTACACGAAACGCACAAATATGAAATATTCCTGACAATGTACATGAAACGCACAAATATGAAATATTCCTGACAATGTACATGAAAAGCACAAATATAAAATATTCCAGAAAAATTCAATGCACACGAAACACATTAACATGAAATATTCCTGACAATGTACATGAAAGCACAAATATGAAATATTCCTGACAATGTACATGAAAAGCACAAATATAAAATATTCCAGAAAAATTCAATGCACACGAAACGCATTAACATGAAATATTCCTGACAATGTACATGAAACGCACAAATATGAAATATTCCTGACAATGTACATGAAACGCACAAATATGAAATATTCCAGACAAATTCAATGCACACGAAACGCACAAATATGAAATATTCCTGACAATGTACACGAAACGCACAAATATGAAATATTCCTGACAATGTACATGAAAAGCACAAATATAAAATATTCCAGAAAAATTCAATGCACACGAAACGCATTAACATGAAATATTCCTGACAATGTACATGAAACGCACAAATATGAAATATTCCAGACAAATTCAATGCACACGAAACGCACAAATATGAAATATTCCTGACAATGTACACGAAACGCACAAATATGAAATATTCCTGACAATGTACATGAAACGCACAAATATGAAATATTCCTGACAATGTACATGAAAAGCACAAATATAAAATATTCCAGAAAAATTCAATGCACACGAAACACATTAACATGAAATATTCCTGACAATGTACATGAAAGCACAAATATGAAATATTCCTGACAATGTACATGAAAAGCACAAATATAAAATATTCCAGAAAAATGCAATGCACACGAAACACATTAACATGAAATATTCCTGACAATGTACATGAAACGCACAAATATGAAATATTCCTGACAATGTACATGAAACGCACAAATATGAAATATTCCTGACAATGTACACGAAACGCACAAATATGAAATATTCCTGACAATGTACATGAAAAGCACAAATATAAAATATTCCAGAAAAATTCAATGCACACGAAACGCATTAACATGAAATATTCCTGACAATGTACATGAAACGCACAAATATGAAATATTCCAGACAAATTCAATGCACACGAAACGCACAAATATGAAATATTCCTGACAATGTACATGAAACGCACAAATATGAAATATTCCTGACAATGTACATGAAAAGCACAAATATAAAATATTCCAGAAAAATTCAATGCACACGAAACGCATTAACATGAAATATTCCTGACAATGTACATGAAACGCACAAATATGAAATATTCCTGACAATGTACATGAAACGCACAAATATGAAATATTCCAGACAAATTCAATGCACACGAAACGCATTAACATGAAATATTCCTGACAATGTACATGAAACGCACAAATATGAAATATTCCTGACAATGTACATGAAACGCACAAATATAAAATATTCCAGAAAAATTCAATGCACACGAAACGCATTAACATGAAATATTCCTGACAATGTACATGAAACGCACAAATATGAAATATTCCAGACAAATTCAATGCACACGAAACGCACAAATATGAAATATTCCTGACAATGTACACGAAACGCACAAATATGAAATATTCCTGACAATGTACATGAAACGCACAAATATGAAATATTCCTGACAATGTACATGAAAAGCACAAATATAAAATATTCCAGAAAAATTCAATGCACACGAAACACATTAACATGAAATATTCCTGACAATGTACATGAAAGCACAAATATGAAATATTCCTGACAATGTACATGAAAAGCACAAATATAAAATATTCCAGAAAAATTCAATGCACACGAAACGCATTAACATGAAATATTCCTGACAATGTACATGAAACGCACAAATATGAAATATTCCTGACAATGTACATGAAACGCACAAATATGAAATATTCCAGACAAATTCAATGCACACGAAACGCACAAATATGAAATATTCCTGACAATGTACACGAAACGCACAAATATGAAATATTCCTGACAATGTACATGAAAAGCACAAATATAAAATATTCCAGAAAAATTCAATGCACACGAAACGCATTAACATGAAATATTCCTGACAATGTACATGAAACGCACAAATATGAAATATTCCAGACAAATTCAATGCACACGAAACGCACAAATATGAAATATTCCTGACAATGTACACGAAACGCACAAATATGAAATATTCCTGACAATGTACATGAAACGCACAAATATGAAATATTCCTGACAATGTACATGAAAAGCACAAATATAAAATATTCCAGAAAAATTCAATGCACACGAAACACATTAACATGAAATATTCCTGACAATGTACATGAAAGCACAAATATGAAATATTCCTGACAATGTACATGAAAAGCACAAATATAAAATATTCCAGAAAAATGCAATGCACACGAAACACATTAACATGAAATATTCCTGACAATGTACATGAAACGCACAAATATGAAATATTCCTGACAATGTACATGAAACGCACAAATATGAAATATTCCTGACAATGTACATGAAACGCACAAATATGAAATATTCCTGACAATGTACATGAAAAGCACAAATATAAAATATTCCAGAAAAATTCAATGCACACGAAACACATTAACATGAAATATTCCTGACAATGTACATGAAACGCACAAATATTAAATATTCCTGACAATGTACACAAAACGCACAAATATGAAATTTGAATTCTTAATTCACGGTTCATCTACGCTGTCAGCAAATTTTAACTCATTCATGGTAAAATACCAATTTATTGTTTAATCCTTATCAACTGTCATTGCATGCATGCATTTTGTAAACTGAAAAAAATATTTCTTAGGCCCGGTTTACACTGGTGCGTTGCGAGAACACTGCGAATCCACTGCGGGTTCCCGCATCGCACCCGACACGCACGGAAGTTCACATTTAAGGCTAGGTTCACACTGCTGCGATGTCAGAGTTCGAATGTGATCCGCACCGCACTGCAAGTGCACATCACAGGACCCTTTTTTTTGTCCGCAGCAGAATCGGATCGCATGGGTGTTCACACCCATGCGATCCGATTCCTTTTTCGAGTTTGCAGATCGCACTGCGATATGCAAACTGATTTGGGGGTGTCATTAACTTTTAATTGACACTCCCAGCAGTTCGCATAGGGCAGTGTGAACTGCCGCCGGAAAACCTGCGATGCCTAAACCCGCAGTGGATTTGCAGCGTTCCCACATCGCAGCAGTGTGAACCCAGCCTAAATCTGAAATAAATAGCTGGTGGTTCTGGTGCCGGACAACAGTAACTTCAAAGATACATAAGATAGAGCTCTCATGGAGGTAACAGAAAAAATACTTAACTAATATTAGAAAAGCATGATGAAAAGATGAAGTAATATTGACTTAATAGTATATAGGAGGCTTTGTTTTTTCTTTTTGCAAAATCCAAACCAATGTGTTTTAGAGGTTAACATATATATCATTGACCCCCAATATATATATATATATATATTGGGGGTCAATGATATATATTTTAACCTCTAAAACACATTGGTTTGGATTTTGAAAAAAGAAAAAACAAAGCCTCCTATATACTATTAAGTCAATATTACTTCATCTTTTCATCATGCTTTTCTAATATTAGTTAAGTATTTTTTCTGTTACCTCCATGAGAGCTCTGTCTTATGTATCTTTGAAGTTACTGTTGTCCGGCACCAGAACCACCAGCTATTTATTTCAGATTTAAATTATAAATGGTAATGCAATTGCAAGCAAATTTTTACTGTTTTTTTAAAAAAAGTGACCTACCTTTCCTGTGGCAGCACTGGTGGCAGATGCACTGTGACTGGACTGGAGTTGGCGGGCAAAATATGATAATTTATTTATCATAAATAACCGACGATGGGAGTTGGCACGCGATAGGCTGGCTGCGCTGCTCTTCTCAGTGACTCACTGACTCCACCCCCCGGGAGCAGGGAGCTTGAGCACGATGTAGGCGGCGCCGCGGACTACAATTCCCATAATCAATAGCGGCGGCCGTGACCGTCAGACGCGATGTCACCTGACAGGCTGACGTCTGTTACAAGTCAGATTCAGTCATTCAGCGCCGCGGACGGAAACTCAGATAGCCGCGGCGCTGTTAATACTAACAACTTAACTTGGGGGGGCACATGGGGGGGCACACAGTAAAATTGGGGGGGACGTGGCCCCCTCAGGTCCCACCCTGGTGACGCCCATGCACTCCTGTAAGCTAAGAACAGGAAACTGAGGCTTCAATTCACACAGGCTCACCTAAATTGGACAAGAGAAGATTGGAAAAACGTTGCCTGGTCTGATGAGTCTCAATTTCAGTTGCGACATTTAGATGGTAGGGTCAGAATTTGCTGTAAACAACATGAAAGCATGGATCCATCCTGCCTTGTATCAAGGGTTCAGGCTGCTAGTGGTGGTGTAATGGTGTGGGGGATATTTTCTTGGCACACTTTGGGCCCCTTAGAACAATTTAAGCATTGTTTAGATGCCACAGCCTACCTGAGTATTTTTGCTGACCATGTCCATCTCTTTATGACTACAGTGTACCCATCTTCTAAAGGCTACTTCAAGCAGGATAATGCACCATATCCCAAAGCTCAAATCCTCTCCCCATTGGTTTCTTGAACACAAAAATTAATTTACTGTACTCCAATGTCCAGATCTCAATCCAATAGAGTACCTTTTGGAATGTGTCGGAACAGGATATTTGCATCATGGATGTGCAGCCGACAAATCTGCAACAAATGCATGATTATAGCATGTCAATATGGACCAAAATCTCTGAGGAAAGTTTCCAACACCTTGTTGAATCTATGTCACAAAGAATTTAGGAAGTTCTGAAAGCAAAACCCTGTACTAGCATGGGGTAGATAACTTTTTTGTAATTTTATTAGTGATCACATGACCTCTGTTCTCAGCTACTTAAGGAATGCAGAGATTCGGGGGTGGAGACTTCAGGGGGCGTGTCAGCAGGAGGCAGAGAAACAGCAGTACACTTATTTTTCCAGTGTGAACTGTGCAGGGGGGTATGTCAGCAGACGTCTGACCATTGGTGTACAGGCAGGCTGTGCTCCCAAGTAGAATGCAAAGTAGAAAACTGACCACGCTGGGATGGAAGTGCTTCCACATATCAGGAATATGAAATATTGGGGTAACATACACTTTAAGGTAGACACATTTTAGAGACTGTGTTTAGGTTGTGTACACGGTGCTCCATACATACGTATAAACAAATCTGACACATCTGGACATTTGGCACTCGAGCCAATTTCGGATCCTGTTGAGGCTATTTACTTACCACATATACAGTATAAAGCCCTAAGAAAAAGTGAAGAAAGCAAAGGAAATCATTTGAACCTGTATACACTATTTGCAGTGCAAAATAAACAGCCAAAGACAAGTTACTTATGGATGATGCGTATGTTACAAAAAAAAAACACTCAGGACTCCGACTCTTGCAAAATGGCTGCTGGAGACCATGACTGCAATTTCTCCCTGTTTTCAAGTTATGGTTTCCAGTTTGGTCACAGCAATTATTTATAGTCATGAACTCTGATGGCTTTGTATTTCCTGAATGGATATAGACCTCTCAGGAGAGTTAAAAACATACAGATATGATGCTGCCTGTCCTGGCACCTAAAGAAAAAGTAGGACCAAAACTCTTTTGGCCCCTGCTTCTCTTATGGATCACAGGAGTGCACTATGTTCTGCACTCCTGTGACCCATTTTTGTCACTGGGGCGGTCCAGACTCTTCATCGATCCCAACTTTAAAGTCGGTATCCACCCAGATGCCTGGAACAGCAGCTGGCTCAGCCTGTCAGCGAGCTGCTTATAGACTGAGCCAGCCGCTTCTGCTCAATCCACAGCCAGGTGCTCCAGTGAACGCTGGTGGGGCAGAGCAGAGAGCCAGGGACTGACAGTTACCGGCTCTCTGCTCACTGAAGACCAAGAACTGAGCGATCAGATGTAGCATTGGACTGTTGCTGTATCCACCTAGGTGAGTATAAATGTTTTTTTTTTTGCATTCCCGAACTTCTCTTTTAACACCCCTGCATACATGTGCTTATTTAATTTCTGAACAGAATTTGGTTTTGGTCAAGTAATTTTTTATTTTACACAGTCAAGCTTCCATAGTATGCTAAAGCTATCTGTGGCGCTAAGTTATTTAAAATACAACAGGAGAAGAGGGAACACACGAGGTGGCCTGGAACAACCAAAATCTCCAAGATGTATCGGAACAGAGTTGAGAACTGTGGCATTGATGGAAAGGCTAAAGATCGCAAAGTGATACCAAAGGCATTTTTTTTTTTAAATAAACAAGAGGTTATATTTACCTGCTCTGTACAATGATCTTGCACAGAAAGTTCCCTTTACTCCTCTTCTGGCAGTCCCCACCAGCCCACCAGCGCTGTCGGCTCCAACCATCTTTGGATGCCTCCTGTAGCAAGCCAGATGCTAAGGAGGCTCCTGTGCGTACGTGTGTGCTCCTGTTGGGTCCTTAGCCAGGCTCTGTGCATCCATAGACACACACAGTACCAGTAAGCCACTCGGCTCCCTCCTTACAGGTGTTTGACCATCAGCAGCAGGAGCCTATGGCTCCACTGCCCTCATATTTCCTGTGGAAGCAGGAAGTAAGAGTAGCAGTGCTGGAGCCTGTGGCTGCGATGGAGCCGTAACATGGAGCCAGGTAAGCGCTTATGGACTGAAGAGGGGAAAGACAGGTAGTGGGGCATTGTTGACTTAAATGCAGAAAATGCATTTAACATACCAGATTCCACCTATAACTAAAAAAAAATATTTATAAGTGAACTATCTCTCAAAGTTTATATACATTTCCGAAATGTGTTCTGGAATAATTAAAATCGAACTACAAGGAATTTCAATATCAAACAGCACTAGCTTCTTTATCAGCTAAATGAGGGAGGAATTTTAGTGATGCTGAAACTAAGGCATTAATTACAAGGCATTTGCATCTTCATATTCTTGATCTGTTAAATGAATATTACGTGTATAGATTTTTTACACAAAGTAGTTTTTAACGCTGGAAAAAGCACTGTCTAGAGAGGACGACCTGAAAAAGAAGAGATGGATTTAATTAACTAAATCTGTTAGCTCCATAAAATGTTCTCTGTGAGTCTTAAGAGGACCATTTTGGTCATTGGTATTGTTGTGCTGTCTTCCAGATTATTGCAGCTATTGAGCAGTGTTTCTATTATTATGAATCATCACAGTCAGGAGTCGATGAAAACACTAAAACAACAGCGTCCTCGCAGCCGTATCCTGGTGAGTCTAATGGGGATTTGTTTGTAGCTTTGCACTGGAAACCAATATCTTTTGCATGTTTGTTCAGAAGTCTTTCTATATAACTAACTATAACTAATACACCTTTTCGATTTTCAACCAAGCTGGTGCTTTAACAAAGTATAGATTGCATGCGTGCTAATTCCATTTTACCATGCCAAGCTCCTTACCTTTAATCAATTTAAAAGAACAGATAGCTTTGCCAGATTCTAGCAATGGCCATGAAGCAGGCCTTTCATTGCTTTGAATGTGATAATGTGCTTGCCCAGAGTGTGATTTTTATCACTTGAAAATTCATTACGGAAAAATATTTGACTGTAAGCCTCAACCTACACTGTCCCAAGAACACAGCCCTTTTATCTGTTGGAATCCGTATGATCCCTGCTGCTAAATGTAAAACTACAAAGACTTTGCAAAAATGTAATTTAATATATTATTAAGGACGCTTTCACACCAGCCCTGGTAATAAAACAAAACGTACACATTGGTGTACATTGTTTAGGGGCATTGAGGAAGCAATTAAATGCATTGTTACAAGACATCGCACTGTAACGTGCTGCGGTATGGTCACAAGTGATGCCCTGCACTGCAAAAATTGTAGACATGCCTCACCTCAATGCAGTGTTATGGTGTGAATAGGGCACACAGAAAATAACTGTTTTCTTTGTGCTCTTGCATAAGATCTCCCCTATCTTTGCAACCTTTGGGGCATGAGGGATCCAGATGTAGGTCCATATTATATCGTTTGAGAGGAGTCCAGTGTACCATCAGTATAATGTAGAGTTGTGATATTCTACTTGAGAGATTCATGGAGCTGAGACGTACAGCCTCTAAGGCTTAAGCCCTGTACACGCGATCGGTTTTACCAATGAAAACCGTCCGATGGATTTTTTTCATCGGAAAAACCGATCGTGTATGGGACCCATCAGTCTTTTTTTCCATCGGTTTTAAAAAATAGAACATGTTTTAAATTTTTCCGATGGATCCAAAACCGATAGCAAATTCCGATCGTCTATGGGCAAGTCCATCGGATAAAAAACCCACGCATGCTCAGAATCAAGTCGACGCATGCTCAGAAGCATTAAACTTAATTTTTCTCGGCTCAGTGGAGTGTTTTACGTCACCGCGTTTGGAACGGTCGGTTTTTTGACTGATGGTGTGTGGGCAAGACTGATGGAAAACAGTTTCATCGGATATCCGATGGACAAATCCATCAGACTAGAATCCATAGGAAATCTGATCGTGTGTACAGGGTTTTACTCCTATTTGTCCACAGTGAGATCCTTTCATTAATTATACTTTGTGGTTGAGATATATCTAAAGTTTTTATTTTTTATATTCTGGATAGAGTAAGGAAGGTTTAAAACCCCTGTTAGGTTCAGGTGTCTGCGTACCATTGGGGAGATTTCCCTTCAATTTCTGTCCTGTAAACACAACAGAAAGTGAAGATAAATCTTTTCAAAATTAGGTAAATTCCCTTTTAGACAGTACTGCAACAAGTGTCTCTATTATGTATTTTCCCTCAACTCAACAATTTAGTTCCAATCACAAAGGCCACCAGGACATATCCAGTGGGTGAACTGCGTCAGCAGGGAAACGGACCAGAGTAAAATTTTGACAGGGTTGCCAACCCTTCATTTTGGCTTTGATACACTAACAAAAACAAAGGAGATGTAATGTATTTTCATAGGTAGTGACCTCCTGTCACTTTCAGTTGGGCATAGCGTCCGCCAAACACGTCCCATTCACCTGAATGGGGCTGTTTTGCAAGCACCCTGCAATCATGTGCAATGCACCTGGTGCAGTGATCAAGGGGTTAAAGCAGGAGATGAGGAAGCGATATAACATCTCTTCACTGCCTGTAAAATGCTTCTGTGTTCTTCAGAGACCTAAACTCATGTGAACAACTCATGAGTCCAGCCATGCTACCTCTAATTCAATCCCCATCTGTTCAGTTGTTTTGAAGCTTGTAGATATCATGGACATTGGAAATAAAAAAATGTCTGTTATGACTAAAGTTTAATCTATCCTGCACAGGTAAAAAGGACACATATATTAGTTATGCTCTTGTACCCCTTAAAAGCCTTGTCTCCAGAATATGTTTGCATGAAACAATGTTCAACCTGTCCCATGACAATGTATCTAAAAAGATTTTTAGTTATTGAATTAGGTCACTTTTTTAAAAATGTATCTACTTCATGAAATCCTATAAACCTGCTATTATAGATGTTTCTTCTGCAGACTTTTATTTTGGCCCAATTTAGAGATCACCAACACGTCTAATAAATGTCAGGTTGATGAGAGCAGCCTGCATGTTTATTTGTCATCTATATCTAACCTATTGTATATGACATATGACAGAAAGAAAAGCAAAATACTTAATTACATGACATTATCAGCTGCTCAGTGACTCTGACATTTTGCTTGAAAACTGCAAGTTTTTGACTGCAGAAGCACACAAAGGAAATGCCAAGTTATGTTTTAAATTGTTGCTGTCTTAAATCTGAATGCAATGAGTTGACCATATGTGCGTCATTTTGGTTATTTGTAAGAAACAACCATTAAAGAATTCAATCTACCTCTAACACATTCGTATTTTACATATTCTATTATTTAGGACTGATACATGGGCTTCAGAGACAGCATCACATTCAACTCTTCCATAGGACAACACATTTAACTAGTTGGAAATATTCATTCCATACAATTCAGGTTTTCATGTGTCATATGCTATGTTTACTATGGTTCAGTGTTGAAATAGTAGTCACCGGTGCTGGGACAAGGTACTCTGACACCCAGACCATACATGCCAAATACTCCCCTTCAAGCTTTTTTAATTTGGCGCTACAAAAAAAACACAAATGTTTACACACAAGCAGTAATAAAAAGAAAGGAAATTAAGTACTGTATTTATTGGCGTATAACACTCAATTTTTTACCCTGAAAATAGAGGGTAACCTGTGCCTGCATGCAGGCCCGGACTGGGACAAAAAATAGGCCCGGGCATTTTAGACTGAGCAGCCCGGGGGGGGGGGGGGGCGGCGCTTCGCGGCGGCGGTTAATGATGGGATGTGGGGTTCCAGCACCTTGTACCTCTGGACCCCTTTACATTACACAGCACCCTGCACCTCTGGACCCCTTTACATTACACAGCACCTTGCACCTCTGGACCCCCTTACATTACACAGCACCCTGGACCCCTTTACATTACATAGCACTGCACCTCTGGACCCTTTTACATTACACAGCACCCTGCACCTCTGGGCCCCTTTACATTACACAGCACCCTGCACCTCTGGACCCCTTTACATTACACAGCACCGCACCTCTGGGCCCCTTTATATTACACTGCCCCCCACAGTTTGTTACACAGACACCCCCTAACAGTTCTGGACCCCCCCTGCATGTTACGCAGACCTCCCTACAGTGCAGACCCCCTCCCTACAGTACAGACCCCCTCCCTACAGTACAGACCCCCTCTACATTACAGACCCCCTCTACATTACAGACCCCCCTACATTACAGACCCCCCTACATTTCAGACCCCCCTTCAATACAGAACCCCCTACAATACAGACCCCCTACAATACAGACCCCCCCTACAATACAGACCCCTCCCTACATTTCAGACCCCCCTACAATACAGACCCCCCTACAATACAGAACCCACCTACATTTCAGACCCCCCTACATTTCAGAACCCCCTACATTTCAGAACCCCCCTACAATACAGAACCCCCTACAATACAGAACCCCCCCTACAATACAGAACCCCCTTCAGACCCATAATGTACCTCAGGTCAGCGCGGGACTGCATGTTCGGTCCCCTCCCCCTGTGTTGACATAAAGAGAGGGTGGAGGCGGCTTCACTCTGCTCGGCTGTGTGAGACAGCCGAGCCGAGACTGATCAGATCATCAGTGCCGCGGCCACCTTGCCAGAGAGAAGGGGATCGTTGCGGGTCCCGGCCCCCTGATGTGCCGATGGGTGTCACTGTCACTCGAGTGCGGCTCCAACTCGCAGCTGAGAGTGCACTGGGGCAGTGGCGTCACCAGGGTTGGTGTCACCTGGTGCGGCAAAACATGGTGTCACCCCCCTCCTGTCTATCCTGCCCAGCGCCTTGCAGGCAGCGCATGGTCACGAGGTGCACCCCCCAAATGACCCCTGTAAATTAAAGTATAGGGTGGCATTGGGCCGGCTGGGGTGATATAGGGCAGGTTGGGGTAATATAGGGCAGGTTGCGGTGGCATAGGGCAGGTTGGGGTTGTATAGGGCAGGCTGGGGTGGTATAGGGCAGTTTGCGGTGATATATGGCAGGCTGGGTGGCATAGGGCAGGTTGGGGTGATATAGGACAGGGTGTGGTGGCATAGAGCAGGTTGCAGTGGCATAGGGCAGGTTGGGGTGGTATAGAGCAGTTTGCAATGGCATAGGGCAGGTTGCGGTGGCATAGGGCAGGTTGGGGTGGCATAGAGCAGGTTGGGGTGGCATAGGACAGGGTGCGGTGGCATAGGACAGGGTGCAGTGGCATAGGGCAGGCTGGGGTGGTATGGTGCCAGGTTAGGACTCTATGTAGTGACATGTGCAGCAGTGCAGTAACTTACAGCATGTCTGGAGATGAAGACACTCTGGCTGCTGTGTCCTTGTTTCTTTCTCCTTCGGCTGTGGGATCAGCCAGAGTGAACGAGTCTGTGGGAGGAGTGGAGGGGGCAGCTACACCCCCAGCTCCGCCCACCAACTCTGGCTGCCTCCGGAGACATTTGCCCGGAATGCCCTATGGCCAGTCCAGGCCTGCCTGCGTGTTATATGCAGGGGGCTGTGGAAAGTTTTTTTCCTGAAACTTCCCTCTTAAAGTTAGGGTGCGTGTTATACGCCTGTGCGCGTTATACGCCGATAAATACAGTAGTTATTAAACATGAATTAGGGTTAACTAAAACTTCCCCAACAATGTGTTTCTTACATAGTTTTAAGAGCCAGGAGGTGTCGGGGGAAGGGGAAGATGGGAACCCTGATTAGGGGACATATGTTCTGCAGAAATGAAAGACATAGCACTGCTTGTATGCATGCGGCCATTCTGCAACACAAGTGTTCCTTTGCTGCCAGGCTGTGCAATACTCATAGGGTGCTGAAAGAGTAGAAACTCTTTCCTCCCTTACAATACTGCATCTGTCAAAAGCTCTTTGCCAGAATTCTAACCCTGAGCTGCCCAAAAAGGCAGAGCTGCAGCACAGTGACCAGCTGGCAACTTTCATCAGTTAAGGTGCTCCGAAGGGAAGCTGGGAGGAAGGGTACCTAGGAATGCAGGGGGGGTTGGAAGAACCCTAATATGGATTAGGTGGTTCCAGGGCAGAGCTAAGGAGCAGGGGGTGAGGTGGGGCCAGGTCAACAGGGCAGGAATTGGCCAGACATTGCAGCTCTAAACTGGTTTAACATCCTCTAGCATGATGCCAGAACCTCCACTGCTTCTACCTTGGCTCGACTTTGGCAATCACAGTAGAAATTGGGACTTGAGGAGTCAGGAGGCCTGCTCTGTGACCCTGTGCTCCTAAATCTGTGGCACATTGCTTAAGTGATTAGCATTTCCACCTAGCAGCACTAGGGTCATCGGTTTGAATCGCAACCACAGCACTACCTGCCTGGAGTTTGCATGTTCTCCCTGTGTCTGCATGGGTTTTCTCTGGGTACGCTGGTTTCCTCCCACATTTCAAAAACATGCTGGTAGGTTACCGTATTTGCCGGCGTATAAGGCGACTGGGCATATAAGACAACCCCCTAATTTTCCAGCTAAAATTTTGGTTTTGGGATATACTCGCCGTATAAGACGACCCCCTTCCGACTAACCATGCCTCACCATACCTCACTGTGCCATTGCATACCTCACTGTTCCATTGCATACTTCACTGTGCCCCTGCATACCTCACTGTGCCCCTGCATACCTCACTGTGCCCCTACATGCCTCACTGTGCCCCTACATGCCTCACTGTGCCCCTACATGCCTCACTGTTCCATTGCATACCTCACTGAGCCCCTATATGCCTCACTGTTCAATTGCATACCTCACTGTGCCCCTCGACGATCACATACCTTATCCCTGACATGTAGAATCTCAGTCAGACCGCGGCCGTCCATTTTTCAAAAGCCGCGCCTCCTCCTCGTGCTGTTCTGTGATAGGCGGAACACTCAGCTGTGTTCAGTGTTCCGCCTATCACAGATGCCCTCTCATCCGAGGCCGAGGACGAGAGGACATCCGTAATAGGCGGAACACTGAACAGAGGCTCTGCTGGGAAGCTGAGTGTTCCGCCTATCACGGAACAGCACGAGGAGGAGGCGCGGCTTTTGAAAAATGGACGCGGTCTGACTGAGATTCTACATGTCATGTATGTACCGGCGTATAAGACGACCCCCGAATTTTAAGAAGATTTTAATGGGTTAAAAAGTCATCTTATATGCTGGAAAATATGGTAATTGGCTCCTGTCTAAATGGTATGTGTATGAATGTGAGTTAGAGATCTTTGATTGTAAGCTGCTTGAGGGCAGGACTGATGAAAATGTATAATAAGTATGTGTAAAGTGCTGCATAAATTGACAGCGCTATATAAGTACCTGTAATAAATAAAATAAGTGGGGAAAATGCAGTGGGGAAAAAAAATATTTGATCCCCTGCAGATTTTGTAAGTTTGCCCACTTACAAGGAAACAAAGGGTCTATAATTTTTATCATAGGTGTATTTTTAAATGATAGAGACAGAATATCAACCAAAAATCCAGAAAAAAAAAACATGATACAAATGTTACAAAATTGAGTTGCAGTTCAGTGAGTAAAATAAGTATTTGATCCCCAAGCAAAACATGACTTAGTACTTGGTGGAGAAACCCTTGTTGGCAAGCACAGTCGGTTACCAAGTTTGAACACATCTCAGGAGGGCTTTTGATTCACTCTTTACAGATCCTCTCTAAAGCCTTAAGATTTCCTAGCTGTCACTTGGCAACTCAAAGTTTCAGCTCCATCCATACATTTTCTATAGGATTAAGGTCTGGAGACTGGTTAGACCACTCCATGACCTTAATGTGATTATTCTTGAGCCACACCTTTGTTGCCTTGGCGGTATGTTTTGGGTCATTGTCATGCTGGAAGACCATCCACGAACCATCTTCAGTGTTCTGGCTGAGGGTAGAAGGTTCTCATCCAAAATTTTACAATACATGGTCCCGTCCATTGGCTCCTTAATGCAGCAAAGTCGACCTGTACCTTTAGCAGAGAAACAGCCTGAAAGCATGAGGTTTCCATCTTCGTGCTTGACTGTAGGGATGGTGTTCTTGGGGTCATAGTCAGCATTTTTCTTCCCCCAAACACGGCAAGTCAAGTTTTTGCCAAAGAGCTCAATTTTGGTCTCATCTAACCACAGCACTTTCTCCCAATCCTTTGCTAAATCATTTAGATATTCATTGGCAAACTTCAGACAGCCCTGTACATCTGCCTTCTTGAGAAGGGGGATCTTGCGGGTGCTGCAGGATTTTAATTAGGGCTGTGGAAATTAACTATTAATTCCTCGATTAATCGATTAATTGTTTTGATCGATCAAAATTCTTTGGGCTTGCCGTGTCCATCTGAAGGGCTCCTTTGCTGTGCCTTCATATCTGCATGCCAGCAGGACCTTACTATCTGCCACACGCAAGGGCTGTTATACTTCCCTCTATCACTTCCCTCTATCCACTGGGAGTTGTGATAGTTCCCTTCACGGGACATCTACATGCCAACGGACTGATGTTAGCCCCTTCTCATCTGGATTCAGCAGTAGTATCGTTGTACACATTTTTATACCAGTATCATACTTGGCTACATGTTTTTATGACTGATTTTGCTACCAATTGGTATTACTCACACCATTTTTACAGTTTATGTATCTACATCGATTTTATCTCCAGTGCAATATTTATTTTGTTACCTACTTGAAGGCTATAAAAGTTTTAATGCTATTCCCATTGAGCGCTGCCTTTGTGTGTTTTTTGTATCCTGCTATCCATTTTTCCAGTGGTTGGTAGCTGCACTGGGAATCGGCCTGCAAGGAGATCAGCTAAAAGTAGTTGGATCTATGTGCGTTATAATTAATCGAAATTAGTCGTTTAATCGATTAAAAAAAAATAGATTAATCGAACACGAAAATTTTAATCAGTAACAGCCCTAATTTTAATCCATGATGGCGTATTGTGTTACTAAACGTTTGTTTGTTGACTGTGGTTCCAATTGACTTCAGATCATTTACAAGCTCCTCCCGTGTAGTTCTGGGCTGATTCCTCACTTGTCTCATGATCATCCTTACCCCATAAGGCAAACTCTTGCATGGAGCTCCAGACGGAGGGCGATTGATGGTTATTTTGTATTTCTTCCATTTACGAATAATTGCTCCAACGGTTGTCTCCTTCTCACCAAGCTTCTTGCTGATGGTCTTGTAGCCCATTCCAGGTTTGTGCAGGTCTACAATCTTGTTCCTGATGTCCTTTGACAGTTATTTGATCTTCCCATTATGGTGAGATTTGAATGGAAGGAAGATTCTGAGGACAGGTGTCTTTTATACACGTAACAATTGTCATTAGGAGCTCCTTCTTAAATTGACAGGACTAATCTGTGTACCACATGAGCACATACTGTAGCCAATCTGTGGGAGCCAGAATTATTGTTGGATGGTAGGGGATCAAATACTTATTTTATTTACTGAACTGCAACTCAATTTATAACATTTGTATTGTGTTTTTTTTTTTCTGGATTTTTGGTTGATATTCTGTCTCCATCATTCAAAATTCACCTATGATAACAATTCTAGACTCTTCATTTTTTTTGTGAGTGGGCAAACTTACAAATTCTACAGGTGATATCAAATAATAATTTCCCCCACTGTAAACATTAATGGCTTCTATACATTCCTGCCTGCATATATACATTCTGTGTAAAGTAGAATATCTGCGTAACCCAAAAATGTATGTAGTGACAAGTTGGTGCTGTAACTAAAAATAGCCTTAATATTCAGCTAATAAATATGTGTAAAGAATAAAGTGCGCACCTAATTTTACCACAAAAAACTGGGAAAACGTATTGACTCGAGTATAAGCCTAGGGTGTCCATCTGCATGCCTCACTGTGCCTCACTTTGCCTCACTGTGTCCATGTGCATGCCTCACTGTGCCTATGCCTTACTGTGTCCATGACTAGACTGATGTTTAACATGGGAGTCTATAGAAGGGGTGCCCGGCTTTGAAAAATCGGTGCTCCCCAGCTGTAGGTCACCCAAACAATAAACTTTGCACACTTGTAGAGGAGACATGGGGCTACATGTGTGCCACATTTTGGGTCCAGAAGACCTAGGACCGGCCAGTACCAGGCCCCCAAATTCACCAGAAAAAATACCGTTTAACATAGAAGTGTATGGAAGGGGTGCCCGGCTTTGAAAAATCGGTGCTCCCCGGCCGTAGGTCCCCCGGACAACAAACTTTGCACACTTGTAGAGAGAGTGGGGCTACATGTGAACCAGGGAACCTACGGCCGGCTGGTACTGTGTCCCCAAACTCCGGGATATCAGGCGCAAAAAGGTGACTCGAGTATAAGCTGAGGGGGGCATTTTCAGCACAAAAAAATGTGCTGAAAAACTTGGCTTATACTCGAGTATATACGGTAATGAAAATACATATAATAACTGAGAAAAATATTATAACATAAAAAATATAAAAAGAAAAAAAAAAGTTAACCTCATCCATAAACCTAACATGGTATGTAAATACATTAAAATGGGTTATATGAGAAGGATGTTCCCTCCTCTACCACCACCCCCACCCCCAACAACCATCTAAAACAGTGGTTCTCAACCTGGGGGTCGGGACCCCCTCGGGGTCAAATGGCGATTTTCCAGGGGTCACCGAATCCTGGGCTTTTCCCGAAGCCTGCACCGCTCTCCCAGCCTTTTCGCGGCCGCCCAGCAGGGCTGTCCCTGGAGCCTGTGGCTGCCCAGCTGGGCTGTTCCTGGAGCCCACGGCCGCCCACTCAGCTTCTTCGCAGCCACCCATTCAGTTCACAGCATGGCCTATCTCCTGATTTTGGCATAGGTGTCAGTGCTGCGAGACACCACAAAGTCGGAGACACAGTGAAGCCAGAGACACTATCTGTGATTAGAGTTGCCATTAAAAGTCCCCACTACAGTTCTCAGATCAGCAGATGACCTTGATCAAGAGCACCTAAGTTGGCTGATCAGAACTCCCCCCAGCACTGCCACTGATCCCACCCCCCACTAGCACTGCCACTCATCCCCCCCCCACCAAGGAGTAAGAGAAGGAATAAAAATTGAGAATACATGGAAGGTCAAGGAAAAGAGGGGGAGGAACAAAGAAAAAGGGAGAGAAAGAATAAGAGAAATAACAAGAAAGACGGCTAGAGAGAAGGATGGGGGAAAAAACAAGAAATTAGGATAGAGAGAGATAAAAGGGAAATTGAGGAGATCAAAGAGAGAGTGGTACATCCAAAAATTTAACATATAGGGGTTTTAATACTGTACCAGTGGAAGGGACTTATGGATCGCTAAATATCCGTGGGTTAGGGGCACAAATTACTTGTTTTGCCATGGGAGAAGACAACCCACACTACAAGAATAATTTTACTGTTAGGGGTCTCCACAACTTGGGAAATTTGATCAAGGGGTCACGGCACTAGAATGGTTGAGAACCACTGATCTAAAAGAACCTGTAGCAACTATACATGGAATAAATGTGTGCCAAGGGTCCATCTCTCGGCAACAACACAAATTCCAATGTAATTATTTAAGTAATGAGAATGGAAAAATTGTGGAATTATTCCTATTTGGAAAAGGGCAAACCTAGTAATAACTTGCTCTCAAGGCTACCTAGTGAGATAAAGGCACTACTTTTACTATTGTCTATATAGCAATTAATGTCCCATTCCACGTTGAGCCCCAGGGGGACTGTAAGATTGAATATCAAAAATCCACCTGGTTTCTCTACGTGAGATGTCTTTTTAACTTCTTCTGACCCGGGCCATGTACAAAATACGACCACAAGGTGGCTCTAGAAACCGCTCCTCCGGCCACTGGGGGGCGTGCGAGCGCTGCCGGCGGCGCGCGCGGGTGCCCGGCGTGTCACTGACAAGCCGATGTGCGTGCCTGGCAGGCGCGATGTCCGCCAGGTACCCGCGATCGGCCGGTACAGAGACAAGGACGTGGATCTCTATGTGTAAACACAGAGATCCATGTCCTGTCAGGGAGAGGAGACCGATGCTGTGTCCCTTGTACATAGGGACACAGATCGGTCACCTCCCCCAGTCAGTCCCCTCCCCCCACAGTAGTAATCACTAATAGGGCACACATTAACCCCTTCCTCGCCCCCTAGTGTTAACCCCTTCCCTGCCAGTCACATTTATACAGTAATCAGTGCATTTTTATAGCACTGTTCGCTGTATAAATGTGAATGGTCCCAAAATAGTGTCAAAAGTGTCCGATGTGTCCGCCATAATGTCGCAGTAACGAAAAAAATCACAGATCGCCGCCATTACTAGTAAAAAAAAAAAAAAAAAAAATGCCATAAAACTACCCCCTATTTTGTAAACGCTATAACTTTTGCACAAACCAATCAATAAACGCCGATTGCGATTTTTTTTTTTACCAAAAATATGTAGAAGAATACGTATCGGACTAAACTGAGGAAAAAAATATTTAAAAAAAAATTGGGATATTTATTATAGCAAAAATCTAAAAATATTGTGTTTTTTTTCAAAATTTTTTGTTTATAGCGCAAAAGATAAAAACCGCAGAGATGATCAAATACCACCAAAAGAAAGCTCTATTTGTGGGGAAAAAAAGGACGTTAATTTTGTTTGGGAGCCACGTCGCACGACTGCGCAATTTTCATTCAAAGCGTGACAGTGCCGAAAGCTATAATTTCGCCTGGGCAGGAAGGAGGTATATGTGCCCAGTAAGCAAGTGGTTACGATTATTCCCTCTCCAGTGGGGGAGATTCCTCTCAATCGCAATGACCTGAAGTAGAGAGGGATTCCTATTATGGTGATGGTGAAAATGCCTAGAGATTCTATAACCTATGAAACCTTTATGTATATTTGCAAGGTGTTTCCCTATTCTCACAATAAGTGCTCTTGTGGTCCTCTCAATATACTGGCTGCCACACGGACACCTAAGGAGATAAATAACCCCTATAGCTCCACAGGTAATAAAATCTGTGATCTTATCAACTTTGGAAGTAACATGTGAGGAAAATGATGAGGTTTTTATCGTTTTTGAAGTTATTGAAGGTGCATCTTTTACATAAAAGAATCCTTTTAGGTTTCCAAACATACTAATCTTCTGAGGTGAATCTATTGCACTAGGTGCCAGTACATCTTTCAGAGTTTGGTTTCTTCTATATAGAACATTAGCTTTATCTGGAAGTTTGGGCCCTAGTATTTTATCACTCTTTAAAAATTGCCAGGGTTTTTTGATTATTTTATTTACCCACCAGTATTGGGACGAGAAAGTAGTTAAAAATGACTACTCAAACTTATTAATATTCACCATATCCTTATTTTTGGGAGCCAGCTAACTCTTTCTATTTAGGAGTGAGACATCTAGTAATTCTTTATCCAAGCCTCCTAGAGTCATATCCTTTCTCCATAAACCGATCTTTTAATATATTGGCCTGGGATTTAGAATCTTCTAAGCGAGAACAATTTCTTCTGATACGTTGACATTGTCCCTTGGGTATGGCCTTAAGCCAATTAGGGTGATGGCAGCTGTCTGTTGGGATATACCCATTTCTGTCTGTAGATTTGAAAAATGTTTCAGTTAACAATTGGCCTTCATGTTTAAAAATAACCAAATAGAAGAAATTCACTGACCTACTACATTTATATGTGAATCTAACCCCCTATTGGTTATTATTGAGACTCAGGATAAATTAATATAGAGATTCC
Organism: Rana muscosa; assembly: GCA_029206835.1. NCBI lineage: Eukaryota > Metazoa > Chordata > Amphibia > Anura > Ranidae > Rana > Rana muscosa. The sequence goes on from CM055122.1 coordinate 475,706,512, forward strand.
TCATCCCCCTTCTATAAGAAAAAGACGTTGCCTATATAGCGCCACTAAAAAAAAAAGATGGGAATCGTTTAGGGAGGAAAGAATGTCATTCTCCCACAAAGCCATAAAAAGATTAGCGAGCCTTGGTGCAAATTTCGCCCCCATTGCCACCCCTGTTCTTTGTAAATAATATTCTCCTCCATAATAAAATAATTATGCTCCATAGCAAATTGTAATAACCTTAGAACAAAATCCAAAGTGGAAGTATTCAGGGATTGATCCCTAGTTAAGGAAAATTTTGCCGATTGATATCCCAACTCATGTGGGGTAATGGTATATAGAGAGGAGACATCCGCCTTCTCCAGTATATATACCATATATACATTCTGATCTGGTAGCACAGTTCTTCTTTTCTCAGCTGTCATTTAAAAATCATACAGAGAAGAAGGAAAGGTAGAAAAATATATGAAGTTTGAAACACTTGACAGAGTAAGAACAAGTGCATTGGCAGTAGATTCTACAATTCAGATATTCTATAAAAAAATTCAAACTGTTTGTATTAGATGGCACGTGGGGTTGATTAACTAAAACTAGAGAGTGCAAAATCTGAAGCAACTCTGCATGGTAGCCAATCAGCTTCTGAGGTCAACTTGTTAAATTAAGCTTTGACAAAAAACCTGGAAGCTGATTTGGTTTCTATGCAAAGCTGCACCAGATTTTGTATTTTCCAGTTCTAGTAAATCAACCCCATCCGGTTTTTCTCTTTTGGGTGAGCATGATTTCATGTAGGTTTTTTTTTTGGGCAGACATGCAACCAGGGGAAGTTTGGGAACCCTTAGTCTGGGATGCAAGTACAAACCAAGTGGCCGTTTCATGATAGATACACATTCACTTCTTCGAACATCATTTTTTTTTGCAACTATGTTAATTTTGGTCAGAAGTTATGACAGCTCATTGGGATGGGGAGCAGGTAGCTTTAGAATACCCATCGTGGGTCACCGATTCTCCAAGTCAAATGTCCTGCCAGCTGAACTAGCAGCTATAAAAAACAAAAATGTACTTCTTATAGTATTGGAATTGGTATGCTTGCAAAACTCTCTGGAGTCTCAACTGACAATTATATCTTTGTGTATATAAGTAATCCATTAAAGGGAACAAATGTGGACGGTCTGATACACTAATCAAGATGTGGCATTTCTGATACACTGGGGACATCCTTAAAAAAAAAAAAAGCAGACAGAAATCAGAGACCATTTGTACAATATATGTAGCAGTCCTTGGGCTGCGTAGGTAGGTTATGAAAAGGAAATGTATTGCTGTGGATGGACAGAGCAGAACATGCTTCTAGAGGAACCAGTACCTGAAGCAGAGAAGGGCTGGTGAAATAATATACAGAAGTCTTTTAAGTGATGCCATATCTGTAGTGTATGTATAATTTAAAAAATACTCCTGTATGAACACATATATAAAAAAAATATTTAGGGTAACAAACTTTAGCTGATAATTTACCAGTCTTAATCTGGTTATACCGTATGTGTAAACATTTCTGTTGCCTCCAATTTACTTTTGGAGTGATCGACAGTTGGACAGGGCAGTGATTTTAACTGGATTTATGACCATATCATACTGGTAATTCTGCCACTGGTGACTGCCAGTATCAACAGAATGACACATCGCTGGTTCTGATACTGAGGGAGTTAAACCACAAGGGAGAGTGAATTAATTCTGTTGCTGGGGATTGTTTAGTTGCCAGTGACTTAATCACTAGTGTGATAGTGACCCCACATACTTGGGGAAAAATCATTGTTTGGAGGCTTGACACAATCTTGCACCTTACCTGTGTATCCACTACTGCAGTTATGTACTGACAGCTGTGGCAGTAAAATCTAGTGCTGGGCTGCCTGCGCCATAATAACTATAGACTTGAACTATAGACTTGAATGGAACCCTGCTCCTGCTGTATGGGGATGTCTCTTTAAAGCCTACAGGGATTTAGGGCATAGTTGCGGTCAACTGTTAATGGCGGTGAGTAGGGACGTGTAGAGGAGGACCAAGTTGATTATATTGAGGAGGCTAAGGTGGTGGTCTGGGGGAATGCAGTTAAAGCAATATTAAACCCAAAAGCAAACATTTATTATATTGCAGCTTATCAGTTCTTAGATGTGGTTAGTTTTCTTTTTTAGGCTTTCCTTCCTCTATTTTCACATGGTGATCTGGTCAGTAAGTCTGTTTTTCAACAGAATAAGCTGTCCTGCAGATGTAACAGATAGGGGGTTGAGACAAACCATTTACCACTGACAAAGGTTCTTACAATAATTAGCTTTTATTATTTTTTTGGTATCACCTTTATCCCAAAAGGAAAAAAAAAAACAGTTTGCTGTAGCTGCTGTTACCTAGTTAGAGTGTTAGCTGGAGTTCAACGTCAATTTATTAGTGTATTTAAATCTGCTAGTACATCTCACACTCCCCTCCCCTGAAACTGACAGTGCCGCTGTGCAAATGTGCCCCCTGTGCTCCTTCATCCAGAATGTAGATATTCTAATGCATGCAGTGTGTTACTGGTCAGATCATCAGGTTGAAACTAGATGGAAAAAGAGCCCAAAAAAAAAATACAGCCACCACGTCCAATGACTGATAAGCCGCAATATGTTAAATTTTTGGTTTTAGGTTTAATACCACTTGAATAATTATGCATTAACCAAGCTAAACAGCCTGTGACTTTCTTACCACCATGCTATTACTACTACTCTTTTTGTATTTAGAGAAAAAAAAACGTTTTCTGCTTTAGATATAAAATAATTTTAATATAACTGCCACTTTTTGCAATATTTGAAGATTTGAACAGCTGGCATGAGCTAGAGAAGAGCAGTGGAGGGTCATAACCAGCAAGATGACAGGCATACATTATGCACTTATAAACTGTGTAGTTTAAGTGGAATTGTCAGTAATAGTAAGCCAGCCAATGACAGCTTGACATGATTTTGATCTTATGCCCTGCTGAAGCATTTAAACATATACTGTAGTTCAAGTGCATTGCCCTAGAACTTAACTGGCAACCAATAAAGTACGATTTTAGCCGGGGTGTCAAAAGCACATGAAAATAGTTACTAGTGGCAAATATGCAGAGAAAAACATGTAAAATTATCCTGCCTTTCTGTGACTTCGTAAATCAAGTCCACTAAAGAATATATTCCCTGAAATTCTTAGTGATGTTTTGTTGACTTGTGCGTACATCTGTCCCTTGCAGCAGTAAAACACGCTGGCTGATGGGAATTATTTATTAGTTTCATGTTCAGTTAGACTGGTAATTTTGACCAAGACTAAGATCTTTTTTGACAGAAAGTGAAAAATCTATTATTTTCTATGCTGTTTGTCAGTCAAAGAAAATGTCACATTTCCATGTGCATCTACAGAACCTTAATTATGTGTCTGTCTCCTGTTTCTCTCCAGGCACTAAACAGAAGACATTCTACTCCAGAAAGGAATTACATTATTTATACTTTGTTCATTCACTTAGCCTGCTCGGAAGATTGTTGATATATAAGCATGGCAGAAACCTGTTTCCTATAAAATTGAAGAACCGAAAAGGTACTTAGAAGTAAAATAACTTTTCTACTGATAACAAAAAAAATACAAGTCCTAATAGTACTTACGATACATAAACTGGCACCTTAAATTTGTATCTTATTGGTATAACTTGTTCCACATATTTGAAAAAAAATTGTCTGTCTGAAGCTATGTTTTTTCCAGAATTGTGAAGTGGACAATATTTTCCTCAAACAAAAACTTCCATCAATAAAGATTTATTTTTTTAAGTTCCTTTTAGGATACTGCAATCTTCAGAGAGAGCTTTGGATCTTCTATGCATAGGATGATTAGGGGAATAATTACCGTATTTATCGGCGTATAACACGCGCCGGCGTATAACACGCACCCCAAGTATAGCAGGGAATTTTAGGGAAAAAAACTTTTAGGAGGGAAGTTTAAGAAAAAAAAAATTTACATTTAAATGCAGCCTTACCAGTGTCATTTGCAGCCTTGTCACCGTGCAGCCTTGCCAGTGTCCATTGCAGCCTTGCCCAGTGTCCAGTGCAGCCTTGCCATTGTCCAGTGCAGCCTTGCCAGTGTCCAGTGCAGCCTTGCCAGTGTCCAGTGCAGCCTTGCCAGTGTCCATTGCAGCATTGCCCAGTGTCCAGTGCAGCCTTGCCAGTGTCCAGTGCAGCCTTGCCAGTGTTCAGTGCAGCCTTGTCACATTGCAGCCTTGCCCCCCCCAGTGTTTATTGCAGCCTTGAATTTTAAATATGGCGCCGCCGAGATCGCCGCTGATACAGGGCGGAGCGGGGCGAACGCCGCTGAGAACGCAGGGACTGGGCGGAGCCGAGATACACATAGCCGAGTGTATTCGGGTGTACTCGGCTCTTCTCGGCTTCGCTCACAGTCACCCCGAGTCCCGCCCTATGATGGACATATCACAGGTCCAATGGCGGGACTGGGCGTGACTGTGAGCTCAGCCAAGAAAAGCCAAGTATAGCCGAATACACTCGGCTATGTGTATCTCGGCGGCGATCGCTCCGCTCCGCTCACAGTCAGCGGAGATCACCGGGCATAGGTGAGTATCGGCGTATAACACGCACCCACGATTTCCCCCTGATTTTAAGGGGAAAAAAGTGCGTGTTATACGCTGATAAATACGGTACTAGCTAAAAGTGGTTTTGGATGTATTAGTCTAGATCCCACTGAAGCAAAAAGCTAGCAGAAGCCAAATGTTAATGTGGGGTCTTACAGTGGTTTTTGGGTAAGGAAGAACTCTATATATTATGTAAGAGCAGTTTAAAACTGTTATTATACCCTATGGACTTGTATCAGTTCCTAAAGCTATGCAGGTTGCTAATTTGCAAATTAGCAAATTTTTTAAAACAGCTTTTGAGACCATTGGAAGTCAATGAGAGGCATGCTCTAGCCCTCACCAGTGCATCATCACATTTCACATATATTAAAACACTGCAAGTGTCCTAAAATAGTTCATATAGCTTGTGTTTCATAAGGATCAAAACATCCGATTTCATCCAAGAATTCATCACCGCACCTCGTGAGAACCTCTCCCTTAGGATATTGAACTTGCCAGATCTCTTTATATGATACGCCTGAAATGCAGTGTCTTTCTACCATAAGGGTCCTCTATATACAAGGTCTTCCTCCCATCTAGGTGTCTCTCATACCAAGAAAAACAGGCTCATAGCATAATTCTGTCTTCAAATTTTATTCAATATAACACAATTCCCACTTTAAAATTGCACTTACAAAAAGTAAAAAATAAGCATGTAATCGAAATCCAACTGCTAGCTAGCATGTTAAACTCTCACCGCTCCTCAGTGGTTTCTGATCGCGGTGATTCCAGGGTTGAGATGACAGCTGCTGGCAATCATGGTAACTTCTTCTATTTATCAGGCAATCATCCGAGGTATTAACCCAGCGTATGCCTGATGTCTCAGCTCGCAACAGACATCACCACGCTCAGCCGCCACCTAATTTATGCAGCCGGACACACGTGCTGAGCTCTACTGCTATTACGATCACACACTACAATCAAATAGTGTGTGCTCGCTTACCACCCCAAATACAATACTTCCCTCCGGTGCCAGATCACCATGCACCAATCTTAGAGGTTACATCCATAGTGGTACTATGGGTATACACTGATTCTCACAGATCGGATCGTGTATGGGTGCTAGAACCGATCTCCGCTTTAAATCCCACTGGGATCCATTGGCTTCAAAAAAAGGGTGGGCTCGGGGTGCAGAGCACCCCGAGCCCACCAAGTTGTGTGACAATAGCGAATGAATACTCGCTATTGTCGCACTGATTCTGCTCCCGGCCAATGAGGAAGTGGGGGGAGTGCAATTGGCCTAGAAGAAAAGCGATTTGTATTGGCCGCACCGGGGGGTGGGGAGGATCTACGGGGAGATCCGGAAGGGAAGATGGCCACTGTCATCAGAGCGATGAGTACCACCCACTTGGGGGGGGGGGGTTGGGTGGTCTGATTGCCATCACCAGGGGGTTTGTTTGACGCCCCCCCTCCGGCTGGAGCACCAGCCGCCACTGCTCATATTTAAAAATATTTTTAATAAATATTTAACACGCTATATTAAGCAAATTAAAATCCATAAATTAATAATCACTTGTAAAACAGTTGAGATCCAGTTCAACATTTATTCCCCTGGGACTCAAAGTATCTGTCAGGTATATTCACTTAGTCTCACATCTAGGTAATTCTCTGACCCTATTGGCCCCACTCCATACTGGGTAAGTTCTATCTCTACCCCAAAACTTTAGACCCGAGGGGTCCTTATTATGTTTGCGTCTAAAATGCAGTGACACGCTGTGGTCACTATCTAAAGGGAGAGGTTCTCACGAGGTGCAGTGATGGGATTCTTGGATGAAATCGGATGTTTTGATCCTTATAAAATACAAGCTATATGAACTATTTTAGGACACTTGCAGTATTTTATTTTGGACTTTTAAAGGCACATAGGGTGGAATGAATATTCCTGAGGAGCGCTGTTAATGCTTTTATTTTCAGTAAGGATTTAAAGGCATATATTATGAATGATGGATATTATTTATAGCAGCTGCTGATGGTGCAATGAACTTTGTATTCTTAAATATTATATATTTGTATTCTTTGTGCCCTGGGAGAAAGTGATTTATTTGCTACGGCTGATTTCATAAATTTTTTATACTATTTTTTGACATTTTACATATGATGCACAAAATGTGTCTGTGGATTAATCAGATTCAGATCCTAATGTATGGTATTCTTACAAATGTGTGTAAATTTAAAGCCTGTCAAAAAAGATTGCAATCTGCACTTACCAAGAACTATAATGTGATGTGATGTGAGGACACATTTGGGTTGTATATAACTTAGTGTATATAACTTAGTGGATTGTTTAGGAAAGCTTTGCACTACAAAGCTTTTATTTAATTTATAGGATATACCACATTTAGACTGTGACATATGTGGCCAACTTAGGGTATGATTACCAAAGCGCTAGATGCAAAATCATAAATGCTTAAAAAAGACAATAGTCCATCCAGTTCAACTTGTGAAGGTGTATGTGTAACAATGCCTATAATGATTTCCCATATCCCTGTATGTTGTGTCCTTTTTAAATGTACGTCTAAGAGTCTTTTAAAAATATCCATACTCCCCGCAGTCACCACCAATTGTGGGAGAGAGTTCCACATCCTTATAGCCCTAACAGTGAAAAACCCCCTACGCAGTTTAAGGGTAAACCGCTTCTCCTCCAGTCACAACTATAATGTGATGTGATGTGAGGACACATTTGGGTTGTATATAACTTAGTGTATATAACTTAGTGGATTGTTTAGGAAAGCTTTGCACTACAAAGCTTTTAGTTAATTTATAGGATATACCACAATCAGACTGTGACATATGTGGCCAACTTAGGGTATGATTACATAAGCGCTGGATGCAAAATCATAACTGCCAGCATTCCAAGTGGAAGTAATGTAACAGGCATAGCCTAAACATTGCTTGCTTACAAACTTCAGAAATGTGTCCTAAACTATTCTGCTCAGTACACACTATTCTTTCAGACCTGGAGGTTGGGGGGGATGCTTGATGAAAAACAACACACATCCAGCACAACCTTTTTATACCTCAAGTGATCTTTACCTTTAAAGCCGTAGAAACTCTGTTGGAAGTAAATGCCGCTGTTTGTCTCAAATTGTAGAGACGAGTAGGTCTATCAATTCCGATGCAAGTAGTAATACGTTTTGTTTGTGTTAAAAATTAAATAGCAACACTTTTACATATAACTGCTTTTCTTCAATTTTTGTACATAAAGCATTTAAGCTTCTAGATATTTAGCAATTTCCTCTGCAAATGTCTCCCTCTTCTCTCTCTCTCTCTCTCTCTCCTCTTTGTTTTCTTTCACTTTCTCACCACTGAACTGTATTGTTCCAAGCACATCAAAGATGCAGCATGGAGAACTTTTTTCTTTTTTTTTTTTTTTAACACACCACATTTCAAAATATACATAAAACGCAAAAGTGTGAACGGGGCCTTAGCTGGAGGATCAATATGACAGCCAGCCAACTAGCATTTTCAGAACATAGTCGATAGGGCTTAAAAAAAGACAACAGTCCATTCAGTTCAACTTGTGAAGGTGTATGTGTATCAATGCCTATAATGATTTCCCATATCCCTGTATGTTGTGTCCTTTTTAAATGTACGTCTAAGAGTCTTTTTAAAATATCCATACTTCTCGCAAGTACCACAGATTGTGGGAGAGAGTTCCACATCCTTATAGCCCTAACAGTGAAAAACCCCCTACGCAGTTTAAGGTTAAACCGCTTCTCCTCCAGTCTCATTGTGTGCCCCCATGTCCTTATACACTCCCTAGGACTTAAATAGTTTAATTCCTATGCTGGGATCCCCATTGAGATCTTTGTAGATCGCCATCATGTCTCCTCTCAAAATGCTCCTCTCCAGCAAGAATAAATTTAGTGTTTGCAGCCATTCCTCATAATTGAGGTCCTCCAGTCCCCATATTATTTTTGCTATCTTTGGACTCTCTCAAGTTTCAGCACATCCCTTCGGGGGATTGGTGACTAGAATTGGACGGAAAACTCCAGATAAGACCTAACCAGAGTTTTATAAAGTGGCAGGATTATAGTTTTGTCCCTGGAGTATATCCCTTTTTTATGCATGCAAATATTCTGCCTGCTTTGATAGCTTCAACTTGGCACTGCATGCTGTTGCTCAATCTGTCTACTATTAGCCCTAGATCCTTCTCCATCCTTGAGTCTTCCATCGGTTCTCCCCCTAGTGAATAATTAGCATTTATGTTTTTTGCCCCCAAGTGTATTACTTTACAGTTCTCCACATAAAGCTCATTTGCCATTTGTTTGCCCACTCTTTTTTATTTTGCTCAGGTCATTCTGCAAAATTCCCATGTCCTGATGTGAGTTTATTACTCTGCTTATCTTTGTGTCATCCGCAAAAACTGGGACTGAGCTAGTTATCCCATACTCTATCATTTATAAATATATTGAATAGAATTGGTCCCAAGACAGAACTTTGGGGTACCCCACTTACCACTCCAGACCAGTCTGAGTGCACGTAATTTAACACCACACTTTGGATACGCCACTGTAACCAGTTTTTTACCCAAGCACAAACCTTATGGTCCTGCAGACCTCAGCTTGTAAATTAAGCGTTTATGGGGGACTGTATCAAATGCTTTTGCAAAGTCCAGATACACCACATCCACAGGCCTCCCCCTGTCTAGGTGGCAGCTCACTTCCTCGTAGAATGTTAGCAGTATGCTCTGGCAGGAACGTCCTCTTATAAACCCATGCTGATTACCACTGATGATATTCTTCTCCTCAGTAAAACTTTGGATATAGTCCCTAATCATCCCCTCCAATAATTTACCCACTATTGATGTTAGGCTGACTGGCCTGTGGTTCCCAGGCATTTGTCTCTGCCCTTTTTTGAAAATTGGTACCATGTTGGCTTTTCTCCAATCAGCTGGTACCAATCCTGTCATTATGCTGTCCACAAAAATCAGGAATAATGGCCTAGCTATAACTTGACTGAGTTCTCTGAGGACTCTCGGGTGTAAGCCATCTGGTCCTGGTGATTTATTTGTGTTAAGTTTATTAAGTCTTTCATTGACTCCGGCCTCTGTTAGCCACGAGGGTATGTCACGTGTTTTGTCACCAACACTACAGCCGCTGTCTGTAAACTTTTCTTTTTCCTGTGTAAAAACTGTGGAGAAGGCATTTTGTACAGTTGCCTTCTCTGTGTCATCTGTAACCACCTGCCCATCCTCATCTTTAGGTGTGCAATGTGCTCTGATTTTGTCTTTTTACTTTTAATATATCTAAAAAAATAATTTGAGTTATTTTTACTCTCCTCCGCTATGTGTCTCTTAATCCCTTTTAGCCGCCCTGATTGCGTTTTTACTTTTATTATTGCATTCCTGCATGTAATGTTACCAATGGCAGCAGCGAAGCTTCCATCTGGTTACCTTTCAAGAGAAAAAAAAAAAAAATTTAATTTGGTTTTTACATTTGTTCCAGAAGCAGTGTCACTGTCTGACTTGGTAGTGCTGTTTACTCATATTATGTTATATTGCCCAAACCGACAAAAGAAGGCTGCTGGAGCTTATACAGGTAATTATTTGTACATCTCCCTTTACATTTTTATTTTTTAATAAAGTTTGTGTATACTACTCTTTATACTAATATTATATAATATAGTATAATATTCCTTTAAACCTATACATTTGCTTCATGAATTAGGACTTCCAATTTTAAAGTGTTACATGTTAGGTATCTATTTACTCGACTTTACATCATTCTTTCACATTATACAAAAAATGGGGGTAAATTGTTTTTTTTTTTTGTTTTTTGTTTTTCCAAGAAAGTGTTTTTTTTGTTTTTTTTAATCGAGCTTGAAAAATTACTGTGCAAATACTGTGTGACAAAAGAATTGCATCAACCACCACTTTATTCCCTAGGCTCTCTGCTAAAAAAATATATATACAGTACACCCTCACATTTTTCTGTAAATATTTTATTACAACTTTTCATGTGACAACACTGAAGAAATTACACTTTGCTACAATTTAAAGTAGTGATTGTACAGCTTGTATAACAGTGTACGTTTGCTGTTTTTTCAAAATAACTCAACACACAGCCATTAATGTCTAAACCGCTGGCAACAAAAGTGAGTACACCCCTAAGTGAAAATGTCCAAATTGGGCCCAATTAGCAATTTTCTCTCCCCGGTGTCATGTGACTCGTTAGTGTTACAAGGTCTCAGGTGTGAATGGGGAGCAGGTGTGTTAAATTTGTTGTTATCTCTCTCACTCTCTCATACTGGTCACTGTAAGTTACACATGGCACCTCATGACAAAGAACTTTCTGAGGATCTGAAAAAAATAATTGTTGCTCTACATAAAGATGGCATAGGCTATAAGAAGATTGCCAAGACCCTGAAAGTGAGCTGCAGCACGGTGGCCAAGACCATACAGTGGTTAAACAGGCCAGGCTCCACTCAGAACAGGCCTCGCCATGGTCAACCAATGAAGTTGAGTGCATGTGCTCAGCGTCTTATCCAGAGGTTGTCTTTGGAAAATAGACGTATAAATGCTGCCAGCATTGGTGCAGAGATTGAAGGGGTGGAGGGTCAGCCTGTCAGTGCTCTGACCACATGCCGCACACTGCATCAAATTGATCTGGATGGCTGTCGTCCCAGAAGGAAGCCTCTTCTAAAGATGATGCACTAAAAAGCCCGCAAACAGTTTGCTGAAGACAAGCAGACTAAGGACATGGATTACTGGAACCATGTCCTGTGGTCTGATGAGACCAAGATAAACTTATTTAGTTCAGATGGTGTCAAGCGTGTGTGGCGGCAACCAGGTGAGGAGTACAAAGACAAGTGTGTCTTGCCTACAGTCAAGCATGGTGGTGGGAGTGTCATGGTCTGGGGCTGCATAAGTGCTGCCAGCACTGGGGAGCTACAGTTCATTGAGGAAACCATGAATGCCAACATCTACTGTGACATACTGAAGCAGAGCATGATCCCCTCCCTTCGGAGACTGGGCCACAGGGCAGTATTCCAACATAACGACCCCAAACACCGCTCCAAGGAAAACGGAAGGTGGAGGAGCGCAAGATCTCTAACATCCACCAGCTCTGTGATGTCATCATGGAGGAGTGGAAGAGGACTCCATGCCCAAGAGGGTTAAGGCAGTGCTGGAAAATAATGGTGGCCACACAAAATATTGACACTTTGGGCCCAATTTGGACAATTTCACTAAGGGGTGTACTCACTTTTGTTGCTAACATTTTAGACATTAATGACTGTAGGCAAGACACACTTGTCTTTGTACTCCTCACCTGGTTGCCGTCACACCTGCTTGACACCATCTGAACTAAATAAGTTTATCTTGGTCTCATCTGACCACAGGACATGGTTCCAGTAATCCACGTCCTTAGTCTGTTTGTCTTCAGCAAACTGTTTGTGGGCATTCTTGTGCATCATCTTTAGAAGAAGCTTTCTTCTGGGACGACAGCCATGCAGACCAATTTGATGCAGTGTGCAGCGTATGGTCTGAGCACTGACATGCTGACCCCCCACCCCTTCAACCTCTGCAGCAATGCTGCCAGCACTCATATGTTCATTTCCCAATGACAACCTCTGGATATGACGCTGAGCACGTGCACTCAACTCCTTTGGTCGACCATGACAAGGCCTGTTTTGAGTGGAACCTGTCCTGTTAAACCGCTGCATGGTCTTGGCCTCCATGCTGCAGCTCAGTTTTAGGGTTTTGGCAATCTTCTTATAGCCTAGGCCCTCTTTCTGTAAAGCAACAATTCTTTTTTTCAGATCCTCAGAGTTCTTTGCCATGAGGTGCCATGTTGAACTTCCAGTGACCAGTATGAGAGAGTGAGAGCGATAACACCAAATGTAACACACTTGCTCCCCATTCACACCTGGGACCTTGTAACACTAACGAGTCATGTGACACCGGGGGGGGGGGAAATGGCTAATTGGGCACGATTTTGAAATTTCTTTTTCGTACATCACGGGACACAGAGCGACTTAGTCATTACTAATGGGTTATATAGATTACCTTCAGGTGCTGGCACTGGCCACTTCCAAACCGGAAGTACCCTCCCCTATATAAGCCCTTCCCATCCGGGAGCACCTCAGTTTTTTGCCAGTGTCTAAGGTGTTGGCCAAAGAGTAACATGTGTTTTCACTGGGCTTGCGTACAGGTTCTTTTGGGCCTTAGTAAGCTGTTCCGGATCCCACCAAAAAAGCTTCATAGCTAAACGGTCGGTACCCGGGCCTTGCAGCAGAAGAGCAAGGTTTTGCCTGTAATGCCTCTCTTAGGAGGGCTGGACCCTGGGATCCAGAGCTCTGGTCATACCCACGACCAAGATGTTGTCTGTGCAGGGTGCTATACAGGTCCAGGGGAGTGGAATCCTTGGGAACCCGGTCCCTGAAGGTTTAATTACAATGCCTGTCGTGATAGGTGAAGTTTGGGCTTCTGTGGACCAAACAAAGTCCTGCGGCGGGGATCAGGTAAGTGGGGGCCCCCAGGAACTTGGTTCTATTGGGGGACCCCCAAGCCTAATTTGTCTTTCTGTCTGTTACCTAACGGTATTCACGCTAATATCTGTGTATGCCTGTAACTACTGAAAATGTAAAATTTTAATAGTAGTCAAGAAAAAAAAAAAAAAAGGACCGCGGTACCTGTGTTAAACCACTAGAGGCCGCTGTGGTTCATTTTTCTTGTCATGTGGATCTTTGGTTTTCTTAAGTCAAAAGATCCAGGCAGTTGGTAAGTTTCTCTGTGGGAATCCACTTCCTCTGCCCTGTTGCTGCGCTCATCCACCGCACAGGCCCTCCGGCAAAAAGGGCCCTGGCTCCTAGTCCCTGTTTGATTTTCGAAAAGGGCGCCAATGGCGCACGGGCGCGCGCGCGGGCGCGTGCACGCGCCTCCTATGAAAAAAAAGGGGCGGGGCGGGTGGATGACGCTCGATGCGCGCCACGACACTTCTGCGCATGTGCAGGCGTCCCAGCTTGTATAAAGACACAGTACAAGTGTCAGCTGGATGCAAACAGAGCTAGCAACAAACAGTGGCACACAGAGGCGGTTGATGCAGGCATCCCCATAGAAAGGCACTTTAGTGGACACCAGCTGGTATATAGCAGCAACTGTGTTAGACTATTACCAGCAAAATTGGTGTATGACGACGGGAATACCTCAGCTTTGTGCTTATAGGATATGTCGTCCAGACGCTCTGGAAATAGATCTTCCAAGAAGCGAAAGGGGTCTCCGTCGGGCTCTGAGGATTTTGGGCATGCTGTACTGCGCCAATCTCCCCTGAAATTTCAGAGGTCAGTAGCCGTAGGAACCCCGCAGGAGTACCTGGTACTGCGGCTGTCCCCAGTCCACCTGCTCCTGTATATATAACAGAGGAGGTTTTATCCTCAACTCTGGGAGGATTGGAAGAGAGATTAACAGCATTGTTCGCTGCTTCCCTGTCACAGGAAAAGCGCGTCCGATCTCCGTCTCCTCCTTCAGAGTGCCTGTTAGTGGAGGAACAGCCCCACACAGAGATCGACCTACCTGAAGGGGATCAGGATGAGGTTGATTCGGTTATAGAGGAATCAACAGTGGAAGAACCTTTCTCAGCATCTCAGGCTGAAAGATTATGGGTTCAGTCTCTGACTAACATGGTCCGATCAGCATTTATAATGCCTCTGGTGGAACCATCAACCACTACTGTCTCCTCGCTGGGGTCGCTGTAAGCTCCCCAGACTGTCTGTTCCTTCCCAATCCACCCTTTATTGGAAGGGTTTATTTACCAGGATTGGGAGCATCCTGTAAAATATTTACTCCCCCCAAGAGATTTCCAGTGATCTATCCCATGGAGGATAAGTTCATTAAAAAAAAAAAAATAAAAATGGAGGGTCCCTACAGTGGACACAGCCATCTCTTGTGTAAATAAATCACTGACATGTCCAGTAGATAATGTTCCAATGTTCAAGGACCCAATAGATAAAAAATTGGAGTCTTTACTAAAATCTGCTTTCTCTACAGCAAGCATGGTGACACAACCTGCAGTAGCAGCGATTGGAGTCTGCCAAGCAATGAAAGATCAGTTGAAACAAGTCTTAAGGGACTTACCAGATCAGCAGGCTCTTGCCCTAGCTGACCTACCTAGAGCCTTGTGTTGCGGTGGACGCCATAAAGGATACAATCCAACAGGCATCCCGCTTTACGCTGTCTGTAGACATATGCGTAGGCTTCTATGGCTCAAAAACTGGTCTGCTGAAGCTCCCTGTAAGAAATTGCTGATTAGCTTCCCATTTCATGGAGAACGCTTATCTGGAGATGATCTGGACAAATATATCCAGAAAACTTCTGCCGGTAAAAGTACACTCTTGCCGGTTAAGAACAAGGGTAGAAGTCCTTCTTTTAAGAGGCCTACTTCTCCAGTCCCTGGCACATCGGCTGTGAAACAGTTCAGACGGCCTTCGCGGTCAAATCCAGGGGGCAGAAATCAGGGACAATCACAGGGTAACAAGAAACCCTGGGTCAAGAGAGGTACAAAACCTCCCCCTAAGTCATGAAGGGTTGCCCCCACTCAATCGGGTGAGGGGAAGACTTCAGTTGTTCACAGAGACCTGGCGGGACACCATCAGAGATGGGTGATCTCCGCAGTAAGTCTGGGATACAGGCTGGAGTTAAAAGACATTCCTCCTGCCCATTTTATAAGGTCAAACGTGCCAAGCGATCCCCAGAAGAGTGGATCCCTCCTTCTGGCACTAGAGCAACTATTGCCCCAAGGGTAATCATGAAGGTTCCCTTGGAAGAAAACGGGTTCGGGTTTTACTCGAACCTTGTCACAGTCCCCAAACCAAATGGGGACATGAGGCCCATATTAAATATAAAAGGGCTAAACAAGTTCCTACATATCAGGACTTTTTCAGATGGAGTCGATCCGATCGGTGGCCACCGCCCTACAAGGGCAGGAATGGTTAGCCTCGATCGACATAAGGGATGCTTATTTGCATATTCCCATCTGTCCGGCCCACCAGAAATTTCTACGCCTTGCAGTAGAAGGGCGCCATTTTCAGTTCAGAGCCTTACCTTTCGGTCTGGCCACAGCACCACGAGTGTTCACAAAAATCCTGGCCCTACGATTGGCCAAACTAGGAACACAAGGTGTAACGATAATGGCATATCTAGACGACTTGTTGCTGATAGACCACTCAGTGAAAAAAACTAGAAGTGGTCCTTCACAAGATAATCAAGTATCTGGAATCTCACGGTTGCATTATCAACCGAGACAAGTCAGCCCTAAAACCAGTCAAAAGCCTGGAATACTTGGGGGCTAAGACTGGATTCAAATCAGAGAAAGATTTTTTTACCTCCAGAGAAGGTGTCGTCTTTGAAAGATTTGACCCACTTAGTGGGTACAAAAAAGAAAAAAACATCCATACGCCTGTGTATAAGGCTGCTGGGAAAAATGGTGGCTTCATTCGAAGCAGTACCCTACGGTTAATTCCATTCAAGGAACTTGCAGAGGGCCATACTGTCAGCCTGGAACAAAAAAGTTCAGGCTTTAGACTTACCAATGTCCCTGTCCCCTTCCGTTCGCAAGAGCCTCCATTGGTGGTTGGTACCAGAATCTGGAAAAAGGGAAACCCTTTAGTCCGGTTTCTTGGAAGGTGGTCACTACAGATGCCAGCCTTATAGGCTGGGGGGCAGTACTGGAGCAATGGTCTCTCCAGGGCAAGTGGTCAGAAGCAGAGAAGGCCCTGCCCACCAATCTCTTAGAGATACGAGCAGCCCGGTATGCCCTAGTAGCATGGACATCCAAACTCCAAGGGTCACCTGTCAGAATTCAATCAGACAATGCCACAGCAGTGGCATATATCAATCACCAGGGTGGCACCAGGAGTCGTGCAGCCCCGAGGGAAGCGAATTGCATCCTGGAATGGGCAGAAAGGTATGTCACAGCCATATCCGCGGTTTTCATCCCAGGAGTGGAAAATTGGAGAGCGGACTTTTTAAGTCGCCAGCAATTATGCCCAGGGAATGGTCTCTTCACCCCGAGGTTTTACATGCAATATGCCAGCGGTGGGGAACACCGGATGTAGATCTGCTAGCATCCAGATTCAACGGGACAGATTTGTGTCTCGCACAAAGGATCCCCTAGCTTGCGGTTCGGATGCCCTAGTGTTCCCTTGGGATCAGTTCAAGCTGATATATGCATTCCCACCGCGATTAATCCGCAGAATCAGGGTAGAAAAGAAACCAGTGATTCTGGTGGCTCCAGCGTGGCCCCGAAGGGCATGGTACGCGGAGATTGTAAAAATGTCAGTGGGAAGTCCTTGGACCCTCCCACATCGTCCGGACCTGCTTTCGCAAGGACCGATATACTACCCTTCCTTACCAGCCCTAGGTTTGACGGTCTGGCTATTGAAGCCCACATTCTAAAAAAGAGAGGGCTCTCTAATCCTGTGGTATCTACCATGATCAATGCCAGGAGGCCGGTATCCAGGCAGATCTATTATAGGATCTAGAAGGCGTACATCACGTGGTGTGAGGCCAGGAAATGGCATCCACGTAAGTACGTAATAGGTAGGATTCTGGACTTCCTACAGTGGGCTGTACATAGGAAGCTTGCCTTGAGTACTATCAAGGGTCAGATGGCCTTGTCAATATTTTTTTCAAAGGCCCTTGGCTTTGCATTCATTAGTCAAAGCTTTCATACAAGGAGTGATGCATATTAGCCCTCCGGTTAGTATTCCCATATGTCCATGGGACTTAAACCTGGTTCTGTCGGTTCTACAGAAACAACCATTTGAACCATTGCGGCACATTTCCTTGGTTCTTTTCACCAGGAAATTGATTTTCTTAGTAGCCATTTGTTCGTCTAAAAGAGTATCGGAATTAGCCGCCTTGTCCTGTAAGGAGCCATATCTGGTTATCCATAAGGACAGAGTAGTGTTACGTCCTCATCCAGCCTTCTTCCTAAGGTGGTATCGAGGTTCCATTTGAACCAAGATGTGGTTCTTCCTTTCCTTTTTCCCCAAACCTAGTTCGGTAGAGGAAAGGTTATTGCATTCTTTGGATGTAGTAAAAGCAGTTAAAGCTTATCTTAAAGCCACTGCTCAGATTCGTAGAACGGATACTTTGTTTGTTCTGCCGGAAGGCCCCAGAAAGGGTCAGGCAGCATCAAAAATCTACTTTAGCCAAGTGGATTCGACAGGTCATAATACAATCCTATGGCTTGAAAAGGAGACCGCCTCCGTTCAAAGTTAGGGCGCACTCCACAAGAGCAGTTGGAACTTCATGGGCAGTGCATCACCAAGCCTCCCTGGCTCAAGTCTGTAAGGCCACAACATGGTCCTTAGTACACACGTTTACTAGATTCTACCAGGTAGAAGTCGGAAGTCAGGAGGATGTCGCCTTTGGGCGCAGTGTGTTGCAGGCCGCAAAAGAGCCTCATGCCTGATGGCGCCCAGCTTATGTATCCCTCCCCTCATTTGGCATTGCTTTGGGACGTCCCATTAGTAATGACTAAGTCGCTCTGTGTCCCGTGATGTACGAAAAAGAAAAAGGGATTTTTATAACAGCTTACCTGTAAAATCCTTTTCTTGGAGTACATCACGGGACACAGAGCTCCCACCCCTCTTTTTGGGACACTTATTGCTTTGCTACAAAACTGAGGTGCTCCCGGATGGGAGGGGCTTATATAGGGGAGGGTACTTCCGGTTTGGAAGTGGCCAGTGCCAGCACCTGAAGGTAATCTATATAACCCATTAGTAATGACTAAGTCGCTCTGTGTCCCGTGATGTACTCCAAGAAAAGGATTTTACAGGTAAGCTGTTATAAAAATCCCTTTTTTCACTTAGGGGTGTACTCACTTTTGTTGCCAGTGGTTGAGTTATTTTGAGGGGACAGCAAATTTACACTGTTATACAAGCTGCACACTCACTACTTTACATTGTAGCAAAGTGTAATTTCTTCAGTGTTGTCACATGAAAAGATATAATAAAATATTTACAAAAATGTGAGGGGTGTACTCACTTTTGTGAGATACTTTATATATAATGTTTGGGCGTTCTGAGTGATTTTCTAGCAAGAATTTTTTTTTTATATGTAGGAGAGGAATGCCAGAATTGGCTTGGGCTGGAAGTGGTTATATAATCAACTTCTTCTGCTAAGTGGGGAGCATTCACAGAATGTGGTAGTGTAGTATTATGAGATCTGTGAATGGAGGTGAGGGCAGAGGAGGGCGGGCCAGTGACACAACTTTTCTCAGAAGCAGCAGCTGCAGAGATTCAAACCATCTATGGCTGGCTTAACTCTCATATCAATGGAAGACAGATGCTCAGGGCAGTATCTAGTGCAGGGGTCCTCAAACTACGGCCCGCGGGCCGCATCCTGGCCCGCCAGTGGGATTTGCCCGGCAGTGTGATTAACTATTTTTCGCCGCTCGCCGCCGCTAGAGGTCCGTGGCCGGCGGAGATAAGGTCTCCGCCGGCGCCCATTTTCCAAAAGACCACAGACGAGTTATAAACGAGAAGGGAGCCTGCCGAGTGGCTACAATAGAAATGGAGTTGCGGCACCGCCCACCCCCCCCCGCCCCCGGTCTGTCTGTCATCTGTAACCTGTTGTGGAAAGGGGTGGCGGGTGGGCGGTGCCGCAGCTCAATTTCTATTGTAGCCACTTGGCAGGCTCCCTTCTTGTTTATAACTCGTCTGTGGTCTTCTGGAAAATAGCCGCCTCTAATTTGTTCCCCCTCGGCCTTCAGTAATGGCGGCGGAGATACCGCTGCTGGAATATAGAAGGGCTCCAATGGGGGGGGACACCTGTGATGTAAGGAAGCACTCTGCTGGGGACAGTGACACCTGAGATGTAAGGAAGCACTCTGCTGGGGACGGTGACACCTGAGATGTAAGGAAGCACTCTGCTGGGGACGGTGACACCTGAGATGTAAGGAAGCACTCTGCTGGGGACGGTGACACCTGAGATGTAAGGAAGCACTCTGCTGGGGACGGTGACACCTGAGATGTAAGGAAGCACTCCGCTGGGGATAGTGACACCTGAGATGTAAGGAAGCACTCCGCTGGCTGGGGACAGTGACACCTGAGATGTAAGGAAGCACTCCACTGGGGATAGTGACTCCTGAGATGTAAGGAAGCACTCCACTGGGGATAGTGACACCTGAGATGTAAGGAAGCACTCCGCTGGGTACAATGACACCTGAGATGTAAGGAAGCACTCCGCTGGGGGCGGTGACACCTGAGATGTAAGGAAGCACTCCCCTGGGGATAGTGACAACTGAGATGTAAGGAAGCACTCCGCTGGGGATAGTGACACCTGAGATGTAAGGAAGCACTCCACTGGGGACAGTGACCCCTGAGATGTAAGGAAGCACTCCGCTGGGGACAGTGACACCTGAGATGTAAGGAAACACTCCGCTGGGGACAGTGACACCTGAGATGTAAGGAAACACTCCGCTGGGGACAGTGACACCTGAGATGTAAGGAAACACTCCGCTGGGGACACCTGAGATGTAAGGAAGCACTCCGCTGGTTGGGGACAGTGACACCTGAGATGTAAGGAAGCACTCCGCTGGTTGGGGACAGTGACACCTGAGCTGTAAGGAAGCACTCCGCTGGCTGGGGACAGTGACACCTGAGATGTAAGGAAGCACTCCGCTGGCTGGGGACAGTGACACCTGAGATGTAAGGAAGCACTCTGCTGGGGACACCTGAGATGTAAGGAAGCCCTCCGCTGGTTGGGGACAGTGACACCTGAGATGTAAGGAAGCACTCCGCTGGTTGGGGACAGTGACACCTGAGCTGTAAGGAAGCACTCCGCTGGCTGGGGACAGTGACACCTGAGATGTAAGGAAGCACTCCACTGGCTGGGGACAGTGACACCTGAGATGTAAGGAAGCACTCCGCTGGCTGGGGACAGTGACACCTGAGCTGTAAGGAAGCACTCTGCTGGCTGGGGACAGTGACACCTGAGCTGTAAGGAAGCACTCCGCTGGCTGGGGACAGTGACACCTGAGATGTAAGGAAACACTCCGCTGGGGACACTTTAGATGTAAGGAAGCACTCCGCTGGCTGGGGGCAGTGACACCTGAGATGTAAGGAAGCACTCCGCTGGCTGGGGGCAGTGACACCTGAGATGTAAGGAAGCACTCCGCTGGCTGGGGACAGTGACACCTGAGCTGTAAGGAAGCACTCCGCTGGCTGGGGACAGTGACACCTGAGATGTAAGGAAACACTCCGCTGGGGACACTTTAGATGTAAGGAAGCACTCCGCTGGCTGGGGGCAGTGACACCTGAGATGTAAGGAAGCACTCCGCTGGCTGGGGACAGTGACACCTGAGATGTAAGGAAGCACTCCGCTGGCTGAGGACAGTGACACCTGAGCTGTAAGGAAGCACTCCGCTGGCTGGGGACAGTGACACCTGAGATGTAAGGAAACACTCCGCTGGGGACACTTTAGATGTAAGGAAGCACTCCGCTGGCTGGGGGCAGTGACACCTGAGATGTAAGGAAGCACTCCGCTGGCTGGGGGCAGTGACACCTGAGATGTAAGGAAACACTCTGCTGGGGACACCTGAGATGTAAGGAAGCACTCCGCTGGTTGGGGACAGTGACACCTGAGATGTAAGGAAGCACTCCGCTGGCTGGGGGCAGTGACACCTGAGCTGTAAGGAAGCACTCTGCTGGCTGGGGACAGTGACACCTGAGCTGTAAGGAAGCACTCCGCTGGCTGGGGACAGTGACACCTGAGATGTAAGGAAACACTCCGCTGGGGACACTTTAGATGTAAGGAAGCACTCCGCTGGCTGGGGGCAGTGACACCTGAGATGTAAGGAAGCACTCCGCTGGCTGGGGACAGTGACACCTGAGATGTAAGGAAGCACTCCGCTGGCTGAGGACAGTGACACCTGAGCTGTAAGGAAGCACTCCGCTGGCTGGGGACAGTGACACCTGAGATGTAAGGAAACACTCCGCTGGGGACACTTTAGATGTAAGGAAGCACTCCGCTGGCTGGGGGCAGTGACACCTGAGATGTAAGGAAGCACTCCGCTGGCTGGGGGCAGTGACACCTGAGATGTAAGGAAACACTCTGCTGGGGACACCTGAGATGTAAGGAAGCACTCCGCTGGTTGGGGACAGTGACACCTGAGATGTAAGGAAGCACTCCGCTGGCTGGGGACATTGACATCAGAGCTCCCACTGATTCTGATTCGGCATTATGGTGAGTTGAACTATTTAATTTCATATTACAATGTAATAATAGAAATAATGCGCTTCAATCACCCTGACACCATAACAACCATGTTGCCGGGATGATTGAAGCGCTAACACCAGATGTTTGGAGTATCTTTATCTGCTGATTGTTAAACTTTCTGGAATACACATATTTCTATTGTGGTTGGGGGGAGACTGTGATGAGGGAGTCTGTTATGGGGGGAATATTATAGGGGGATCTGTGGGACCTGAGATGTAAGGAAGCACTCCGCTGGGTACAATGACACCTGAGATGTAAGGAAGCACTCCGCTGGGGGCGGTGACACCTGAGATGTAAGGAAGCACTCCCCTGGGGATAGTGACAACTGAGATGTAAGGAAGCACTCCGCTGGGGATAGTGACACCTGAGATGTAAGGAAGCACTCCACTGGGGACAGTGACACCTGAGATGTAAGGAAGCACTCCACTGGGGACAGTGACACCTGAGATGTAAGGAAGCACTCCGCTGGGGACAGTGACACCTGAGATGTAAGGAAACACTCCGCTGGGGACAGTGACACCTGAGATGTAAGGAAACACTCCGCTGGGGACAGTGACACCTGAGATGTAAGGAAACACTCCGCTGGGGACACCTGAGATGTAAGGAAGCACTCCGCTGGTTGGGGACAGTGACACCTGAGCTGTAAGGAAGCACTCCGCTGGCTGGGGACAGTGACACCTGAGATGTAAGGAAGCACTCCGCTGGCTGGGGACAGTGACACCTGAGATGTAAGGAAGCACTCTGCTGGGGACACCTGAGATGTAAGGAAGCACTCCGCTGGTTGGGGACAGTGACACCTGAGATGTAAGGAAGCACTCCGCTGGTTGGGGACAGTGACACCTGAGCTGTAAGGAAGCACTCCGCTGGCTGGGGACAGTGACACCTGAGATGTAAGGAAGCACTCCACTGGCTGGGGACAGTGACACCTGAGATGTAAGGAAGCACTCCGCTGGCTGGGGACAGTGACACCTGAGCTGTAAGGAAGCACTCTGCTGGCTGGGGACAGTGACACCTGAGCTGTAAGGAAGCACTCCGCTGGCTGGGGACAGTGACACCTGAGATGTAAGGAAACACTCCGCTGGGGACACTTTAGATGTAAGGAAGCACTCCGCTGGCTGGGGGCAGTGACACCTGAGATGTAAGGAAGCACTCCGCTGGCTGGGGACAGTGACACCTGAGATGTAAGGAAGCACTCCGCTGGCTGGGGACAGTGACACCTGAGATGTAAGGAAGCACTCCACTGGCTGGGGACAGTGACACCTGAGATGTAAGGAAACACTCCGCTGGGGACACTTTAGATGTAAGGAAGCACTCCGCTGGCTGGGGACAGTGACACCTGAGATGTAAGGAAGCACTCCGCTGGCTGGGGACAGTGACACCTGAGCTGTAAGGAAGCACTCCGCTGGCTGGGGACAGTGACACCTGAGCTGTAAGGAAGCACTCCGCTGGCTGGGGACAGTGACACCTGAGATGTAAGGAAGCACTCCGCTGGCTGGGGACAGTGACACCTGAGATGTAAGGAAGCACTCCGCTGGCTGGGGGCAGTGACACCTGAGATGTAAGGAAACACTCCGCTGGGGACACCTGAGATGTAAGGAAGCACTCCGCTGGTTGGGGACAGTGACACCTGAGATGTAAGGAAGCACTCCGCTGGCTGGGGACATTGACATCAGAGCTCCCACTGATTCTGATTCGGCATTATGGTGAGTTGAACTATTTAATTTCATATTACAATGTAATAATAGAAATAATGCGCTTCAATCACCCTGACACCATAACAACCATGTTGCCGGGATGATTGAAGCGCTAACACCAGATGTTTGGAGTATCTTTATCTGCTGATTGTTAAACTTTCTGGAATACACATATTTCTATTGTGGTTGGGGGGAGACTGTGATGAGGGAGTCTGTTATGGGGGGAATATTATAGGGGGATCTGTGAGGGGGGAGTCTGTTATGGGGGATCTGTTATGGGGGGCTCTGTGATGGGGGGGCTTTGTTATGGAGAGGAGTTGGTGTTGAGGGGCTTTGTGATGGGGAGATTTGTGATGGGGGTCCTTTATGGGGGGCTTTGTGATGGGTGACATTATATGGGGGCTTTTTGATGGGGGGAATCTGTGATGGGGGATCTGTGATGGAGAGGTTCTGTGAGGAGGAGGTTCTGTGATTGGGGAGGGGGATCTGTGATGAGGGGAGTCTGTGAAATACTAATAAGTTTATATTGATTAACCACTTAAGACCCGGACCATTATGCAGCTTAAAGACCTGGCCACTTTATGTGATTCGGCACTGCGTCGCTTTAACTGACAATTGCGCGGTCGTGCGACGTGGCTCACAAACAAAATTGGCGTCCTTTTTTCCCCCACAAATAGAGCTTTCTTTTGGTGGTATTTGATCACCTCTGCGGTTTTTATTTTTTGCGCTATAAACAAAAATAGAGCAACAATTTTGAAAAAAAAATCTATTTTTTACTTTTTGCTATAATAAATATCCCCAAAAAATATATAAAAAATTTTTTTTTTTTCCTCAGTTTAGTATTCTACATATTTTAGGTAAAAAAAAAAGGAATAAGCGTTTATTGATTGGTTTGCGCAAAAGTTATAGCGGTTACAAAATAGGGGATAGTTTTATGGCATTTTTAT
The DNA here is from genome assembly GCA_029206835.1 of Rana muscosa. Taxonomy (NCBI): domain Eukaryota; kingdom Metazoa; phylum Chordata; class Amphibia; order Anura; family Ranidae; genus Rana; species Rana muscosa. The sequence goes on from CM055122.1 coordinate 475,731,022, forward strand.
AAAAAAATAAATTTTTTACTAGTAATGGCGGCGATCAGTGATTTTTTTCGTGACTGCGACATTATGGCGGACACATCAGACACTTTTGACACATTTTTGGGACCATTGTCATTTTCACAGCGATCAGTGCTATAAAAATGCACTGGTTACTGTGAAAATGACACTGGCAGTGAAGGGGGGTTAACCAGGAGGGGGCGCTGTAGGGGTTATGTGTGCCCTGATTTGTTTTACTTACTGTGGGGGGGCGTAGCTTAGCGTGTGACATCACTGATCGTCGTTCCCTATGACAGGGAACAGACGATCAGTGACAGGCTCACTAGGAAGCATGGGGAGAGGTTTGTTTACACTTACCACTCCCTGTTCTTCCTCTCTGTGACCCGATCGCGGGACACCAGCGGCGATCGGGTCCGCTGTTCCCGTGGGGACAGTCACGGAGAAGAGGACCGGGTCGTGAGCGCGCCACCGACGGCGCGCTCGCGACCCACGACTGGGATCTTAAAGAGGACGTACCTGTACGCCCATGTGCCCAGCCGTGCCATTCTGCCAACGTCCATCGGCGTGCGGCGGTCCTCAAGTGGTTAAAATTGTTTTTTATTTGAAATATTAAATAGTTTTCTCCTGTCTTTTTGCACTACAAATAAGATGTGTGCATAGGAATTTGTTCATATTTTTTTAAACTATAGTCCGGCCCCCCAACAGTCTGAGGGACCATGAACTGGCCCCCTGTTTAAAAAGTTTAAAGGACCCCTGATCTAGTGGCTGTGAGGAGGCTCAGCAGGGATGATTTTTACAAGATGCAGCAGCTTTAAGTAATGGGATACATACCGTTAGACATAACTAATATCTATGGTGATGTATCCCAAAAGAAAAAAAAGCTTCAGATTTAAACATGTAAATAAATATTTGGTTTTTACAGGAATTCATTTGGTTTTACAGGCAATTAATTTTCTTTATTATGAATATCTTTCTCCATGGAAGGTTCAAATTATTACTTTATCAGTATTCCCCAATACATAAATTAATTATACTGTCTCAAATACCATTAACATATGTATTGATGTTTTTATTTCATAGGCAATTATGCTCCTGCAAGCTTGGCTATGGAAGTCCTCAGAATGCTTTGTGACCGCAAAGAATGTGCCAGTGAATGTTTGTACACTGGGGTTGTTATAGACAGCCTCCTTTCACCAATACAAAAATTACTGAAAGGAAAAAAGGTTAGTAACAGGGAGTTATTAAAGTTTTTTTTTCTAAGGACTTGTTTGTAAATTACTAAAGCTTTCATTTTCAGAACTATCGAATGGGCTTTTATTATAATGTAAATACTCATAAGGTTTAATCAACAAAGCTGATACACCAGAATAAGGATATTTATTTAAAAAAAAAAACATGACAGTAGTTTTCAGTTGAGTTTAATGCAATTTGAAAACTACAGTATTATGGCTAAAATAAAGATCCTTATCTCTGTAAGGCCCCTTTCACACGGGACGGATCAGTAATGATCCGCCCCGTGAACCTCCGCTTGCTCAGCGGGGATCGCTCCGTTGATCCCCGCTGAGCCGGCGGATGACAGGGCAGTCCCCGCACACTGTGCAGGGACCACCCTGTCAGATCTCCGCTCTCCCCTATGGGGGGATCGGATGAACACGGACCGTCTGTCCGTGTCTGTCTGTGTCTGTCCGTGTTCATCCGATCCGCTCCGCAGACGGATAGAAAAATAGGAATTTTTCTATCCAGAAAAACGGAGCATTGCAGACACGGATGAGATCGGGTGTCAGCGGATGTTCATCCGCTGACACCCGCAATCTCATAGGGACCAGTGTATGTCCCTTTTTCATCCGTAAACGGATGGATGAAAAAGCGGACATACGGTCCGCTAGTGTGAAAGGGGCTTAAATGGAATCTAAACCAATGTAGCAACCCATTAAAGTTCAGTTTAAGCAAGGTTTGGATGATATTGGTCTAGCAGTTGGAATTCAGACCTGCTGTACTTGCAAATTGCACTTCTTTTGTTTTAGTTTTTTTTTTTGTCATTCTCCATTTTTTTTTATTAATCATTTTATTCATGTCAGTGTCATTTGTGCCAGAAACATAATCCAAATGCTTTTTATAAATAAGAAATGTAGCAGGGTCTCCTTTAAGGCCCCGGAACTACGTTACCCAGAACCCCATCCGGCCTTAGGGTGAAAGTTTCCACCGCAGAGACTCATGGGAGGGGCTATTTAAGGAAGGGGAGAGGCGGAGCTCGCTTTCTTTTGACACCGCGCTGCAAGCAACCAGTCTTCCTGTGCGGATCTGCTGCGGTGTAAGGCCCAAAGCCTGGGGCCTTGCGTGACTTCTGAAGAGCCTTCCACCCCACTGCGGAGCCTGGGTGGATCCTGTCTTGTCGTGTGGGGACATTAGTTGGATCTGGGACTCGATCGTTGCAGACGCTGTGTGCGGATACACAGCAGGTGGAAGTCCCGGACTGGGATCGCGTCCGGAGTGGTGAGCGGGCACCTACCCAGACCAATAGACTGTGTCGTGTTCAGGCCTATAGAAATGCATTGGCCCACAGTTCGTTTATCTGCTGTTCCACGGGGGGACCGGTAGCAGGACAGAGTTGAGGTGTCCCCCCCAGTATAGTTGTTCCAAGTTACTGCCTGTTGTGGATTACAAATTAGACTTTCATCAAGTGCACCACCGAAAGCTGGCATGCGAAGAAATCCTTATAGGAAGTGACTGAGATTTACTCCATGTCAGGCCTGATTCGGGTGGGGAGATAGTTTATTGTTTAGTGCGCCATAGGGCGCGCACATCATAATAGCTACGCGTGGTGTAGTACCGCACAGTGCCATTATGGTGTGCTGAATTGATGCCAGTTGTATGTGTGATGTTATACCTATGCTATTTTCTATAAGAGTAAAACCGTTATAATCAATCTCTCGCCTTAGTGTGTTGTCTTACTGCTTAGAGATTAATTCATGCAATACAATTGAATGTGGTATAAGTACAGCCCTAGACTAACTGTGCCAGCGGGGGTCGAGTAAGATTGCCGGGGGTTGGCGGTACTGCACGCAGGGCCCGAAAATAAACCAGCGGCTCTCTTAACTGGGGGTAGCGCTACACGTGGGGGCTCTCAAGTCCGGGATCCTGTTGCAGCAAGTAACACGCCAAAAGTACCAGTATGAACCCACTAGAAGTAGGACAGTGGTGTAAAACTGTCAACATAGATCCAGCCGGGGTAGTAGTCATAGAACTCCCAGGGATCTGGCAAGAAGAAGCGGTGAGGCAGCTGGTGATGTCACTGTCACCATATCAGAAAGCAAGGGTGGTGGATGTCAGGACGAATTCCTTGCTGACCCACGCATAGGTGGAGTGGAAGGACGGAGTCCCAGAGCATTTTAAGAATCCAAGTGTAGAAGCTATGGATGACCAGACTTATAGCCTAATACACGCGCTGCCAGTTGAGCCAGGAGAATGGTCTCAGACACCGAAACTGACTCCATCACCCACCCCAAAAGAAGCCAGACACTTAAAAAGGGAAAGTCCCGGGTCGCCATCCACCATTCTTGGCGCAGAGTTGTGCGCGGTCCTGGGGGAACTTGTAGCCCAGTGCAAGAAAGATCCTACAGATTACCAGATGTCAGGATACAGAAAGCTTAGAATATTCTCAGGGAGGAAACCTGTACCCTCAGGTGAAGAGGGGTTCGAAGAGTGGTTAGACGGTGCCACTCAGGCCCTAGAAGAATGGGAAGTCCCAGACCACAGAAAGAAGCAGAGAATTGCTGAGAGCTTGAAGGGGCCTGCTCTAGAGGCCATACGCAATCTCAAGATGAGTAAGACAGACTGTAATGCTCAGGACTATCTGGACATCCTGCAGAATGTGTTCGGTGGAACAGAGAAAATCACTGAGCTCACTTACCAGCTGGAGCACTGCTACCAGAAGACAGGAGAGAAGCTGTCAGAGTTCATGAAGCGCCTGGATAAGATACTGCACAAGATGATCCTTAAGAAGGGGATTGATCCGCGGAAGGTGGATGAGGCCCGTGTTCAACAGGTGATGAGAGGATCTCAGCCCCTGGACCCCATCGCACTGGCGTTACATACAAGACAGGACGGGAAGAGCCTGGAGTACCCTGACTTGATCCGAGTAGTCAGAGAAGAAGAAGCTATGCTGGAGGAGAAGAAGAGGAGCCAACCAGTTGAGACGGTGAATCCTCCTCCCGGGATGGTCAGGACGGCCATGACCCTGGAAAGAGACACAGAGGTGGATACCATGAAGTCGCAGATGTCCCAAGTGTTGGGGATGCTGACCTCCCTGATGGAAAAGAAGTCAAGGGAGCCAGAGAGAGAAGGTCCAAGAAGGGAGCTGTTTCCCAACTCCTCAGCGCCTGCATCCCTGGAAGATTGGGGGGATGTGATTTGTTTCAATTGTGGAGGAGCTGGCCATTTCGCCAAAGTGTGTGCCAGCCCAAAGAAAAAAAGATGAATAACCGCAAGCCGCCGGAAAACTTCAGCGGGCCACGGTGAAGGAGTCAACCGGGTGCCCATCATCTCCAGTGAGCTCCAAACTGAATGAGAAGCACATGAAAAGGGTGGAGAAGACCCCTCAGAAGAAACACAAAGTTCCTCAGAAGGAACGCACCCCAAAGAAAGAGTAGTGTCCCTCAGCGGGTAGTTACACCCACCAAAAGGAGGGAGATCAATGCATACCAGGCCCAAGAGAGACTTAAGTCCAAAGAGAAATGGAGGAAAGAAAGTCAAAAGGGACAATGCAAAGATCAAAGGAAAGAGACCCCTACGAAGCGATATGCAGAGAAGCTGGTGGGTCCCTCCCCGATAGTACCAGTTCAAGTGGAGGGAGTCTACACAAGAGCCATATTGGATACTGGGGCGCAAGTGACCCTGTTGTACCGGGACTTTTATGACAAGCATTTAAGTCACCTACCCATCCAGAAGATTGAAGAGTTGGAGATATGGGGAATTGGGACAGAGAGTTTCCCTTATGATGGCTATCTGCCTATAAAACTGACTTTTGACCAGTCCAAAGCCGGGAAGGCTGAAGTGTTTGATACCTTGGCTGTGGTGTGCCCCCGACCGCCTGGAGCTAGCAAGAGTTACCTGATAATAGGGACGAACACGGATCTGGTCCGAAGATTTCTGGCCCCTTTGACAAGAAGGAAAGACCTCACAGTCAGTCACTGAGATCCACCCAATGTTGAAGACGGCCTATCAGCGGCTGATCTTGGAACAGAAGGCCCCGGAAGAGGGGGTAGGGAAGGTCTGGAGGCTGGGAAGAAGGGGAATAGTGTTCCAGCCCGGTGAAGTAACCTGCATGAAAGCCACAGTGAAACTCACTTGGGAGCAGCCTGGCCCTTTTGTCATGTTGGAACCCGACCCAAGGGAAGAACATTCGGGCCTAGACGTAGTCACAGAAGTGGTCCCAGTGAGGGCCCTGAAGAAGGCTCATTGTAAAGTGCCTGTGAGCGTTAGAAATACCACGGATGGTCCCATGGAAATCCCAGCTAGGCTGTTACTGGGCCGAGTGAGCCCAGCTACCCCAGTTGCTTTGCCAGATGTGGGGAGGACAAATGGAGAAAGTACTGTATGGGAGAAAATTTCCACGGAGAATCCAAATCTGCCCAGGGCTTGGAAAGAGAGAGCCAAGGTCCAGTTGGCCAGGTGGGAAAGGATCTTTTTCCAGGATGAGTTTGATGTGGGGTGTGCTAGGAGTGCCACCCATTGGATCCGCCTCCAGGAAGACAAACCCTTCAGGGAAAGGGTTAGGCAAGTTCCGTTAGCAGACCTCGAAGATTTGAGGGAACAGCTCGCCGAGCTCAAGCGAACAGGGGTGATTCAAGAATCTAGAAGTCCCTATGCCTCCCCTATAGTGGTGGTCCGGAAGAAGAATGGATCACTAAGGTTGTGCATAGACTATAGGACCCTCAACAGGAGAACCATACCGGACCAGTATACCACTCCAAGAATAGAAGATGCCCTACAGAGCTTGTCTGGAGCCAAGTGGTTCAGTGTTATGGACCTCAAGAGCGGGTACTATCAGATCCCTGTGCACCCAGAAGACAGAGAAGACGGCTTTCATAACCCAAGTGGGGTTCTTTGAATTTAACCGGAGGCCTCAAGGTCTGTCTGGAGCTTCAGACACCTTCCAGCGTCTCATGGAGAAGACTGTGGGAGACATGAACCTCATCGAAGTCCTCGTATACTTGGATGACATTGTTGTCTTCGGAAGAACCTTGGAAGAGCATGAGGAGAGACTGGAGAAAGTTTTGAAGAGACTGAGTGAGGAAGGACTCAAGCTCTCGCCTGAAAAGTGCCAATTCTACCAGTCATCAGTCAACTATCTGGGGCATATAGTGTCTGAAGATGGGGTAGCCACAGACCCCGAAAAATTGGAGGCAGTCACCTCCTGGCCCAGGCCCACCACGGTGATGGAGCTCAGATCCTTTCTGGGGTTCTGTTCCTATTACAGGAGGTTTGTGGAGGGGTTTGCTCAGATAGCCAGGCCTCTGAATGAGCTGCTAAAGACGAAGGGGGAAGAGGATGACACAGGCCCCTAGAAAGCCAGGGGAGTCAGTCAAGGACCAGTGGAACGAGAAGTGTGAGAATGCCTTCCAGATGATGAAGAAGACATTGACCACTGCCCCTGTCCTGGCCTACGCAGACCCTAAGAACCCTTATGAACTTCATGTAGATGCCAGTCATGATGGTTTGGGAGGAGTGCTGTACCAGGAGCATGAAGAGCAACTGAGGCCTGTTGCGTATGTGAGCAGAAATCTGACTCCCTCTGAAAAGAACTATCCTACCCATAAGTTGGAGTTCCTGGCCCTTAAGTGGGCGGTAGTTGACAAACTCAGAGACTATTTATATGGGGCGGAATTCACAGTGAAAACAGACAACAACCCCCTCACCTATCTCTTCACCACAGCAAAGTTGGATGCCACAGGACATAGGTGGCTGACGGCGCTGTCCGCCTTCGACTTCGGCCTGAAGTACAGACCTGGGGCTGAAAACCGAGATGCAGATGCTTTGTCTAGGAGATCTCATGTTCCCACTTGCAGTACAGAAGACTGGGCCCGAGTGGCACCCGACGGGGTGCGGGCCCTCTGTCAAGGGGCTGAACTTCAAGCCAGTGGCGGCTCAAGAGCAGAAGAGATAGGGGTTACCATAGTAGGAGCTCCCAAGCAATACTGTGGAGTAACCCAACTGGGGGAAGATAACTTACCAAGACTGTCTAAGAAGGGGCTGAGATCCGACCAGTTGGAGGACCCTATGGGGAGGTTGGTCCTAGAGGCCCTGGAAAATCAGGACCCGAATAGGCTCTCACGCCACCCTTCAAAGTAAGCTCGCCTGTTGAGGAAAGAGTGGGACAAGTTACAGGTGCATCAGGGTGTGGTCTACCGAAGGGGCCCCTCTGATGACCTAGAAGACAAATGGCAGCTGTTCTTGCCGGAGAAATACAGAGAGATAGTCCTGGTTGCCCTGCATGACATCCATGGCCACCTAGGGGCGGAAAGGACTTTCCAAGTCGTTAGGGACCGTTTCTATTGGCCCTGCATGAGGGCTGAAGTTGAAGAATACTGCCACTCATGTGCACGATGCATCCAGAGAAAGACTTTGCCCCATCAAGCTGCCCCAATGGGCCATCTACAAAGTCAAAGCCCGCTTGATCTGGTATGCATTGATTTTCTCTGCCTCGAACCCGACCTGAGTGGACTAGGAAATGTTCTGGTAGTAACCGACCATTTCACCCGGTATGCCCAGGCCTTCCCAACCAAAGACCAGAGGGCCTCCACTGTGGCCAAGGTACTTATGGAGAAATACTTCATACACTACGGGCTACCACAACGGCTCCATTCAGACCAAGGAAGGGACTTTGAAAGTCGACTGATACGAAAGCTCCTGGATACCTTGGGGATTAAGAAGACAAGGACTACCCCCTATCATCCACAAGGTGATGCTCAGCCGGAGAGGTTCAACCGAACCCTGCTCAATATGCTGGGAACTTTAAGCGGTGAAAAGAAGCAACATTGAAGCAACCACATAGCGGCCCTTGTGCATGCATACAATAGCACTATCAGCGACGCTACAGGGTACTCACCCTATAGACTCATGTTCGGGAGAGAAGCAAGACTGCCAGTGAATCTGGCCTTTGGCACCTCCATAGACCATTGTTCTGCTGCTTCCCACAAGGGATATGTTGATAGACTCAGGCGTAATTTGAAAGTGGCCTATGAACAGGCCCAGGCGGCCTCGGAGCAAAGGGGAGCACGCAACAAGAGAAATTTTGATCTAAAGGTTAGGATCCAAGATCTACAACCAGGAGACAGAGTGTTGCTGCGGAACTTGGGAATCCCTGGAAAACACAAGCTTGCAGACAGATGGAGACCTGAACCTTATGTTGTTTGCAAAAGACTACCGGGCCTACCCGTTTACAGACTTAAACCAGAAGGGAAGTTGGGGCCTTTGAAGACCTGGCATCGGAACCACCTACTCCCACTAGCTGAGGCGGTTCGGATACCCCCTATGATGGATTACCCTGAACCAACGTCCATTATGGACACTCCTAGACCAAACACTTGGTCTCAGACCCCTCGAACCGAGGATACCGAAGACTCGGAGATAAGTGAAGATGAGGGAGAGGAAGTTGGTTGGCTTTGGCCTTCCCAGGCCCCGGCAACTTCAGCTATTGATCTTTCACCTGACGAAGATACCAAAGATCAAACACTGAATACAGAAGCTACGGAGTTCATCCCGTCCAGTCCTTGGTCAGATGCTTGGGAAAGTGCTTGTGACCTACCACCTGAAGAAGATCCAAGGGAGTCCCTGTACCTCCCTGCCCCGGAGTCCAGTGCTCCTGAACCAGAAGTAAATTCTAAGCCAGTTACAGAAGAAGAACCTGCCTCAACAGAAAGTCCAAGAGGACAGAGGAAGCGAAGAGCCATAAAACCTCCCAGGAGATTAACCTACCCACAAATGGGGAGGAGTGCTGAAGACACTGTGGTCACTGCCAGAAGGAGTATGGAGAACCCTGACTCTCCCACTGTTCATTTGGTGGGAGGCAACCCCAACTCACTCTCTGGCACAGTTAGACAGGATACTGATGATAGTGTGTCCTGTGGGCAGGGGAGTTCGCTGCCTTGGTTTTGGTGGGAATTTCCTCTGCCGACATCATGTGAAACTTTGATTGATGTTGTACGTTCAGTAATCTAAGGTTATGTTATCTTTGGGGACCAAAGAGTTTAAGTGGGGGGAGTGTGTAGCGGGGTCTCCTTTAAGGCCCCGGAACTACGTTACCCAGAACCCCATTCGGCCCTAGGGTGAAAGTTTCCACCTCAGAGACTCATGGGAGGGGCTATTTAAGGAAGAGGAGAGGCGGAGCTCGCTCTCTTTTGGACACCGCGCTGCAAGCAACCAGTCTTCCTGTGCGGATCTGCTGCGGTGCAAGGCCCAAAGCCTGGGGCCTTGCGTGGCTTCCGAAGAGCCTTCCACCCCACTGCGGAGCCTGGGTAGATCCTGTCTTGCCGTGTGGGGACATCAGTTGGATCGGCGACCCGATCGTTGCAGACGCTGTGTGCGGATACACAGCAGGTGGAAGTCTTGGACTGGGATCGCGTCCGGAGTGGTGAGCGGGCACCTGCCCAGACCAACAGACTGTGTCGTGTTCGGGCCTATAGAACTGCATTGGCCCACAGTTCGTTTATCTGCTGTTCCACGGGGGGACCGGTAGTAGGACAGAGTTGAGGTGTCCCCCCAGTATAGTTGTTCCAAGTTACTGCCTGTTGTGGATTACAAATTAGACTTTCATCAAGTGCACCACCGAAAGCTGGCATGCGAAGAAATCCTTATAGGAAGTGACTGAGATTTACTCCATGTCAGGCCTGACTCGGGTGGGGAGATAGCATATTGTTTAGTGCGCCATAGGGCGCGCACATCATAATAGCTACGCGTGGTGTAGTACCGCGCAGTGCCATTATGGTGTGCTGAATTGATGGCAGTTGCATGTGTGATGTTATACCTATGCTATTTTCTATAAGAGTAAAACCGTTATAATCAATCTCTCGCCTTAGTGTGTTGTCTTACTGCTTAGAGATTAATTCATGCAATACAATTGAATGTGGTATAAGTACAGCCCTAGACTAACTGTGCCAGCGGGGGTCGAGTAAGATTGCCGGGGGTTGGCGGTACTGCACGCAGGGCCCGAAAATAAACCAGCGGCTCTCTTAACTGGGGGTAGCGCTACAGAAAGAAATGGAGATAAAAAAAAATTTGGTGGCTGTCAGAATACACCAATCAGCAGCTGATCAAAAAAAGCTCTCCAGCATGTCCATTTGACTTCTGTTGAGTGGGGACAGCCACACACTGAATGAGATTTGTCTGGTAGCTGCTGAACCGGCCAAATTTCGAACAGTCTATGGCCAGCTTAACATAAGTAAAATTGTACAAAAATAGACTAATGCTACAGATGTAATGAAATGCGTATAAACTAAACATAAGCCTTTAAACGTTAGATAGTTAAAAAGTTATTCATTTTCTACCATAAGTTACAGTGGCAGGACAAGCACCTCTAGCAACCAAGGGGAAGGTGTTAAACCACACGACCACTGTGAACAGAGGCTCATGATGAGGATGTAGGGATGGCACTAAATGTAATTAAGGGTGGTAGAATTGTGCCTACACATTGACATCTACAGCCAACAGACCACTGCAGTGCACAGAAATTAAAGCTTTGTGCTGGCCTGAAGGGTGACCACTTTTGGTGCATAGAAAAACAAATGAGAGTGAAGGTGCTTAGTCATGGATATAATGAAAATGGGTGTGGTATATCAGAAGGTGGCATGGCCTAATAAATGTGAGTAAACCAGTGTCTTGGTTGTAATGAGCATGGAAAAGCACTTATAACACATCAGGAGTGCTATCTCCATCCACCTCGTTTGTGTGGATGGAGGAACCTGTTCGCTCAGCCTGCAGGCTGAATGCAAAAAAATAAATAAATACTCATCTATGGCCAGCTTTAGGCAGAGACAATTTTCAGACCTCTAGACTTCCTTTGAAAGCAAAATTAGGCATAGTCTGGTTAAGGGTTGATGAATAACTTGGGAGGAGTTGCTGGCAGTGTATAATAGATCTAATCTGTAACGAAATAACAACATCTTTGTTGTAAGTGCATGTATTGTATATATATATCATTACTATAAAATTGTTTTTTGTTTTGCTAATTAAAGATTCAACTTGTATCAGTGTTCTCTACTAAAAATTCTGTCACTGAGGGGCTTTAAGCAAATAAGGGTGGTACTTTCTTACTCCTCCTTTTACCATATGCAAGTTATCTGTCCTGGAGCTCTATAAAAGTTGCATCAGACTGCCAAGTGTTTTACAGCTGCTTTCTCAACATTGCACAGGCCCCAGCCTGGAAAGCCCCAATCCAATGGGTCGTCTGAACTTGAAGCTGTGTCATAAAAGCTCTCTGTTTTCTGTCTTCTCTGACTTTGGTACTGCCATAGTATGAGAGAAATATTGGCATCTTTGATTCTGTAGTATTGTAGCTCTTATATCTGTTCTTTTCTTAGAAAGCCTTGGTGTGACAAAAGCCCACTCTTGAAAGGAAACTTGTTTCGCTGTGACAGAATGACATCCCTTTAGATATCAAATTTAATATGCTACACTGATGCTGAGTGTCAAGGGGTTTATGTACCTATGCTCTATTTTACGGCTAACAAAATACCTCTGTGCTTGGAGAGGGCATGGTAGCATGCTGGCATTGAAGGCAGGATTTTGTGATGAATAACCAGCCATAAAAAGAGAGGAACTGAAATATGAGTTCTCAAACACACACTTTAATGTTATGTACTGATCTGGTCACACACTTCTATTTACACGTTTATTAATAAAAATAGATTTTAGTAGTCCATTAGGCAGTTTGTTATAGTTATATATTTGCAAGCCAACAACTGCATGACAGTCAGTTGGAAAATTAGTTTGAAGAATATTGCATTTTCTCTTAATCTATCTTTTCTTTTGAAAGTATTCTAAGTTATTGCAAGAGATTTTTTTTTTTTTTTCTTTTCGTTTTTTTTTCTAGATTTCTCTTTATAGGCCAACAACAGTGAAAATGTTTTTCTTGCTTTGCATAGAGTTAAAAAAAAAAGTCTTTAACACTGTCTGTAGTCCCAGGAGGGAGTTTTCCTTTCACTTTGTTGTCACTGTGACAGGAAGTGAGCAAAATGAGGACACAAATTGCAAACAGAACAATTTCTGTGTTAAAGTGAGGAAGAGTGTCTTTTTTTTTTTTATATACTTGAAACCAAAATTATAGTGTAGCCCAATCTATATAAAATTCAAACAAATAATGTCCATAACACATAGTCCATTAGAAATATCTTCAATCACCACTGTGTATAAAGTGCTTAGAGTCCTCCAAATTCACAGTACAAACAGTATCTTGTGTGCCTCCACCAAATATAACAGACAGCAGCTCACTTCCAAATTTGGCCTCTAAATGAAAAATGAGTTCAAAATACGCTCATTCCCCCAGAGGGTAATGCCAGGGTAAGGGCTACACTTCCAACTCCCCTCCACTAGAAGCGGTCCTCAAACTCATAAAATATGCAAAGATAAAAAGGGGACCAATAGTGTTCTCCTCTATTATCTCTCTATCATGGTTACGAAAACAAACATCTGCACCATGAAAACCGGAAGTGAGGAATATGAAGACTAGAAGAATGCGCCTGGACACTGTAACTTCCTCAGACTCCATAGAGAGACTACTGTAAATGATCTACACCTGGTCTGGGGACATGATAAAAAATAAATATAAAATACAGTATATAATTGCAAATAATTAATGACAAATAGCCCAGAGTGCTCACACATGGGCTAAAAATACTTGAAAAGCCCTTCTGAGTTTTGTGGCCATAGTTCATGTTATGCAAATGGCTATCCTACATAAATTTTTCCTATCAACTCCAATAAATACTAACTTAAAAACTCTCTTATACTGCACAAATGAAAGTTATAACAACATGCAACACTTGCAACACATGCAATACAACAGGCCCCCCTCACTACACAAAGAATCAGACTCCAACCCCTTCAACCTTGGCAAACAGATGACACTAGAAGTCTGAAAAAACATAGCCGTGCTCATGAGCGCCTGTAGCGTAAGACTGAAGCCTCGTACACACGGCCGAGAATCTCGTCAGGAAAAAACACGTCGTTTTTCCTGGTGAGATTCTTGACAAGAATCTTGTCCCGGCCGAGTGTACACACACTCGATTCAAAAGAACGTTCTTTTGAATGGAACGAACACGGTGACGTCATCGACTACGACGAGCATGCGCTCGTCACATTCAATGCCGCCGCCGTCATCTTGCTACACCCTACCTATGCCTAGGAAGCTACCACGCATGCGTCAAAGTCATTTTGAGCATGCGCGGGTTTCCACGGCGACAGGTAAGCGTACACACTCTCGGTTTTCTCGTCGGGAAACAGGCCGACGAGAATCTCAACGACAAAATAGAGAGCAGGTTCTCTATTTTTCTCGTCGAGATTCTGGCCAGTTTTCTTGACGAGAAACCTGAAAGCCTCGTACACACGGACGGTTTTCTCGGCAAGAAAGCTCTCCCGGCAGTTTTCTTGTCGTTTCTTGACGAGAAAACCGGCCGTGTGTACGAGGCTTAAGTCTCAAAAAGATTTCAACCAATATAAATCTGCCCTCCAAAAATACAATTCAAGCCTCCTTTACTGCCAAGAAGACCTCTTTTTTATCACTCTCATTACCAAATTATCATCCCGTCCCCATCAACTCTTCTCTACCTTCAACTCTCTACTTCGTCCTCCACTGCCTCCACCCTCTAACTCACTCACTGCCCAGGTGATTGCCAATCACTTCAAACAGAAGATTGATACTATTCCAGAGGAGATCTCTGCTGTTCAGATACCCTCCACTCATGCCCACATGTACAATCATTACTTCCCTCTTTCAACCCCACCTCTATAGACAAGGTTGCTAAACTACTTGCTAACGTCCAGCTTACCACCTGCCCTCTGGATCCTGTTCCCTCGCAAATGCTACGTTCACCCTCTGGCTCTATTCTACACTCACTAACCCACATCTTCAATCTCTCCCTCCCTTCTGGCATCTTCCCCAACTCTCTAAAACATGCACTAGTCAGCCCCATACTTAAAAAGGCCTCACTGGACCCATCCAATCTTAAAAACCTATGCCTTATCGCCTTTCTCCCCTTTTTATCCAAACTCCTTGAACGTCTGGTCTACAACTGAGCGGCCACCTTCCTGATAATGGCCTTTCTTTCTCGTACATCACGGGACACAGAGCGACATAGTCATTACTAATGGGTTATATAGATACCGTCAGGTGCTGGCACTGGCAACTTCCAAAACCGGAAGTACCCTCCCCTATATAAGCCCCTCCCATCCGGGAGCACCTCAGTTTTTTGCCAGTGTCTAAGGTGTTGGCCAAGAAGAAACATGTGTTTTTCACTGAGCTTGCGTACAGGTTCTTTTGGGCCTCAGTAAGCTATTCCGGATCCGACCAAAAAAGCTTCATAGCTAAACGGTCGGTACCCGGGCCTTGCAGAGAAGAGCAAGGTTTTGCCTGTAATGCTTCTCTTAGGAGAGCTGGACCCTGGGATCCAGAGCTCTGGTCATACCCACGACCAAGATGTTTTCTGTGCAGGGTGCTATACAGGTCCAGGGGAGTGGAATCCTTGGGAACCCGGTCCCTGAAGGTTTGATTACAATGCCTGCCGTGATAGGTGAAGTTTGGGCTTTTGTGGACCAAACAAAGTCCTGCGGCGGGGAACAGGTAAGTGGGGGCCCCCAGGAACTTGGTTCTATTGGGGGACCCCCAAGCCTAATTTGTCTTTCTGTCTGCTACCTAATGGTATTCCCGCAAAATTCTGTGCATGCCTGTAACTACTAAAAAAATGTAATAATTTTTAATGGTGGTCAAGAAAAAAAAAAAAAAAAAATTTTTTTATATATATATATTTAATATATTAGACTGCGGTACCTGTGTTTGTCCACTAGAGGCCGCTGTGGAATATTTTCTTGTCATGTGGACTAGCTTCTTCTCAGCAGAGCAAAGTCCAGGCAGATGGTGAGTTCTCTTATAGGAAACTGCTTCCTCTGCCATGTTGCAGTGCTCGTCCATCCCCCGGCCTGCGGCAAAGAGGGGCCCTGGCTCCTGTCCCTTGTTACCATATTTGAAATTAGCGCCGAAGGCGCACGTGCCCGCGCGCGTGCGCGTGCACGCGCCTCTATATATAGAGGTGAGCCGGGAAAGGGGGCGGAGCCTGGGGGATGACGCTCTGTGCGCGCCGCAGCGCTTCTGCGCATGTGCGGGCGTCCCAGCA
The DNA here is from genome assembly GCA_029206835.1 of Rana muscosa. NCBI lineage: Eukaryota > Metazoa > Chordata > Amphibia > Anura > Ranidae > Rana > Rana muscosa. The sequence goes on from CM055122.1 coordinate 475,746,399, forward strand.
GTTTAAAAAAACCACAATATTGTAGTGAGCTGGCTATGAAGTACAGAGACAGAGCTGGCAACATTTAAAGGCATACAGCAAGCGGTTGATACAGGCATCCCCTAGAAAGGCACATTAGTAGACACCAACTGTGATATAGCAGCAATTGTGCTAGACTATTCTCAGTAAAAGTGGTGTATTACGGCTGGAATACCTCAGCTTTAGGCTTAGGAATATGCCGTCCAGAAGCTCCGGAACTGAATCTTCCAGGAAGCGAAGGGGGTCTCATCGGGCTCGGAGGATCTTGGGCATACTCCTGCTGCACCAGTCTCCCCTGAAGTTCAGAGGTAAGTGACCGTAGAGACCCCGCAGGGGTACTTGGTACTGTGGCTGTCCTCAGTCACCTGCTCCTGTGTATGTAACAGAGGAGGTTTTTTCCTCAGCTCTGGGAGGATTAGAGAGAGATTGTCAACATTTATCGCTGCCTCCCTGTCAGGGAAAGCACGCCCGATCTCCGTCTCCTCCTTCAGAATGCCTGTTAGCAGAGCAACAGTCCCATACAGGGATCGACCTGCCTGAAGGGGATCAGGATAAGGTTGATTCTGTTATAGAGGAATCAACAGTGGGGGAACCTTTTCTCAGCATCTCAAGCTGAAAGATTATGGGTTCAGTCTCTGACTAACATGGTCCGATCAGCATTTAAAAATGCACCTTGCGGAACCATCAACCACTACTGTATCCTCGTTGGGGTCGCTAGAAGCCCCCAGACTGTTTGTTCTTTTCCACTTCACCCTTTACTGAAAGGGCTCATTTACCAGGATTGGGAACGTCCTGAGAAAATATTTATTCCCCAAGAGATTTCCGGTGGTCTATCCCATGGAGGATAAGTTCATCAAAAAAAAAAAAAAAATGGAAGGTCCCTACAATGGACGCAGCCATCTCTTGTATGCATAAATCACTGACATGTCCAGTGGATAATGTCCAAATGTTCAAGAACCCAATAGATAAAAGATTGGAGTCCTTATGAAAATCTGCTTGGTGATACAACCAGCAGTAGCAGCTATTGGGGTCTGCTAAGCAGTGAAGGATCAGTTGAAACAGGTCTTGAGGGACTTGACAGATCAGCAGGCTTTGCCCTAGCTGATCTACCTAGAGCCTTAGGCTTTGCGGTTGACGCCATAGAGGATTCAGTCCATCAGGCCTCCCGCCTTACGCTGTCTATAGTACATATGCGTAGGCTCCTATGGCTCAAAAACTGGTCTGCTGAAGCTCCCTGTAAAGAATGGCTGGTTAGCGTCCCATTTCATGGTGAACGCTTATTCAGGGAAAATCTGGACAAATATATCCAGAAAATTTCCAGCGGTAAAAATACGCTCTTGCCGGTTAAAAGCAGAGTTAGAGGTCCCTCTTTAAGAGGCCTGCTTCTCCAGTCCCTGGGGCATCGGCTGTGTAACAGTTCCGACGGCCTCCTCGGTCAAATCCCGGGGGTAAAAAACAGGGACAGTAGCAGGGTAATGAGAAACCCTGGGTCAGGGGAGGTACAAAACCTCCCCCAAAGTTAAATTCATGAAGCCCCCACTCAGTCGGGTGGGGGGAGGACTCCAGTTGTTCGCAAGAGACCTGGCGGGACACGATCAAGACAGATAGGTGCTCTCCGCAGTAGGTTTGGGATACAGTTTGGAGTTAAAAGACTCTCCTCCTTCCCATTTTTGAGGTCAAACGTGCCAAGGGATCCCCGGAAGAGAGAGTCCCTCCTGTTGGCACTAGAACAACTATTGCTCCAAGGAGTAATTATGGAGGTTCCCCTGGAAGAATGAGGGTTCGGGTTTTACTCAAACCTCTTTACAGTCCCGAAGCAAACGCGGACGGGAGGCCCATATTAATTCTAAAAGGGCTATACAAATTCCTGTATATCAGGACTTTCCGATGGAGTCGATCCGATCGGTGGCCACTGCCCTACAAGGGGAGGATTGGTTAGCCACGATCGACATCAAAGATGCTTATTTGCACATTCCCATCTTTCCAGTCCACCAAAAATTTCTACGCTTTGCAGTAGAAGGGCGCCATTTTCAGTTCAGAGCCTTACCCTTCGGTTTGGCCACAGCACCACGAGTGTTTACAAAAATTCTGGCCCTTTATTGGCCAATCTAAGAACACAAGGTGTAATGATAATGGCATATCTGGATGACTTGTTGCTGATATACCACTCAGTGAAAAAACTAGACGTGGTCGTTCACAAGACGATCAAGTATCTGGAATCTCACGGTTGGATTATCAACCGAGACAAGTCAGCCCTAAAAACCAGTCAAAAGTCTGGAATACTTGGGGCTAAGGTTGGATTCAGGCCAGAGAAAAATATTCTTGCCTCGAGGAAAGGTGTTGTCTTTGAAAGATTTGATCCACTTAGTGGGTACAAAAAAGACAGCCGTCCATACGCCTGTATATGAGGCTGCTGGGAAAAATGGTGGCATCATTCGAAGCAGTACCCTACGGTCAATTCCATTCAAGGAATTTGCAAGGGGCCATACTGTCAGCCTGGAACAAAAAAGTTCAGGCCCTAGACTTACAATGTCCTTGTCCCCTTCCGTTCGCAAGAGCCTCCGTTGGTGGTTGGTTCCCCAGAATCTGGAAAAAAGGAAATCCTTCAGTCCGATTTCTTGGAAGGTGGTCACTACAGATGCCAGCCTTATAGGCTGGGGAGCAGTACTGGAGCAATAGTCTCTCCAGGGCAGATGGTCGGATGCAAATGCCACAGCAGTGGCATATATCAATCATCAGGGGGGCACCAGGAGTCGTGCAGCCCAGAGGGAAGTAAATTACATCCTGAAATGGGCAGAAAAATATGTCCCAGCCATATCTGCGGTATTCATTCCAGGAGTGGAGAATTGGAAGGCGGACTTTCTAAGTCGCCAGCAATTAGGCCCAGAGGAAGGGTCCCTTCACCCCGAGGTTTTCTGGACAATATGTCAGCGGTGGGGAACATCGGATGCAGATCTTCTAGCATCCAGATTCAACGCAAAGGGGGACAGGTTTGTCTCTCGGACAAGGGATCCCCTAGCTTGCGGCTCGGATGCCCTAGTGTTCCCTTGGGATCAGTTCAAGCTGATATATGCATTCACACCGCCACAATGGTTACCTCGATTACTCCGCAGAATCAGGGTAGAAAAGAAACCAGTGATTCCGGTGGCTCCAGCGTGGCCCCGAAGAGCGTGGTACGCGGAGATTGTAAAATTTCAGTGGGGAGTCCTTGGACTCTCCCACGTCGTCCGGCTTTCGCAAGGACCGATATACCACCCTTCCTTACCAGCCCTAGGTTTGACGGCCTGGCTATTGAAGCCCACATTCTAAAAAAGAGAGGGCTCTCTAATGCTGTGGTATCTACCATGATCAATGCCAGGAAGCCGGTATCCAGGCAGATCTACTATAGAATCTGGAAGGCGTACATCGCGTGGTGTGAGGCCAAGAAATGGCATCCACATAAGTACGTAATAGGTAGGATTCTGGACTTCCTACAGTGGGCTGTAGATAGGAAGCTTGCCTTGAGTACTATCAAGGGTCAGATTTCGGCCTTGTCAATATTTTTTCAAAGGCCCTTGGCTTCGCATTCACTAGTCAAAGCCTTTATACAAGGAGTGATGCGTATTAGTCCTCCGGTTAATATTCCCATATGTCCATGGGATCTAAACTTGGTTCTGTCGGTTCTACAGAAACAACCATTTGAACCATTACAGCATATTTCCTTGGTGCTTCTCACCAGGAAATTGATTTTTCTAGTAGCCATTTGTTCGGCTAAAAGAGTATCGGAATTAGCAGCTATGTCCTGTAAGGAGCCATATCTGGTTATCCATAAGGACAGAGTAGTGTTACGTCCTCATCCAGCCTTTCTTCCTAAGGTGGTATCGAGGTTTCATTTGAACCAAGATGTGGTTCTTCCTTCTTTTTTCCCCAAACCTACTTCGGTAGAGGAAAAGTTATTGCATTCTTTGGATGTAGTAAGAGCAGTTAAAGCTTATCTAAAAGCCACTGCTCAGATTCGCAGAACGGATACTTTGTTTATTCTGCCGGAAGGCCCCAGAAACGGTCAGGCAGCGTCAAAATCTACTTTAGCCAAGTGGATTCGACAGGTCATTATGCAAGCTTATGGCTTGAGAAGGAGACCGCCTCCGTTCAAAGTTAGAGCGCACTCCACGAGAGCAGTTGGAACTTCATGGGCAGTGCATCACCAGGCCTCCCTGGCTCAAATCTGTAAGGCCGCAACGTGGTCTTCAGTTCACACGTTTACTAGGTTCTACCAGGTGGACGTTAGAAGTCAGGAGGATGTCGCCTTTGGGCGCAGTGTGTTGCAGGCCGCAAAAGATCCTCATGTCTGATAGCGCTCAGCTTATATATGGTGTATCCCCCCCCTCATTGGGCATTGCTTTAGGACATCCCATTAGTAATGACTATGTCGCTCTGTGTCCCGTGATGTACGAGAAAGAAAATAGGATTTTTATAACAGCTTACCTGTAAAATCCTTTTCTTAGGAGTACATCACGGGACACAGAGCTCCCGCCCCTCTTTGGGGACACTTATTGCTTTGCTACAAAACTGAGGTGCTCCCGGATGGGAGGGGCTTATATAGGGGAGGGTACTTCCGGTTTTGGAAGTTGCCAGTGCCAGCACCTGACGGTATCTATATAACCCATTAGTAATGACTATGTCGCTCTGTGTCCCGTGATGTACTCCTAAGAAAAGGATTTTACAGGTAAGCTGTTATAAAAATCCTATTTTTTGATCCACTTCAGTCTGGATTTCGTCCTCAACACTCCACAGAAACTGCTCTCCTAAAACTAACAAACGATCTACTAACGGCCAAAACAAATGCACACTATTCTGTACTCCTACTCCTGGACCTCTCTGCTGCCTTTGATATGGTTGACCACCCCCTCCTTCTCAAAAAAATCCACGCCTTTGGTCTCCGTGACTGTACTTTTCACTTGTTCTCTTCCTATTTATTCAACCACACCTTTATCGTTACTTACAATTCTACTTCCTCCTCTCCTCTTCCTTTCTCTGTTGGGTTCCCCCAAGGTTCTGTTCTTGGACCTCTCCTATTCTCAATCTACACCTCCTCCCTGGGCCAGCTGATAGACTCCCATGGCTTCTATTGCTACCTCTATGCTGATGACACCCAAATCTATTTCTCTACCCCCTCAGCTCCCTCCCTCCATCTCCTCACGTATCACTAATTTACTAATTTACTAACAGATATATCAGTCGGGATGTGACACCACTTCCTCAAACTCAATCTATCCAAAACCAAACGTATAATTTTTTCTCCCCAAAATGCCTTCCCCTGATCTCTCTGTCAAAATTGATGGCACACCTATAAGCCTGTCCCTGCATGCCAAGGTGTAGTCCTAGACTCTGAACTCTCCTTTAAGCCCCATGTCCAACCACTGTCCAAATCTTGCCTCCTCAACCTCTGCAACATCTCCAAAATATGCCCCTTTCTAACCAATGCCACAACAATGCTCTTAATTCACTCCCTGGTCATCTCTCTCACCTTGACTACTGCAACTCCCCTCTCGTTGGTTTACCTCTACACAGTCTATCCACCCTTCAATCCATCATGAATGCTGCTGCCAGACTCATCCACCTTACCAATTTCTCTGTGTCTGCTATTCCTCTCTGTCAGTCCCTCCACTGGCTTCTGCTCACCCAACAAAATACTGTATTCAATAAAGTGGTTGTAAATCCTCACATATACTCAGTGAGGTTCAGATACACAGAGATTAAACAAATCATTCTACACAGGTATTACTTGTTTATCTGCAGTCTTCTTTACAACCCTTCGAAAGGGCAGAAAAGTGCTAAAATCTTTCCTCATCTGTCAGGAGCTTAGAGGAGGGGGCAGAGAGGCTACAGTAACAGTGTGTGAGAACTAATTGGAGGAAAGGCGCACCCCCCCTCCACACAGCAGAATAGCTGTGTTCTGAATGTACAAGCTTTCTGCTGAGCTCCCCCCTCCTGACACAAATTTTATCTTGTGTTGGGAAAACTTCTCAGAATTGACTCATGCTGATAACCATGCTTTCCACCCGGCAGACTCCGTTTTGCTCAGCGGTGGATCGCTCCGCTGAGCAGGCGGATAACAGGTCCGTCTCTGCTCACTGTGCGGAGACAGACCTGTCAGAGACCTGCTGTCCTCGATGGGAGATTGGATGAAAACGGACCTCCTGTCCGTTTTCATTCGATCCAATCCTCCAGACAGATGGGAAAATAGGATTTTCATCAGTCTGGATTTCACTGACAGGATCGGATAACGGCGGATGTCAGTGAACATGTCACCTCTGACATCTGCAGCTCCAAGGAAGTGAATGAAGTGTCCAATCAGGTCCGCCTGAAAAACTGACAGGTGGACCTGATCGGAGCGCCCGTGTGTAAGGGGCCTAAGAGCTTTGGAGAGAGGTAAGTAAACACTGCAAATATACAGTGCCTTGCAACATAATTCACCCCCCTTGGGATTTGTCGTGTTTTGTTGCCTCACAACCTGGAATTAACATGGATTGTTTGAGGGTTTGCATCATTTAATTTACAGAACATGCCCACAACTTTGAAGATGTTTTTTTTTTTTTTTTTAATTGTGAAGCAAACAACAAATAGGACTAAATAACAGAAAAATGTCAATGTGCATAACTATTCACCCCCCTAAAGTCAATACTTTGTAGAGCCACTTTTTGCGGCTATCACAGCTCCAAGTCCATTTGGATAAGTCTCTATGAGCTTACCACATCTTACCACTGGGATTTTTGCCCATTCCTCCTTGCAAAACTGCTTCAGCTCCTTCAAGTTGTTTGGTTTGCGCTTGTGAACAGCAATTTTTAAGTCTGACCACGGATTTCTATTGGCTTGAGGTCTGTGCTTTGACTAGGTCATTCCAACACATTTACATGTTTCCCCTTAAACCACTCAAGTGTTGCTTTAGCAGTGTGTTTGGGTCATTGTCCTGCTGGAAGGTGAACCTCCGTCCTAGCCTCAAATCGCACACAGGGTGGTACAGGTTTTGCTCAAGAATATCCCTGTATTTGGCACCATACATCTGTCCCTCAACTCTGACCAGTTTCCCAGTCCCGACTGCTGAAAAACATCCCCACAGCATGATGCTGCCACCTCCATGTTTCACTGTGGGGATGGTGTTCTTTGGGTGATGTGATGGGTTTGGTTTTGTGCCAGACATAGCATTTTCTTTGATGGCCAAAAAGTTCAATTTTAGTTTCATCAGACCAGAGCACCTTCCTCCATACATTTTGGGAGTCTCCCACATGCCTTTTCGCAAACTCAGAACGTGCCATTTTGTTTTTTGCTGAAAGTAATAGCTTTCTTCTGGCAACTCTGCATAATAGCCCAACTCTATGGAGCGTACGGCTTATTGTCGTCCTATGTACAGATACTCCAGTCTCTGCTTTCGAACTCTGCAGCTCCTCCAGGGTTACCTCAGGTCTCTGTGCTGCCTCTCTGATTAATGCCCTCCTTGCCCGGTCCGTGAGTTTTGGTGTGCGGCCGTCTCTTGGCAGGTTTGCTGTTGTGCCATGTTCTTTCCATTTGGTTATGATAGATTTGATGGTGCTCCTAGGAATCATCAAAGATTTGGATATTCTTTTATAACCTAACCCTGACTTGTACTTCTCAACAACATTGTCCCTTACTTGTTTGGAGAGTTCCTTGGTCTTCATGGCAGTGTTTGGTTAGTGGTGCCTCTTGCTTAGGTGTTGCAGCCTCTGGGGCCTTTCAAAAAGGTGTGTATAGGTAATGACGGCTCATGTGACACAGGGGGGCATGGTTAGGACATGAGACTGTGAGGACGCATCTCGTGTGAGCTCCGGCTCTGGCACCGGCTTTATCAGCATTACCGATAGCCTTTTACATCTTCAACCATATGGCCAGCATGGGAAAGAGAACGGGTAAGACCCAGACTAAAAAGGACACCTCCACTGTCTCCATCAAGCGAATCCTCGCCGTGGAACCCAAGGATTTCCCGGAGGCAGATGGATTAGGCCACTCACCACGTGGGTCGGGCGCGGGCTCAGCCTCTCGCCACAGGCCCGAAACCAGACACTGGTCTCCAGTATCCTCCGGCAGCTCGGACGGTGAGAGGAGGCCGATCAGATGCTCGGGAGTCGCGGAGCTGGTGAGTGGACTTCCCACTAAATCTGACCTGGCTTCCATGCTGCTAGGCCTGGAGAAGGTCATTAAAAAAGAACTGTTGGCTGTACGGGCAGACCTAGCCCAGGTACTGGAGCGTGTGGAGGAGACAGAGCAGCGTCTCGATAGACACGCGGTGGCCATCAGAGATTTGCAAGTTACTACTCGCAACCTCAACATAGCCCACAGAATGGCGCTCTATAAGATCGAGGACCAGGAAGACCATAATAGGAGGAATAACATCCGAATTAGAGGATTGCCTGAGGCAACAAAGGATGATGACCTTGCTGCCTCCATTTGCGACATTTTCAACAGCCTCCTGGGCAACCCGGGTGATCACCCCCTGAACCTGAAGCTCGGTTCACCGAGCCCTTCGCCCACACAATTTGTCCTACGAGACCCCCAGGGATGTCATCTGCCAGGTTCACTACTTCAAAGAAAAATAACTTATTATGCGGAGGGCTAGGGAGGCAGCCACGCTGGATTTTGATGGCGTCACCCTGTCATTTTTCCCAGACCTGGCCAGGGAAACCTTGGAACGGCGGAGAGCACTTAAACCTCTTACAGAGAAACTCTGTGAGGCCTCAATTAATTACAGATGGGGGTTCCCAGCTGCCCTTATTGCCAACAGAGAAGGAAAAACGGCCATCCTTTGCTTTCCGGAGGACCTGGACACATTTTGTATTGATCTCGGCATTGAACCCCCGGATCTTCCTGGCTGGCATGACGCCATACCTGCACCCTCCAATATGCCAGAAATGCCATGGCAGAAAGTTTCTCGTAAACACCGCTCCACCCCCCGGGCTCTACTCCAAAAGCAGACTGAGTTCTCCTTCTGCTCTAGCTGTGCTCCAACCTGAGTGTTCATATTTGCCCACAACACGCAAGTATTACCCTGTTAAAATACTATATCATGTTACAGGACTCTTGTTATGGTTGTACTAACTGGTTTACACAACTTTTGTTTTTTCTTTTGTTACTGCGGTCATGTTCCTCAGTGAGTACCATATTGTACTCAGGTTTAGGTTTTTGCCTGCATTCCAGGCTATGTGACATTTGTTTAATTCTGTGCCGGCGCCGGACCTTGCAGACTGTGTGTGCCTGGTTTGGACATGCGCGGTCTTGGTTCCGTGACGGTTCCGCTCCCCTGCGCGGGGCGGCGGGGGACCCAGTTCGCCATTGTGGTTACCCCATATGGGGTGGTGGGGGATCGGGTCCCGCGTCGTCCCGGGCATTTCTCTGCAAGGCTTTGCGTGCAGCTCAGGGACACGTCCTTATGTCAAGTTTTTTTTTTTCTTTAAACAGATTTTATTGAGTTTTAAGTCAAGGTATACAATAGAGCATTTAATTGCGGGCACAGCCGCCAAACAATGTAGCGGGCGCAGCCGCCAATTAAGGCGAATATGGTGATCAAATGTGACAACGCCTGAGTATGTACTGCTACTACTTAATATTTAAATGTAACGGGTAACAGTAAGCATTAACAGATGTCTAAATATAACTCTGAGAAGGTAGCTGAGAAATCAAATGAAGGTTAATCACCATGTAAAAAGTATGGTCATGTGGCTACATGGTGTTGTATGGTGAGTCGGGAATCTAAGGGGCGGGCATGCAGAGTTGTAGGGGTAGGGAAGGGAGATTTTAAAAAGGGTATATACAGTCATAGAAACCTAGTGGGGATCGGGTACCAGGAAGGTTGAACATTATCAGATAGTATCTAGAAAGGGCAATTCAGATAGTGAGAGTGGTACAGCATCAACAGGAGTGCGTATATTTGGGAATGGATTGGCAGGGAAGGGGAGGTAGGAGTGTGGGATCAGAGCGGGGTTGAGAACAGAACAGTAAGGAAGGCGAGAGAAGTTGGAAAAGGGGAGTCAAAGTAGGACTCTTCCTCCCACCACGGCTCCCGGAGGGCCCTCATGCGACACATCCTCTATATTCGTCTGTAGTGATAAAGTGCAGCCAGCATGCCCAAGAACGCGTATATTTAGAGGGTGTATCATTGGCCTGATGTATTAAGTCCTCCATTTCTGCTATCTTGTGTATGCGTTGGAACCATTCCGCTATTGAAGGTGGTTCCGGTGAACGCCATTTCGCTGGTATGCACAATTTTGCAGCGTTGACCATATGCATAGCCAAGGACTTCATGTATGTTCTTGGCGGTATTTTGGAGTGGTGAAGTAGGAATTGCGCTGGGGTAAATTCTAGACAGTGCGTGGTGATGGAATTGATAAGACGGTGGACTTCTGTCCAGAATGGTTTGATTTTAGGGCATGTCCACCATATGTGTAACAGGGAACCTATGTCCTTCCCGCACCTCCAGCATAGCGGGGATTGGGAAGGGTACATGTGGTGTAGTCTGAGGGGGGTCTTATACCATCTCGAGTAGACTTTGAACGCGTTTTCCTGTGTATGAACATTAACAGACCCTTTGTGTATGCAGGCATAGGTGTTTTCCCACTCTTGGTCCGAGAGGGTAATGGCGAGTTCACATTCCCATTTGTGGCTCGCCCAGTTCAGTTTCGGACGTTGGTCAGAATAAAAAAGTGCATAAGTGCTGGAGATCAGGTGAGTTAGTGGTGTAACATTGAGACAGAGTAATTCAAAGGGTGTGTGTCTCCGCGACCAATCCGGTTTCGGGCTGGGTTTTTCAAAAAAATTCCTAAGTTGGACGTAGGTCCAAAAGGGGAAGGAGCCCGTGATCATTTTAGAGGCCAGGTTTGTGTAAGAGAGCATGTGGTTATTTTCGAAGAAGTGTTCAGCTCAGATGTGACTATGTGGCCAGCAATCTGAAAGAAAGGAGGATGGCAGTCCCGGTTCAAAGTCTGGGTTAAGTCTTAGAGGGGTCATCGGGCCCAGAGTCGACGATATTCGATACTTTTTGCACGCTTCTCGGAAACATGTTAGTGTGGGTTGAATGAGCGGGTGTTCCTTACAGGGGGTCGGGGTGTTTTTTGGCCCAATCCAAGGGGTCTGAGATAGCGGGACTGGTGAGAAGGAGTGTCCCAGTTGGACCCATGCTTTTGTCATCGCGTGTATGTTCCAGTCGACTATTCTAGCTAGGTGGCAGGCCTGGTGGTACTTGTGGATATCTGGGAGCCCTATGCCCCCTCTAAGTTTAGGTATGGTGAGTTTGGCAAAACTAATTCGTGGTCTGCGCCTGCCCCACACAAATTCCGTACATGCTCTCTTGTATGCAGCAAAAAAGGCTGGAGGGATCTTAATCGGGATTGTTTGTAGCAGGTAAAGGGTTCTAGGTAGGACATTCATTTTGACGATAGCCGCCCTTCCAAACCATGAAAAAAGACCAACGGACCATCGCTGTAGATCTTTCCATATGGACTGTAGCAGAGGGAGGTAGTTAGCTGAGTATAGGTCTTTTAGGGAAGAGGGAAGCTGAATGCCGAGGTACGTAATTGAGTGGTTGTCCCATTTAAATGGGAAGTTGACCTTACACTGTGAGCAGATGTCGGGGGGTAGAGAGACATTTAGGGCAATGGATTTTCCGAAGTTGATTTGTAAGTTGGTCAGAGAGTTAAAGATCTGGAAGTCTTTCAATAAGTTCGGTATAGTAGTGAGAGGTTCTGTCAGAAAGAGGAGGATGTCATCCGCAAAAGCAGCCAATTTGTGCACATGTTGATTTATGGGGACACCCTTGATGTCCGGGTTGGCTCTGATACGTCTTAGCAGTGGTTCAAGAGTAAGGACAAAGATAAGCGGGGAGAGGGGGCAGCCTTGTCGTGTACCGTTGGACAAGGAGAAGGCCCTCGACAGACGGCCGTTGACACGTACCCTAGCAGTGGGATTGGCATAGAGTGCAAGTATGAAATGGACCATGCGTTGGGGGAAACCCAAGAATTGCAAAACTTCCGTCATGTAATCCCAGGCCACCCTGTCGAAGGCCTTCTCCGCGTCAAGGGAAAGCATAAATCCCTGTCTACGCTTCGAGGTTAGGAAATGATGAATGTTAATTGCCTTTATCGTATTATCCCTTGCTTCTCTACCCGGGATAAAGCCTACCTGATCTAAGTCTATTAGTTGGGGCAGAAGGGGTACAAGACGGTTGGCAAGTATCTTGGCGTACCATTTCAGGTCTACATTTAGAAGGGATATGGGCCTATAGTTCGCTACTGAGGAGTGATCCTTACCTGGTTTAGGTATCAGCGTTATATGTGCCGCTAGTAAGTCGCGCGGGGGTGTAATGGGATCCGAAAAAGAGTTAAACGCAGATAAAAAAAAAGGGTAAAAGGAGGTCAGAGTAAGTCTTGTAGTAACCGGCTGGGAATCCGTCCGGGCCAGGACATTTACCCGGTTTCATTTGTTTAAGTGCGACGATCGCTTCTTCATTAGTTAGGGGGGCGTCTAACTCCTACGCTACGGAGGCAGAGATTGGTTCGGGGCTATATTGCGTTAGAAAGTCTTTAATGGCCTGTTGTCTAGGTATACTGCCCGCATGCATGTCTGGGGGTTGCAAGTTATACAATCGTGAATAGTAAGACACAAATTGTTCCGCTATGTCCGGTGTGGCTTTTACTTTGCGACCTCCAGAGTCAGTCAGGGAGTGTACCGTTGTGGACACTCTTTTGTCTCGTAATGCTCTTGCTAGAAGCTTCCCTGATTTGTTGCTATATTCGTAGAAAGTTCTCTGAGAGAGAATGAACTTACGTCTAATTTGTTTGCCCAGTAGTTCTAGCAATTCTGCTCTAGTTTGTAGAAGAGTCTGTAGGGTATCTAGAGCCTGTGAGCGTTTATGTACTCTCTCCAACCTTTGTATTTGAGTTGTGAGATCCAAAATGCGTGCCCGTCTCTCTCGATTACGCCTAGCCGCCGCCGCCAACAGGACACCCCGTATTACACATTTGTGTGCCTCCCATGTGATAAGAGGGGAGGTATCACTCGATTTGTTTTCCGCAAAGTATTGCTTAAGGCATAAATCGACGTCAGCTGCAACAGTCGGGTCTGTGAGTAGGGAAAGATCCAGTTTCCAAGAGGGAGGGCGGGGGGGTGCGCATGAGAATGTTAAGGTCATTGAGACAGGATGGTGGTCAGAAAGAAACATGGGATCAATAGACACCTGTTGAAGAGTATGTAGGTCAGTTTGGGAAAGGAATAGGTAGTCGATCCTTGAGTATTTATTATGTGGGGCGGAAAAAAAAGTATAATCTTTACCGTTAGGATTAAGGGTGCGCCATGTGTCGTGTAGCAATAGAGTCTGGATTTGGGATTTGATGGCTTTGAGGGCGGCGTATGGGAGCGAGGATGTGCCAGTAGAAGTGTCTAGGAGTGGATTGAGAGGGACATTGAAATCCCCACCTAAAATGAGGGTACCCTCTTGGAATATCATGAGAGCATTGGTAATGGCACGGAAAAATGGCACCTGTTGTGAGTTTGGGGCGTATATATTAGCAAACGTAACTTTACGACCGTAGAGTGTCCCCTTAAGGAAGATATAACGACCTTCTGTATCAGCTAAAGTATCAGTATGTAGGAAAGGGCAGTGTTTCGCCACAAGTATAGAAACCCCTTTTGACTTTGACGTGTCATTTGTAGCATGGAACGCGTTGGGATAGTAGTGATTTTGTAACTTTGGAGTTGAGTCAGTGCGGAAGTGCGTTTCCTGTAGGAAGATCAGATCCGCTTTGTTACGATGCATAGTGAGAAGGAGCTGGGCCCGCCGTTCAGGGGTATTGAGACCCCGTACGTTGAGGGATATGACCTTAGTAAGGATTTTGGCTGTATTCTGAGGATTGTCAGACATAATTAATGGACAGTAAAAGCTGCAGATCACAAAGTGAGGAGGCCCCGAGAGCCGCAGTGGGCATTGAGACAAGGTAGAAAAGAAACTCTAGAGAAATGGGTCAGAAGGTGAGATGTGGGGTAGCGGGATAGGGGTGGGTTAGGAATATATGAGGAGGGAGTGGGCAGGGGAGAAATTACGTATATATGTATGGGGCAATCAACAACGGGGAAGAGAGGGGGGATACCGGCTGCAGGAGAGACCTAGCTCACCTGTCCAAGTAGGGGAGTAACCGCAGGTACGGTCTCGCCGGGGTATTCCAGTGGTGAGTTGGAGAGAAAGTCTTGCGAGTGGATGCGGCTCAGTCTAGTACCACTGTGTGGGGAACGAGTTGTCGTGGAAAAGAAATATAAAGAGTATAGTACGGTGGACTGACAGACCTGCAACCATGAACATGTAGGAATGATTGCTCGTGGGAACTAAAAAGTCGTGTGAAACAACGGGAGCATATGGGGCATGCAGGGAGGAATCGTGTCAAGAATCCTGTAACTTGTACATGTCTATTTCTGCTCACCAGATTAAGCGGTCGACCAGACATTAAGAGTAGTAAGTTACAAGTTCAGAACGTATGTAAAGGTGTCACATGTCGTGGTGATCATTGTGTGGCCAAGGCCTTCTCCTATAAGTGTAGGCATCTCAATAACATTCTAGCAGTGCATGGCAATAACAGTTTGGGACCCAGGCATAGACATTTTCTAATGCAGTTCCTTATAAAAAAAAAAAAAAAAAAACTCGAACATACTCATATGAACAGGAAATCTATATATCATAACATAATAACCAAACAGTAGGAGGAAAATATGGAGGGTTGACAATTCAGCTAATCCCACGTATCAAGGCAACGTTGAAGACAACTGTAGGTGAAAGACAGGTGAAGATGCAGAAAGTATGCCAGACAGTCCCGGGAAGGTGGAGGGGCGGGTTAGGTCGCATAAAGTAGGGTCACTAATACCCGGGGTGTATATATGACTATGCAGGGCATCTGCGGAGTGTTTGTGTTACGGGTTGGGGCAGAGCGGGCAGCGGGACATCCTGCAGCTTCATTAAATAGATGCAGCTAAAGAATTGGAAACCACATGTGTATGCAGCCAATGAGGAGTATGTGTGTTATTGTCAGGCGGTCTGAATGCAAGTTTGTATATAGGCAGCAGTGTAAGATACAATGTCATTGTGAGTACATCGTGACCCCAGGGGATAAGCAGGTGCAGATGAAGTTTGTGGTCAGTAGAGGGTGGTACATGACAGCGAATGATTAAATTATTAGGCAGCAAGCTGAAAGACTTCCTGCCTCAGTAATCCGTGGTGTATGGTTCGATCTCACATGCAGAACATGTTACATGTGAAAAAGAAGTTAGGCAGAGAAATATTGGGGTGCATGTGAAACCGAGTTTGGGAGAATGAGATATTGGCCTAGGCATAAATATGGCATGTATAAAACTTACAATGTTAGCCATCCTAGGGAACAGACCTGCACAAAACAAAATTGAATTGTAATTTACTTCACCGACCAGGAATAGCGTTAAGCAATCAGGGGTCCTCCGTTGTCTCGACAATTGCAACAATAACTTGATCCGTAACTACAGGGAGTGGAGTATGTCACCCGAAACCCCCTAGTTCGCTACGTGAGAGCGTGTGAAAGAGGCATCGTGGGCAAAAGTAGCCGTTCGGACCTGGCGGGGTAAGTGTTCCATTGGGCAGAGCAAGGAACATGAGTGCGTTGGTCGGCGTGAAAACACCGCAGAACATGTGGGTGAAGAACCAAACATTGACCAGTCGTCACCTTGCAACAAGATAAGTCCTTGGATACTCCGGTTGTCAGGATTACGGACATGCTGGAGAAGGGATGGGGAATCGGAGCCCTGTAATGGGAGATCAAGTTTTACCACGGGGCGGCCTGGGTCTCCACTCCCTCATGTATTCCAGGGGCCACTGTGGGGGCGATCAGATTGGCGGGGTGGGAAGCAGGTTCCAAGGCAGAGAAGGATATGACCATTGCATTAATGGGAGGCAACGGTAAGGGGTGAGCGGAGCAAGGGCGTCATTGGACATCGCAACCTACAGCCCCGTATACGAGGCATGCTGGGCACGGCTGGCATAGAGGAGAGCTGGTGTCAGGGGAAAGAGACATGAAATAGGAACGTAACGGTAGGTACTTAACTGTCTTTCCTGGGATCCCAAGTCCATGCACAATTACAATTTCAGTGGTCACGGCGAGCTCTACGGGGCAGAGGTGCCATGGCTATGTGTGACTGCTGGTATCTGCTCCGTGAGCCCGGGTTAGATCGTGAAACGGATGGCGAGCGTTGTCTCCTGGTGCGTGAGGCTTGTGCATCCATCGGCTCTTCTCCGTCTCCGTGGGGTCCCCAGCTTGATACATCAAAATCCGCGTACCAATTCGGGAGCTCGGTGTATGGGATATCCAGCGTGCGGCAAAAGTCCTCCAACTCCTCAGGGACTCTCAGGAGGGCATTACAGCCAAGATGGGAAGCTGCGAGACCGAACGGAAACCTCCACCGATATTGGATCCCCTTGGCACGGAGGACTTCCAGCAAGGGGCGGAGATCTCTACGGTGCCTGAGAGTTATGGCTGACAGGTCCTGGTAAATTTGGATCGTCTTCCCTTCATAGTTAATCTGGGCCTTTGTGCGCGCCTTTTTGAGGATTTCCTCCTTTATCTGGAACTCCGTAAGGCAGCAGACCACATCCCTAGGGGGGTCGGTGTCTCTTCCATGCGGTTTCAGGGCTCTATGGATGCGGACCATCGGAATAGGCGTTTGGTTTGGCCTCTCCAGAAGTTGATTGAAAATCTCCGTGACCGTAGGGAGAATGCCGTTCGGTTCAACCGATTCAGGTAGGCCCCGCACTCTTAGATTGCATCTACGGCCGCGGTTGTCCAGGTCCTCTACGTGTCTCTGGAGATCACGGAGTTGCATAGTGTGTGTGTCCATTTTGTTTGTTACATTCCGGAGCGCTGTGTGATGGCGGGATGTAGTGATTTCAATATCATGTACCCTGCCCGTTATGGCTCTGATCTCCGTGCATAGATCAGATATAGCCGCGCACAGGCTGTTCTTGATGTCCGCTGCAACCGTGTGTAGGTCGGCTAGGCTTAGCTGTTGGTGAGCCGTAGCCATCAAGGGGCCTTGTGCTGCGGGCTGAGTCCCGGTGAGTGTCAGAACAATCCCGTCGGGACCGTGTGGAGGTGGTAAGGCTTGTGAGGGCGCTGAGGCCTGTGAAGATGCCGCCATGTTGGATCTCTGTGTCCGGAAGATATCCGGTATAGTTTGAGTCAACCGCCCGTCTATGTCCCATGGGGAGCGAGACCTCGATGCAGAAGAGTTGCGGGAAGAAGTTCCCATCATTCGTTGTCTGAAGAGAGCCCGATGTCCCCAATACAAGTAGAGATATGGTCGCGGTCTGTCAGAGCGCAGGGTTTAAGCAGCCATCTTCCTCTTTGTTTTATTTTTTACTTGTTTTCTCTTCTTGTTCCTTCTTTCTCTTTTCTTTTTAATGACATAGGTATCCTGGAGAAGGACCATAAACTCTCCAGCTCACCCTCTGTTTTTCACTCCCTCACACAAAAGAGGGAAGAGTTGAAGGCTCTCTTTCGTGAGGAACACACTTCACGGCTCCGTTTGGTGTCCCAACAATTCTATGAATGGGGTAACAAACCTAGTTGTCTGTTAGCCCGATCCCTACAGCAAAAAAAGTCTGCCTCTTAAAATCAAATCGCCCTCAGATACTTTGTTATATGAAACTAACGAAATTGCAAAATAATTTTGTTTGTTTTACCATCAACTTTACCATGTTGGCAAGACCACTCCAGATGGGACAAATAGGGAGACACTTATACAGGACTATCTCAATCAGGCTAACTTACCGAAGCTTCCTGCCGCTGCATTGGAGGCACTGGAGGGGGAGCTCACCACCGCGGAGCTCAAAGTGGCACTTAAATCTATGGCAAGGCACTAGGACCCGACAGGTATACAGTAGCTTACTACTATGCCTTTTCTGACACCCTTCTTCTATATCTAACTTCTTATGCCAACTCGATCTCTGCGGGTGGGAGCTTTCGCCCAGAAACTCTCCATGCCCACATCACAATACTCCCCAAACCCGGTAAGGACCCAAGTCTTTGCGGCAGTTATCGTCCAATTTCCTTACTGAACTTGGACGCTAAATTATACGCTAAAGTGATTGCGCTACGACTGCTGCCCCTTATTCCCCAATGGATCTCCAGGGATCAAACAGGATTTATCCCTGGTAGGGAGGCTCGGGACAATTCGCTCAGAACGCTATCTTTAATTTCCTATGTGCGAGGGTGCTCCCAGCCCACCCTTCTCCTGTCTACTGATGCTGAGAAAGCATTTGATAGGGTGGACTGGGAGTACCTGATTTCTACATTGTTACACCTTGGTATAGGCCCAGATATGCTGACGAGAATTTCAGCATTATACCAATCGCCTTCGGCACAGTTAAGAATCAATGGTACTCTGAGTGATCCTTTCTCCCTACACAATGGAACTCGTCAGGGTTGTCCTCTCTCCCCTATCCTCTTTGCCCTTTCATTAGAACCCTTTTTAGCGACGGTACGCAGTGACCCTAATATTCACGAAATTAAAATGGGTACTGTAACTCGGAACACAAATATGCGGCATACGCAGATGACATTCTTTTTTACATTCAACAGCCCCTGATTACACTCCCCAATCTTATGTCGGCCTTTACTAAATTCGGAACCCTCTCTAATTTTAAAATCAATCTTACCAAGTCGGAAATCTTGAATATATCAATCCCTCACAAAACGGCGGTACAATTGAAAACATCTTTCTTCTTTAACTGGCAACCCCATTCACTGAAATACCTAGGAATATACCTGACTCCCAATCCTGCCTCCTTGTTCCACAGGAATTACGTCCCTTTGAACTCAATTAGAGCTGATTTACAGAAGTGGACTCAGATGGCTCACTCGTGGCTAGGACAAATTACCATTGTGAAAATGAACATTTTGCCCAGACTGCTCTTCCTGTTTCAAATGATCCCTTATATGATCCCCCCTGGGTTCTTTAAGATAGTGCAATCTATAATATGCAGATATGTATGGAACCATAAACGTCCCAGAATCGCCTATCACTGGCTAATCAAACCAAAACGAGAAGGAGGCTTTGCTCTTCCGGACTTTAAACAATACTTTCTTGCCATTGCACTGACCCGGTTATCTGACTGGAAATATCATAAGGATTCTAAACTTTGGGTGCAGTTGGAAGCAGACTTGTGTGGAGTTGACCTGTTCCCTTTAATCTGGATACCTAATAGATTCCGTAAGTTGGCACCAACAATCTCGCCATTCACCAAATCGTCCCTGGCAATGTGGGACTCGCTGTGCAAAACAGAAAAATGGCCCTGCAATTCTCCGCTTATGCAATTAACTGGACATGACTATTTCCCGCCAGGAAACATCGACCCCAGATTTAGCAATTGGATCTCTGATACACCTCTCTTGCTACACCAAGTGACCACGGTCACAGGTATACTATCTATGTCTGAATTAATATCAACGACACCAATCTCCTTTATGGACCAATGGAAATACCATCAACTCTCACAATTTGTAAAATCTCTCCCACAGCCGTTACGGTCTAAATCAGAACGGAACCCAGTTGAGAGACTATTTGTGGGTGACCAACCTCCAGATAGACCCATTTCCTACTTTTACCAGGCTCTGTTGACTCTACCTCCTGTAGCTCAGCACTCGTTGCTAGCTAAATGGGAACAAGATCTCCAAAGCCCATTATCAGACGTCCAACACTCTACATTACTTTAATTATCGCACGTCTCCTCCATATCTTCAAAAACAACGGACGTAAACTTCAAGTTATTAATGAGGTGGCATTACACCCCGGTGGTACTACATAAAACTTTTCCATCAATATCGGACCTCTGCTGGAGGGGATGTGGAGACCGAGGAACTCGTGCTCATATCTGGTGGTTTTGCCCTTTCATTAGACCATACTGGTCTACTCTGTTGCATTGAATTAAGAAAATTCAGGGTAGTGAGGTCCCCAACGACCCCTGGGTGATATTGTTTCATTGTACGGGCGAGCCAATAGGCTCATATAAAAAATCAATCACATCTCACCCCCTGAATGCAGCTAAAGAGCTTATCCCAAAACTCTGGAAACAACGGCCAACCCCCACATTACACCAATGGCTCTTGGAGGTTGACCGCATTTACTATATGGAAGATAGTATGCTTACATTGAGAAATAAATCCGACCTAGCACACAAGATATGGTCCTGTTGGTTCACCTTTAAGTTCTCGGCAGCATATGCAGATATCATGGCCCAACAGGGTTAACTGGAATATGTGGGTAGGTTCCTCTGCTGGCACCCTGCAGGGGCTGGACAACTCCCCCTTCCCTCCCCCACCTCTCCTATTTTCCTCTTCCTTCCTTCCTTCCTTCCTTCCCCCCCCCGCTTTCTTTCCTTTTTTCTCTTTTTAGAATGTTTAATTTTTGTTTGTTACTTGAAGGTGCTTTTACACTGAGGTATGTTACTCCCAAGGGACAAAAGTTTGTCGCATGGCAACTCCACCTCTGGGTCACAGACTTTGAGTGGATCAGATGTAATGACCGGCTATTAATACAGATGATCTTTGAGTAATTTTCTTTTTTCGTTGTATCAGTAAATTTCTCTTGCCACTTGTTAGGCTGTCCTACCGCTGTATACTGTTTATGGGGAGAATGTACCTCCTTTAATGTTCTTTTATTGTAAAATGCTTAATACCTTCCAATAAAAATGTATTGAATAAAAAAATGTGACACTAAAGCCTCATGGCCGTGAACTTGTTCTGTATACAGACGGCAGAACTTTTTCAGCCAACATGCACAAAAATAGGATTTTTATAACAGCTTACCTGTAAAATCCTTTTCTTGGAGTACATCACGGGACACAGAGCGACATAGTCATTACTAATGGGTTATATAGATACCGTCAGGTGCTGGCACTGGCAACTTCCAAAACCGGAAGTACCCTCCCCTATATAAGCCCCTCCCATCCGGGAGCACCTCAGTTTTGTAGCAAAGCAATAAGTGTCCCTAAAGAGGGGTGGGAGCTCTGTGTCCCGTGATGTACTCCAAGAAAAGGATTTTACAGGTAAGCTGTTATAAAAATCCTATTTTCTTTCTCGTACATCACGGGACACAGAGCGACATAGTCATTACTAATGGGATGTCCTAAAGCAATGCCAAATGAGGGGGGGGATACACCATATATAAGCTGAGCGCTATCAGACATGAGGATCTTTTGCGGCCTGCAACACACTGCGCCCAAAGGCGACATCCTCCTGACTTCTAACGTCCACCTGGTAGGACCTAGTAAACGTGTGTACCGAAGACCATGTTGCGGCCTTACAGATTTGAGCCAGGGAGGCCTGGTGATGCACTGCCCATGAAGTTCCAACTGCTCTCGTGGAGTGCGCTCTAACTTTGAACGGAGGCGGTCTCCTTCTCAAGCCATAAGCTTGCATAATGACCTGTCGAATCCACTTGGCTAAAGTAGATTTTGACGCTGCCTGACCCTTTCTGGGGCCTTCCGGCAGAATAAACAAAGTATCCGTTCTGCGAATCTGAGCAGTGGCTTTTAGATAAGCTTTAACTGCTCTTACTACATCCAAAGAATGCAATAACTTTTCCTCTACCGAAGTAGGTTTGGGGAAAAAAGAAGGAAGAACCACATCTTGGTTCAAATGAAACCTCGATACCACCTTAGGAAGAAAGGCTGGATGAGGACGTAACACTACTCTGTCCTTATGGATAACCAGATATGGCTCCTTACAGGACATAGCTGCTAATTCCGATACTCTTTTAGCCGAACAAATGGCTACTAGAAAAATCAATTTCCTGGTGAGAAGCACCAAGGAAATATGCTGTAATGGTTCAAATGGTTGTTTCTGTAGAACCGACAGAACCAAGTTTAGATCCCATGGACATATGGGAATATTAACCGGAGGACTAATACGCATCACTCCTTGTATAAAGGCTTTGACTAGTGAATGCGAAGCCAAGGGCCTTTGAAAAAATATTGACAAGGCCGAAATCTGACCCTTGATAGTACTCAAGGCAAGCTTCCTATCTACAGCCCACTGTAGGAAGTCCAGAATCCTACCTATTACGTACTTATGTGGATGCCATTTCTTGGCCTCACACCACGCGATGTACGCCTTCCAGATTCTATAGTAGATCTGCCTGGATACCGGCTTCCTGGCATTGATCATGGTAGATACCACCGCATTAGAGAGCCCTCTCTTTTTTAGAATGTGGGCTTCAATAGCCAGGCCGTCAAACCTAGGGCTGGTAAGGAAGGGTGGTATATCGGTCCTTGCGAAAGCCGGACGACGTGGGAGAGTCCAAGGACTCCCCACTGAAATTTTACAATCTCCGCGTACCACGCTCTTCGGGGCCACGCTGGAGCCACCGGAATCACTGGTTTCTTTTCTACCCTGATTCTGCGGAGTAATCGAGGTAACCATTGTGGCGGTGTGAATGCATATATCAGCTTGAACTGATCCCAAGGGAACACTAGGGCATCCGAGCCGCAAGCTAGGGGATCCCTTGTCCGAGAGACAAACCTGTCCCCCTTTGCGTTGAATCTGGATGCTAGAAGATCTACATCCGATGTTCCCCACCGCTGACATATTGTCCAGAAAACCTCGGGGTGAAGGGACCCTTCCTCTGGGCCTAATTGCTGGCGACTTAGAAAGTCCGCCTTCCAATTCTCCACTCCTGGAATGAATACCACAGATATGGCTGGGACATATTTTTCTGCCCATTTCAGGATGTAATTTACTTCCCTCTGGGCTGCACGACTCCTGGTGCCCCCCTGATGATTGATATATGCCACTGCTGTGGCATTGTCTGATTGCATTCTGACAGGGGACCCTTGGAGTTTGGATGTCCATGCTACTAGGGCATACCGGGCTGCTCGTATCTCTAAGAGATTGATGGGCAGGGCCTTTTCTGCATCCGACCATCTGCCCTGGAGAGACTATTGCTCCAGTACTGCTCCCCAGCCTATAAGGCTGGCATCTGTAGTGACCACCTTCCAAGAAATCGGACTGAAGGATTTCCTTTTTTCCAGATTCTGGGGAACCAACCACCAACGGAGGCTCTTGCGAACGGAAGGGGACAAGGACATTGTAAGTCTAGGGCCTGAACTTTTTTGTTCCAGGCTGACAGTATGGCCCCTTGCAAATTCCTTGAATGGAATTGACCGTAGGGTACTGCTTCGAATGATGCCACCATTTTTCCCAGCAGCCTCATATACAGGCGTATGGACGGCTGTCTTTTTTGTACCCACTAAGTGGATCAAATCTTTCAAAGACAACACCTTTCCTCGAGGCAAGAATATTTTTCTCTGGCCTGAATCCAACCTTAGCCCCAAGTATTCCAGACTTTTGACTGGTTTTTAGGGCTGACTTGTCTCGGTTGATAATCCAACCGTGAGATTCCAGATACTTGATCGTCTTGTGAACGACCACGTCTATTTTTTTCACTGAGTGGTCTATCAGCAACAAGTCATCCAGATATGCCATTATCATTACACCTTGTGTTCTTAGATTGGCCAATAAAGGGCCAGAATTTTTGTAAACACTCGTGGTGCTGTGGCCAAACCGAAGGGTAAGGCTCTGAACTGAAAATGGCGCCCTTCTACTGCAAAGCGTAGAAATTTTTGGTGGACTGGAAAGATGGGAATGTGCAAATAAGCATCTTTGATGTCGATCGTGGCTAACCAATCCTCCCCTTGTAGGGCAGTGGCCACCGATCGGATCGACTCCATCGGAAAGTCCTGATATACAGGAATTTGTATAGCCCTTTTAGAATTAATATGGGCCTCCCGTCCGCGTTTGCTTCGGGACTGTAAAGAGGTTTGAGTAAAACCCGAACCCTCATTCTTCCAGGGGAACCTCCATAATTACTCCTTGGAGCAATAGTTGTTCTAGTGCCAACAGGAGGGACTCTCTCTTCCGGGGATCCCTTGGCACGTTTGACCTCAAAAATGGGAAGGAGGAGAGTCTTTTAACTCCAAACTGTATCCCAAACCTACTGCGGAGAGCACCTATCTGTCTTGATCTTGTCCCGCCAGGTCTCTTGCGAACAACTGGAGTCCTCCCCCCACCCGACTGAGTGGGGGCTTCATGAATTTAACTTTGGGGGAGGTTTTGTACCTCCCCTGACCCAGGGTTTCTCATTACCCTGCTACTGTCCCTGTTTTTTACCCCCGGGATTTGACCGAGGAGGCCGTCGGAACTGTTACACAGCCGATGCCCCAGGGACTGGAGAAGCAGGCCTCTTAAAGAGGGACCTCTAACTCTGCTTTTAACCGGCAAGAGCGTATTTTTACCGCTGGAAATTTTCTGGATATATTTGTCCAGGTTTTCCCTGAATAAGCGTTCACCATGAAATGGGACGCTAACCAGCCATTCTTTACAGGGAGCTTCAGCAGACCAGTTTTTGAGCCATAGGAGCCTACGCATATGTACTATAGACAGCGTAAGGCGGGAGGCCTGATGGACTGAATCCTCTATGGCGTCAACCGCAAAGCCTAAGGCTCTAGGTAGATCAGCTAGGGCAAAGCCTGCTGATCTGTCAAGTCCCTCAAGACCTGTTTCAACTGATCCTTCACTGCTTAGCAGACCCCAATAGCTGCTACTGCTGGTTGTATCACCAAGCAGATTTTCATAAGGACTCCAATCTTTTATCTATTGGGTTCTTGAACATTTGGACATTATCCACTGGACATGTCAGTGATTTATACATACAAGAGATGGCTGCGTCCATTGTAGGGACCTTCCATTTTTTTTTTTTTTTTTTTTTATGAACTTATCCTCCATGGGATAGACCACCGGAAATCTCTTGGGGGAATAAATATTTTCTCAGGACGTTCCCAATCCTGGTAAATGAGCCCTTTCAGTAAAGGGTGAAGTGGAAAAGAACAAACAGTCTGGGGGCTTCTAGCGACCCCAACGAGGATACAGTAGTGGTTGATGGTTCCGCAAGGTGCATTTTTAAATGCTGATCGGACCATGTTAGTCAGAGACTGAACCCATAATCTTTCAGCTTGAGATGCTGAGAAAAGGTTCCCCCACTGTTGATTCCTCTATAACAGAATCAACCTTATCCTGATCCCCTTCAGGCAGGTCGATCCCTGTATGGGACTGTTGCTCTGCTAACAGGCACTCTGAAGGAGGAGACGGAGATCGGGCGTGCTTTCCCTGACAGGGATGCAGCGATAAATGTTGACAATCTCTCTCTAATCCTCCCAGAGCTGAGGAAAAAACCTCCTCTGTTACATACACAGGAGCAGGTGACTGAGGACAGCCACAGTACCAAGTACCCCTGCGGGGTCTCTACGGTCACTTACCTCTGAACTTCAGGGGAGACTGGTGCAGCAGGAGTATGCCCAAGATCCTCCGAGCCCGATGAGACCCCCTTCGCTTCCTGGAAGATTCAGTTCCGGAGCTTCTGGACGGCATATTCCTAAGCCTAAAGCTGAGGTATTCCAGCCGTAATACACCACTTTTACTGAGAATAGTCTAGCACAATTGCTGCTATATCACAGTTGGTGTCTACTAATGTGCCTTTCTAGGGGATGCCTGTATCAACCGCTTGCTGTATGCCTTTAAATGTTGCCAGCTCTGTCTCTGTACTTCATAGCCAGCTCACTACAATATTGTGGTTTTTTTAAACTGCTGGGACGCCTGCACATGCGCAGAATTGCTGCGGCGCGCACAGAGCGTCATCCCCCAGGCTCCGCCCCCTTTCCCGGCTCACCTCTATATATAGAGGCGCGTGCACGCGCGCGGGCACGTGCGCCTTCGGCGCTAATTTTAAATATGGTAACAAGGGACAGGAGCCAGGGCCCCTCTTTGCCGCAGGCCGGGGGATGGACGAGCACTGCAACATGGCAGAGGAAGCAGTTTCCTATAAGAGAACTCACCATCTGCCTGGACTTTGCTCTGCTGAGAAGAAGCTAGTCCACATGACAAGAAAACATTCCACAGCGGCCTCTAGTGGACAAACACAGGTACCGCAGTCTAATATATTAAATATATATAAAAAAAAATATAATTTTTTTTTTTCTTGACCACCATTAAAAATTATTACATTTTTTTAGTAGTTACAGGCATGCACAGAATTTTGCGGGAATACCATTAGGTAACAGACAGAAAGACAAATTAGGCTTGGGGGTCCCCCAATAGAACCAAGTTCCTGGGGGCCCCCACTTACCTGTTCCCCGCCGCAGGACTTTGTTTGGTCCACAAAAGCCCAAACTTCACCTATCACGGCAGGCATTGTAATCAAACCTTCAGGGACCGGGTTCCCAAGGATTCCACTCCCCTGGACCTGTATAGCACCCTGCACAGAAAACATCTTGGTCGTGGGTATGACCAGAGCTCTGGATCCCAGGGTCCAGCTCTCCTAAGAGAAGCATTACAGGCAAAACCTTGCTCTTCTCTGCAAGGCCCGGGTACCGACCGTTTAGCTATGAAGCTTTTTTGGTCGGATCCGGAATAGCTTACTGAGGCCCAAAAGAACCTGTACGCAAGCTCAGTGAAAAACACATGTTTCTTCTTGGCCAACACCTTAGACACTGGCAAAAAACTGAGGTGCTCCCGGATGGGAGGGGCTTATATAGGGGAGGGTACTTCCGGTTTTGGAAGTTGCCAGTGCCAGCACCTGACGGTATCTATATAACCCATTAGTAATGACTATGTCGCTCTGTGTCCCGTGATGTACGAGAAAGAAACTACATTGTTTTTCTGCTCTTTAGCGCCACCCTTTGGGCAACTTCTGCTAATGTTGTCTGACGGTTAGCATTGGTTCGGAGCATGCGTGTTGGTTCTTTGGATTTTAGTCCTCCGGACTTGTGTACACACAATCAGATAATCCAACAGAACACATTTGTTGTCGGACAATTTGAGAGCATGGCTATCCAACATTTGTTGTTGGAAATTCCGACAACAATTGTCCGATGGAGCATACAGACGGTCGGATTATCCGACCAAAACCTTTCCATCACACAATTGTTGTCGGAATATCCGATCGTGTGTACGGGCCTTTAGGTTGCACACAGGTGGACATAATTTCACCAATTATGTGACTTCTAAAGGTAATTGGTTGCACCAGAGCTTTTGTGGGCTTCATAACAAAGGGAGTGAATACATACGCACATGCCAATTTTCAGTTTTTTTTTTATTTCTGAAAAATAGTTTTATGTATATATTTTTCTAATTTTACTTCAACTTAGACTATTGTGTTCTGATCCATCACATATGATTCAGATAAAAAAATAAAAAAAAATGAACTAGTATGTGCTTTGCTCAGATTCCATGACTAAAGCCTCGTACACACGACCGAGTTTCTCGTCCAAAACCGGCAAGAAAAGTGCCGCGAGAGCTTTCTTGTCGAGAAAACTGTTCGTGTGTATGGTTTTACGATGAGAAAACTGCCGTGAATCTCGACGAGAAAATAGAGAACCTGCTCTCTATTTTCTCGTCAGGATTCAAGATTTCCTCGTCGTGTTTCTCGTCGGCCTGTTTTGTGACGAGAAAATGGTTTGTGTGTATGCTTTTACGACTCTTCCAAAAGCGCGCATGCTCAGAATCAAGTATGAGACGGGAGCGCATCTTCAGCTAAATCAAGCCTTTGTAATGGAGATAGCACATTCGTCACGCTCTAAATTATTGCATCGTTTAAATGTTGTGCATTGAAATCTTCTTTAGAATGTTACATTAATCAAAACGAATGAACTTCTTTTGCTGCTGATATTCACACAGAGTTATGACTATGTTTTTTTAACCTTTTGCATGTTGCTCTTAAGAAGATTTAGGTGTATTATATTGTGCAAGATCTTCTGAATATTTTACTGTTTTAGATTTTTCCATGCTCATCACCTTGAACTTTTCCTCCACTAGGCCGGCAATGGCCTCTTCAGGGGATGTGGGCTCCTGGAGGGTGGCATGAGCCTCTCGAATAAGGGCCATTGCTGCCTCACTCGTGGTCCTGTCCCTCCTGCTTCTTTTGGGAAGTCGGATGGGAGGCACCTGTGATCTTGTGGTTCTCCTCGGGCCGGCCACCTCCTGTCTGCCACTGGGCCCTGCCACCTCCTGGCTGCCACTGGGCCCTGCCACCTCCTGGCTGCCACTGGGCCCTGCCTCCTCCTGCCTGACAGTTTCCTGACCCTCCTCCTGGCTGATTTCATCCTGTGTATGAAAAAGGGACATAGTTTAATATTTTGGTTTATTATTTTCATACAACTTTCAGATCCTGATTGTAGCAATTTGAATGTAAATCAATAAAACATTTCCATAAATTTACAACTACATCAGATTGACTATTTAGCACCCAATTTAGGCCAGACGAATGTCTAGACATCTTGATTTTACGTGTGGAACACCAAATAGTTTGTTTGTCATCTTGACATATTTTTCAAACATTAAGTTTATCACAATACATTTTCTATAAATACTATACCTGGCTCCAGATGGCCAAATCAGGTTCATCCAGGATGGCTGCCTCCTCTTGCTCCAGAGAAGGCTCAGGTTGGCTGCAGGGAAGTCTGGGGGGGAAGAGTGGATAGTGATGGCCTTGCCTCAATGTGGTCATCCAGAAAGGACATCCTGCTGTAGTACCACAAATTCGGGACATACACATCATCTGCTGCTGCTCCTGACCTCTGAGAAGCCAGGACCTTAGAGCGTTCAGTCCTGTATGTGCCTCTCAAGCTCCCAATTTTAGTGTCCACCTGTTTTGCTGTGGCTGTGGGCACCTTGGTATGCACAAATGGGAGCAGGGTCTCCAGCGCTGCTTTTCTCACCCCTTTTTTTTTTATGTATGGGGTTTTTGGTTTCCCACAGAGCGGGCAACTCCCTTACCCGGTCTATAAATTCCGCAAGGAATTCTTTGTCGCTAATAAAGACATTCATATTGGCTCTGAAGTAAAATAAAAATTGTATAACTAATGTGAGGCACACAGTTTAACCTCCTTAAAATCGTATCCACCATATATATCCTCCAACATTCTCAAGACAGTATAGGGCAACAATTTTTTTAAAGTCACAAATTCACATACCTTCGTTCGCACGTCCGTCACTTGAACTCCTCTCTCCGCACACCGAACGTAGTATAGTCACATGTGTGTTTGCTATATATACACCACGCATGCGTCGAACTACGCACACATCGCTCCGCACACGTCGCCCGCCCATGACGTTCTAACTAACATCTTTTCCCCGCCCCTTCTCTTTCGGCGCGCAGACAGATATGGCGGATTTACAGCAGGTGTCTGATAATTCCTCAAATAACGAGGAGGAGACAAGCCCGGAGACTGAGGAAACGCCACGATCAAGGAGGAGATTCAAGGCATCTAATATGTCTTATGCGGAGATGGTGGACATATTGCTAAAGTCGGATTATGACGCAAAGCATGGGCCGTATAGCAAACCTAATAGAAGGAAGGCCAAAATCATGAAGAAAGTCGTGAAGAGTCTGAAGAAGAATTTTGGGCTGAAACGCTCAAATGAGCAGCTCAGAAAGAGGTGGTCAGACCTCAAACTGAGGGAGCCGGAGCAGTTAAGGAGCATTAAGAGAATGCTAGCAAAAAGTAAGTACTTTTGAAACTTTTATGCTATTAATGTATTTCTCAACTTACATGTTGCTCCAAGTTTTTTTGGTTTACAAATGTACTCCCTTCCAAAATGTAATATTTTGAACTTGGTTGGGCACAGTAAGCGTTCGTTACAGACACATCGTTCGGCCACTATCCTCGTTTTTTGATTTATTTTTCAGGCTCAAATTTAATTAGTCATCTGCCTGTTTTGATAAAATTGTTGTTCTTACATTGTTGGCTAGATCAGTGTTTCTCAACTCCAGTCCTCAAGGCGCACCAACAGGTCATGTTTTTGGGATTTCCTGCAGATAAAACAGCTGTGATAATTACTAAGGCAGTGAAACTGCTCAAATCACCTGTGAAAATCAATGGAAATCCCAAAAACATGACCTGTTGGTGCGCCTTGAGGACTGGAGTTGAGAAACACTGGGCTAGATGATGTGTTTGTAAAGAGAATGAAATGCAAACTTTAATCAGTGTAAAGGAGAGGACACTCAGCACCTGGTTCCACATCTGTACTTTTGAGCACTATAGTGTGTGCCACCAGAACCACCTTTTTTGGGTGTCCCACACAGGTGCATCAGTGAAATTTTGTGCTGCCTCCATGTCTCAAAATTGACATCCAAAGGTGAATACTAAACATATTTTTTTAGACAAAATAATGTCTTCATGTTGAAATTCAGCACAAACAGACACTTGTACCCCACTTCCAATCAATTTAGCCTGTTTTTATTTTTTAGAGAAAATTTCTGTGTGATAACTAGACCTTTTGTTTGATTCTCATAGGGGAGAGAAGACTGGGAGGAGAACACTCCAGGGAGCACATGAAACCCACAGCTTCGAAACAACCCCAACCTCACCAAGACCCACAACCTGAGGGTGTTGAGGAAGTTGAAGAGGTGGAGGAAGGAGAAGTGCAGGAAGGAGAAGTGGATGACGTGGTGGAACTGGTCACCACAACAGGTCAGTATCTGTCACCACAGCTTCAGGTAAGAGATGTAGGTCTGCAGAGTTATAATAACTTTTTTTTTATATTTTAGGGGATGTTAATGTTGTGGTGAAAGATAGTACACGTTTCTCTGCTGACAGTGCCCTACGAATAATACAGCAAGTGATGGAATGTAGCACAGAACTGGACAAAATTAAACAAAGAATTCATGTGATGGATCAAACCTTTAAAGACATTCTCGATGTTTTGGGGAGAATTGAATAAGGCCTCAAAACCCCCATTTTTGTTTTCAGTTTGTTATTCACCCTTTTAATGTATTTTTGACAACCAAACCAGCCAAAAATTGAATATGCACACAGTGTGTCAACATGTGCCATCTGCCATCAGGGGATATCCATGTACGCCTTTTGGGGGTGCAACCCCTTCCTCGTATCTAAAGTAGGTGAACTGAAGAAGGGGTTGCACCCACAAAACACGTCCATTGATCACCCCTGATGGCAGATGGCACATGTTGTCAATAGGGATCAGGAGTCTAAACTCCCTATTTGAAATTACTTCAAAATGTGTGCATATTCAATTTTTGGCTGGGCAAGGGGTGCCAATACCCCATATTAGGACGGGCACATAGAAACATAGTTTGTGTAAGTGAATGTCTCATATTGCTCAGAGGTATCCAATGTTGTACTTTTTGGAATGCAACTAATGGTTTTGTATTTTCATAAGAAAACAATTGCCGGTTTGTGGCCAGCCAAAAAAAAAAAAAAAAATTACCATGTGTGTGAATGTGCACAGAGTAAAATTTTTGAACACAAACAACGTGTAGCTTCTTTTTCAAATACGCTCTAACCTTATTTGTGTATTTTTTTGGGTTGCATAGTAAAATGGTTGTTATTTACTAAAGGAAAAAACAATTGCCACTTCAAATGCACTAAGACAAACTAGGAGACAGGAAACAAACAAAGTTACCAGATTAAAAAAGAATTTTAATGAGTTGTTTATGCACAATTCTTTAGTCATGGCCTGGCATAGAAATTGCCCCCCTACCCGTGAAATAATCCATATATTTATCCCGAACCTTACGGGCATTTTGGGTGGGGCAAGCCAGGACGGGCAGATTCGAGGCCCGGCAGGGGATTGGCATGGGAAAGTCCTGCCTCAAGCAATACAGAGAACATATAAGTAGTTGATTTTCGGCAAAGAAAATTATGGAGCACACAGCAGCATAAAACGACATAGTTTATCTTGTACTCCGCCAAGTGGATGGGAGTCATAAAAAGGCGGAACCGGCTGGCCATTATGCCAAAGGCATTTTCAATGACTCTTCGGCCCCTGGCCAGCCGGTAATTGAACACCCTCTTCTCTGGGGTCAGGGTCCTCTGTGGAAATGGCCTCATGAGGTGCGGTCCAAGTCCGAAGGCTTCATCAGCCAAAAAAACAAAGGGGAGTCCTTCAACATTCCCTGCATCCGGTGGCAATGCAAGGTCGTCACTCTGGAGACGGAGGGCAAACTCCGTCTGGATGAAGGATCCCCCATCGGACATCCGGCCATTCTTCCCTATATCAACATAGAGGAATTCCTGCCGTGCTGACCCCACCGCCATCAGCACAATGCTATGAAACCCCTTGTAATTGAAGTAGTAGGACCCAGAACGGGGTGGCGGCACGATGCGGACGTGCTTTCCGTCAATGGCACCACCGCAGTTGGGGACGTCCCACCGCGTGTCAAACTCCGATGCCACAGTCTGCCATTCCTGTGGCGTGGAAGGAAGCTGGAGAGTCAAACAAGATGAAAAAAAATTTAGAAATTTTAAAAAGAACATTGCAAGCAGATTATAAGAAAATACATTAGAGGCCAACATCAATAAAAATCTCAGTTTAAGGTGTTTTTAATAAGTATAATGGAAGGCTCATGTTTCATATTCATCACCCCCTCTGATGGTCCATTCTAACAAAATTTGGGGGGGGGGTAGATGTGTTTGGCCACAGGATAGCATTGCAGTGGTGGGGCGTCCAGAGTGGGCGCTGGAGCACTGTCCCCTCTCACCTGTGCCCGTCACTCAGAACAATACATAGGTTCATGCCTTGCATGAACCTATGTATTGTCAATTTCGCCCAATATTCAGGTGGATGGCCCCCTGTTGAGCGACGGCCATATGAATAACTGCGGCATTTATGGGGTGAAAATTGCATATCAGAAACAGGGGGACAAATAGGCTTGAAAAATTCAGCCTGAGGGATGTAATTGGCTTGATAAAAGTTAAATAGGGGATGCAGGGGGGGGGACATTCCTTGGCTAAACACTGACAGGCTGCTCTGCCAATCATGTTCACCAAGTCTGTTTAACGGTAACATGATTGGCTGATGCAACATCGAGGGCAGGAGAAGACATCAAGGACAGAAGAAGGATGGCGCTGACCAGAAGAAGGTAAGTGCAGGGCTGGGGGGAAAATGGCTGCATTAGAGGGGACAAAATGGCTACATTGGAGGGGGCAAAATGGCTGCATTGGAGGGGACAAAATGGCTGCATTGGAGGGGACAAAATGGCTGCATTGGAAGGGGCAAAATGGCTGCATTGGAAGGGGCAACTGGTGGCGTTTATTAGGCACAGTCGCTAAAAAGGAGCAAGTTTAGTTCCTAAAATTGGGGTTGGACCCACAAACATTTTGAGCAGCAGGCGCCACTGCTGGAAAGGTTAGTGAAGGGAAATATGCATGGAGGAGAAAAAAGGGGCATTTAAAAGCTTCCAGCATGCATGAGGACAAAGGGGACATTCTCAGCATATTACAATCATGGTAATTAGGGAAGGATGAAAGAAATGCAATACATTAGCATACATGAAATACATAAAATGTGATGTTAATGGCGAAAACTTACCCTAATATAGTCCTCCTGCAGGACTTGTATAATGGCAGAACAGGTGTCTGGGATTATGAGGCCCAGAGCCTGGGGGGAGATGCCTGTCGTGAACTTCAAGTCCTGCAGACTTCTCCCTGTCGCCAGATAACGTAAGGTGGCGATGAGCCTCTGCTCAGCACTGATGGCTTCCCGCATAACGGTGTCCATCCTGGTAATATAGGGGGACACCAAAGCCAACAGATGCTGAAAAACGGGGTCAGACATCCGCAGAAAATTCCTGTACTCCTCAGGATTATTCTCGACGATCTCCCGCAGCAGAGGCATATGGCAGAATTGGTCCCGCTGGAGCAACCAATTCTTGGTCCATGAACTCCTCCTCACACCGTTCATGGACTGGTCTTGGTCCAAAACAAGCAGACCAACACCAAGCGCACGCACGGCACAAACTCGACAACGAGAACGTACAGGCGACATGGCTAGGAAACGGTCGTCTTATCAGAACGTACAGAACAGATTGCACTTTAGAACAGCAAGGCCTATGAATAACGAACTGAAAATCAGAAATGAACGGGCAAGAACGCACTGTAAAACAGATACGACTTGCCTAGACGCCCTGAAAGACAAGATACGAACCCACAAGCACAAACTGAACCGCAGAAAACGAACTGAAAAGCACGAAGACTGAAAAGCGCGAATCGTCTCTTCCCAAACTTTTACTTCACACGCGGTAATAAGCACTAGTACAGTGTGAAACGCGTTAGCTAGTTTTTGACCAGTGTGACGTGATGTGCAGTGTGTATTTGGATCCCTGAATTTTAAAATAAAGGCTTTTATTTTTGGAGTGCTGCTATCCAGAAGACTTTTTTGTTCCTGTTTGCCTTCACACGCGGTAACACGAGATCAGCAAAAGCAGCCCAAGGGGTGGCGCCAGGGAGATCGATCTTCCCCTTTATAGTGCCATCGTACGTGCTGGACGTGACCACGGAGAACAACAAGGAAATTGGGAAATGTCAGTGTGTACGCATGGAAAGCTTGACGAGAAAATCATCAAGGTTAACAAGAATCTCGTCTAAAAAAAACGACGTGTTTTTTTACGACAAGAAAATCGGCCGTGTGTACGAGGCTTGAGGTTTACAACCACTTTAAGCTCTGGGGAACTTCCATTGCAAAGTGAACACCTTATTTTCCTTTAGCAAATCAACCTTGTGCTAAATATCTTACTTTGTCATGTGCAGGTGTGTTTCTTTACCAGCTTTCATTTTTGTATCTTGGACAGCTACCATTGCTGCAGCTTTTGACTGGTTACTGTGCATCTCTATCAAAAAACAGTAATAATAGTTGAAGTTCAACAAAACTAGGCATGAGACCTGGGTTTGTGTTCCCTCTGGAGTAGACTTTCTGCGTGGTGAATGCTTTGCTCCAGGCTATTAATTGTTTAAATGTGTCACACGGTACCCATAGGTCTCATAACAGACGGTATCGGTGAGAAGTTGTCAGGGCTTGGGAACATTGCACAGCTGCAGTAGCTGCAAAATGTGTTTCATAGATAATGAGATTTATTTTAAGAATTGTTTTAGCCATGTAATTGTTTTTTTGTTTGTTTGTTTTAGGCATTGATTCATTTTATTTAAAAAAAAAAAGGTTTCATTTTAATTGAGTACATTATTAGGCTCCATGTACACAGAAGCTCAAAAACGGCCGTTTTTAAAGCAGCAGAAAAAGCTAGCTTTTATCAGCGTTTTTTTTACTAGCTTTTATTAGCGTTTTTCAGTGTAGCTTTTTTT
Source organism: Rana muscosa (assembly GCA_029206835.1). NCBI lineage: Eukaryota > Metazoa > Chordata > Amphibia > Anura > Ranidae > Rana > Rana muscosa. The sequence continues at coordinate 475,781,617 of CM055122.1, forward strand.
AGCTTTAAAAAATAAATAAATAAATAAAAAAATTTCAATGGACCAAAAAACGCTCGCGGCCAGCGTTTTTGAGCGTTTATGAGCGTTTTTTCGGCGTTTTGCGTTTTTTTGCGTTTTTTTCTGCCGAAAAACGGCACTTTGAACGCAAATTTCCTGCGTTCAGAAAAAAGCCCATTAACTCCACTGCTCATTAAAGCTAAAAAACGTTATGTGTACATGAACACATAGGCTAACATAGAGTGCAGTTAATGGGCTTTTAAAAAAAACGCCAAAACGCCCATTAACTGCAGTTTATCAGCTTCTGTGTACATGGAGCCTTACTGTTCCTATAAAGGAATATAAACATGCACAAATCAAGCCGTTGCATTTAGTTTTCTAACAGACTTCTTTATAAAAATTGTACTCCTTTGTTAATTACTCAGTTTTGTCTTTTTTACGTTCATATAATAGCACATGTTAAGCAAGGTGTATTCACATATGCTGTTTTTTCTATTTGTCAGCCCAGTTCCTAATGAATGCTCTGCGCTATAAACAGTGTGCCTGTTTCTATTGTTTCCTAATACACTTTCAATTAAGATCTTACAAGATTTACTGGTTTGTTTTCCAGGTTCATGTTAACTGTGATGAAACCACGCTTACATTTATTGCTGATGTTTTAGCAAGAATTGCTTCAAATGAAGCAGGCCTTTCGCTTCTGCTCTATGGTGAAAAGGAGTACACCAAAAACAGGTATTGTGTTATTGGTGTATTAAGGATAAAAAAAGTGAGTTTATTTTATAACGGTACAATGGGGGAAAAAAAACTCTTTACAGCGATGGCTTAGTCAAACATATTACAGAATGAAGTACATATGTCAAAATACAGCATAACAATTATTAGAGACAAGTCAGTAGAGTTGTAGGAACAGCTTGTTGTCATTTCCTATTTAGAAACCCAGTTGGACCACAGGAAGGAAGCGACAACCATATCCAGTACTGTGCGTTATTGTCCCTGGCAAGCTATACGTGTTTGCAGCCACATGGTGTTCGCCAACTCCTGATGAATGATATATTACCATGAGACACGTGGATTGTAGGGAATGTTGATTGTGTTCCTTATCTTTATGTTGTTCCCCACATAATACATGATCTTAAATCGATTAATTGCTTTTACCTTTCAAACCAACCTTTTTGTTGTTAGAAATCTTTCTCCATAGACCGTTTTAATTCTCTTTATCTCTTTTTAGTACCATGGGTGCCCATGTGATCGCCCAGTTTTCCATGAAACTTCTCAGTGAAGAAATTACTGCCTTATCTGAGTCAGACATGCTGCCTGTAGTGAAAGGGTCCTTCATATTCGTGTGTCGCCAAATGTACCATACATGTGAAGGACTTCAAGTGCTGGAACCTTATCAGTTGCATGAATGCATTGCTGCGGCTTGGAAAAAGGTAAGTTCTGAACAAAAAATTATAAAAAAAATCCAAAAGTTATGCTGAAACAGCTTTCCAGTATCTGCACGTAAAAGTAGTGTACATTTCCTTTTTTAGAAATAATTCTTATGATTGGTTAAAGTTGCTTATTTGTTTACTGCTTGCTGAAGTATAACAGAAAGGCAGAGGTGAGCAGCATTCACTTGGAAGCAATTCTATTTCTGTTCCAACCACACTGTAACACGTGCTGCATGAAAAAAGTGGAATCTTTTCATTACAACGAGCATAGAAAACTGTATTTCAATAGTCGTGCATTCTTTTATACCATCCTTTTTTTTTGTAGCTGTTTATCAGAACATTACAAGCTTCTCTTGACCTTTTAGTATTATATATGCTAACCTTGAGATTTACTTGTACTGGCATTTGTCAAACAATATCACGTGCAGTCTTCATTGCACAGATACATTTGTAAGTTGAAATGTATGTAGAGATGTATTTATGTTAATCCCATGACACATATCACCCTTCCATACTTACTTATGTAGCACTACCCCCGAAGGAGCTGCTGGTTTTGTTTTGGGTCTTTAGTCTGGCTATCAACCCCAGGAATTTGGCTCGAACCCTCCCTTGGCACAACTGGTCTACACAGGGACTGTGGAACCCACTGGTAATTGGGAAACACAATAATATCACACAGCAATAAAATTGTAAATAAAGTTGTTACCTTGTAATGGCCACTTGTCCAGCAGGGTAACAGATAAACTCCACACAGAATTCTGCTTAACCAAGAGTCAATTTTACTTGGTAAGAAAAGTAACAGAGTTAGACATACATACAGTTGACTTCTACAGGGCCCTGCAAGAGTCAATGGTTAGCAGGACATTTTAGTTAAAAATCATTCAAAACATAGAATCACAGTTCTGGTGTACACTTTCTATATATTTAAACTAACTGCTCGCAAGCTCCCCCTAATGGGCAACACTGTACACGTTCCCCAGTACTACTTGTTCTAGTCAGGCCTGACTAAGTTCAGTATAAAGTTCCTTCCAGCAGCAAAAGTCTTCGCTAGCATTTGTTGGTGCACATCAAGCATTTGTAATCCATCAGGTTATGAAAAGAAGGCAAAAACTGAACATCCACAATGTTTATGAATATGTAACTCGCTGACGGTGCAAACAACAATCCTTAAAACACGCGGCCACTGCGAGATGCACTATGTCCTTGCGTGTGGCACACTACTCTAATAATGGCAGGTCTTTAAAAGTCACAGTCCTACGCAACAGTTAGTCAATTCTGGGCAGGTGCCCCCTCACCAAAGCAGGCCTCGTCCCTCTGGTACGTTCCGCTGTCGGTGTTCCGGTCCATGGTCTCTCCGCAACTTGCAGTCTCCGGTCCCTCACACAGCCGCACAAGATGTCGGTAGATGGGCGACTCCAGTCTTTGTGGAGTGAGAGTTGGTCACACGGAAAAGGATCCCTCCTTGGGCTGAGTGATCCTACTTGACAACTGTAGGCCCAGGCTTTAGGCCTAGACACTTAGGCAGCAGGCCTCAACGCAGGCTTCCTTCTTGATAGAAGGCGAAGTCCAGAGAGATCGAGTGTAGCTCCTCCCTTCCTGTAAGTAATTTCCCCCAGAAGGCTGTGCAAAGATGCAATGCACTCTGGTAGCACAGCTGCACTGTGGGTTCCATAGTCTATTTGTTACCCATGGCAAGGAAGTCTTTTTCTCACTGTACTATAAGTTCCATAATGCGCCGTTACACACAGTTAAACAAAACAGTTGCTGCAATGTCATAAAAGAGACTCTGGAGGGATCTGGGTTCATTCTCAATACAACAACAGTCTTATAACCACACCGCAAAGTGGCACCCCGCTACACACTCCCCCCACTTAAAATCTTTGGTCCCCAAAGAAAGCAATAGTTTGTAACCTGGCACATGCTTGATGAGTACACACGGAGAAAACTCAGTTAGTACACATAGATATAATGCAGTTCACAGTCACAAAAGAACCAGGCAGAGGAACCTCCCACCAAACCTTGGAGAAGAGGTTGTCCTGCTTACAGGCCACCTTAACTGGTACAGCCTGACCAGATGTGCCAGGGGGTGAGCCAGGGTTGCCCTCCACCAAATTTACAGTGGAAGGACCAGGCATATAAACTGTTCTTTTTGAAGTGAAAACAGCTTCCTCAGAGCATTCACCCATTTGATCGTAAGTCAGTCTCTTGGGAGGGTGAATGACTCTTCTCTCTCTTTGTTCCTTGGGTGTCAAAGTCTCAAAAGTAATAGATTCTGCTGTCTTAGTGGACTCTTCAGTTGCTCCCCCCTCTTGCTCACGCAGGCTGGGCTCTGTTACTCCAGGGGCATCCAGTTCTCCTTCGGGAAGAGATGAAGTCTCTTCAGGATCTTCTATTGGGAAAGAAATCCAGATCATCCTCCAATTCCTCCATGAGCATGCTGTGAGGCACAAACTCAGGGGCCTCTGAGCAAAGAGTTTCACTGTCAGCTACTTCAGATGGGGACAGGGAAGTGGTCATGGGTTCTGGCACTTGAGATGACCACAACCAATCAGGTTCCATCTCCTCATCTTTAGGGTCTTCCTCCTCATCGTCTTCATCCTCCACGTCTGTAAGGGTTGACTGAGATCTGGTAACTGGTCTGGAAGCTTGGGAGGTTGAAGGGATCTCTTATGAATCTGATACGGTAGGTAGGCAAACTGCTTCAGAGAGGGACAGCAGGTGATTCCTTTGCCAAGTCTTTAGTGGGCCTACACTCCCTTCTGGCCTAATCTGATATACTGGAAGGCCTGGCAGCTGCTTGCAGATGACATATGGCTGCGATTTCCAGCGGTCAGCCAACTTGTGTTTTCCGGGGATACCCAAATTCCTCAGTAGTACTCTATCCCCGGGCTGCAAGTCCTGTATTCGGACCTTGAGGTTGAAGTTTCTTTTGTTCTTCAGTCCCCTTTGGTCTGACGTAGCTTGAGCTTTTTCCTAGGCCATTTTCAGGCTCTTCCATAACCGATCCACATACCCCTTGTGGGATGCTGCTGAAGCATGATCAAGTGATATGCCAAAGGCCAGGTCCACTGGTAGCCGAGCCTCCCGCCCAAACATCAAACGGTACAGTGAATATCCAGTAGCATCACTGGTGGTACTGTTGTATGCATGTACAATGGCAGCTACATGCTTGCTCCAGTGCTGCTTCTTCTCTGGGCTCAGAGTCCCCAACATGTCTAAAAAGGTCCGGTTAAACCGTTCAGGCTGAGCATCCCCTTGTGGGTGGTACGGGGTGGTTCTAGTCTTTTTAATGCCCAACAAGTCTAACAACTTCCTTATCAGTTTGCTTTCAAAGTCTCTCCCTTGATCTGAATGAAGGCGGTGCGGCAGACCATAGTGCACAAAGAACTTCTCCACAAGTACTTTTGCTACTGTCAAGGCTTTCTGGTCCTTTGTTGGGAATGCTTGAGCATATCTGGTGAAATGGTCTGCTACCACTAGAACATTCCCTTGTCCACTCAGATCAGGCTCCAGGCAAAGAAAATCAATGCACACCAGTTCCATGGGTCCCTGACTCTGTAGATGGCCCATTGGGGCGGCTTGATGGGGCAGGGTCTTCCTCTGGATGCATCGGACACAAGAATGACAGTACCCTTCAACTTCGGCCCGCATACAGGGGGCCAATAGAATCGGTCTCTTATTAGATGGAAAGTTCTTTCAGACCCCAGATGACCATGATCGTCATGGAGAGCAGTTAGGACCGCCTTCCTGTGTTTAGCGGGCAGGAACAGTTGCCACTTTTCTTCTGGATCATCAGAGGGGCCCCTTCGGTAGACCACCCCTTGATGTATCTGCAGCCGGTCCCACTCTCTGTGTAACAGTCGGGCTTCTTTAGAAGAGTCTGTTAGAAGCATCCCAGGGCACTGGTTCTCCAAGGCCTTCAATACCAGTTTTCGCAGGGGGTCTTCTAATTGATCCCTCCTTAAGTCCTTCTTGGACAGTTTAGGTAAACCCTCTTCTCCGACCTGGGTCACATTGCAATAACATCTGGGTACCCCAACAGCCAAAACTCCAATCTCTTCGGCTCTTGATCCTCCTCCGGCCTGAAGCTCCGCTCCCTGGTATAGAGCTTGCACTCCTTCCGGGGTCAACTGAGCCCACTCCTCACTAGGGTCACTGGGGCCATGGGACCTCCTGGATAGGGCATCTGCATCCCTATTTTCAACTCCAGGGCAGTACTTCAGGCTGAATGTGAAACCCGAAAGGGCAGCCAACCACCTATGTCCTGTTGCATCCAGCTTGGCGGTGGTCAGGAGGTAGGTGAGTGGATTGTTATCCGTCTTGACTACGAATTCAGCCCCATATAAATAGTCTTTCAACTTGTCCATTACAGCCCACTTTAATGCCAGGAATTAGAGCTTGTGCATGGGGTAATTCTTCTCAGCGGGGGCCAGACTCCTACTCACATAGGCAACAGGGCCGCAAGTGACCACCGTGCTCTTGGTATAGTACCCCACCTAGCCCTTCTCGACTGGCATCAACATGCAATTCATAGGGTTTTGTGGTATCTGCGTAGGCCAAAACAGGGGCAGTGGTTAGGCTTTCCTTTAACTGGATGAAGGCCTCTTCACACTTGGTGGTCCACTGGTTCTGGATAGACTCTTTAGGCTTCATGTGCCCCGTGGAGGGTTTCACAGGCTTTACGGGCTCTGGGACATCATCTTCCCCTTCACTCTTCAGTAGTTCATTAAGGGGCCGGGCAATCTTGGCAAATCCCTCCACAAATCTTCTATAGTAAGAGCAGAACCCCAGGAATGACCAAAGCTCAGTCACGTTAGTGGGCCTTGGCCAAATATTGACGGCTTCAAGCTTCTCCGGGTCTGTGGCTATCCCTTCTGCAGATACAATGTGGCCCAGGTAATGGACTGAGGGCTGGTAGAATTGGCACTTCTCTAAAGAGAGTTTCAGGCCTTCTTCATAGAGCCTCTTTAAGACCTTTTCCAAACGCTCTTCGTGTTCTTCTAGAGTTCTGCTCAACACAATAATGTCGTCCAGGTACACCAGCACTTCAATCAGGTTCATGTCTCCCACTGTTTTCTCCATCAGTCTTTAAAAAGTGGCTGGGGCTCTTGACAAGCCCTGGGGCATGCGGTTAAACTCAAAGAAACCCACTGGGGTAATGAAAGCTGTTTTCTCCTGATCTTCAGCGTGCATGGGAATCTGATAGTATCCACTCTTTAAGTCCATCACACTGAACCACTTAGCCCCTGACAAACTCTGCAAAGCGTCTTCTATTCGGGGGGTGGTATACTGATCAGGTATAGTTCTTCTGTTCAGTGTAGTGGATACACAGCCTCAGTGAGCCATTTTTCTTCCGGACTACCACTATTGGAGAAGCATAGGGGCTCCGGGACTCTCGGATAATGCCTGTCCTCTTTAGTTCTGCTAATTGCTCACGCAGGTCTTCTAGGTCACCCAGGGGAACCCGTCAGACTCTTTCCCTAAACGGTTTATCTTCCTGTAGGCGAATCTTGTGGGTGGCACTCTTCGCACATCCCACATCAAATTCATTTTTAGAGAATATCTTCTGCCATCGAGCAAGTTGGGCCTTGGCCCTTCCCTTCCATACTGGTGGGAGGGTCGTGTCTTCAGAGAAGAGCTTCTCCACTGTGACTTCACCCCTTTCTTCCTTCTCCAAGTCAAAAGGGGCAACTGGGGTGGCCTGGTTCTCTTGGCCCAACAGCATTCTGACGGTATCCTCACTGGGATGGTGGTGGTATTTCTAATGCTTACGGAGACCTTCCCATGACTTCTCTTCAAGGCCTTCAATGGGACCACCTCGGGAATTACTTCTATTCCCCTTTGACTCTCCTGTGGATCTGGTTCAAGGACGACTAAGGGGCCTGGTTGTTTCCAGGTAAGCTTGACAGAAGCTTTCAAACAAGTCAACTCTCCTGGCTGTAATTCCCTCTCTGTCCTATCTAGTTTCCAGATCCTCCCAACCCCTTCTTGTGGGGCATTTTTGATCCAACGCTAGGCCCTGATAAACTTGTCGCAGCATGGGGTGGACTCTTGTTGTCAAGGCATCCTGCTCCTGGGCTAAAGGTGTCAGCAGTCTCCTGACTAGATCAGTGTTGGTCCCTATAATGAGGGAACTCTTGCTGGCTCCTGGTGGCCAAGGGCAGACCACTGCCAGGGTGTCGAAGGTCTCTGCTTCTCCTGCCACTGAGGGGTCAAGGGTTAGTTTGATTGGAAGGTACCCATCGTAGGGGAAACTCTGTGTTAAAATGCTCCAGGTCTTCGAGCTTCTGTAGGGGTAGGTGTCTGAGGTGTTGGTTATAGAAGTCTCTATATAAAATAATCACTTGGGCTCCAGTATCAAGGAGGGCCTTCGTGTAGATTCCTTCCATCTGGATTCAGACCATAGGGGAGGGTCACACTAACTTGGCGGGAAGTGTCCTTGGAGAAACCTTCTTACTTGACTGTGTAATTTGCACTTTTATTCCTCTCTTCTTGAGCCTTTTTCTGGATCTCAATCCTGGTTGGGCCTGGTATGCCCTCATTTCCTGCCGTTGAGCATTTTGGAACATGGAGCGGGAGGTGTTAGGTCGCCCAGAGGCGATAATGGGGGTGTTTGGCAAAAGACTATGCCCCCGCTGTTGTCTCCCTGGGTTGTTGATCTCTTTGGAGTTAGCTGAGACTGATGGGCACCTGGTTGACTCCTTCACCTGGGCCCTCTGAAGTTTTCCGCCGGCTTGCGGTATGGTGCTGCAGCTTTCCTCGGGCTGGGGCACATTCGTCGATGATGTCCAGTCCCTCCACAATTGAAACAAACTTCATCATCCTTCGAGCGTTGAGATGGGGAAGTGGATGTAGTCTGAATCACTTCCATTGTGGTTTCTCCTTCCTTACTTGTTACTGAGACCTTTGCCATCAATGAAGTCAGCATCTCCATCACTTGTGTCATTTGAGACTTTAACACAGCTACTTCAGAGTCCCGTTCTACGGTCATTGCAGATCTGACCCCGGCTGAAGGGGTAGAGATTGGTTGAATAGTTGCTTGTTGATCACTCAACAGTGCTTCTTTATCTCTCGCCACTCTGATAAGATCAGGATAGCTTTGTGACGTGACACCCACAGAGGTTTTCAAATGGAGCCAAACTGGATCAGAGCGCAGAGCCCCTCTTAAGATTTGCTGCATCCTAGCTTGGTCTATAGAAGAGGGTGCCATTCCTTTCTTTAAGACTATCTGGCATAACATCTTGTTCAGTTGTCTGATGTATTTAGAAAGGCGCTCTCCTGGCTGTTGGAGAGTGTGTTTAAACTGATAGATTAAATCAACAGCCTTCTCCAGTTGCCCAAACTCTTCCTGTAACATGACCAAATAGTCGTAAGCTGTACAAGTGGCATTACTGAACCTTAAGTTCCTGACAGCTTCCGCAGCGGCTCCTCTTAAGCTCTCATTTATATGCTGCTTCTTTTGGGCCTCTGGCAGTTCCCATCCTTCCAAAGCTTGCATGGCTTGCTCTATCCAGGCATCAAATTCTTCTTCCCCAGCCGGCACAGGCTGTCTCCCTGAGAAGATCCTCATTTTACTGTACCCAGCTTCCACACATACTGTGTTATTCTTCTGGCACTTTGACACAAAGTCTCCCAAAGCGTTAAGGAGTTCTGGACCAATCATGGTCAGGGGTGCTGAGGAGGTTGCTGTTCCTCTAGCTGGCTCTTCTTGACTAGAACCGGGGGATTCCTCACCTGGAGCTCTTGGGTGTACTATGTAGAACTTTGTCTTGTTCCCCAATTGCACGCTCTTTCCTCTGAAACTCTCAGGTACTCTCTCTCTCTATTCCAACAGTACATGGGTCCGAGAGGTCCCTTGATCCGCCCTGAGACCAATCACCCATGCTTTGCTATTTGGGGATAATGTCTTTACAATTTTATCCACTTCTTCTTCTTCCCAGTCCTCACCAGGGAGCTCAATTGCTACACTCCCGTCTGAGCGAGCGCCTACCGCTTCGCACCACTGGACCACAGTGAAAGGGTCCATGTTGGCACCAATGGGGTGGAGCTTGATTGCAGAGTACAGTAAATCCCGGACAAGCCCTCACGTGCAGCACTACCCCCGAAGGAGCTGCTGGTTTTGTTTTCGGTCTGTACTCTGGCTATCAACCCCAGGAATTTGGCTCATACCCTCCCTTGGCACAACTGGTCTACACGGGGATTGTGGAACCCACTGGTAATTTGGGAAACACAATAATATCACACAGCAATAAAATTGTAAATAAAGTTGTTACCTTGTAATGGCCACTTGTCCAGCAGGGTAACAGATAAACTCCACACAGAATTCTGCTTAACCAAGAGTCAATTTTACTTGGTAAGAAAAGTAACAGAGTTAGACATACATACAGTTGACTCCTACAGGGCCCTGCAAGAGTCAATGATTAGCAGGAAATTTTAGTTAGAAAACATTCATAACATAGAATCATAGTTCTGGTGTACACTTTCTATATATTTAAACTAACTGCTCGCGAGATCCCCCTAATGGGCAATACTGTACACATGCCCCAATACTACTTGTTCTAGACAGGCCTGACTGAGTTCAGTACAAAGTTCCTTCCGGCAGCAAAAGTCTTCGCTAGCATTTGTTGGTGCACATCAAACATTTGTAATCCATCAGGTTATGAAAAGAAGGCAAAAACTGAACATCCACAATGTTTATGAATATGTAACTCGCTGACGGTGCAAACGCCAATCCTTCAAACACGTGGCCACAATGTCCTTGCGTGTGGCGCACTACTCTAATAATGGCAGGTCTTTAAAAGTCACAGTCCTACGCAACAGTTAGTCAATTCTGGGCAGGTGCCCCCTCACCAAAGCAGGCCTCGTCCCTCTGGTACGTTCCGCTGTCGGTGTTCCGGTCTACAGTCTCTTCGCAACTTGCAGTCTCCGGTCCCTTACACAGCCGCACAAGGTGTCGGTAGATGGGCGACTCCAGTCTCTGTGGAGCGAGAGTTGGTCACACGGAAAAGGATCCCTCCTTGGGCTGAGTGATCCTACTTGACAACTGTAGGCCCAGGCTTTAGGCCTAGACACTCCGGCAGCAGGCCTCAATGCAGGTTTCCTGCTTGATAGAAGGCGAAGTCCAGAGAGAGCGAGTGTAGCTCCTCCCTTCCTTTAAGTAATTTCCCCCAGAAGGCTGTGCGAAGATGCAATGCACTCTGGTAGCACAGCTGCACTGTGGGTTCCATAGTCTATTTGTTACCCATGGCAATGGAGTCTCTTTCTCTCTGTACTATAAGTTCCATAATGCACCGTTCCACACAGTTAAACAAAACAGTTGCTGCAATGTCATAAAAGAGACTCTGGAGGGATCTGGGTTCATTCTCAATACAACAACATTATTATAACCACACCATAAAGTGGCACCCCGCTACACTTACATACTTAAATTGTCACTTAAAAAAAATAATAATAAGCTTCTGACAGGTATAAAGTATACATAGAGATATCCCCTCTGCCCAAACATGCTGCCCAAATGTGCTGATTGGTAGAGCTCTTTTGAAGTTTGCCTGCTCTCTGCAACCCCTAATGTGTTCCTGTTGGGCCGTCACTGTGATGGCCAATAGGAATGTGTAGGAGGTGGAAGTGGAAAGTAAGTTTTGACATTACAAGAAAGTACCAAAGCTTTGCCTGGCCATAGCAGCCTGGCAATTAGGCAGGGCAGGGGTCCCCAAAGCTGCTGCAGGTATTTGAAACTAAAGCTAGGTGCTTACAGTTTTTACCTATAAACATCAGTCTTGTTTGTTTCTTTGCATTGTATTTTTCTAATATGGTGATCTATCAAGCCCCAGGAGAATATGCTAGACTGGAGCAAGAACACTGAAGTGCTCTATACGTTGGGAAGGGCCAGAGCCACCTCTATTTTATGAGGGGGCTGATGTCCTTTAACATCCTCTGGATGATGCTGAAGAAGTATTATGAGTCTGTGGTGCCAAGTGCTCTCCTGTATGTGGTTGCATGCTGGGGAAGCAGACTTAGGGTAGCTGACACCAACAGACTCAAACTGATTTGCAAGGCCAGTGATGTTGGATTGAAGTTGGAGTCTTTAACAACAGTGTCCGAGAGGAGAATGGTGTCTAAGGTTGTCGCTTTGGTTACATGACACTTCCTGTTTCTACTCATCGTTTGCATGATACTATTTGTCCCGGATTGGATACAATGCGAGTTGTACCGTGTATTAATAGCTTCCTTTGGCCACTGGTTACTAATATTCACCGTGGTAAAGAGTCTCCTTGCTGAGTGGCGGTTCCAGTTCCATCAGAGGACCACCTGGATCGGTGTGAAACCCAGAGTCTGCTGTCAAGTCGGGGAGCCTACAGGACAGTCTACATTGGGGACCTATCTGATCCAGTTTCCAGATTAACTGATGAGGAGTGCCACTGGGATTTCGTATGCCTATTTGACCTGCCTAAACCACAGGTCTAATGTTCCGGTAAGAATATTCTACCTCTCTTTTTTTACAAGAGTTATGTGATGACCCTTCAGTGCTACATGTTCTTTCTTCACAACACGAAAATTTTCTATGGACACTGTATGGACTCATTATATTGATATTATTTATCACTTTGGTTTGATTGGAGGCCCAAATTATTGGGCTTCATTTCTTCACTTAGCGCTACATCTTCATTCCATGTCTAAGGTACGTTCAATGTTGGACAACTCCTCCCACCCACTCCACAATATGCTGGTCAGTCTGAGGAATACCTTCAGAGATAGATTGTTACAACCAGGATTCACCACAGAGTGACACAGGAAATCATTTATGCCTGTGACCATCAATTGTATAACTCTTCTCTGTGAGTGCTGAATGTGAGGATCTGGTTTATGATCCAGATTTTATGTAGTATTTATATTGTGTTGGCCTTGGGTTAACTATGTGTAATGATTTTTGAGTGATGTTCGAGAAAGTGGCGTAATCTGCATGTTGGTAGTTTGATTTTCTGTTCTTTTTTCAGTAGGTGTTATTCTATGTAGTATTTTAACCACTTGCTTACTGAGCACATAATACCCCCTTCTTGCCCAGGCCAATTTTGAACTTTCAGAGCTGTCACTTTTTGAATGCCAATCATGCGGTCATGCTACACTGTACCCATATGACATTTTTTATCTTTTTTTTTTACACAAATAGAGCTTTCTTTTGATGGTATTTAATCACCACTGGGGTTGTTGTTATTTTTTGCTAAACAAACAAACAAAAAACAGAAAAATTTGAAAAAAAATAAAATAAAAAAATGTTTTCATAGTTTGTTTAAAAAATTTGGAAACAGGTAATTTTTCTCCTTCATTGATGTGCACTGATGTGCACTGATGGGCACTTATTATGCAGCACTGATCAGGAGGCACTGATGAGGCTGCACTGATAGGTGGCACTGATAGTTGGCACTGAAAGGTGGCACTGGTAGGCGACACGGATAGGGGGCACTGGTGGCCACTGGTAGGTGGCACTGGTTAGCAGTACTGATGGGCACTGGTAGGTGGCACTGGTGGGTCCTGGTTAGCAGGAATTGTGTTTACTGAGTTGGACTGATGTCCCTCTTACAGAAGTCGACAATCTGCTTTATTTTTTTCTTCTCGCGCTGTCAACGTGAGGAAAAAAAAGCTGATTACCGGCTTCTGTTTGCATCATGTGATCAGCTGTCATTGGCTGACAGCTGATCACATGGTATAGGGACAGGCTGTTATTGGTTATTTAATTGTTGTGCCTTTTGTGATTTTTGTGTTGTCTTGTCTTGTTGTAGCACTACCCCTGCAGGAGCTGCTGGTTTATTTTGGGCCTGTACTCTGCCTATCAACCCCTGTAATATGTCTCGATTCCCCCTTGGCACAACTGGACAATAAGTACAATAAAGGCTATAGAGGGCCACAATGATATCACACAACAGTAACTGTAATTAAATGTTATTACCTTGTTGTGGTTAGCCTGCCACACAGCTGCAAAAAGACAGAGTCCCACACAAGAAGTAGTTCAACCAAGATGGAATATGTTTACTTGGTAAAGAAATATAGGTTATACATGTGACATTTTACTCAAACAGATCCCTTTTGAGAGTTTACTGACATACACATGAATAACAGTTCCAAGACTTCACTTATGGACTAAGAAGCCTGAATTAACCCAACTTAAGTCAGACCTGAAGAAGTGCACGGTGGATGAATTTCCCACTGCAACGGTATCTACAGTGGGGTACTTCTCCACCAAGTCCAACCCAGCTCAAATAAACAGCACAATGGCAGTGAAATAAATGTAACAATCGATTCACACGTGCATATTCAACAAGCTATCTGGCTCCCCCTGGTGGGCAGCTGCACTGGTACGTGTCCTGCTGTGTCAACCTAGTCAGTGAGATGAACTGGTGATTGATTCTAAAAGTCTCCAGAAATCTTCTCTAGCTTTTGTTGGTGCACTTTAGTATTTGTAATCCAAAGAAAGGGTGAAGAAAGATTAAACAATTAAGATGTGTGGTGAAAAGGGCAAGTAGAATGCTGATCTTTCCCAAAAGCGCTAACTCAATCCTGAATGTAGCGTGTCTGCTTGCGGTACTACAGATACCAGCAAGCGTGAGTAAAAAGTATGGAAGTCACCTTCCTGCGACACAGTTAGTTATGTTGGTGGGCAGGTGCCCTCTCACCACATGAGGTCTTGCCTCGCTGGTATCCTCCGTCAGGGCCCTCTTGGTACACAAACTCCGGACGAGTCACAGGCCCTGGTCCTCCGATTAGTCACTCATGAGGCGCCGTTGTATAAGTGACTCTGGATGCTCAGGGGTGTGGAGATGTCTCTCTCCCGGGTTCCGATCAGCCAGGCTCTAGCGGGGATCCCTCCGACAGACGATCCGGCCTCCCTCACTCTAGGCCCAGGCTTCTCCGGCCTAAGCACCCTCTCAGCAGGCCACTTGGCGCCTTCCTTTTAAATAAGTCCTCCCAGCAGGCAGTGCGTGGCGCCACATTCCTTCACAGCACAGTGGCGTTGTGGGCCTTGTAGTCTATTTCTGACCCAAAGCAATAGATTCTCTGTCTCTCCACACCACAAGGTCCATAATGCATTGTTCTTACCCTAGCTGAACCCAACAACTTGCAGCAGTATGAGACAAACGAACAATGAAAAGAGTTAAGTTCTTATATGCACAAACTGTAGTCCATAAGCTACGTACAAAAGTAACACCTTGCTACACACTCCCCCCACTTCAAATCTTTGGTCCCCAAAGACAGCAGCAGTTTATGACCTGTTACATGCTTTGTTTGGATACACGTGGAGAAAAAAGGGCCAGTTAGTGTGTGAAAGAAATAAGGCAATTCAAAATTTTCAGAAGAACTAGGCAGAGGAACCCCCCACCAGGCTTTGGAAAGGAGGTTGTTTTGCCTACAAGCCACCTTAACAGGAATGGCCCAAACAGATGTGCCAGGGGGTGAGCTGGGGTTGTTCCCCACCAAATGTGTAGTGGAGGGACCAGGCATCTCAGTTGTTCTTTTAGAGGTGAACACAGCCTCCGCAGAGCATTCACCCAATTGATTGTAAGTCAGTCTCTTGGGTGGGTGAATAGCTCTTCTCTCTCTCTCTGCTCATTAGGTGCTAAGGTCTCATGTACACTGGTTCCTCCATGACTTCTTCTTCTTGCTTGGACACATTTGACATTGTCTCTTCCACATCTTCCAGTGCTCCTTCTGTGAGAGGTGGGACATCTTCAGGGTCTTCCAGTTCTCCTTCCGAAAGGGGTAAAACTTCTTCAGGTTCTTCCAATGACAGGGAAACCTGATCATCCTCCAGCTCTTCAGAAAGCATACTGTGAGGTAGACATGTGCAAAAGGAAAAAAATTGTTTCGTTTCGTTTCGTTTTAATTCGTTAATTAATTAATTTCGTTTAGTTAGATTCGTTAAATTTGTTAAATTCGTTTTCGGATTTCGTTTTGTTTTCGACTGAATTCGAAAATCGGTCGCATTCGAAAATATTTCAACCGAATTCGAAAATATTTCTACCGGATTCGAAATTATTTCAACATGATTCGAAATTATTTCAACCGCATTTGAAACTATTTCAACCGGATTCGAAAATATTTTGCGACCCGACTTTGGGTCCACGTATCTCAGGGTCACTTAGTAATAGAAACCCCAAATTTGGAGATGTTATAGTGCTAGTTCTACTGTGTTTGCATACCAAATTTGGGGTTTCTAGCTACAAGTGGCCCCGAGATATGTGGCCCTAAATTCGGGTCGCAAAATGTCATTCTCTGCTGCAGAAAAGTGTTTGACATTTTGCGACCCGAATTTGGGTCCACGTATCTCGGGGTCACTTAGTGATAGAAACCCCAAATTTTGTGTGCAAACACAGGAGAACTAGCACTAAAACATCCCCAAATTTGGGGTTTCTATCGCCAACTAACCCCGAGATATGTGGACCCAAAGTCGGGTCGCAAAATATTTTTGAATCCGGTTGAAATAGTTTCAAATGCGGTTGAAATAGTTTTAAATGCGGTTGAAATAATTTCGAATCATGTTGATACTATTTAAAGCGGATTCGAAAATATTTTGCGACCCGACTTTGAAAAAAAAAATGAAATTGATTCTAACAGTCTGCAGGAGATCTGCAAAAAAAAAAGAAGTGAAATGGCTGTTAATAGTCTACAGGAGATCTGCTAAAAAAGAAATAGATGCTAATAGTCTGCAGGAGACCTGGTGAGAAAACTAAATAGATACTAATAGTCTGCAGGAGATCTGCAAAAAAAATAAAAATAAATGCTAATAGTCTGCAGGAGATCTTATGTAAAAAATAGTAATCTGCAAAAAAAAATTAAACATGAAATAGATAGTATCTATATTCTATTCTATTCTATTGTTTTTCTAGTGTATTCTCTATTTCTATTCTAATCTATTCTATCCAAAGTTAAAATTAATTAATTACATTTTTTTTAATTCCTACTATTCAAAATTCAAATGTATTCTATTCGAAATTCGAATTTCATAAGATGGTTGCATATTCTTTCTATTTTATTCTATTAAATTATATATTTTTTTCTATTCTGTTCTAATCTTTTCTATTTGAATTATACATTTTGGAAGATGGTTAGTTACTTACTTATATACATCTGTCACATAAAATAAAGATGTGAAATGGCTGTCATGGATGTAGATCGCAAGGCAAGTACATATGCTGTATGTCATTGTCCGAGTGCCACGTGACCGGCCACGTGACCAAGTTGTGGATTGTCCACTTGCCACGTCACCTGCCACAAGTTATGGGGTTCCTAGCACCAAGTGACCCCCAGATAGGGGCGATCTGTCAAGTGCTTTTCTGCAGCAGAGAATTAAATTTTGTGACCCGACTTTGAGGCCACGTATCTCGGGGCCACTTATAGCTAGAAATCCCAAAATATTTGGTATGTAAACACATTACAACTGGCACTACAATAACCCCAAATTTGGGGTTTCTATCACCAAGTAACCCCGTTGTAATGCTAGTTCTACTGTGTTTGCATACCAAATTTGGGGTTTCTAGCTATAAGTGCCCCCGAGATACGTGGCCCCAAAGTCGGGTCACAAAATGTCATTATCTGCTGCAGAAAAGTACTTGAAATATCGCCCATATCTGGGGGTCACTTGGTGCTAGGAGCCCCATAACTTGTGGCAGGTGACGTGGCAAGTAGACAATCCACAACTAGGTCACGTGGCAGGTCACGTGGCACTCGTGGCCGTTCACGTGGCACTCATGGCAGGTCACGTGGCACTCGTGGCCGGTGTCGTGGCACTCGTGGCCGGTGTCGTGGCACTCGTGGCAGGTGTTGTGGTAAGTGGACAATGACATACAGCATATGTACTTGCCTTGCGATCGACATCCGTGACAGCCATTTCACATCTTTTTTTTTTATGTGACACATGTATATAAGTAAGTAAATAACCTTCTTCCAAAATTTATAATTCAAATAGAAAAGATTAGAACAGAATAGAAAAAAAATATAATTTAGAAGAATAAAATAGAAAGAATATACAACCATCTTCTGAAATTCGAATTTCGAATAGAATAAATTTGAATTTCGAATAGTATGAATTCAAATTTTTTAATTAATTAATTAATTTTAACTTTGGATAGAAAAGATTATAATAAAATAGAAAATAGACTAGAAAAACAATAACCCCAAATTTGGGGTTTCTATCACCAAGTAACCCCAAGATACATGGACCCAAATTCGGGTCACAAAATATTTTCGAATCCGGTTGAAATAGTTTCAAATGCAGTTGAAATAATTTCGAATCATGTTGATACTATTTCAACCAGATTCGAAAATATTTTGCGACCCGACTTTGGGTCCATGTATTTTGGGGTTACTTGGTGATAGAAACCCAAAATTTGGAGATGTTGTAGTGCTAGTTCTTCTGTGTTTGCATACCAAATTTGGGGTTTCTATCACTAAGTGACCCCGAGATACGTGGACCCAAATTCGGGTCGCAAAATGTCAAGCACTTTACTGGAGCAGAGAATGACATTTTGCGACCCGATTTTGGGGCCACATATCTCGGGGCCACTTGTAGCTAGAAACCCCAAATTTTGTATGCAAACACAGTAGAACTAGCACTACAAGATCTCCAAATTTTGGGTTTCTATCACCAAGTAACCCCAAAATACCTGGACCCAAAGTCGGGTCGCAAAATATTTTCGAATCCGGTTGAAATAGTATCAACATGATTCGAAATTATTTCAACTGCATTTGAAACTATTTCAACCGGATTCGAAAATATTTTGTGACCCGAATTTGGGTCCATGTATCTCGGGGTTACTTGGTGATAGAAACCCCAAATTTGGGGTTATTGTTTTTCTAGTCTATTTTCTATTTTATTATAATCTTTTCTATCCAAAGTTAAAATTAATTAAATAATTAAAAAATTTGAATTCATACTATTCGAAATTCAAATTTATTCTATTCGAAATTCGAATTTCAGAAGATGGTTGTATATTCTTTCTATTTTATTCTTCTAAATTATATTTTTTTTCTATTCTGTTCTAATCTTTTCTATTTGAATTATAAATTTTGGAAGAAGGTTATTTACTTACTTATATACATGTGTCACATAAAAAAAAAAGATGTGAAATGGCTGTCACGGATGTCGATCGCAAGGCAAGTACATATGCTGTATGTCATTGTCCACTTACCACAACACCTGCCATGAGTGCCACGACACCGGCCACGAGTGCCATGACACGGGCCACGAGTGCCACGTGACCTGCCACGAGTGCCACGTGAACGGCCACGAGTGCCACGTGACCTGCCACGTGACCTAGTTGTGGATTGTCTACTTGCCACGTCACCTGCCACAAGTTATGGGGCTCCTGGCACCAAGTGACCCCCAGATATGGGCGATATTTCAAGTACTTTTCTGCAGCAGAGAATGACATTTTGTGACCCGACTTTGGGGCCACGTATCTCTGGGCCACTTATAGCTAGAAACCCCAAATTTGGTATGCAAACACAGTAGAACTAGCATTACAACGGGGTTACTTGGTGATAGAAACCCCAAATTTGGGGTTATTGTAGTGCCAGTTGTAATGTGTTTACATACCAAATATTTTGGGATTTCTAGCTATAAGTGGCCCCGAGATACGTGGCCTCAAAGTCGGGTCACAAAATTTAATTCTCTGCTGCAGAAAAGCACTTGACAGATCGCCCCTATCTGGGGGTCACTTGGTGCTAGGAACCCCATAACTTGTGGCAGGTGACGTGGCAAGTGGACAATCCACAACTTGGTCACGTGGCACTCATGGCAGGTGTTGTGGTAAGTGGACAATGACATACAGCATATGTACTTGCCTTGCGATCGACATCCGTGACAGCCATTTCACATCTTTTTTTTTTATGTGACAGATGTATATAAGTAAGTAAATAACCTTCTTCCAAAATTTATAATTCAAATAGAAAAGATTAGAACAGAATAGAAAAAAAATATAATTTAAAAGAATAAAATAGAAAGAATATACAACCATCTTCTGAAATTCGAATTTCGAATAGAATAAATTTGAATTTCGAATAGTATGAATTCAAATTTTTTAATTAATTAATTAATTTTAACTTTGGATAGAAAAGATTATAATAAAATAGAAAATAGACTAGAAAAACAATAACCCCAAATTTGGGGTTTCTATCACCAAGTAACCCCGAGATACATGGACCCAAATTCGGGTCACAAAATATTTTCGAATCCGGTTGAAATAGTTTCAAATAATTTCGAATCATGTTGATACTATTTCAACCGGATTCGAAAATATTTTGCGACCCGACTTTGGGTCCATGTATTTTGGGGTTACTTGGTGATAGAAACCCAAAATTTGGAGATGTTGTAGTGCTAGTTCTACTGTGTTTGCATACCAAATTTGGGGTTTCTAGCTACAAGTGGCCCCGAGATATGTGGCCCCAAAATCGGGTCGCAAAATGTCATTCTCTGCTCCAGTAAAGTGCTTGACATTTTGCGACCCGAATTGGGTCCACGTATCTCGGGGTCACTGAGTGATAGAAACACCAAATTTGGTATGCAAACACAGAAGAACTAGCCCTACAACATCTCCAAATTTGGGGTTTCTATCACCAAGGAACCCCGAGATACATGGACCCAAAGTCGGGTCAAAAATATTTTTAGATTCGAAAAAATTCGGATTCGGTTAAATTCGTTAGTATTGTAATTCGGTAATTCGGATGCATCCGAATGTCCGAATAATGAAAAATTCGTCCGAATTTCGATTCGGAACGAAACGAAATGCACATGTCTACTGTGAGGCACAAACTCAGGAGCCTCTGGCCTGAGAGTCCCAATGTCGAACACTTCAGGTAGGGATAATGAAGAGGTTGTGGGTTCTTCTAACAGTTGAGATGATCACAACCATTCCACCGCCTCATCTTCAGTATCTTCCTCCTCCATATCTTGAGGTACAGACTGTGACCTAGTGACAGGCCGAGACCCTTGAGAGGTTGAGGGAGTTTTCTGTGAATCTGACATTGGTGGCAGGCAAACTGCCTCTCAGAGGGCTAGCAGGTGATGCCGATGCCAAGTCTTTAGTGGGCCTACAGTCCCTTCAGGCCGGATTTGCTAAACTGGGAGCCTGGTAGTTGCTTGCAGATGACATAAGGCTGTGACTTCCAGCATTCAGCCAATTTGTGTTTTCCAGGGATGCCCAGATTTCTCAACAGTACTCTATCACCTGACTGCAGGTCCTGCACTCTGACTTTAAGATCAAAGTACCTTTTGTTCCTTAGTCCACTCCTGTCCGAGGTAGCTTGGGCCTGGTCATAGGCGGTCTTTAGACTTTTCCACAGCCGATCAACATACCCTCTGTGGAAGGTTGCTGAGGTGTGATCCAAAGATGTTCCAAAAGCCAGATCTACTGGTAGTCGAGCCTCTCGCCCGAACATTAGTCGATAAGGAGAGTATCCTGTAGCATCATTTGCAGTATTGTTATAGGCATGAACAATGACAGCTACATGTTTACTCCAATGTTGCTTCTTCTCTGAACTCAAAGTGCCAAGCATGTTAATAAGAGTTTGGTTAAACCTTTCAGGTTGAGCATCCTCTTGTGGGTGATAAAGAGTGGTTCTGGACTAGTGATGAGCCGAACACCCCCGGGTTCGGTTCGCACCAGAACCCGCGAACGGACCGAAAGTTCGTACGAACATTAGAACCCTATTAAATACAATGGATGCGAACGTTCGGATTCTAAAGTGCTAATTATAACAACTATTATGCATGTTATTGTCCTAAAAAGGGTTTGGGAACCCGGGTTCTGCACCAGGGGACATGTATCAATGCAAAAAGAAGTTTTAAAAACGGTCGTTTTTCGGGAGCAGTCATTTTAATGATGCATAAAGTGAAAAAAAAAAGTCAAATATTCCTTTAAATATCGTACCTGGGGGGTGTCTAAAGTATGCCTGTGAAGTGCCACGTGTTTCCCGTGTTTAGAACTGTCCCTGCACAAAATGACACTTCTAAAGGAAAAAAAAGCCATTTAAAACTGCTTGCGGCTTTAATGTAATGTCTGGTCCCGGTAATATGGATGAAAATCTTTAAGAAAAATGGCATAGCTACCCCATGACCCCCCCCCCCCCCTACCCCAGCCCATTACCAGCCCCTTTGGGTCTTGTATGGATATTAAGGGGAACCCCGCACATAAAATAAAAAAGGCCCTATATACTCTGAACAGCCGTATACAGGCGGTGCATACAAGACAGGGACTGTAGGTTTGTTCTTATGTAGAATGTGTTTGTAATTTTGAACAGGTACATTGTTGAAGTGTAGCTCCAGCCCAAAAATCTATTTTTAAACTTTTTGGAAAACATAGGTAAGGGTTATCACCCCTGTAACATTTGTTTTGCTGTCTGTGCCCCTGTTCAGAACATTTCACCTCACTTTCCGTCCCAATGACAACTGTTTTTGAAATGTGGTGTTTTTCTTGAAACAAGGATTGCTGATAAAGCATCAGTACAGAGGAGACACCTTTCTCCCATATTTATTCTTACAGGAGAGAATTTTCCTTCCTAGTGGTAGATTTCCTCTCTCTTCCTGTTGTCTTCTTGCGTTTGCAAGTAGGAGTCGTTTGTAAGTTGGATGTTTGAAAGTAGGGACCTGCCGTATATACTCTGCAGAAATAGGCCCCTTAGTTGTTGGTGTTGGCACAACACTGTAAGCACTCACAGTTACTCTTGGTTAGTGCTGGAACGCCCTGCTGTCAACTATTATATCAGAAATTTTAATTACATATAATTGTTGAACAGTGGTAGTAAAAATTGGGCCTTTGATGGTGGTGCTGGTGCCACAACACTGTAAGCCCTGACAGTTACTCTTGGTGGGTGCAGCAATGGGCCCTGCTGTGAATTATTAGATCAAGAATTGTAATTGCATGCCCCTGTTGAACAGCGGCTGAAAAATTGGGCCTTAGGCACTGGTGGCACAACACTACAACCCCTCACAGATACTGTACTTGGAGCACAGCAATGAGCCCTGTTGCAAAGTATTGCTTCAAAAATTGTAATGACACGCCCCTGTTAAACAGGGGCTGAAAAATTGGGCCTTAGGCACTGGTGGCACAACACTACAACCCCTCACAGATACTGTACTTGGAGCACAGCAATGAGCCCTGTTGCAAAGTATTGCTTCAAAAATTGTAATGACACGCCCCTGTTAAACAGGGGCTGAAAAATTGGGCCTTAGGCACTGGTGGCACAACACTACAACCCCTCACAGATACTGTACTTGGAGCACAGCAATGAGCCCTGTTGCAAAGTATTGCTTCAAAAATTGTAATTACACGCCCCTGTAAAACAGGGGCTGAAAAATTGGGCCTTAGCCACTGGTGGCGGCACCCATAAACAAAAATGATCTTCCAAGCTATCATCATCAATCGTATCATTGAGGAGGAGGAGGAGGATAGCCAGTCAACATAACAGCACAGGCAATCAGCATCAGCATCAGTCTTGAAGGGATGTGACATGTTAAAATCAATTAGTCTGTTATATCAGCATCAGGTGTGTGGTAGCTGGTGGTGATCCAAGACTGGTTCATCTTGATGAAAGTCAGTCGATCAACCGAGTCGGTGGACAGGCGCACCCTGTGATCCGTGACAAATCCTCCAGCAGCACTGAATGTGCGTTCCGAAAGAACGCTGGATGCAGGACAGGCCAGTAGCTCAATTGCATACTGTGCAAGCTCTGGCCAGTGATCCATCCTCAAGACCCAGTAAGCCAGAGGATTTTCGGTGGGGAAGGTGTCCAAGTCTGACCTTGCCCCTAGATATTCCTGCACCATGTTTATCAGACGCTGGCGATGGTTGCTGGAACCGATCATACTTTGGGGCTGCGGACTAAAGAATTGTCTGAACGCATCGGTCAGACGGCCACCTTCCCCACCGCTCCTTCTTTGACTGGCCGAAGCCTCAGCAACTCGTTGTTCAGGACCAGGAGTTTGTAACCTCCCAGTCTCTGGGAACGCGTTGCACAGACCTTTCTGCAAGGCCTCCCGGAGTTGTCTCATCCTCTGCTCCCTCTGCGAAGGTAACATAAGGTCCGCAACCTTACCCTTGTACCGTGGATCAAGGAGAGTGGCCAGCCAGTAATGGTCCCTCTCCTTGATCCGAAGAATACGAGGATCCTTCCGCAGACTTTGCAGGATCAGGGAGGCCATGCAGTGTAGGTGTGCTGAGGCATTCGCTCCGGAGTCCTCTGGGTCACTAAGGACGACATGATCCGCAGCCACCTCCTCCCAGCCACGTACAAGTCCACTGGTTTCTTGGGACTGTAAATCATCCCTAAAAGACTGCTGCTGATGATGCTGAGTGCCAGCCTCCACCTCCATGCTGACACAATCCTCCTCCTCCTCCTCCTCCTCCTCTTCCTGTGCGATGGGTGGGATAGAAGGAACACTGTCTGGGTAAAGGGGGCCTTGAGAGGCAAGGAAGTCCTCCTCTTCCTGCCTCTGTTCTGCCTCAAGTGCCCTGTCCATTATTCCACGCAGCGTGTGCTCCAACAGGTGGACAAGAGGTACAGTGTCACTGATGCATGCACTGTCACTGCTCACCATCCTCGTGGCCTCCTCAAATGGTGCCAGGACAGTGCATGCATCCCTGATCATGCCCCACTGGCGTGGAGAAAAAAAACCAAGCTCCCCTGACCCTGTCCTGGTGCCGTAGTCGCACAGGTACTCATTGATGGCCCTCTGCTGCGTGTGCAGCCGCTGCAGCATGGCCAACGTTGAGTTCCACCTGGTGGGCATGTCACATATAAGGCGGTTCTTGGGCAGGTTCAACTCCTTTTGCAGCTCAGCCAGGCGAGCACTGGCATTATAAGATCTGCGGAAATGCACACAGACTTTCCTGGCCTGCCTCAGGACATCCTGTAAGCCCGGGTACCTGCCCAAGAACCGCTGCACCACCAGGTTAAGGACGTGAGCCACACAGGGCACATGGGTCAGTTGTCCCTGTCGGAGGGCGGAGAGGAGGTTGGTGCCATTGTCGCAAACCACCATTCCTGGCTTAAGCTGGCGTGGCGTCAACCACCTCTCGGCCTGGCCCTGCAGAGCAGACAGGACCTCTGCCCCAGTGTGGCTTCTGTCCCCCAAACACACCAGCACAAGCACGGCATGGCATCTTTTTGCCTGCGTACTTGCGTAGCCCCGTGAACGGCTACGGAGCACCGCTGGTTCATAGGACAAACCACAGGAAGAGGCCATGGAGGAAGAAGAAGAGGAGGGGGTGGAGGAGAGAGGTGTGTCACAACCAGTAGTAGCATTTTGGAGGCGTGGCGGTGGAACAACCTCCAACACTACTGCACCTTGTCCTGCATCCTTCCCAGCTGCCAAAAGAGTGACCCAATGGGCCGTGAAAGAAAGGTAACGTCCCTGTCCATGCCTGCTGGACCATGAGTCAGCGGTAATATGCACCTTACCGCTGACCGCCCTGTCCAGCGAGGCCAAGACATTGCCTTCCACATGCCGGTAGAGAGCCGGAATAGCCTTCCGTGAGAAAAAGTGGCGTTTGGGAACCTGCCACTGAGGAACCGCACATTGCACAAACTCACGGAAGGGGGCCGAGTCTACCAACTGAAAAGGCAGCAGTTGAAGCGCTAGCAATTTAGCCAAGCTAGCATTCAACCGCTGGGCATGTGGATGGCTGGGAGTGAACTTCTTTCGACGGTCCAGCAGCTGGGGCAGGGAAATTTGCCTGCTAGAATCGGACGTCGGTGTACTGCTAGCAGAGTGGCCGCAAGTACTTGGCTGTGACACACCTAATTCTACACCTTCATTCCTCTCAGTGCATGTTTCAGAGAGGACTGAAGTTATAGTGGGGTTGGAGATCCCAGCTGATGCGGTGCAAGGAGAGGTCCGCTTTGTTCTTTGGTGTGGGTCTTTGAGGTAGGCTTGCCAACGAGCTGCATGGCAGGTCAACATATGTCTGGTCAGGCATGTGGTACCCAAGCGGCTGATGTTTTGGCCACGCGATATACGCTTGAGACATATGTTGCAAACAGCAGCTGTGCGATCTGATGCACTAGCCTCAAAAAAGGCCCACACCAAGGAACTTTTTGAATGACGGGCAGAGGCAGCGCCCTGCACAGGCGGAGCTCTGCGGTGTGATTCCGTCGGTGTACTGCCCTTACGCTGGCCACCAAAGGGCATCCTGCCTCGTTGGAGATGTGCCTCCTCCTCATCCTCCTCCTCCTCCTCTCTCCTATTAGGCACCCACGTGGAGTCAGTGACCTCATCATCCCCTCCCTCCTCATCACTGGAGCCAATCTAGCAGTATGCTGCAGCTGCTGGAACATGACTGCCAGATTGGTGTCCTTCTTGAGCATCCCCTCTGTCTGCTCTCACGCTACTGCCTTCCTGTAGCTGGGTTTCATCATCAGACCCTTCGAAACGCTGGGCATCCTCCTGGAGCATGTACCCAACACTGTGCTCAAACAGTTCGGGGGACTCCTCAGGAGGAGGACATGGTGGGTCTAGGGAAGGAGTGACTGATGATGAGTCTGACATTGATACCAGGGAAGAGGACGCTTTGGCAGCTGCTTTGCCAGTACCCTGAGCCTGGGTGAGAGAGGATGAGGAGGAGGAGGAGGAGGGCTTGGTCATCCACTCTACCAAGTCTTCGGCATGATGTGGCTCAACATGTCCAGCTGCCGAAAAGAAGGACAAGCGTGTCCCATGGCCATGTGCTGATGACAATGCACCGCGTCCACGACCAGCACTGTTGCCCCCAGACACAGAGCCTGCTTGCCCTCTTTTATTGCCTCCTGACTGTCTGCCTCTCCTTGTTTGCCTTCCAGACATTCTAATAGATGGCCTGCAGGGAGATGGGAAAAAAGCAATAAGGGCTACCTTCAGGTGTCCTTCTCTGTCCCTTTACTTAAGGATTTCTAAATATGGTTGAGGATGATTGCTTTTGCACAGAATAGCACAACGACAATTTCCCTGACTGTCCAAAAAACAAGGATTTCAAAGATGGTTGATGAGGAATGCTTTAGCACACTATAGCACAAGGAGAATTCCCCTCACTTTCCTTCTTTGTCCCTAGAAACAAGGACTCGCACAGTGAAAGAAACTGACACTCTCCCTACCTAGAGTTTTCTGTCCCTAGAAAAAATGTTTTTTTAAAGCACACTATAGCACAAGGAGAATTCCCCTCACTTTCCTTCTTTGTCCCTAGAAACAAGGACTCGCACAGTGAAAGAAACTGACACTCTCCCTACCTAGAGTTTTCTGTCCCTAGAAAAAATGTTTTTTTAAAGCACACTATAGCACAAGGAGAATTCCCCTCACTTTCCTTCTTTGTCCCTAGAAACAAGGACTCGCACAGTGAAAGAAACTGACACTCTCCCTACCTAGAGTTTTCTGTCCCTAGAAAAAATGTTTTTTTAAAGCACACTATAGCACAAGGAGAATTCCCCTCACTTTCCTTCTTTGTCCCTAGAAACAAGGACTCGCACAGTGAAAGAAACTGACACTCTCCCTACCTAGAGTTTTCTGTCCCTAGAAAAAATGTTTTTTTAAAGCACACTATAGCACAAGGAGAATTCCCCTCACTTTCCTTCTTTGTCCCTAGAAACAAGGACTCGCACAGTGAAAGAAACTGACACTCTCCCTACCTAGAGTTTTCTGTCCCTAGAAAAAATGTTTTTTTAAAGCACACTATAGCACAAGGAGAATTCCCCTCACTTTCCTTCTTTGTCCCTAGAAACAAGGACTCGCACAGTGAAAGAAACTGACACTCTCCCTACCTAGAGTTTTCTGTCCCTAGAAAAAATGTTTTTTTAAAGCACACTATAGCACAAGGAGAATTCCCCTCACTTTCCTTCTTTGTCCCTAGAAACAAGGACTCGCACAGTGAAAGAAACTGACACTCTCCCTACCTAGAGTTTTCTGTCCCTAGAAAAAATGTTTTTTTAAAGCACACTATAGCACAAGGAGAATTCCCCTCACTTTCCTTCTTTGTCCCTAGAAACAAGGACTCGCACAGTAAAACACACTGACACTCTCCCTACCTATCCTTCTCTTTCCCTAAACTAAAGGAATCCAGGTTAAGCAAGAAAGAAAGAAATGTCACTGTCCCTGCCTATGCTTGTCTTTCCCTGCTCCGGAACACACTACACTAGGCCGCCGTGCTGGCGGCCTTTTATAGTGTGGGGCGTGTACTAAACACCCTCAGCAATAATTGGCCACAGGCATCCTGCCTGTGGCCAATCATTGCTCTCCTCGCTGCCGGCGCTGTGATTGGCCAAGCATGCGGGGTCACAGTGCATGCTTGGCCAATCACAGCGCCTGGATGACACTGCGATGGCGTAGTGCATTGTGGGCCTTTCGCGTCACTCGAATTTGGCGCGAACGGCCCAAATCGTTCGATCTTCGTCGAACGATCGAACAGCCGATGTTCGAGTCGAACGTATGTTCGACTCGAACACGAAGCTCATCCCTATTCTGGACTTTTTGATGCCTAACAGGTCCAAAAGTCTTTTAATAAGGCTGCTTTCAAAGTCTCTTCCTTGATCCGAGTGGATACGCTGGGGCAAACCATAGTGAACAAAGAACTTCTCTACCAAGAACTTGGCCACTGTTGATGCTTGCTGATCCTTCATTGGGAAAGCTTGGGCATATCTTGTAAAGTGATCAGTCACCACCAGAATGTTTCCCTGTCCACTCAGATTCGGCTCCAGGCAAAGAAAGTCAATGCACACCAGCTCCATGGGTCCTTGACTCTGAAGATGGCCCATTGGGGCAGCTCGGGAAGGCAGGGTCTTCCTTTGGATGCATCGAATGCAAGAGTGGCAGTAACCCTCAACTTCAGCCCGCATGCAGGGCCAGTAGAAGCGATCTCTTACCAACTGGAAAGTTCTTTCAGGCCCTAAGTGGCCATGATTATCATGAAGGGCCGTCAACACTGTCTCTCTGTGTTTTCTGGGTAAGAACAACTGCCATTTTTCCTCCAGACCATCAGAGGGGCCCCTTCGGTATACCACCCCTTGATGAAACTGCAACCGATCCCACTCCCTATGTAGCAGACAAGCCTCCTTTGGGGAGTCAGTAAGGAGCATGTCAGAACACCGATTCTCCAGAGCCTTCAATGCTAAATTCCCCAGGGGGTCTTCCAACTGGTCCCTTCTCAGGTCATTCTTGGACAGCTTGGGTAGGCCCTCATCTCCAACTTGAGTCACATTACAGTAACATTTGGGTACTCCAGCAGCAGAAACTCCAATCTCTTCGTCCCTAGATCCTCCTGCAGCCTGACGTTCAGCTCCCTGGTACAGGGCTCGTACCCCTTCTGGGGTCAGCCGAGTCAACTCTTCTGAGGGGTCACTGGGGCCATGAGGCCTTCTTGAGAGGGCGTCCGCATCCCTGTTCCTAACTCCAGGTCGATATTTCAGACTAAAGGTAAAACCCGAGAGGGCGGCCAACCACCGATGTCCTCTGGCATCCAGCTTGGCTGTAGTGAGGAGGTAGGTGAGTGGATTGTTGTCAGTCTTCACTACGAACTCGGCCCCGTAGAGTTAGTCCCTCAACTTATCCACTACAGCCCATTTTAAGGCCAGAAACTCAAGCTTATGCGTTGGATAGTTTCTCTCAGCAGAGATCAAACTCCTACTCACATAGGCAACGGGCTGTAAGTGACCATCATGTTCCTGGTATAGCACTCCACCCAGCCCATCTCAGGTGGCATCAACGCACAATTCGTATGGTTTGGTGGTGTCAGCATAGGCCAAGACTGGGGCAGTGGTCAGGCTCCTCTTCAGCTGAGTGAAAGCCTCCTTACACTCTAAAGTCCACTGGTCCAGAATGGATTCTTTGGGTCTTCTAGGCCCTACTGTGGGCTTCACAGGTTTTAGTGGCTTTGGGCCATCGTCCTCTCCTTCACTCCTCAAGTAGTTCATTGAGCGGGCGGGTTATCTTGGCAGACCCTTCTACAAATCTTCTAATAGTAAGAGCAGAATCCCAGAAATGACCGAAGCTCAGTCACATTGGTAGGCCTTGGCCAGGAGGTGAGGGCATCCAGCTTCTCTGGGTCTGTAGCTATCCCTTCAGCAGACACAATATGGCCAAGATAGTGGACCGAGGGCTTGTAGAACTGGCACTTCTCCATGGAGAGCTTTAAGCCTTCTTCATGAAGTCTCTTCAGGACTATCTCCAACCGCTCTTCATGCTCTTCCAGTTGTCTACCGAACACTATGATTTCGTCCAAGTACACCAGCACTTCTATCAAGTTCATATCGCCCACTGTTTTCTCCATTAGCCTTTGGAAAGTGTCCGGGGCTCCTGATAACCCTTGGGGCATGCGGTCAAACTCAAAGAACCTCACTGGGGTAATGAAGGCAGTTTTCTCTATATCCTCCGTATGCATGGGGATCCGATAGTATCCACTCTTCAGGTCCATCACACTGAACCATTTTGCTCCTGACAGGCTCTGCAGAGCATCTTCTATCCAGGGGGTGGTGTATTGGTCAGGAATGGTTCTTCTGTTTAGTGTTCGGTAGTCAATGCACAGCCTCAATGAACCATTTTTTTTGTACCACCACTATTGGGGAGGCGTAAGGGCTCCTGGATTCTCTGATGATCCCCGCCCTTTTTAGTTCCGCTAGTTGTTCATGTAGGGACCCGTCGGACCCTTTCCCTGAATGGTTTATCCTCCTGCAAGCGGATCTTGTGGGTGGTACTCTTCGCACACCCTACATCAAATTTGTTCTTGGAGAATGCAGTCTGCCATCGGGCGATCTGGGCCCTAGCCCTTTCTCTCCATACTGGTGGAAGGGCTGTGTTTTCTGGGTAGAACTTCGCCACTTGGATCTCTCCATTCTCCTCCTTCTTCAAGTCAGATGGCGAGACTGGGGTAGCGGTGCTTACTTGGCCCAACAGCATTCTAGCTGGTACCTTCACTGGTAAAGTGGTTGTGTTGCGAACGCTCACCGAGACCTTCCCATGATTCCTCTGTAGGGCCTTCAATAGAACAACTTCGGGGATTATTTCTATCCCCCTTTTTCCTTCCGTTGGTCCGTTTCAAGGATAATAAAGGGGCCTGGTTGCTTCCACGTAAGCTTGACAGACGCTCTCAGACAAGTCACTTCCCCGGGTTGTAGTATTCTTTCTCCCCTGTCCAAATGCCAGATTTTGCCTACCCCTTCTGTGGGAGCTTTCTGTTCTAACACTAGGCGCTGGGAGGCTTGTTTCAGTAGGGGGTGCATGCCTGCAGTTGAAGTGCCCCGCTCTTGGGCTAGAGGTGTCAACAGTCTCCTGACTAGGTCAGTGTTGGTCCCTATGATGAGGGAACTTTTACCAGCCCCTGGCGGGCGAGGGCAGACCACTGCCAAAGTGTCAAAAGTCTCTGTTTCTCCAGCCACAGAGGGGTCAAAGGTTAGTTTGATTGGTAGGTAACCATCATAGGGGAAGTTTTTGGTTCCAATGCCCCACATCTCCAGTTCTTCCTACTTCTGCAAAGGCAAGTGTTTAAGGTGCTTATCATAGAAGTCTCTATACAGGAGAGTCACTTGAGCTCCAGTATCCAGGAGGGCCTTGGTGTAAATCCCTTCAACTTGGATTGAGACTACTGGGGAGGGCCACACTAACTTGACAGGGAACTTTCTGAGAGGGCCCCACTTGACTGGTTCAGTGGTTTGTAGCCTTAATTCCTTTCTTTTAGAATTTTGGCTGGATTTCAACCCCTGTTGGGTCGGGTGGTGTGCACTGACTCTACGCTGCCGGGCGGGTTGAGTTAAGGATCGGGGGGCATTAGCTCACTCAGAGGCAACAACTGGAGCCCTAGGCGAGGGTTGGGACTCCCTGAGTTGACTCCTCGCGTCGCCAAATTTCATGGCGTTAGCTGAAACTGGTGGGCACCCGGTTGACTCCTTCACTGGGGCCCTCTGGAGTTTTCCGCCAGCTTGCGGTACTGGGCTGCAGCTTTCTCCGGACTTGGGCATACTTCCTGATAATGTCCAACTCCCCCACAGTTGAAGCAGGTCATCAGCTTCCTTGGTCTCTGTACTTAAGCAACATTAGAGCAGAGAGACTTCTTGGGCTCTTCTGGAGAGTTTCCACTGGGCAGACCAGCTGGCTTGTTGGTCAGTATGGACATCATCTCTATTAGTTGAGATACTTGAGTCTTTAGAAGTTCAACCTGGGGGTCACTATCATCAGCATTGATCACTCTGACTCCGGCAGCAGATTCAGGTTTCTGACTCTTCTTTTTGCTATAAAACATGACTTCTTCCTCCATGACAATCCCGATCAAGTCTGGATATTTCAAGATACCCCCATCTTGCTGGGTCCTCAACAGAAGGGTAATGGGGTCTAAAGGTTCAGCCCCTCTCAAAACCTGTTTTGCTCGGATCTTGTCCACATCCCGAGGGTCTAACCCCTTTTTCAACAGGATCTGATGTATGCTCTTGTCCAGGCGCCTCATGTACTCTGAAAGATTCTCTTCTTCTCTCTGATAAGAGTGTTCCATTTGGTAGATGAGGTCATCGGCTTTCTCAGTGCAGACAAATACATCCTGCAAGATACTCAGGTAGTCTTGGGCAGTACAGTCCTTCTTGCAAAGCTTCAAGTTGCGAATGGCTTCCAGGGCAGGTCCCTTCAGACTCTCCGTGATCCTTTGTTTCTTTTGAGGCTCCGGTATGTCCCATTCATCCAGGGCTTGAGTAGCCTGGTCCAGCCATTCTTCAAAGATGTCTTCCGATGAAGGTACTGGCTGCTTCCCTGTGAAGACCCTGAGCTTCCTGTAGCCTGCAGCTGAGAATGCTTGGGGATTCTTTTGACACTTTTTGACAAATTCCCCAAGGACAGCACAGAGTTCGGGCCCAATGGTGGCCAGAGGTGACTTGGCAGAAACTTCTGGTTTGCTAGAGTCAGCTTGACTGGATGAGGAAGGACCTTCTTTGGGTGCCTCTGGATGTATCACATTAAGTTCCCCCTTGTTGGCCAACTTTACACTTGGACCCTTGAAGTGTTTGGGAATTTCCTGTTTCCACTCGATCAATGCATACGTATGTGGTGTTCCTGTGTCTGTTTTTACAGCAATCACCCATGCCTTAATGTCTGGGGACAATGTCTTCATGGCTTGACTTAACTGTTCTTCACCCCAGGACTCTCCTGGAATTTCAAGCACTATTCTGAGCTCTGAGCGGGCATTTTCTTCCTTGCACCACGCTATGGCAGCGGCAGAATCCATTGTTGGTGCCTGTAGAGGTTCTGTCTGGGGGGGGGGGGGCGGTTTAGGTTGCAGAGTCACAGAAATCCCGGACGAGCCCTCACGTGTAGAACTACCCCCGCAGGAGCTGCTGGTTTAATTTTGGGCCTGTACGCTGCCTATCAACCCCTGTAATATGGCTCGATTCCCCCTTGGCACAACTGGACAATAATAACAATAATGTGATTGTGGACCCCTAAAGACTATAGAGGGCCACAATGATATCACACAACAGTAACTGTAATTAAATGTTATTACCTTGTTGTGGTTAGCCTGCCACACAGCTGCAAAAAGACAGAGTCCCACACAAGAAGTAGTTCAACCAAGATGGAATATGTTTACTTGGTAAAGAAATATAGGTTATACATGTGACATTTTACTCAAACAGATCCCTTTTGAGAGTTTACTGACATACACATGAATAACAGTTCCAAGACTTCACTTATGGACTAAGAAGCCTGAATTAACCTAACTTTAGAGTCAGACCTGAAGAAGTGCACGGTGGAAGAATCTCCCACTGCAACGGTATCTACAGTGGGGTACTTCTCCTCCAAGTCCAACCCAGCTCAGGGGTGTGGAGATGTCTCTCTCCCAGGTCCGATCAGCCAGGCTCTAGCGGGGATCCCTCCGACAGATGATCCGGCCTCCGTCACTCTAGGCCCAGCCTTCTCCGGCCTAAGCACCCTCTCAGCAGGCCTCTTGCCTCTTGCAAGATGGTGTCCAAAGAGAGCGAACACAAGCCCCGCCTTCCTTTTAAATAAGTCCTCCCAGCAGGCAGTGCGTGGCGCCTCGTTCCTTCACAGCACAGTGGCGTTGTGGGCCTTGTAGTCCATTTCTGACCCATAGCAATAGAGTCGCTGTCTCTTTGTACCACAAGGTCCATAATGCATTGTTCTTACCATAGCTGAACCCAACAACTTGCAGCAGTATGAGACAAACAAACAATGAAAAGAGTTAAGTTCTTATATGCACAAACTGTAGTCCATAAGCTACGTGCAAAAGTAACACCTTGCTACATAATTGTATTTTAGTAGATTCCCTTTGAGATTAATACAGTATTCTGAATCTGAATATAAGGATCATGTCACAAACCATTTATTGCTACCCCAAATCCCATCCATAAATACACAATCTTTTCTGATCTACATCTATAAATGTCTGGGTGAGAAGTAGGTGTCAAGCTTACTGAAGATCTCATTGACGAGCGTTAAAAAATTTCACACATTCTTTAATGCAGTAGTTAATACTTTTAACAGTTTCCATTATGTCAAGTTTGCTTTTACCCCTCAGCATTTTTTAGCTTTACATATTGAACACAATAAAGTAAACATTCCCCAGTAAACTATTTGTTAAAATTCTTACCCCACTACTTGATATTTACAGCTTTCAATCCTGCTACCTCAGTGCTGCTTCCCTGAATTTTAGGTCTTGACATTGATTGATGACAGGTTTATTTCCTATTGGTGAACACTAAAATAACAAAATGGCTATTTCACTACTTGGCATAATTAATGGCATAAAAGTTTATTCTTCTGAGAATTGTTATATTATGTTTACATTACAACAGGTTTGGAATAACTAGTAAATTACAGACCAGATTTTGACTGTATGAATCTTTTTAATCTTGTCAATAAAATTGTCCCATTAGCATGAGACCATCTACTCACTACAGTCTTTTACAGATCTGTGAACTGTTCATCCATATGATTAGAAGCAATGTTATGGAAGTGATTTGGAGTAACAGTAGGTAGTTTGTGACATGATCTCTATGTACTCCTGGGGCCTTGTTGTCTGACGCTCTGCCACACCATCTCCTATAATAATTTATTTCAATGGAATACTGTTTTAGAAAAATGCATTGCAAATGGGCATTAAGAAAATGGTTTGACATTCTAATTATATTTCTGACATAATTTCAGATGTAATAGAAATGCAGAATATTTTAGTATTCATTCAAGCATGAGTTTTACTAATTACGATTAATCTTCTTGAAGAGCAGTCTGATATATCTGAAAGCAAATTTCCACTTTCACAAATATGGATCTGGACAGAATAAGTCTAGTGGTGCTTAAAACACTCAGATTATCACACGGATTCAAGTGCTCCAATAGTTAACAGCTACAGTTTAACTGCCTAAAAGGCATTCATTAGAAGAACTTATCATTTCTAATAAATAGCAGCAGAGAACTTCAATATACTCTGTTCTTCTAGCCGCACAGGTGCCTATCAGGACTTTGACATCATCAGTGGCATATCCTGCCCAGTCCGGCCTCTGATTACTGGTTTCCATTGGTGGTGTCATTGTTGGAGTTAGACCTAGAAACAGGAATTTCCTGATGATAGCTTACACCTTTAATACTATTGTGGGAGCCTCACTGCAACACAGCATTGTGGAATGAATAAGAGTGGGCCTGGCAAATGAACAGCTGCAGAACGCCTACTGTAACTACTGTAATCATTCACAACTGACTTGCCTCAAGCTGTTTCAAGGATAATATTGCCTAGGTTTACTTTCTTCCACTTCGGGCTCATAGTTGTCGTTTAAAAAAATAAATAAAAAATGTGTGCTAAACCTTGTCAATGCCTATATAGTTTTACTAGGCATTTTTAAACATTTCTTATGTCAGAACAAAGCCTAGGGCAGCCAAGGGTAAGGGCTGCAGATATTGCAGATAATGTAGAAGAGAATGTCTTGTGAGCATTTTCTGGGATATTATGTAGTGTTTTAATAGACTTGCATCATCAGCACCAACAAAGTCAGGAGCCCAAACAACTTTGCAGTGGATATTTTAACACAAAGTGATGCTGGAACTGTAGTAGGCATAATTGTATACACATATGAACAATAGCATTATAAATAATGACACAAGGTCTTTCTTGGTTAACATTGCTGAAGCTTAAAAGAGAAGTATGGGGTTTGGGTTTTTTTCAGATTCATTCTTCCGATGCTGCATCTGTTCCCCGCCGGCTCTAACACTGAGAACTGAGCAATCAAACACTGCCGATCGCTCGGTTCTCAGAACTCCCTGAGCAGAGAGCAAACGGTCACCGCTGTCTGCTCTACCCCCCACCCATGCTCACTGGAGCACTGGGCTGTGGAGAGGGGTGGGAGCAGCTTGCTGAGAGGCTGAGCCGGATGCCAGTCCAGGCATGTGGACGGATCCTGACCATATGGTCACGATCCTTCCCAAGCCTGGACTGGCTCTGTGGCTGCAGCCTGCTGTCTGCTGAAAACGGGTCACAGGAGTGCAGAATTAACTGCACTCCTGTGATCCACAGTAGAAGTACAGTCAAATGAGCTTTGGCTGTACTTCTTTAAAAAAAAATCTGTGAAGTGATGCCCATATGTGTTAGCCCTCCCTGATTTGTATCTGATCTATTTCCAAGGTGATCCTAACTGCCTTTGCATTCCTATTGACTTGTATTAGAGAAGGAAACCTGATGTGAAAAAAAAAAAATGCCCGTTTACACAGGCGTACAGTGTAGACCAGTTTAGGATTATGATATTTTGGATGGCACTGTGTTGACTGTTGAGCTAGACAGGTATCTATTTGAATGAAGGACAGCTAGGATGGTCGTTGGGGCCAAATAGATACAATAGCATTGGTATGTGTGGTGTTCTTTGCGCAGCCTGCTTCTATTCTACATGCACAATTTAAAGCGGGAATCTTCGCTTATTTTTCTCTTTCCCTTCTCCACTTCCACATTTGGTACCTTTTTGGGGGGTAGGGGGTAGCAGCGGGTACCTGGTTTTGACACGTATCTGCTCCCACTTCTGGCTGACTTCGCTGCATCGGACTCATCCGGAAGTTCGGCCCCCTCTTCCTTCCCCCACTCCTGGGCCATTCACACAGGACAGCACACTTCGCGCATGCCCAGTAGGGAACCGACTATGAAGCCACAAGGCTTCACTGCCAGTTTCTCTTACCTGAGATGCCGGCAGCAGCACCCGAGAGCCGATTGAAAAATCAGCTCGAGTGAAGACACTGCTAGATTTGTGGACAGGTACAGTGAGGGAAAAAGGTATTTGATCCCCTGCTAATTTCATATGTTTGTCCACTGACAAAGAAATGATCAGTCTATAATTGTAATGGTAGGTTTATTTTAACAGTGAGGGATAGAATAAGTTATACATTGATTTGCATTTTAATGAGTGAAATAAGTATTTGACCCCTTCGCAAAACATGACTTGGTACTTGTTGGCAAAACCCTTGTTGTGAATCCTACATACTGTACCGTACAGGTACTGCAATCCAATTAAATAAACAATCATCTTTGAGTTGCAATTTACATAACTTTTAACTGGATATGTTCTACCTGTTGAAAAAGAAAAACAGACTTGTTTTTTGTGTGTCTTTTACACTGTTTACAGGTGGTATAACCACAAGGATAAGAGCCCACTGTCCCTAACCATGAAGTGGGAGGGGGAGTACTACAGGGACGAAACAAAGAAGGGGAAAACATTGTGCCTAAAGTAGGAGCTTTCCTACGAGAACAATTGCATCTCTGTCTTAAAATATCATGCAGAGTTTTGTTTGCATACAGGACAGGGTGGCAATGTTTAATGATAGCAACAATCTGGTTGTATTGTTGTGAGTAAGTGGTCACAAAGTTAACACCTACTGTACCCTCCCACGAGACCGTGTCTTCTTGCTAGTGGCAGAAAAGTTCCCAATCAGATCGCTGTGATATCTATTTTCTGCCAACTCTCTGCCTCTATCTATCAAATGTGCACGATATCCCCATTCTCTCAACCTGTTGGAAACAATGTTACATTCTTTGGCAAAATCCTCGTAAGAGAACCAATTCCTCCTTGCTCTAATAAACTCACCTGTTGGCAATGCCCGTACCGTATGGGCTGGATGACAACTCGATGCCAGCAGAAGTGAGTTGCCTGCACATTGTTTCCTATAGGTTTTGGTAGAGCCTGCTACTTAGTTTAATCAAGGTTATTGTTTCGGCAGGGCACAGCCCGCCTTTCTCAAGACACTTGAACAGTTATCTATAACTTTATGTAGACAACATATGGTATATAGTCACATCAGACAACAGGCACCTGGAAAAGCTGTTATGCTTTGAGCAATTCATATTCACATTTAGTTGTTATGCCGCGTACACACGATCATTATTCACGGCGGTTAAAAAACCGCCGTGAATAATGACATTAAAAACGAGGGAACGGCTTGTTCCCCACACACGGTCGTTTTTCACGTAATTTTTTCTCTTGACGAGAAAAACGACCGTCTGTGGGCTCCGCGGCAGTGTTTCCCTATGGGAAAACTGCCGCGGAAAACATGTCGAAAAAAACGACGAGAAAAATTAGAGCATGTTCTAATTTTTCTCGTCGTTTTTAATGCCGTTTTTCTCTTCGAAAAAAACGGCAAAAAGCCCACAGACGATCGTTTTTCTCGTCGAAAGGAAAAAATTTTGTTTTTCTCGACGAGGCATTTAGAGTTGGGATTTAATGAAAAGCCATAGTAGGAATCCTAGAAACCTACAGACTCAAATATGTATGTAAAAACAATCTACCCTTACTCTCAAATGGCACGACAGAAAGCAAACTCAGGTAATAAGCATTTCACTTTACATATTTAATTTTTTCATTTTGCCTACAGTTAAGAACAGGTGATTTTGGGGACCCGGTACTGGCCGGTCGTAGGTCCCCTGGACCCAAATCTTGGCACACATGTAGCCCCATTTTTCATCTAAAAGTGTGCAATGGTTGTTGTCTGGGGGACCTACGGCGGGGGAGCAGCAACTTTTCAAATCCGGGCACCCCTTCCATAGACTCCCATGTTGAACGTCAGTCTAGTCATGGGCACAGTGAGGCATGGACACAGCGAGGCAAAGTGAGGCATGCAGATGGACACCCTAGGCTTATACTTGAGTCAATACGTTTTCCCATTTTTTTGTGGTAAAATTAGGTGCCACGGCTTATATTCGGGTCGGCTTAAACTCGAGTATGTGTGTGTGTATATATATATATATATATATTTCTTTTATCATCCATGGACCGACACGGCGTGTCTTACACTTTACACGTGGGTATATGTCCCTGCTTGCAGGAGAAGACTAGGCAGAATGTTAAATGTTAAACATTCCAGAACAAACCAGAGCTGAACAGCCCCGCCCAGGGGGGCGGTCCCTCCGGACATTACCCTCACACCTGCAGCTAGCAGGCCTCAGTTTTTTTCTGCCTAGCAGAAGGAGAAGACGTGGCTCTCTCAGGAGCCAGTCTCCTGGAAGATTTTACTTTTAATTTTTATTCCTTTGGAAATTTTATTATTTTATTTTTGAGACCTTCAATCAACTGTCGGCTGGGCAACAGGTTGGGTACACTAGTATCCTCGTAGTCTTCCCTGTCCGACCATCGAGCGTGCTGATCCTCGCCTTGTGTGCGTGAGACTCAGTTCACGACATACCCCATGGCTCCAGGGGTGGCCGGGTTGCTTTCATGCTCCCGCGGTCCTCTCAAGATCGAACAGTACCTACTGTATCTTTCGCGGTGGACCGGCCCGACAGCTACGCAGTACGACTCTGTGATAGGCCTGTCTGAAACAAGCCAGTGAGTCCCTCTATTGGCACCGGGGGTGTTCTCCAAGGTGCTTGCGGGACGGGTAAGTAGTCTCTCCTGCTGCAAGGTGAGTACATGCTGGCTGTGTTTCTGTGTGTGGGGGGTTCTCCCTGTCTCCCCCCTGTTATGCTGCTCTCTGCACCCTGGTGTGCTGTTGTGCTGTGTGGGGATGCTTGGGGGGTCACTCTGCCCTGGGGGGGCCGCTCCATGACTGTTTTTTTGCTTGGGAAGTGTTCTGGGGGACTGGCTGTGTTTTTTTTTTCTGTGTGCCATTGGCGCTGTTTTAATTTTAAAAAGTGCGCCATTGGCGGCCATTTTGGCTGGGGCTTAATGCATAGTTATACTGGTGCCCAGTGGCCATTTTCTTGTAGCCGCGGCACTTTCACTTTCGTTTTCGGCCTCTAGCAGCGCTGCTGTACGGCGCGAAATACACACATCCTCACAGATTCTTCACCTCAGGCTGCACCAGCGCTACAGCGCGACTCATACAGCGCTACAGCGCGACTCATACAGCGGTACCGAGCAGTCCCTAGGGGTGGTAAGTGCTC
The DNA here is from genome assembly GCA_029206835.1 of Rana muscosa. Classification (NCBI taxonomy): domain Eukaryota; kingdom Metazoa; phylum Chordata; class Amphibia; order Anura; family Ranidae; genus Rana; species Rana muscosa. Next base: position 475,821,395 of record CM055122.1, read on the forward strand.
CAGGTATCCCCTCCTCAGCCCCAGCACTGCCTGTGGGTGGGCTGTATTATTCACTGTAATGGTGAATAAGGTCTCAGAGCGTGGCAATATTGGAGTCTGGTTCACCTGTTTCTTCACATTGTTAGAGACAACTGGCAGTGCTCCTGCACCTGCGGTCCTTAGGGACCAGTTGTCGGCAGTCCTGGTATCATTAATCTGTCCGGGAGGAAGCAGTGTGTGAGGGCAAGGGCGCAAAAAAGCCCCTATCCCCACTTTTTTACCACAAAAAAAAAAAAAGGGGGGTGTGCGCTGATTCAGATATGGGCTTAGCCACTACCGCTCAGGACCCTAGCTCTGAATATATATTTGATGGTTTTGAACAGGACATTCCTTGCAAGGAAAACTCCAGTTCTGTGTCAGTAAATGACAGGGTGCTTGTTTTGTGAACTCATTGATGCAGTGAGGGACACTCGCAAGCTAAATGCTGCGGATGCAGAACCTCAGGCGGACGGTCTCCTCTGGTTCCTTAGGGCCGGGCCTTCTAAAAAGTGTTTTTTTTCAATATGTACCTTTCTTTGACCAGCTCACTGACAAGGTCTGGGGAAAAAGGCGCAGAAGACTTTTATGGTCCCGCAGCGTTTGCCTATAGATACCCCTTTGAAAATGCCCTACTTAAAACGTGGGCTTCTCCCCCAGTGGTCGACCCTCCAGTCGCCCGGTTGAACAAGGCCACCATTCTCCCGGTGGAGGGGACTCCTGCATTAAAGGACCCCACTCACAGGAGGTCAGAAGTGGTGAGTAGAGCTATGTTTGCCTTGTTGGGGTCCGCCCTACGGCTTGTGGTAGCGGCGACCCTTGTGTCGCCAACACTTGCGGGATGGGCAACTAACACAGGAGCATGGTCTTCCTCCAGACACTATTGCTCTGGCCCACAAATGGTGCAGGGCCTGGTTTATGTGGCGACGCCACGTTTGACGCGGCCCCTTATAACTCAGGGTATTGCGTTGTCTGATCTGGTTGAAATGCTGGTCTGCTGACCTAGCTTCTAAAAAGCCTCCAAAGTATTTTACCATTAAAAGGTGGTAGGCTTTTTGGTGCTGCGCTGGATGACATCTTCAAGGATGTCACGGGAGGTAAAAGCACTGTTCTTCCTCAGGCTGGCAAGGAGGCCGCTATAAGCAGGGTCCTTCCTTTCCATAAAAAAGGGTTTTTTTTTCGTCAATCAACGGGGAGGCCCTCCCAGACTGACAGCGGTACGGCTGGTGGACACGAGCGCCCCTGGGTGCGTATGCCGAACAAGCTGGCTCCCTAGCCCGCCTCCGCGTGAAGTCTTGCCCCCTCCCGACTCTGGGGTAGGGACGATGACTTTGCAGGTCCACGGATCAATGGACCTCCCGGATCTCCTACTGGTGGGTGCGAGGTGATCACCTCAGGTTACAGGATAGGTTTCGTTCCTAATACCAGACAGATTCTTCCCTCGAATCTTCCTCTCCTTCCTGCCCGTCGGGTGGCCCTATGGGGCCTATTCAGGTTTGAGGTCCGGAGTGATTGTGCCGGTTCCGTCACAGGAGAGGTTTCAGTGATTCTACTCGAATTGTTTGTCGTCCCAAAAAAGGGACGGGGTTCGGCCTATCTTGGACCTCCAGGTCCTGAATGCCTTCGTGAAGGTGCAAAAGTTCCGCATGGAATCCATTCGCACGGTGGTCAGTACACTCCGTCAAGGGGATTTTCTGGCGACCTTGGAAATCAAGGACGCCTACTTGTATGTTCCGATCTGCGCTTGCGATCGGCGAAGTCCACTATCAATTTGTGGCTCTTCCTTTCGGCCTAGCCCCGGCACCGAGGGTGTTCACCAAGGTGCTTGTGCCGGTTCTAGCTTGCTGAGACAGCAAGGCATTGCTGTCGTGGGCTATCTGGAATCTCGGTCTGATTCTGGACTCCTTGGAGGCAAAAGGTATTCCTACCTCCGGGGAAGCTACTGACACTTCAGTCTGCAGTGCGGATGCTGACATCCCAAAGAATGGTCGTCAATCCGTTTTTGCATGGGAGTCCTGGGACTCATGGTGACCTCTTTCGAGGCCGTTCCGTATGCCCAATCACACACCAGGGCATTGCAGAAGGAGATCTTGTTCCCTTGGGACAAATCCCCGTTGTCTTTGGATTTTCCGATCCAGGTGAGCCACCTGGTCAGGGCGTCCCTGACATGGAGTTTGGGTCCCCGGCTCTTCGGTCCGGGGAGTCTTTCCTCCCCGTCCAATGGACGGTGTTCACTACGGACGCCAGCCTGAAGGGCTGGGGTGTAGTCTGGGGAGTCCTGTTGGCCCAAGGGCTTGGACTCCGGACGAAGCCCGTTTGCCGATCAATGTTCTGGAAATACGGGCCATCAGACTGTGCCTATCCTCGTGGTCTGAGAGATTGCAGGATTGTTCCATTAGGATCCTGTCGGACAAGTCACGGTGGTGGCGTATGTCGACCATCAAGGGGGGACTCGGAGCTCAGCTGCGGCTTCAGAGGTCCCCCATACCCTGAAGGGGGCAAAAAGAAGCGTGCCGGCTCTGTCAGCCGTTTACATTCCGGGCATAGAACTGGCGGATTATTGAGTCGCCAGATGTTGGACCAGGGAGAGTGGTCCTTGCACCCGGAGGTATTTCAACTCCTTTGCCACACAAACGGTGGGGCACGCCGGAGGTGGACCCGATGGCTTCTCGACTCAATCGCAAGTTGTCGAGATTTGTGGCCAGATCCAGGGATCCTTGGGCGGATGCCTCAGAGGCGTCAGTGGCCCATGGGGTCATGATCACCTGATACACGTTTATCCTCCGCTGCAGTTGCTTCCTCGCCTGCTGCGCAGGGTGGCGACCGAGGGAATTCCAGTGAACCTCATTGCTCCGGATTGACCTCGGCTTCACTGGTACGCCGATCTGGTACGTCTCGTCGCGGCCGTTCCCTGATGGTTGCCAATAAGGGAGGACTTTCTGTCTCAGTCATATATTTCATCCTGCCTTTACAGTCTCTGGCCTTAACGGCATGGCTGTTAAAAGCCAGGTGTTGAGAGACCGAGGTCTGCCTTAACGGCATGGCTGTTAAAAGCCAGGTGTTGAGAGACCGAGGTCTCTCGGACTTGGTCATTTCGTCCATATTAAGGACACAGAAGTCTTCCTCCAGAACTATCTCTGTACCTGGAAAAGCTTACATCGCCATGTGCGAAGAGCTGGACTGACATCCTCGGACGTATTCCGTCCTTAGAATCCTGCGTTTCCTACAGCATGGCGTGGCCCAAAGGCTCGCTTTGAGTATCATTAAGGGTCAGTTTCGTCTTTGGCCATCTTCTTTCGGTGACCACTAGCGGATCATTCCTTGGTTGGCACCCTTGTGCAGGGGGTTCGCCATGGGCTCCCTCCTGTCAAGTCTCCTCTCCCCCCGTGGGATCGGAATTGGTACTCTCGGTTCTCCAGGAACCTCCTTTTGAGCATATCAGGGATATTCCCCTCTTCACTTTGTCTCAGAGGGTGGCCCTTTTAGTGGCAATCACTTCTGTTAGACGAGTATCTGAATTGGCGACCTTGTACTGCAAGTCACCATGTTTAGTCATCCATAAGGATAAGGCGGTGTTGCATCCGCGACTTTCTCTTTTGTCAAGGGTGATCTCGACCTTTCACCTAAAATGAGGACATTGTCCTCCCGTCCTAGTGTCCTCGCCCATCGCATCCCAGAGAGTGTGCGCGGCACACTTTGAATGTGGTACGAGCCTTGCGGGTGTGCCTGTCTGCTGCTTCTATTCAGAAGTCTACTCTCTGGTTGACTGTCTCTGGTCAGAAACAGGGTCAAGCGGCTTCGTCTGCCACCTTTTTCTAGGTGGATCGGACAAACCGGCTTTCAAGCCTATGCTCTCATGGGGCGGGCGCCTCCCTTCCCGGTTACGGCGCATTCCACCAGGGCAATTGGTGCTTCCTGGGTTTTCCGACATCAAGCGTCGGTTGCACAAGTGTGCAAGGCGGCGACCTGGTCGTCTGTTCATACCTTTTCTATGTTTTATAGGGTTGATGTGGCTGCATCTCCGGATGCTTCCTTCAGCCGCAAGGTGTTGCAGGCCGCTGTTTAAAGTGGCAACTCCTCCGTTGAGGAGCTCTGCCTTGTTTGGAGTGAAGTTTTTTGGTTTTTCCATTTATACTGCTCCCATCCCTCTTGACACTGCTTTGGGACATCCCACGTGTAAAGTGTAAGACACGCCGTGTCGGTGCATGGATGATAAGAGAAAATAGGATTTTTGTACTCACCGTAAAATCCATTTCTCTGACATCCATGGACTGACACGGCACCCACCCTTCCTTTAAGTTTGTGCTGCTTTGTTACAAACTGAGGCCTGCTAGCTGCAGGTGTGAGGGTAATGTCCGGAGGGACCGCCCCCCTGGGCGGGGCTGTTCAGCTCTGGTTTGTTCTGGAATGTTTAACATTTAACATTCTGCCTAGTCTTCTCCTGCAAGCAGGGACATATACCCGCGTGTAAAGTGTAAGACACGCCGTGTCGGTCCATGGATGTCAGAGAAATGGATTTTACGGTGAGTACAAAAATCCTATTATTATGAGGGGGTTAACTCAGCAGCGGGTGTGTGTGACCCCCTGGATGGGTTCACCACACAAAAACAGGCACAGCAGACAGTGGTAGGAGAAAACAAAAGGGTGTGGTTTTATTTGAACTATATACAGACAAAAAATACAGCAAAAACAAAACAAAAGAAACAGGAAAAGAAATCCTGGTCAACTTGACCGCTCACTACACACGTTGGTGTCCCTAACTAACAACTGGGTACAGCCTTGTGCTGTCCCAGTCCCTAGCTCCCTGCTTTTAGAAGTTCTTAGCAATAACCACACAAGCTTTGGCTCACCGCACAGAGATCACACTCCCCAGACTATCCACACAGATCTGGTTCCAGGTTGGAGCATCTCCCTTGGCATGCTGGGAGTTCTTGTAGAGGCCCTAACGAGCCCACTTACTTCAGCTGGGCTCATTAACTCTTCCCCTGTAAGACTCCCAGCACTCCCCCTAGTGGTATAAATTGGCATAAATTCTGAATCTAGGACATATATACCTTCCATCCTGGATGCAACCTGGTGATTTTACCTGCCTGCTGTCACATACCCCCCCCCCTCTTGTTTTAACCTTGGGGTTGGAACACAAGCAATCAGGCATGCATGTACTCGAGACAAAGCATCCGCATTCCCCATTTGAACGCCAGGGCGATGCTTTACCGTAAAGTTGAATTCCTGTAGGGCCAGGAACCACCTATTTACTCTTCTATTTGTCTCTTTGTTTTGAGCCATCCACTTTAAAGGAGCGTGATCAGTAATCATGTCAAAGTGCCTACCTAGCAGATAGTACCGAAGGGAATCTAGAGCCCATTTCACCGCTAAACACTCCTTCTCAATTGTGGTGTAATTTACCTCATGGGACTTCAATTTCCTGCTGAGGTAAATGACTGGGTGCTCTTCCCCGTTCCAGACCTGGGACAATACTGCTCCTAACCCAACGTCGGATGCATCACTTTGTACGACAAAGTCCCTAGAGAAGTCTGGTGAGTACAACACTGGCTGGCTACATAAGGCTTTTTTTAAGAATTGAAATGCTGCCTCAGCCTCTGGGGTCCATTTAACCATGACAGACTCTTTCCCTTTTGTCAGGTTGGTTAGGGGCACAGCCTGAGAAGCAAAGTGGGGAATGAATCGCCAATAATAACCAGTGATTCCCAGAAAAGCTCGTACCTGCTTCTTGCTGTTGGGACGTGGACAATTCTGTATGGCCTCGACTTTATTGACTTGGGGTTTTATTACTCCCCTCCCAATGGTGTACCCAAGATACTTAGCCTCCTCCTGTCCAATGGTACACTTCTTGGGGTTGGCCGTAAACCCAGCTTCCCGGATAGAGTCTAGGACTGCTTGCACTTTTGGCAGATGTGAGGCCCAATCTGTGCTATAGATAATTACATCATCTAGGTAAGCCGCAGCATACTTCTGATGGGGCCTCAGTATCTGGTCCATTTTCCGCTGGAATGTTGCCGGCACATTCTGTAAAAAAAACGGCATTCTTTTATATTGGAACACCCCGTCTGGGGTTACAAATGCGGTTTTCTCCTTGGCTGACTTGGCCAGGGGAATTTGCCAATACCCTTTGGTGAGATCAAGAGTTGTCATGTATCGGGCTGTTCCCAACCGGTCGACCAACTCATCTATACGTTGCATGGGGTAAGTGTCAAATTTTGTAACTTTGTTCAGTTGTCGGAAATCGTTACAAAATCGCCAGCTCCCATCCGGTTTATGCACTAGCACTATGGGACTTGACCAATCACTTTGGGATTCCTCTATCACCCCTAACTTAGGCATTTTCTGTACATCCTCACGTATTGTCTCCCGTCGGGCCTCTGGGATCCGATAGGGTTTTAGCTTCACCCTTTCACCGGGCGGGGTAATAATATCATGCTCTACCCCATACGTTTGTCCCGGCAGCTCAGAGAAAACCTCCTTGTTGCGAAGCACAAACTCCTTAACCTCCTGTTGTTGGGGGTTTGACAAGGTGACTGCTATTACAACCTCAGGAATCACGCAATCAGACTGAGCTGGTGACAAAGTTTCTGCGACTAGGGATTCCCTATCCCTCCAGGCTTTCAACAGATTAATGTGATAGATCTGTTCGGGCTTTCGCCTTCCTGTCTGACCTTGTAATTCACTTTGCTCACTTTTTCCATTATCTCGTAGGGGCCTTGCCATTTGGCGAGGAACTTGCTTTCAACCGTAGGGACAAGTACCAATACCTTATCCCCTGGGGAAAAGGTACGGGTCTTGGCTCCACGGTTGTACACTCTCTGCTGTGCCAACTGCGCTTGGGCCAAATGTTCCTTTACAATTGGCATTACCTGTGCAATTCTATCTTGCATCAGGGCGACATGCTCAATCACACTCCTGTGGGGAGAACTCTCACTTTCCCAAGTTTCCTTGCCGATATCGAACAGCTCTCTTGGGTGTCTCCCATAGAGTAACTCAAAGGGTGAGAAACCTATAGAGGATTGGGTTACCTCCCTAATAGGAAACATTAAATAGGGAATTAGACAGTCCCAATCCTTTCCATCTTTATCCACCACCTTCTTTAACATTTGTTTTAGAGTTTTGTTGAATCTTTCAACCAACCCATCTGTTTGGGGGTGATACACAGACGTACGCAATTGTGTCACTTTGCACAACTTGCACAGCTCTTTCATAACCCGGGACATAAAAGGTGTACCTTGGTCCGTAAGCAGTTCCTTACAAATACCCACACGGCTAAAAACAAGAGATAGCTCTTTGGCTATGGTTTTGGCCGAGGTATTTCGGAGAGGAATCGCTTCCGGATAACGGGTGGCATAGTCCAATATAACCAAAATGTACTAATGTCCCCTAGTGGACTTCATTATCGGACCTACCAAATCCATTGCGATCCTCTCAAAGGGAACCTCAATGATGGGAAGAGGTACCAGCGGGTTACCAAAGTGTGGCATCGGTGCCGACCTCTGACACACAGGGCAGGAGGAACAATAATTTTCTGTTTCCTTCATGACCCCAGGCCAATAGAATCTCTGCAATACTCTCTCTCTGGTTTTCTCTGTCCCCAGATGACCTCCAAGAATGTGCCCATGGGCCAAATCTAACACCAACTTCCTGTAAGGTTTGGGCACCACAAGCTGCTCAATGGTTTCTTCTGCCCTTTTAGCCACCCGATACAGTAGGTCCTTTTCCACGATGAAGTATGGGTAAGTGTAGGTCTCATCTGGGTTCACTAACTCGCCATCTATTTCCACTACGTTTTCCCGTGCCTTTATTAGGGTGGGGTCTTTTAACAGTTCTGTGGCAAAATTTTCCATGTGAACCTCGAGATCAGAAAACTCCACAGACGGCATGTTTTCGTCTGAGGATGTTGGCTCCTCCCCAGTTTCTCGAGTCTCCCCGGCCAATAACGACAAGGGGAATTCTGGAGAGTCCTCACCACTCTCAGAGGAATTCTGGCTATCACATTCCTGGTATATAGGGGCACCAGTGGGGGGCTCAGGATAATCCCATAGTTCCCAAAACTTTGGAAAATCCCTTCCCACAATGGCATCATGAGGCAAGTGAGAGACTAACCCCACCTGATGAGAGAGGGTACCTTTGGGGGTCTCAAAACTCACTGTAGTCACCGGATACTCTCGGGTGTCTCCATGCACACAAATAACAGCTACCTTGTTATTCCCAGAGACCTCTGTAGTAACTAATTCAGCCTTTATCAGTGTCACCAGGCTACCTGAATCCAGCAACACTTCAACATTTCTACCATTAATACACATTTTGCATAAATGTTTCTCAGTTCCCCGAATGGCAGTGCATGCGACTGTCGCAAACAGCGACTGACGTCTGTCCCTTAGAAAGTCACATTGCATGGGTTCATCCACAACCGGGCAATTTGCTGCAATATGTCCTTCTTGTCGGCAGTGGTAGCAAACAATCCTTTTTGCTGCCCCTTGAGCCCCTGACTTCCCAGGCTGTTCTCGCCAAACCTTGGGTAGAACTCCCACCCTCTCACTCTCTCCATCCTCACCCCTTGGAATCATCTTACCCGCCACTGGGGATGGTCTGGTCTTAGGGTGGAAAGTCCGTGAGTCTCTGGAAGAGGCAGTCAGGTTCTCTGTAGCCAAGTACTTCTCTACACGATCCACAAGATTATCGGCCGTTTCTGAGTCTCCATGGCTTACCCACTTTTGGATAGCAGTAGGAAGAGCTCTCAAGAAACGATCCATCACAACACGTTCCACAATCTTTGGTGCGGACAAAGTCTCTGGCTGTAGCCACTTCCTGCTCAGGTGAATGAGATCATAAATTTGAGACCTGGGGGGTTTTCCAAGCCGGAAAGTCCAGTTATGCACACGCTGAGCCCGGACAGCCAGGGTGACACCCAGCCGTGCCAATATTTCAGTTTTTAGCATCACATAGTCTTTTGCTTGGTCAGGCTCTAGGTCATAGTAAGCTTTCTGCGATTCACCAGTTAACCGAGGAGCCACCAGTCCAGACCACTGCTCCTTAGGCCACTTTTCTCTTTCAGCAGTCCTTTCAAATGTGGTCAAAAACACCTCTGGATCATCCTCTCCAGTCATTTTTGTCAATAAACGACTCACCCCAAAGGACGCAGTATTAGTGGAACTACTTGCCTCACTGGTCTGTGGACGTTGCTGCATTAACGTTTCTATTTGTTGCTGTAGTCTCTGTTCTTGCTTCTGTAACAGGTCTATGAAGCGGGCCTCAGATTGCTGCTGGGCTTGTTGCTGAGCTTCCAGACTCTGTTGCAAAATTGCATTTGTCTGCTGCTGGGCTGCAAGGCTCTGTTGATGAGCTTGCTGCTGGGATGCAAAGCTCTGTTTTAGAGCTAAAAGGCTCTTTTGCAAACCTGCATTTGTCTGCTGCTGATTGGCATTTGCTAGAACCAGCTGTTTCAGTATCTCCTCCATGCTGGCCTTAAAAAAACTGCCACTGGTTCTCCACCAACTGTGAGGGGGTTAACTCAGCGGCGGGTGTGTGTGACCCCCTGGATGGGTTCACCACACAAAAACAGGCACAGCAGACAGTGGTAGGAGAAAACAAAAGGATGTGGTTTTATTTGAACTATATACAGACAAAAAAATACAGCAAAAACAAAAGAAACAGGAAAAGAAATCCTGGTCAACTTGACCGCTCACTACACACGTTGGTGTCCCTAACTAACAACTGGGTACAGCCTTGTGCTGTCCCAGTCCCTAGCTCCCTGCTTTTAGAAGTTCTTAGCAATAACCACAAAGGCTTTGGCTCACCGCACAGAGATCACACTCCCCAGACTATCCACACAGATCTGGTTCCAGGTTGGAGCATCTCCCTTAGCATGCTGGGAGTTCTTGTAGAGGCCCTAATGAGCCCACTTACTTCAGCTGGGCTCAATAACTCTTCCCCTGCAAGACTCCCAGCACTCCCCCTAGTGGTATAAATCGGCATAAAGCCTGAATCTAGGCAATATATACCTTCCATCCTGGATGCAACCTGGTGATTTTACCTGTCTGCTGTCACAATATATATAAAGTGATTTTGCGCAATAATCAAAAAGTGTTCCAAAAACAATAATAAAGTGTCTAAAACTCTGTGAACGTGATAAATCACAATATGCAAATATTATAAAGTGATCTAAAATAATATACAATGAAATAAAATTAAATGAAGTGTTCAGTGAAATATACTCATAAAAATATAAAAAATAATCTATATATATATAAGAGAATATGTAATAAAAGTATATGAAACTCATCACATATAGCTTTAAAGTAGTGTGGGAAAAAGTGGTGAAAAAAAGCGTCTATAATAAATTCCACAAGTAAGTAAGTCATTTATTATAGACGCTTTTTTTTTTCACCACTTTTTTACACATATTTCACTGAACACTTCATTCAATTTTATTTCATTGTATATTATTTTAGATCACTTTATAATATTCACATATTGTGGTTTATCATTTTGGACACTATATTACTGTTTTTTGAGCACTTTTTGATTATTGCGCAAAATCACTTTATATACAGGTCCTTCTCAAAAAATTAGCATATTGTGATAAAGTTCATTATTTTCTGTAATGTACTGATAAACATTAGACTTTCATATATTTTAGATTCATTACACACAACTGAAGTAGTTCAAGCCTTTTCTTGTTTTAATATTGATGATTTTGGCATACAGCTCATGAAAACCCAAAAATCCTATCTCAAAAAATTAGCATATCATGAAAAGGTTCTCTAAACGAGCTATTAACCTAATCATCTGAATCAACTAATTAACTCTAAACACCTGCAAAAGATTCCTGAGGCTTTTAAAAACTCCCAGCCTGGTTCATTACTCAAAACCGCAATCATGGGTAAGACTGCCGACCTGACTGCTGTCCAGAAGGCCATCATTGACACCCTCAAGCAAGAGGGTAAGACACAGAAAGAAATTTCTGAACGAATAGGCTGTTCCCAGAGTGCTGTATCAAGGCACCTCAGTGGGAAGTCTGTGGGAAGGAAAAAGTGTGGCAGAAAACGCTGCACAACGAGAAGAGGTGACCGGACCCTGAAGAAGATTGTGGAGAAGGACCGATTCCAGACCTTGGAGGACCTGCGGAAGCAGTGGACTGAGTCTGGAGTAGAAACATCCAGAGCCACCGTGAACAGGCGTGTGCAGGAAATGGGCTACAGGTGCCGCATTCCCCAGGTCAAGCCACTTTTGAACCAGAAACAGCGGCAGAAGCGCCTGACCTGGGCTACAGAGAAGCAGCACTGGACTGTTGCTCAGTGGTCCAAAGTACATTCGGAAATCAAGGTGCCAGAGTCTGGAGGAAGACTGGGGAGAGGGAAATGCCAAAATGCGTGAAGTCCAGTGTCAAGTACCCACAGTCAGTGATGGTCTGGGGTGCCATGTCAGCTGCTGGTGTTGGTCCACTGTGTTTTATCAAGGGCAGGGTCAATGCAGCTAGCTATCAGGAGATTTTGGAGCACTTCATGCTTCCATCTGCTGAAAAGCTTTATGGAGATGAAGATTTAATTTTTCAGCACGACCTGGCACCTGCTCACAGTGCCAAAACCACTGGTAAATGGTTTACTGACCATGGTATTACTGTGCTCAATTGGCCTGCCAACTCTCCTGACCTGAACCCCATAGAGAATCTGTGGGATATTGGGAAGAGAAAGTTGAGAGACGCAAGACCCAACACTCTGGATGAGTTTAAGGCCGCTATCGAAGCATCCTGGGCCTCCATAACACCTCAGCAGTGCCACAGGCTGGTTGCCTCCATGCCACGCCGCATTGAAGCAGTCATTTCTGCAAAAGGATTCCCGACCAAGTATTGAGTGCATAACTGAACATAATTATTTGAAGGTTGACTTTTTTTGTATTAAAAACACTTTTCTTTTATTGGTCGGATGAAATATGCTAATTTTTTGAGATAGGATTTTTGGGTTTTCATGAGCTGTATGCCAAAATCATCAATATTAAAACAAGAAAAGGCTTGAACTACTTCAGTTGTGTGTAATGAATCTAAAATATATGAAAGTCTAATGTTTATCAGTACATTACAGAAAATAATTAACTTTATCACAATATGCTAATTTTTTGAGAAGGACCTGTATATATGTTCTTATTTGCGTATTGTAAACACTACTCGGTTTTGCGGCACATTTTTCATTTAAGTCGATCATTCTGATATTTATTGATATTTATTACTCACAGTAGCGCGAAGGCCACTTTACACATTTTTCCTACAGTGTTGTGCAGTAAAACAATTAATACATAACAAAGGATTCCCTGAGAACTGTGAGTTTTCTTGAAAGATAATTTTGCTTTCTTTCAAAATGTTGTCTCTGAATAAGTCACGTCTTTGACTTTTTCACTTGGGTGTTTAAATTCTAGCTTGAGCTATTCAACCCTGTTAACAATCATCTTTTTTTCAGCAAGGGACTAACTGTAGAATTCTGCTAATTGGCTGATACAGGTAAATATGTCCTTGTTCTGGATGTACTATTATCAGCTCAGGAGTCATGAAATATACAGTTTGAATTCTTTGCTAATAACAGCCAGACAGAAATGTTTATTCAACTGTTCTCCCAGCTGAGCTATTTACGACAGGTGATAAATCTGATACTATTAGCAAAGGGGGATGTCTGCTAGGCTTCTAGTTACTCAAACTTAAGGCCCCTTTCACACTGGGGCGGGGGGTGCGGTGGCGGTATAGCGCCGCTATTTTTAGCAGCGCTATACCGTCGGAATTGCGGCGGTATTCAGCCACTAGCGGTGCGGTTTTAACCCCCACTAGCGGACGAAAAAGGGTTAATACTGCTGGCAATGCGCCTCTGCAAAGGCGCATTACCGGCGGTATAGCCGCGGTTTCCGATTGCTTTCAATGGGAAGGAGCGGTGTAGGAGCGGTAAACACACCGCTCCTCTCACCGTTCTAAAGATGCTGCTAGCAGGACTTTTGGAGCGGTCCTGGTAGCGCACCACTCCAGTGTGAAAGCCCTCGGGCTCTCACACTGGAGACACAGCAGCCACTGTTTAGGGTCGGTTTGCCGGCGCTATTTTTAGCGCAATAGCGCCTGCAAACCGCTCCAGTGTGAAAGGGCCTAAAGCTTTTTTGTTGTGTAAGATTCTGCTAATCCTATTAAAGTACTGATTAAAGGTGTTTTCAGCTAAAAGTTTGTTACTTGTACAAGATGCCTTCCTGGGATTATGTAACGAGAAACACTGCTGCTATGTGTCTCCTAGTATTACACAATGTCATAGCTGACTTGGGAGTTTTGAACAGCATGGCCGCCGTGGGTCATCTTACACAGCCTTTTTGTGTGCCCAGTCCACATTATTATCACAGCAATAGCTATATGCAGTATACAGCACTTTACTTTTGGCAGTGATATGGATAGTTTCTGTCCCATTACCGATACAAATTGAGTTAGGCTGAAGGCTGCTCAGCCATTATAAATAAATACAAGGCTTTCTTTGAATGGCTGAGGTGTAGAGGTGAGCAGATGATGTCATAATCTCCAACTTAGCCAATCAGAGGAAGTCTTGTATTCATTCATAAAATACTTTTTTTTTAAATGGCTGAGCAGACGTAATGACGTCGCTTCCAGCCTCCGAGGGTCAAAGAGATGGCCCGGGACCATATGGTCCACGGTCAGCTCTATGCTAAACTGCCGCATGCATTCTTCGGCTCACCGATCGCACGGGCGAGCCGAAAGAAGCACCGGAGGGTGGCGGGAGGGAGGGGGAGTTCCCAGCCATCTCTATGACCCTTGGAGGCTGAAAGCGATGTTATTATTTCACTTCTGGCACCAGCAGATCTAAACACTGACATTTTTTTTCCCCTGAGAAGCCTGAGATTTTTTTTTGTTTGATCTCGGGCTTTCCAGCATAGAGGAGAGATATGGGGAATTATAGACCCCAGGTCTCTCCATAAACCTGTCATGCCCTATTCCTCATTCCTTGTAATAGGAATAAAAGTGATCAAAAAAAATGTTTTAAGGGAAAGTGTAAAAAGAAAAAAAAAAAAGAAAACAATAAAAAATTTTTTTTAAAGCGCCCCTATCCCCTTGTGCTTGCACGCAGAAGCAAGCGCATGCGTAGATCGCGCCCGCATATGTAAACGGCATTCAAACCACACATGTGAGGTATCGCTATAAATGTTAGAGAGAGATCAATAATTCTAGAAAAATACCTTCTCTGTAACTATAAACTGGTAATCTGTAAAAATGTTTAAATCACAGCCTATGGACATTTTTAAGCACGTTATAGCCATTTCACGAGTGCGCAATTTTAAAGCGTGAGATGTTGGGTATCTATTTACTCGGCGAAACATCATCTTTCACATTATGTAATAAAAATTAGGCTCGCTTTAGTGTTTTTTTTTTTATTTATGAAAATGTTTTCTTTACAAAAAAATCACACTTGAAAAATTTCTGGGCAAATACTGTGTGACATAAAAAATTGCAATGACCACCATTGTATTCCCTAGGGTCTCTGCTAAAAAAAAAACAATATAAATATATAAATGTGTGTGTGTTTTATATATATATATATATATATGTGTGTGTGTGTGTGTATGTGTATATATATATATATATATATATATATATATATATATAGGGTATTGTTTAGCTCAGTGTCAGATGCGTTTTAAGTGAGTTCACCGCCAACAGGAACTAAGGTTTAAGGGCCTGGTAGCCCACTTTTATTGAAAGTAACAAAAGAAAAGTTCACACATGTATGTGGTTGCCCACACAGGGGTTCTTCTCCCAAAATTACAACAACTGAAAAATGCCAATCCACCTGGCTCTGAAGGCTCACTCAGCCTTGGGCGCAGTTCCTTGCTGCACAGGCCCACTCCTGGCCTCTAGGAAGGGCTCTCCTGACACTCCAGGCTTCCACACTCCTCCAAGACTCACGGTTCCCTCTGGTCCCCAAGACTCTCTCTTCCAGTTGTCTCAGCTATAGTCTCCCCGACTCTCTCAGCTGGTCCAACTCTCTCAGTCCACTAACCTGGAACCTCTTCCACATGGAGTGCCGTCTCAAGGATGTTACCTGAGTTCTTACACAGTAGCACACTTCCTTCCAGCAACTGCTGTAACACCAACCCCTTTCCCACACACTCTGAGCTATGCTCAGCTCTGTCTTATAATGTGTGTGCACCTGGACACACACACAACCTGCAACGTTTCTGGAAAACCTGGACACATGACTGAAGACTCCATCCCTCCCAATGCTCTTTGAAGTCTTCAAGTTTCCAGCCCCAATCCAGACTTACAAAATCCAGAGAAAACTTAAAGCATAGTTTTCTCTGCTCACCAATCTTTTTCTGGAACTTCTCAAATTGTTTCTTTGAGAGTCCTGTGTCCATTTTAAAGACATTTTCACCAAGGCAGGGACTCTCACAATAATATATATATATATATATATATATATATATATATATCTATATCTATATCTATATATATATATATATATATATATCTATATATATATATTGTGACAGCAGGAAGGTAAAGTCACCTGGTTGCATCCAGGGGGGTAGATATATTTCGCCCAGATTCAGGCTTTACGCCGACTTATACAACTAGGTGGAGAGTTGTATAAGGCTAGTGGGCTCATGGATGACTCATACCTCTAGGGAGAGGGCTGGGCGTCGTGCAGACAGGGAGTTGATGAGACCAGCTGAAGCTTGTCAGCTCATTTAGGCCTCTATAAGAACTCCCAGCTTCATTAGATGTTAGCTCATGCCTGGAACCAGACCTGTGTGGACTGTCTAGGGAGAGTGAACCCCTGTGCGGTGAGACAAAGCCTGTGTGGCTATTTGCTTGGACATTTAAAACCAGGGACTTAGGGACTAGGACAGCACTAGGCTGATCCCAGTTGTTAGTTAGGAAACCTGTATGTTTAGTCAGAGGTCAACTTGACCAGGATTTATTTTGGTTATGTTTCTTTTGCTTTGCTGTGTTTTGTCACTGTAAATAGAAAATAAACCGCACCTTTTTGATTTTGAAAACCACAACCTCCGTTTGCTGGGCCTGTTTTGTGTGGGGAGCCCATCCCGGGGGTCACACACACCCGCTGCCGAGCTAACCCCCTCACAGTTGGTGGAGAACCAGTGGCAGTTTTTTTTTAAGCCAGCATGGAGGAGATACTGAAACAGCTGGCTCTAGCAAATGCCAATCAACAGCAGACAAATGCAGGTTTGCAAAGGAGCCTTGCAGCCCAGCAGCAAGCTCATCAACAGAGCCTTGCAGCCCAGCAGCAAGCTCACCAACAGAGTCTGGAAGCTCAGCAACAAGCCCAGCAGCAATCTGAGGCCCGCTTCATAGACCTGTTACAGAAGCAAGAGCAGAGACTACAACAAATGGAAGCAGTAATGCAGCAACGTCCGCAGACCAGTGAGGAAAGCCGTCCCACTAATACCGCGTCCTTTGGGGTGAGTCGTTTATTGACAAAAATGACTGGAGAGGATGATCCAGAGGTATTTTTGACCACATTTGAAAGGACCGCTGAAAGAGAAAAGTGGCCTGAGGAGCAGTGGGCTGGACTGGTGGCTCCTCTGTTAACTGGTGAATCGCAGAAAGCTTACTATGACCTAGAGCCTAACCAAGCAAAAGACTATGTGATGCTAAAAGCTGAAATTTTGGCAAGGCTGGGTGTCACCCAGGCTGTCCGGGCTCAGCGTGTGCATAACTGGACTTTCCAGCTTGGAAAACCCCCCAGGTCTCAAATGTATGATCTCATTCACCTGAGCAGAAAGTGGCTACAGCCAGAGACTTTGTCCGCACCAAAGATTGTGGAACGTGTTGTAATAGATCGGTTTTTGAGAGCTCTTCCTACTGCCATCCAAAAGTGGGTAAGCCATGGAGACCCAGAGACGGCCGATGGTCTTGTGGATCGTGTGGAGAAATACTTGGCTACAGAGAACCTGACGGCCTCTTCCAGAGACACTCGGACTTTCCACCCTAAGACCAGACCATCCCCAGGGGCGGATAAGAGGATTCCAAGGGGTGAGGGTGGAGAGAGTGAGAGGGTGGGAGCTCTACCCCAAGTTTGGCGAGAACAGCCTGGGAAATCAGCGGCTCAAGAGGCGGCAAGAAGGATCGTTTGCTACCGCTGCCGGCAAGCGGGACATATTGCAGCCAATTGCCCGGTTGTGGAGGAACCCATGCAGTGTGACTTTCTGACGGGCAGACGTCAGTCGCTGTGTGCGACAGTCGCATGCACTGCCATTCGAGGAACTGAGAAACATTTATGCAAAATGTGTGTTAATGGTAGAAATGTTGTGGTATTGCTGGATTCAGGTAGCCTTGTGACCCTGATAAAGGCTGAGTTAGTTAAAACAGAGGTCTCTGGGAATAGCAAGGTAGCTGTTATTTGTGTGCATGGGGACACCCGAGAGTATCCAGTGACTACAGTGTGTTTCGAGACCCCCAAAGGTACCCTCTCTCATCCAGTGGGCTTAGTATCTCAGTTACCGCATGACGCCATTGTGGGAAGGGATTTTCCGAAGTTCTGGGAACTGTGGGATGATCCTGAGCCCCTCACTGGTGCCCCTATGTACCAGGAATGTGATAGCCAGAACTCCCCTGAGAGTGGTGAGGACTCTCCGGAATTTCCCTTATCAGTATTGGCAGGGGAGACTCAAGAAACTGGAGAGGAGCCCACCTCCTCAGACGAAAACCTACCGTCTGTGGAGTTTTCTGATCTTGAGGTTCACAGGGAAAACTTTGCCACAGAACAGTTGAAAGACCCCGCCCTAATAAAGGCACGGGAAAACGTAGTGAAAATAGATGGCGAGTTAGTGAACCCAGATAATACCTGCACTTACCCATACTTCAGCGTAGAGAAGGACCTACTGTATCGGGTGGCAAAAAGGGCAGAAGAAACCGTTGAGCAGCTTGTGGTGCCCAAACCTTACAGGAAGTTGGTGTTGGAGTTGGCCCATGGGCACATTCTTGGAGGTCATCTGGGGACAGAGAAAACCCGAGAGAGGGTATTACAGAGATTCTATTGGCCGGGGGTGATGAAGGACGTAGAAAATTATTGTTCCTCCTGCCCTGTGTGTCAGAGGTTGGCCCCGATGCCACATTTCCGTAGCCCGCTGGTCCCTCTACCCATCATTGAGGTCCCGTTTGAGAGGATCGCCATGGATTTGGTAGGTCCTATAATCAAGTCCGCTAGGGGGCACCAGTACATATTAGTTATAATGGACTATGCCACCCGTTATCCAGAAGCGATCCCTCTCCGAAATACCTCGGCCAAAACCATAGCCAAAGAGCTATCTCTTGTTTTTAGCCGGGTGGGTATTTGTAAAGAACTGCTTACGGACCAAGGTACACCCTTTATGTCCCGGGTTATGAAAGAGCTGTGTAAATTGTTCAAAGTGACGCAATTGCGTACGTCTGTGTATCACCCCCAAACCGATGGGCTGGTTGAAAGATTCAACAAAACCCTAAAACAAATGTTGAAGAAAGTGGTGGATAGAGATGGAAAGGATTGGGACTGTTTACTTCCTTATTTGATGTTTGCTATTAGGGAGGTGCCCCAATCCTCTACGGGATTCTCCCCCTTTGAGTTACTGTATGGGAGACACCCAAGAGGGCTGTTGGATATTGCCAAGGAAACTTGGGAAAGTGAGAGTTCTCCCCACAGGAGTGTGATTGAGCATGTCGCCCTGATGCAAGATCGAATTACACAGGTAATGCCCATCGTGAAGGAACATTTGGCCCAAGCGCAGTTGGCACAGCAGAGAGTGTACAACCGTGGAGCCAAGACCCGTACCTTTTCCCCGGGGGATAGGATATTGGTACTTGTCCCTACGGTTGAAAGTAAATTCCTTGCCAAATGGCAAGGCCCCTACGAGATAATGGAAAAAGTGAGCAAAGTGAATTACAAGGTCAGACAACCAGGAAGGCGAAAGCCCGAACAGATCTATCACGTTAATCTGTTGAAAGCCTGGAGGGATAGAGAGTCCCTAGTCGCAGACACTTGGTCACCAGCTCAAACTGGTTGCGTGATTCCTGAGGTTGGAATAGCAGCCACCTTGTCACAACCCCAACAACAGGAGGTTAAGGAGTTTGTGCTTCGCAACAAGGAGGTATTCTCTGAGCTGCCGGGACAAACATCTGGGGTAGAGCATGACATCATTACCCCGCCCGGTGAAAGGGTGAAGTTAAAACCCTATCGGATCCCAGAGGCTCGACGGGAGGCAATACGGGAGGAAGTACAGAAAATGCTGAACTTAGGGGTGATAGAGGAGTCCCAAAGTGATTGGTCTAGTCCCATCGTGTTGGTGCCTAAACCGGATGGGAGCTGGCGATTTTGTAACGATTTTCGTCAGTTGAACAAAGTTACAAAATTTGACACCTACCCCATGCCACGTATAGATGAGTTGATCGACCGGCTGGGAACAGCCCGATACATGACGACTCTTGACCTCACAAAAGGGTATTGGCAAATCCCCCTGGCCAAGTCGGCCAAAGAGAAAACCGCATTTGTAACCCCAGACGGGGCGTTCCAATATAAAAGAATGCCGTTCGGGTTACAGAATGCGCCGGCCACATTCCAGCGGAAAATGGACCAGATGCTGAGGCCCCATCGGAAGTATGCTGCGGCTTACCTGGATGACGTAATTGTCCATAGCACAGATTGGGCCTCACATCTGCCAAAAGTGCAAGCAGTCCTGGACTCTGTTCGGGAAGCGGGGTTTACGGCTAACCCCAAGAAGTGTACCATTGGGCAGGAGGAGGCCAAATATCTTGGGTACACCATTGGGAGGGGAGTAATAAAACCCCAACTCAACAAAGTCGAGGCCATCCAGAGTTGGCCACGTCCCAACAGCAAGAAGCAGGTACGAGCCTTTCTGGGAATCGCTGGGTATTATCGGCGATTCATTCCCCACTTTGCTTCTAAGGCTGTGCCCCTAACCAACCTGACGAAGGGGAAAGGGTCGGTCATGATTAAATGGACCCCCGAGGCTGAGGCAGCATTCCAATTCTTGAAACAAGCCTTATGTAGCCAGCCAGTGTTGTACTCACCCGACTTCTCTAAAGACTTTGTCGTACAAAGTGATGCGTCAGATGTGGGGTTAGGAGCAGTATTGTCCCAGGTCTGGAACGGGGAAGAGCACCCAGTCATTTACCTCAGCAGGAAGTTGAAGTCCCATGAGGTAAATTACGCCACCGTTGAAAAGGAGTGTTTAGCGGTGAAGTGGGCTCTAGATTCCCTTCGGTACTACCTGCTAGGTAGGCACTTTGACATGGTTACGGATCACGCTCCGTTAAAGTGGATGGCTCAAAACAAGGAAACAAATAGAAGAGTGAATAGGTGGTTCCTGGCCCTCCAGGAATTCAACTTCACAGTAAAGCATCGCCCTGGCGTTCAAATGGGGAATGTGGATGCTTTGTCTCGAGTACATGAATGCCTGGTTGCTGGTGTTCCAACCCCGAGGTTAAAACAAGAGGGGGGGGTATGTGACAGCAGGAAGGTAAAGTCACCTGGTTGCATCCAGGGGGGTAGATATATTTCGCCCAGATTCAGACTTTACGCCGACTTATACAACTAGGTGGAGAGTTGTATAAGGCTAGTGGGCTCATGGATGACTCATACCTCTAGGGAGAGGGCTGGGCGTCGTGCAGACAGGGAGTTGATGAGACCAGCTGAAGCTTGTCAGCTCATTTAGGCCTCTATAAGAACTCCCAGCTTCATTAGATGTTAGCTCATGCCTGGAACCAGACCTGTGTGGACTGTCTAGGGAGAGTGAACCCCTGTGCGGTGAGACAAAGCCTGTGTGGCTATTTGCTTGGACATTTAAAACCAGGGACTTAGGGACTAGGACAGCACTAGGCTGATCCCAGTTGTTAGTTAGGAAACCTGTATGTTTAGTCAGAGGTCAACTTGACCAGGATTTATTTTGGTTATGTTTCTTTTGCTTTGCTGTGTTTTGTCACTGTAAATAGAAAATAAACCGCACCTTTTTGATTTTGAAAACCACAACCTCCGTTTGCTGGGCCTGTTTTGTGTGGGGAGCCCATCCCGGGGGTCACACACACCCGCTGCCGAGCTAACCCCCTCACAATATCTATATATATATATATATATATATAAACATTTGAGAGTTCTGAGTAATTTTCTAGCAAAAAAAATATGCTTTTTACATGTAGGAGAGGAGTGCCAGACTAGGCCTGGGCTGGAAGTAGTTAATCAACTCTATAATTGTAGCCAATAAAATAACATAATAAGCAATCTAGGTAAAGGCTTGGAAAATCCAGCTACAGGTTCAAAACATTTGTGTATTTCTGATTCAAGAGATTTGGTAAGGCATTGCCTTTCCTTCTTCATTAATGATTGCACTGGCTTTTGTAAATTATTGCTTGAAATAGTATGGGCTTAAAAGACCTTTTCTAGTAAATTAATTCATTACTAATAACTCAGTATTAGGCACTAAATATTGATGTGCTATAAATAAGTTGTTACAATGAATTATGAGTTGGCTAATTTGCTGTAGTAATGAGGAAAGAGTTTAAATCACCAAATGGGCCAGCATTTTACGCATCTAATTTACGGTAAAAGAAGAATTATTATTTGGCATAAAACACACATTGCATAATTAAATAGCATTTTTCTTTCTGTGTTCGAAAATGATAAATTTAATTTTGTAATGGAAAAAATCCTCTAAGTGAAATATGAAGATATTTCTTGAGTGCGGATATAATTATGGATACAACCATAGTATGGAAAGTCATGATTGCTCTATGGCTTTCAAGCGTGATTGCTCTCCTAAGACGTAAACACCTTGATTTTCAAGATCTAAGTGGGAAAAGGGGAAGTCAGGATTGCATACTGTACATTTCTTAATAGTAATTTGTAAGTCATTGAAATGTCTCTTGGGGGCCTAGTCATTATCTATGTAATTTTAGTTTCCTGCTCACCACTGTTTTCAAAGTTTCATTTGCAGTTATGTATTAAGTCTGAAAAATAAGAGGATTTCTCTTCATATTCGATTAGTGGGTGGAAGCATGCACATGATTTGCTTTTGCCCCAGGAAAACCATGCTTCTTGTGCTAAGTGCATAAATTCCAGCATCGTTCTACTGCACACAATTAGTTGGGATACTGGTTAGCTACAGCTGTTTTGTGATTACTTGTGAAGGTGTGTGTGTGTGTGTGTGTGTGTGTGTGTGTGACCTTTTGGATTCAGAGAAGTTCTGGAAGATTTCAGGTTGATTAGCAGTTTCTGACATGACTGTAAATTGCTTTTGTACCTTGGCCTTAAATTACCAGTAGAACATAAAAGGAGCATTAATAATGTTCTCAGATATCCAGCCAGTGGAGGACTACGAACATCAGGACATTTGCCCTCTGGGTCAGTTCAAAATTATTATTATTATTATCATCATTATAATACAAGATTTTATTTTCCCTCTGGGTCAGTTCAAAATTTTTATTATTATTATTATAATACAGGATTTATATAGTGCTATCGGTTTGAGCAGCACATTACAACATGGGGTATGAGGTTACACTACAATTCCGTACAGGAGGAATCAGAGGGCCCTGCTCATTAGAGCTTTCAATCTAAAAGTGAGGATCAAAATATACAAAAAGTAATAACTGTGGGGGGATGAGCTGATGGAGAAAATAAAATTACAATTGTTAGGTGGAGGAAGGATAGGCTTCTCTAAAAAGGAGGGTTTGGAGGAGGGCTTTCAGGGATTGCCTAAAAGTGGACAGAGTAGGAGATAATCAGATAGATTGGGGTAGGGTGTTCCAGAGGGTGGGAATGGCTCAGAATAAGTCCAGGAGGTGAGGATTGGCGGACATGACATGGGAGTTAGAGAGCAGAAAGTCTTGGAAGGAATGAAGAGAATGATTTGGTTGGTATTTTGAGACTATGTTAGTTAATGTAGCTGAAAGCAGAGTTGTGGATTTCTTTATAAGTTGTTTTTACTATTTTAAATTTAGATTGTTGGGTGAATGGAAGCCAGTGGAAGGATTAGCAGAGAGGGGTAGCATACACTGATCAATTGATAATGTGGATGAGTCTGGTAGCAGCATTCATGATGGACTGAAGGGGAGATAACCTTTGTAAAAGTAATACAATGAGAAGGAAGTTGCAGTAGTCAAGGCAAGAAATAACCAGGGAGTGAATTCGAAGCTTTGTGGTGTCATTGGTTAAGAAGAGGCGCATTTTGGAGATGTTGCAGCGGTTGAGAAGGCAAGCTTTGGACAGTGATTGGATGTGGGGTCGAAAAAGAAAGTTTAGAGTCCAGGATTACACCTAGCACTCTGACATGTGGGGAGGCTTGATACTTGTACCATCAATCTTAACAGAGAAGTTAGGGGATGTGGCATGTGGGGGAGGAAATATTATGAGTTTGGTTTTGGATAGATTTAGTTTGAGGAAGTGGTGTGACATCCAGATTCATATGTCTGTTAGTAAATTGGTGATGCTTGGGGAGACTGATGGAGTATGCTGGGGGATAGAAAGATATATTTGGGTGTTATCAGTGTAGACATGGTATTGAAAACCATGGGAAGCTAGCAGTTGATCCAGGGAGGAGGTGTAGATCTAGAATTGGACTGGCCAAAGAACAGAACCTTGGAGCACCCTGACAGAAAAAAGAGGTAGAGGTAAAATTGTAAGTGGCAGTGAAAGTGCAGAGGGATAGGTAGGATGTGAACCAACAAAGACCACTGTCATGGAGACCAAAGTAGTTAAAGCGGAGGTTCACCCTAAATACTGACATTATCTTATAGTGATCTTGCTAGCAGATACATATACATATTCCTATTGATTTTTTTTCTTGTGGTTGTACTTACCGTGAATCAGTCGTTTTAATGTGGACTTCCGGGTATTCCTCCCGCGGGAGTGGGCGTATCTTTCTTTCCTCGGAGCCCCGTTGATTTCTGGGAGGTGCTCGCAATGTCTCCTGGGAGCCGTTGATCTGCCGAGATCTGCCCCCCCTGCGGATTCTGCCAGCCCTGGACTGCGCAGGCGCAGCGCTCTAGCTCCGAAAATTGCCGAACATTAAGAGCTGTAGACTGCGACTGCGCAATCAACAGGGTATTGTGACAGTCGTTGCCGCACGCTCCCGATGCTCGCTCCACTCAGCAAGGGGGGCGGGTGTATTACTATTATAATGAGCGGATGCATGTTTAAATAAAGGAATTGATGGACAGAGAGGGCGGGTAGTTCAATGTGGATGGCCGATTTGAATACTTGTCAGAGAATTGTTAAAAAAAATCTTATGTCTTTTTTTTTTTAACAATTCTCTGACAAGTATTCAAATCGGCCATCCACATTGAACTACCCGCCCTCTCTGTCCATCGATTCCTTTATTTAAACATGCATCCGCTCATTACAATAGTAATACACCCGCCCCCCTTGCTGAGTGGAGCGAGCATCGGGAGCGTGTGGCACAATATTGTGCTCAAAGCGCATGCGCCGAATATAAGTTATATACCATTCGGCTATTTTCGGAGATCTGCCGTGAACGGACATGCAAGTGTTGCGCATGCGCAGGTCAGAGTGGGCGAAATCCGCTAAAGTGTTGCGCATGCGCAGAACAGAGCTGGCAGAATCCGCTGAGGGGCAATTCTCGGCAGGTCACCGTCAACACTGATGATACAGCGGTGAATGCTGGGATGCATTCACCGCATCCCGGAAGTCTCTGCTTGTGGGCTTCACAGTGCCCACAAGCAAAATGGCAAAGAACAAGATCTATTTATAAAAGTTATTATTTAGAACGGAAATAGACGGGGGACGTCTCTAATCGCAGGACAAGTGAGTACTAACATGTTATCTGTAACCCCATTACATGCACCTAGAAAAAAAAAAAACGAGGGACCGCGGAACCTCCGCTTTAAGTCTTTTGAGGAGGAAGGGTGGTCAACCATATCAAAGGCAGCAGAGAGGTCCAGGAGTGGGAGTACAGAATAGTAACCATTGGTTTTAGCCATCAGCAAATCATTTGAGAGTTTTAGAAGAGCAGTTTGTGTAGAGTTTTGAAGGATAAATCTATTCTAAAGGGGATCAAGAAGGTTATACTCAGTGGATTGGTAGCTCAGTTGGTTGTAGATCAGGTGTTCAAGGAGTTTGGAGGTAAAGTGGATCATGACGTCACATTCACATGCTCGGGGCATGTGACTGTGACGTCATGAGAAGCCTATATAAAATCGCTGCGAACCGAACAGCCAGCATTACAGCGGGAGGAAGCGACGAGTCAACATCGAGGAGAAGAGGGAAGAAGACGCCGACGGCGACGGGAAGACCGGCCCCTCCACTAGCAAAAGAGCTGGAAGAAGATGGTGGAGGGGCCGGCAGAAGGACAACGGAGAGCCGGACGAGACGACGGGGAAGACCAGGCCTCTCCACTAGCAAAAGAGCTGGAAGAAGATAGTGGAGGCCCGGCAGAAGGAAGAAAGAACCGGAGAGCGAGAGAAGAAGAGGGAAGAAGGCGACGGAGAAGACCGGGCCTCCGCTAGCAAAAGAGCTGGAAGAAGATAGCGGAGGCCCGGCAGAAGGAAGAAAGAACCGGAGAGCGCGGGGACGACACCGGAGACCCCCGGAGTTGGAAGAAGACCCCCGGAGCTGTGTAATAAATTACTTTAAAAAGCTGTGTGTGTTTTTTTATTGCCATTTTTTTCCACCAGGTAAATGGGTAGGGGTACAATGTACCCCATATTCACATAGGGTGGTGGGCCAGCATCTGGGGGCCCCCTTATTAAAAGGGGCTCCCGGATTCCGATCAGCCCCCGCCCGCAGACCCCGACAACCAACGGCCAGGGTTGTCGGAAAGAGGCCCTTGTCCCCATCAACATGGGGACAGGGTGTTTTGGGGTGGGGGGGGCGCAGGTCGCCCCCCTGCCCCAGAGCACCAAACCCCCCATGTTGAGGGCATGCGGCCTGGTATGGTTCAGGAGGGAGGGGGGCCACTCTCTCTTCCCCCCCTCTTCCCCTGCGGCCTGCCAGGTTGCGTGCTCAGATAAGGGCCTGGTTTGGATTTTGAGGGGGACCCCCACGCCGATTTTTCGGCTTAGGGGATTCCCCTTCAAATCCATACCAGACCGAAGGGCCTGGTATGCTCCTGGAGGGGGAACCCATGCCGTTTTTTTATTTAAAAATTGGCGTGGAGTTCCCGCTCAGGATTCATACCAAACACAGTGCCTGCTATTGGCGGGAATCTACGTCGGATCTCCGTCTACTGGCAATGCGTGTCGCTCATTGCGAAAGGAAAAACAACATTTTTCCTTTCCCGATGACGAGACAGCTCAACGCTGGCTCTCGCGACGGGCTCATAGGGTGTCAATCTCGCCGCTAGAAGAGGCGAGATTGACACAATATCGGCGGCACCTACTGTGTGTATATATAATGTGTGTGTGTGTGTGTGTATATATATGACATTTTTCTTTGCATATTGCTAGATTTTATAGATAGTTTTCACTAGTGATTATTTTCACCTAATTGACTTATTAATGCACCCTCTTTGTGGGAACACAATCTGTGTTAAGCGGAAACTATTAACAAGGTCATTAACTTGTATAGTAGCGCAGAAGTAATTTTCACTCTTCTCTTGTGTTTTGAGTGATTGGCAGTGAGTGAGTTAATAGGTGGTGGCAGTGGAGGACGAAGTACAGTTAAAGGATAAGTTCACCTTTTTCGGGCAGAATTTCACTTTTCATAATAAATAGACGTGTCTTCCAATTACATTTCTGGCCCAGCCATCACAATGTGCTTCACTTATCTTTGTCACAGGAGGTTTAAAATCGTGTCAGTTTATTTAAAATATTAAAATGATTTTTTAGATTCCATCACTTCCTGTAGATTGTCTCTCAGCATTTACTTCCTGTAGGCCATCCCCCAGAAGCCTTCACTTCCTTGTTGCATCATAGAGGAGGGTGTGATAGGGGTGTGCTCATTACAATTCTCATTACAATACTACCTTCCACCCACTTTCTCTAAAATCTAATTGTACAATCTCCTTTAGATCTCCCTTAACCACTTCAGCCCTGGAAGAATTTACCCCCTTCCTGACCAGAGCAGTTTTCGCGATTCGGCACTACGTCGCTTTAACTGACAATTGCGTGGTCGTGCGACGTGGCACCCAAACAAAATTGATGTCTTTTTTTTCCCACAAATAGAGCTTTCTATTGGTGGTATTTGATCACCTCCTGCGATTTTAATTTTTGCGCTTTAAACAAAAGAGCGACAATTTTGAAAAACAAATCTATATTTTTTACTTTTTGCTATAATAAATATCCCCCAAAAATATATTAAAAAAACTAAATGTTGTGGGCGTGGCTTGGCGCGCAACTGAGATGGACGTCTAATCCGGGAGCTCCGGCAGAACCGCAGTCTTAGCCCATCTCCCTGCACCTAGATCGCTCAATAATGAGCAAGAAACTGTACGGCACACCCCGCACCAGATCCCGGAAGCTATCGACCGCTTATTAGGGTCGGAATATCACAGAACTCTTCAAAAACCGGCCCGCGGCCCAGAGCAGTCTGTCTGGAAGCAAGATGGCGACGCCGCACACGGAGGAAGATTTCTCGGAGGATTCACAATCAGCGGCTGAGGATAACGGTACGGGAATCCCTGACCTACCCCTCACATATGCAGGCATGTCAGGCTTCGCAGCAGACATCAAGGCCACCTTTTCTGCTGCCATCACTGATCTCAAATCCAGCATGCTGGTTCTGACAGACAAGATGGCCACCGCTGAGGCAGCAGGGAGGAATAGAGATAAAGCTATTCAAAGGCTGGAGAAGGTGACCTACACTCAAACGCAGCATTTTATTGATATTAACAGGCACCTGGAAGATTTAGATAACAGGGGGAGGAGAAACAATATTAGGGTCAGGGGGATCCCTGAATCTGTGGAAGCTGATCAAATCACCCCAGCCTTGGAGAGGGTTTTCAACAGTTTACTGGAAAGGCCAGAGGACACTGCTATCGAGTTCGTGAGAGCACACAGAGCCCTTAGAGCGAAGGGACCAGACAATATGCCTCCCAGGGACATCATATGCTGCCTCCAGAACTTTTCAGTAAAGGAAGATATCATGAGAAAAGCACGACAGAATGATCAGATCATCTTTAACGGTGAGACCATTATGCTCTTCCACGACTTGTCCCAGATAACATTGAAAAATCGCAGAGCTTTGCGACCTCTCCTGGAGAGATTAAGGGAAAAAGACTTACGCTATACATGGCGATTTCCCTTCGCCCTGCTGGTTAATCATAATGGGAAACAGCACACTTTACGTTCGCCGGATGACCTACCTGAGTTTTGTCAGGCACTTCAGCTGGGCCCAGTGAATGTGCCAGAATGGTACCAGGAATTCACTTTACCCCCTGTGGACAGATTCCAGCCTGGATCCCCGTTCACCTCACCGGATAACCGCCAATCCAAAAAGATGAAGGCCTCCCGTGCAGGCGGCTCACAAGCAGGAACACCCAACAACAGGTCCCACTCTTCTAAGGGATATGGGGATGCCTAAACACAAGACTGATAGCCAAAGTGATTGACTAATGACTGGATATGACTTCTTTTCACGGTGCCACCCCAGTTCTAGGCCTCACACGTTGCCTTGCTGAGACAGTTTAAAAGCAGACTTGCAAGACTTTATATCCTGGCAGGCATCCTTTTCTGCAGATCACACACTGAGATTTTGCACGATTCTAGATGATCCGGCAGGAGACCATGCTATAACAAGACAAACTCATAGATATAACCACTATAGAGACTCGGAATGACTTGTACTCAGAGGCAATGTTCACGTGTAGGAAGTTGGATGGCACAGTGATCTATATAGGCGCTCAGTAATTAGTTCTATGGCTGCAGCTGCGGATTCCCCGCGGGAGGGTGAACTCACGTATACCTGCTTCGCAGGGTGTAGGTGGGGGACTCACAGGTTTACATAGTGGGTTCTCCTGTCTTCATTTAGAGTGGAGTATACTAACAGTTCTTAAAAGTTACCTGTTTCTCATTTTACATGTTTCTTTAAACCAAATGTTAACAGTGTCTTTTCGTGACACTGAAGGTGCAGGAAGATTTCTTCAACTGAATATATGTTTTCTATATGCTGCGGCCTGTCTAGATCCATACCTTAGCTAATTTTTACCTTACTCTATCCGGTGGAGATCACCTAGATAGGCCAAGATTCACTACCCCAAAAAGTGTTTCCTGACGGACGTTATTTTTAATCCATCAGAGAACACTACTTCTGTGTACTCTAGGGACTTTGGTACCCTAGGGAGATTACGATATCTCTTATCTCGTCTCTTCTCATACTTTTTATCTATCTACTCTCTTTTTCCCCTTTTTTTTTTTTGGTCATATATGCTTTTGTACTAAACGATATATATTCTAACGGTAGTGTAGGTTTTGTTCCCTGATATAGGTTCGCCACCTCTCTCTGGGTCCACAACATGGCATACTCATCTCTGGGACGCAACCCTACGGTCATCTCTCATAACGCCAAAGGCCTTAATATACCCAAAAAACGCACCGCCCTTTTGAAAGAACTAAAAAAAGGTAGGCCTCGCTTTGTCTTTTTGCAGGAGACTCACTTTAAAACCCATCAAGTGCCTAAATTGACTGACTAATTTTTCACGCAAGCACATAATGCGACTAATGACTTTGCTAAATCCAAGGGGGTGTCCATACCTATTAGTAGGGATGCCTCCTTTGACCTCACTGACAAACTAATAGACCCAAACGGCAGATATATTTTCTTGAAGGGGACTTGTAGTGGCACTCCTGTTACACTGGCCAACATGTATTTCCCAAATACCTCACACCTGACTTTCTGTAGGCATATGATCAATGAGCTTAAAGGTTTTAGTTCAGGATGCTTGATACTTGGGGGTGACTTTAATGTATCTCTCAATCCCCTCTCAGACACATCCACTGGCAAAACATATATTACGTACAAAATTCTTAAAAACATTAAGTTATTGATACAGTCACTTCAACTAGTAGACACATGGCGCCTTCTTCACCCTGAGGATAGGGATTTTACCTTTTATTCCATACCCCATTGCCGTTACTCAAGGATAGACTATCTTTTTGTTCAACAGAGAGACCTGGACAGGATCTTAGGGGCCCATATAGGGATCCAGACTATTTCTGACCATGCTCCGATCTCATTGACTTTGGATTTGATGGCGCCTCCTCCCAGGTCCAATACATGGAGATTAAACTCCTCTTTGCTAACTGATCCTACTTTATTTCCACAAATGGCTGCCTCACTCAAGGAATATTTTGCACTCAACATCACACCAGAAATGGACCCCATGACAGTCTGGGAGGCACATAAATGCACCATTAGGGGCGACCTCATTAAAATGGGAGCTCGACACAAAAAAGACAGGGACCGGGAAATTAAGCAGTTGACTGAGAAAATCCATTCATTAGAAGCCAAACATAAACAGGCCATATCCGAACGTTCCGCCCTAGAGCTTTTAGAGGCAAGGAGAGCACTCCAGCTGCTATTTGATACAAGGACCAAGAATCTCCTATTTAAAAAAAATAATAAAATTACTATGAGCACGGAGACAAAACAGGGAGATTTCTCGCGAGAGTGCTAAGAACTGCCCACTCGGGTCAAAATATATTAGGCATACGTTCCAAAACAGGGAAGCTTGAGGTATCCACTACCCAAATAGCACAACATTTTCACGACTACTACACATCCCTATATAATTTATCAGACAACAATACATTAGGTCAGACTCCAGAAACTAGACAACATTTAATACTAAACTACCTTAAACAGTCAAACCTACCAGTTCTAACATCTGAAGATGTTGAATTGATAGAACGCCCTATTGAAACCACAGAACTTACACAGGCCATCAAAGATCTCAAAAATGGGAAGAGCCCGGGCCCGGATGGCTTTACGGCTATATACTATAAAACCTTCCGGGACACTCTGCTCAAGCCGCTGTTGGAGGCTTTGAACTCCATGTGTGGGCCCAGGGAGATTTCACCATCCTTTCTTTCGGCCCACATAACAGTTCTTCCCAAGCCAAATAAAGACCCAACAGATTGCGCTAGTTACAGACCAATATCTCTGCTGAGCTTAGATGTAAAACGTATGTCAAAAAATCATTGCTAATAGGCTGAAACCGTTGCTACACGCCTTGATAGGTCCTGAACAGGCCGGTTTCATGCCTGGCAGAGAATCCAGAGACAATGTCTCTAAAGCACTTAACCTGATCCATGTTGCGAGGTCAGGTAATATTGAAGGCTTTCTCTTGTCCACGGACGCGGAGAAGGCCTTTGATCGAGTAGCCTGGGATTTCATGCTGGAAACATGCAGGTTCATTGGCTTGGGAACACACATGATGTCTTTGATCTCGTCACTATACACAAATCCCACAGCACGGCTCAAGATAAACGGTTCTTTGTCAGATGTAGTCAAAATTAACAATGGAACGAGACAGGGCTGCCCGCTATCACCCCTGTTATTTATTCTAACGCTCGAACCTTTCATCAGACGGATTGTGGCGGAAGGTTCGATTACCGGTTTTGTTGTAGCGGAAAAGGAATATAAGGTAGCTGTATATGCAGTTGATCTACTTTTTTTTGTAACAAACCCTCATTCCTCACTACTCTCCTTGCTAAAAGAGTTCTCCTTGTTTGCAAAATGGGGGATAGGTGCTGAGGATGGTCTATAGAGTAAAAATTCCTGCATCCCATTGGCTAAATGTACGGGAAAAGGGGGGTTCCTCTTAGGGGACTTTGGAGGGAACTTTACTCTAGTAGTAAATGCGTGGTACACAAATAGAAAGTACAAATTTATTTTATTTCCACCAGGGTGGTGGTGGTGAGTAAGGATATCTTAAAGGAGTAATAGGTTTGAACATAGGAAGGATGCTAACACAAAAACATACAATACATGAAATAATACAATCAGGAACACCATATAGTTACAAAAAACATATAATGGTGAAAACCGACGCGTTTCGAAAAGTACAGTTATTTTCTTCTTCAGGGAGATGATTGTGTCAAACAGGCATAATTAGTATGTCTAAAAAATGAGAAAAGACATTAATGAACAAAAATTATACATAAAGGAGTAAGTGTATAGTGACATTGTTCATATATTTAAAAGGCTGCTGACCATGTGTATAGACTTGGGGATCATAGGGTTGCATCCGTGGGGGAGGGATGGAAACATAAAATCAAATCAAAAGACACCAGGGAAGAAACCTCTTATTCCAGACGAGCCAAGTCCCACCGGCGTCCGGTGCCCAGGGTTCACCCGGGAGGGTGTGCACACACACCAACCCCAGCGGAGAGAAGGCTCCCCAACAAGGGGCAGGTAGCGCTGAAAGTAAGGTCGGAGACCGGTGTGTAGAGTATAAACTGCAGAGTGGAAAAACAGAAAAAATTGGTACACACATATATATGCGTCTGCTATTTTGAGGGAACGATACAAAGTGACCTAAGGCCCTGTGTGTCAAACAAAGAGACCACACTTGGGTCCATAGGGTGGTAGTTACTGTACCTGTGGGCTGGTCCAATAAAGGAAGGCTTGCTGTCATGCACTGAATCCTGATGCTGGGAGAGTTTGGAAAGAGCTAGGTAGTAGGGTCACCTCCGTTTAAATATTGATAGATGGACCGTTAGGGTGGGGGGAGGGGGTTGGTTTACAGGGTAGATATACACCCCTTGCCGACAGTACTCATCAGTGATGTTGGAGGAGACGGAACAAACTTGGCCTGTGTGCAGATAATGGTAAAGCATATATAGGGTTAAAAAGGTCTGTCAGGACTGTGTAAAGGACTGGTACTGTATTAATGGGTGATGGGGTATATACAGATAAGTGTGAGTCTGAGTATCACTACCCCTCTCTGAGAGGGGGGGGGGGGGGTAAGGAGAGAACCTATGCTTAAAACTGATCATAGGGTGAGATGGAGTAGTATAAATGATCAGCAAAAATAGCTGATACTGGGTTGAAAATACAATGTAAGCCAAAATGAATGCAGGCAAATGAAGTTTAAACAGGCACTGGCAGCAAGAGACAGTAAGAAGTGGAAACAAACACAAAGGTTCAGGGGATTACCTTTTGGCAGGATCAGGGAGGCAGGCATGGAGCACAGCAGCGTGTGTTGGAATGCGTTCAGCTGGTGGTGTAGGACCAGCTGTGAACGGTGTCCAATTTAAAGTTTGAAGTAAGGGGGGGGTGTGGGTCACGCTAACCAATCAGGCACAGGCCTGGCAGGTGATGCACAGCTGTGCCTGATGTGCGCGCCCCTCGGGCCTTCGACGCGCACACCCGCCCCCTCACGCCGGGCCGGTCGACATGGAGACGGATTGTGGCGGAAGGTTCGAATACCGGTTTTGTTGTAGCGGAAAAGGAATATAAGGTGGCTGCATATGCAGTTGACCTACTTTTTTTTGTAACAAACCCTCATTCCTCACTACTCTCCCTGCTAAAAGAGTTCTCCTTGTTTGGTGCTGTGTCCAACTTGAAGATCAATTTCTCCAAGTCGGAGGCGATGAACATATCCATACCAGTTGGTTCCATGAATTCAATAAAATCTATATGTCCCTTTTTAGATGGGTAGATTCTGCCCTTAAATACCTGGGGATTTGGCTGACTCCCACACTGCACCAAATATATGAATGCAACTTTGTACCCATGCTGAAAACACTTAGTGCAGATCTTCAGGCTTGGCACGCACGATATTTTTCCTGGTTTGGGAGGGCGGCGATTTGCAAGATGGTTATACTGCCGAAGATTCTGTATCTATTCAGAAAACTCCCGGTTAAGGTCCCCAACAGCTTTATCAGCTCCCTTCATTCAATTCAGATAAAATTCATTTTGGCCCACAAACGTCCGAGAGTAATGTTTACCCTGCTGTCCCAGACCAGAGAGAAAGGAGGGATGGGCATACCCAATTACAAACATTACTATTTAGCTGCTCACATCACTAGGGTGATTGACTGGCATTGTCATTACAACCTTAAAGACTGGGTGGAGCTAGAGAATGCAGTAAGCCCTATACCTGTAATATTTTCGCCCTGGATCACCTGGACGAGCTACCCAGCAGCCCTGAGACAACACCCACTTATAGGGACTACGTTAGCAATCTTTCACAATCTGACTAAACTTTTTCCTCACACCTAAGCCCACTTACCCCTTTATATAATAACCCTGACTTTTTGCCAGGACAGGGAAACAACATCCTCCGCCTACCAGACACAAACAAGCCCCTTCTAGCCCTACACTGTTTCCATGCAGATAAGATTAAGGACCTTGCAGACATTAGATCAGACAATAACATTCCCGCCCTACCAATGTGGACATATTTCCAAATTTGCAGCTATCTTACCCATGCTACAAGAAAGACCAACTTTATCAGACATCTAACCGAATTGGAATCAATCTGCCTGACGGCTGACCCAATACCCAAGGCGACATCACTTGCTTATAAGTGGATCTGGGGAAACAGTGGCCTTGGAGAGGGTGGACACAGAGAGAGATGGTCGATTGAGCTTGGTGTTTCACTTACAGACAAACAATGGCGAAAGGCGTGCATTTTTGCACACAAATGCTCTCTCAGCACCAGGACGCAGGAGACAGCTTATAAGCTGTTAACCCAATGGTATGCCACACCGGTGAAACTCCACACCTGGTTTCCCCACACACCAGATACATGCTGGCAATGTAATAGTGATAGAGGTACATTACTGCACATTTGGTGGCATTGTCCAGTGTTACAACCTTTTTGGTCGAAGTCAAGAAATTAATATACCAGATCACAGAAACAAAGCTACTGCTTGATGCAAAGGGATGTCTTCTCCATATCTCAGATTTCACTATCAGAAAATACAAGCGTTACCTCTCCAAACATCTACTAAATGTGGCTAAGGCACTCATACCACTTTACTGGAAATCATCCAGGATACCAACCATTCCGGAATGGCTGCGCAAAGTGTCAGAGATATGTGATTTGGAGAACACTGTTGCTCAGTCAAAAGATGGTGCTAAGCGCTTTTGCGAAACATGGGCGTCCTGGCACGTCTTCAAGTATTCACAGGCATACGCGGACCTCATTGCTTAAGACATCAGATTTTTTTTAATGTTTATTTCTATTATATATCTGTAACTCCGGGCGTTACCTTACACAATTACTGTTTTTTTGCTTTCTAGGTGATTACCTTGACAATTATAGGACTAACAAAGGTCATTACTTCATTACTAGCTCTACATTTTTTTTTTCTGTTTATTTTTCTGTTTATTTTTATTCTTCTCTTCTCTCCCCATCTACTCTACCAAAACCATTTCTACTCTACTTTTTTCTATATATACAGAATTAAATTTAATTATTGGTTGGATTCTCATTGTGGTTAACTGAGGTACTAATCATCATGTTTTTGAGGCATAGGGGAACTCCCCCCCCCCCTGTGTATTATTTCTTTCTCGTACATCACGGGACACAGAGCGACATAGTCATTACTAATGGGTTATATAGATACCTTCAGGTGCTGGCACTGGCAACTTCCAAAACCGGAAGTACCCTCCCCTATATAAGCCCCTCCCATCCGGGAGCACCTCAGTTTTTTGCCAGTGTCTAAGGTGTTGGCCAAGAAGAAACATGTGTTTTTCACTGAGCTTGCGTACAGGTTCTTTTGGGCCTCAGTAAGCTATTCCGGATCCGACCAAAAAAGCTTCATAGCTAAACGGTCGGTACCCGGGCCTTGCAGAGAAGAGCAAGGTTTTGCCTGTAATGCTTCTCTTAGGAGAGCTGGACCCTGGGATCCAGAGCTCTGGTCATACCCACGACCAAGATGTTTTCTGTGCAGGGTGCTATACAGGTCCAGGGGAGTGGAATCCTTGGGAACCCGGTCCCTGAAGGTTTGATTACAATGCCTGCCGTGATAGGTGAAGTTTGGGCTTCTGTGGACCAAACAGAGTCCAGCGGCGAGGAAAAGGTAAGTGGGGGCCCTCGGGAACTTGGTTCTATTGAGGGACCCCCAAGCCTATTTTGTCTTTCTGCCTGTTACCTAAGGTATTCCCGCTAATATTCTGTGTATGCCTGTTACTACTGAGAAAATGTAAAAATTTTAATAGTAGGCAAGGAAAAAAAAAAAAAAATGTAAGACCGCGGTACCTGTGTTAGACACTAGAGGCCGCTATGGTTCTTTTTCTTGTAATGTGGATTTTTTTCTTCCAGAATCAAATCCAGGCAGTTGGTATGTTCTCTCCTGGGAAGCTGTCTCCTCTGCCCTGTTGCTGCGCTCATCCATCCCCGGGCCCTGCGGCAAAGGGACCCTGGCTCCCATCTAGCTCCTTATTGTTTTCAAAAAAGGCGCCGAAGGCGCACGTGCCCGCGCGCGTGCGCGAGCACGAGCCTCTATTCATAGAGGCGATCTGGAAAAAGGGGCGGAGCGGGTGGATGACGCTCAGGTGTGCGCCGCAGCGCTACTGCGCATGTGCGGGCGTCCAGCATGTTTGAAAGCACATTATAGCTGGCTATTGAAGTGCACAGACAGAGCTAGCAACAGTATAAAGGCACACAGAGGCGGTTGATGCAGGCATCCCCTAGAAAGGCACTTTAGTAGACACCAACTGTTATATAGCAGCAATTGTGCTAGACTATTCTCAGTAAAAGTGGTGTATTACGGCTGGAATACCTCAGCTTTAGGCTTAGGAATATGCCGTCCAGAAGCTCCGGAACTGAATCTTCCAGGAAACGAAGGGGGTCTCATCGGGCTCTGAGGATCTTGGGCATGCTTCTGCTGCACCAGTCTCCCCTGAAGTTCAGAGGTAAGTGACCGTAGAGACCCTGCAGGGGTACTTGGTACTGTGGCTGTCCTCAGTTCACCTGCTCCTGTGTATGTAACAGAGGAGGTTTTTTCCTCAGCTCTGGGAGGATTAGAGAGAGATTGTCAACATTGATCGCTGCCTCCCTGTCAGGGAAAGCACGCCCGATCTCCGTCTCCTCCTTCAGAGTGCCTGTTAGCAGAGCAACAGTCCCATACAGGGATCGACCTGCCTGAAGGGGATCAGGATGAGGTTGATTCTGTTATAGAGGAATCAACAGTGGGGGAACCTTTTCTCAGCATCTCAAGCTGAAAGATTATGGGTTCAGTCTCTGACTTACATGGTCCGATCAGCATTTAAAAATGCACCTTGCGGAACCATCAACCACTACTGTATCCTCGTTGGGGTCGCTAGAAGCCCCCAGACTGTCTGTTCTTTTCCACTTCACCCTTTACTGAAAGGGCTTATTTACCAGGATTGGGAACGTCCTGAGAAAATATTTATTCCCCCAAGAGATTTCCGGTGGTCTATCCCATGGAGGATAAGTTCATCAAAAAAAAAATGGAAGGTCCCTACAGTGGATGCAGCCATCTCTTGTATGTATAAATCACTGACATGTCCAGTGGATAATGTCCAAATGTTCAAGAACCCAATAGTAAAAGATTGGAGTCCTTATGAAAGTCTGCTTCTTTCTACAGCAAGCTTGGTGACACAACCAGCAGTAGCAGCTATTGGGGTCTGCTAAGCAGTGAAGGATCATTTGAAACAGGTCTTGAGGGACTTGACAGATCAGCAGGCCTTGCCCTAGCTGATCTACCTAGAGCCTTAGGCTTTGCGGTTGACGCCATAAAGGATTCAGTCCATCAGGCCTCCCGCCTTACGCTGTCTATAGTACATATGCGTAGGCTTCTATGGCTCAAAAACTGGTCTGCTGAAGCTCCCTGTAAAGAATGGCTGGTTAGCGTCCCATTTCATGGTGAACGCTTATTCAGGGAAAACCTGGACAAATATATCCAGAAAATTTCCAGCGGTAAAAATACGCTTGCCGGTTAAAAACAGAGTTAGAGGTCCCTCTTTAAGAGGCCTGCTTCTCCAGTCCCTGGGGCATCGGCTGTGTAACAGTTCCGACGGCCTCCTCGGTCAATTCCCGGGGGTAAAAAACAGGGACAATAGCAGGGTAATGAGAAACCCTGGGTCAGGGGAGGTGCAAAACCTCCCCCAAAGTTAAATTCATTGAAGGGTTGCCCCCACTCAGGCGGGTGGGGGGAGGACTCCAGTTGTTCGCAAGAGACCTGGCGGGACACGATCAAGACAGATAGGTGCTCTCCGCAGTATGTTTGGGATACAGTTTGGAGTTAAAAGACTCTCCTCCTTCCCATTTTTGAGGTCAAACGTGCCAAGGGATCCCCGGAAGAGAGAGTCCCTCCTGTTGGCACTAGAACAACTATTGCTCCAAGGAGTAATTATGGAGGTTCCCCTGGAAGAATGAGGGTTCGGGTTTTACTCAAACCTCTTTACAGTCCCGAAGCAAACGCGGACGGGAGGCCCATATTAATTCTAAAAGGGCTATACAAATTCCTGTATATCAGGACTTTCCGATGGAGTCGATCCGATCGGTGGCCACTGCACTACAAGGGGAGGATTGGTTAGCCGCGATCGACATCAAAGATGCTTATTTGCACATTCCCATCTTTCCAGTCCACCAAAAATTTCTACGCTTTGCAGTAGAAGGGCGCCATTTTCAGTTCAGAGCCTTACCCTTCGGTTTGGCCACAGCACCACAAGTGTTTACAAAAATTCTGGCCCTTTATTGGCCAATCTAAGAACACAAGGTGTAATGATAATGGCATATCTAGATGACTTGTTGCTGATAGACCACTCAGTGAAAAAACTAGACGTGGTCGTTCACAAGACAATCAAGTATCTGGAATCTCACGGTTGGATTATCAACCGAGACAAGTCAGCCCTAAAAAACAGTCAAAAGTCTGGAATACTTGGGGCTAAGGTTGGATTCAGGCCAGAGAAAAATATTCTTGCCTCGAGGAAAGGTGTTGTCTTTGAAAGATTTGATCCACTTAGTGGGTACAAAAAGACAGCCGTCCATACGCCTGTGCATGAGGCTGCTGGGAAAAATGGTGGCATCATTCGAAGCAGTACCCTACGGTCAATTCCATTCAAGGAATTTGCAAGGGGCCATACTGTCAGCCTGGAACAAAAAAGTTCAGGCCCTAGACTTACAATGTCCTTGTCCCCTTCCGTTCGCAAGAGCCTCCGTTGGTGGTTGGTTCCCCAGAATCTGGAAAAAGGGAAATCCTTCAGTCCGATTTCTTGGAAGGTGGTCACTACAGATGCCAGCCTTATAGGCTGGGGAGCAGTACTGGAGCAATGGTCTCTCCAGGGCAGATGGTCGGATGCAGAAAAGGCCCTGCCCATCAATCTCTTAGAGATACGAGCAGCCCGGTATGCCCTAGTAGCATGGACATCCAAACTGTGTGAGGCCAAGAAATGGCATCCACGTAAATACGTAATAGGTAGGATTCTGGACTTCCTACAATGGGCTGTAGATAGGAAGCTTGCCTTGAGTACTATCAAGGGTCAGATTTCGGCCTTGTCAATATTTTTTCAAAGGCCCTTGGCTTCGCATTCACTAGTCAAAGCCTTTATACAAGGAGTGATGCGTATTAGTCCTCCGGTTAATATTCCCATATGTCCATGGGATCTAAACTTGGTTCTGTCGGTTCTACAGAAACAACCATTTGAACCATTACTGCATATTTCTTTGGTTCTTCTCACCAGGAAATTGATTTTTCTAGTAGCCGTTTGTTCGGCTAAAAGAGTGTCGGAATTAGCAGCTATGTCCTGTAAGGAGCCATATCTGGTTATCCATAAGGATAGAGTAGTGTTACGCCCTCATCCAGCCTTTCTTCCTAAGGTGGTATCGAGGTTTCATTTGAACCAAGATGTGGTTCTTCCTTCTTTTTTCCCCAAACCTACTTCGGTAGAGGAAAAGTTATTGCATTCTTTGGGTGTAGTAAGAGCAGTTAAAGCTTATCTAAAGGCCACTGCTCAGATTCGCAGAACGGATACTTTGTTTATTCTGCCGGAAGGCCCCAAAAGGGGTCAGGCAGCGTCAAAATCTACTTTAGCCAAGTGGATTCGACAGGTCATAATGCAAGCCTATGGCTTGAGAAGGAGACCGCCTCCGTTCAAAGTTAGAGCGCACTCCACGAGAGCAGTTGGAACTTCATGGGCAGTGCATCACCAGGCCTCCCTGGCTCAAATCTGTAAGGCCGCAACATGGTCTTCAGTACACACGTTTACTAGGTTCTACCAGGTGGACGTTAGAAGTCAGGAGGATGTCGCCTTTGGGCGCAGTGTGTTGCAGGCCGCAAAAGATCCTCATGTCTGATAGCGCTCAGCTTATGTATGGTGTATCCCCCCCCCTCGTTGGGCATTGCTTTAGGACATCCCATTAGTAATGACTATGTCGCTCTGTGTCCCGTGATGTACGAGAAAGAAAATAGGATTTTTATAACAGCTTACCTGTAAAATCCTTTTCTTGGAGTACATCACGGGACACAGAGCTCCCGCCCCTCTTTAGGGACACTTATTGCTTTGCTACAAAACTGAGGTGCTCCCGGATGGGAGGGGCTTATATAGGGGAGGGTACTTCCGGTTTTGGAAGTTGCCAGTGCCAGCACCTGAAGGTATCTATATAACCCATTAGTAATGACTATGTCGCTCTGTGTCCCGTGATGTACTCCAAGAAAAGGATTTTACAGGTAAGCTGTTATAAAAATCCTATTATCCTCAGGGTTAAATGGTCGTACAGTAAGCTTTCAAGATTGTTTCACCTGTTTTACTTAACTGTTGTCGATTGTAATCCGATTACTTTTTGCCTGACTCATTTGGAGCTGCGACTCCAATTTTGTACTTTCTATGAATATCAAATAAACATTGATGGTAAAAAAAAACTAAATGTTCCCTCAGTTTAGGCCGATATGTATTCTTCTACATATCTTTGGTTAAAAAAATTGCAATAAGCGTATATTGATTGGTTTGCGCAAAAGTTATAGCGTCTACAACATAGGGAAATTTTTATGGCATTTTTATTATATTTTTTTTTTACTAGTAATGGCGGCGATCTGTGATTTTTATCATGACTGCAACATTATGGCGAACACATCGGACACTTTTGACGCTATTTTGGGACCATTGTCATTTATTCAGCGATCAGGGCTATAAAAATGCACTGATTACTGTGTAAATGACACTGGCAGGGAAGAGATTAACCACTAGGGGGCGAGGAAGGGGTTAAGTGTGTCCTAGGGAGTGATTTTAACTGAGGGTGCTGGGCTACAAGTGACACGACAGTGATCACTGCTCCCGATGACAGGGAGCAGTAGATCACTGTCCTGTCACTAGGCAGAACAGGGAAATGCCTTGTTTACATAGGCATCTCCCCGTTCTGCCTCTCCGTGACACTATCGCGGGCCGCCGGCGAACATCAAGTTCGCGGGTCCCGTGGGCACAGTCACGGAGAGTGCGGTGGGCGCTCGCGCGCCCGACGCACGGCTTCTTAAAGGGGACGTACATGTACGTCTATTTGCCCACTGCTGCCATTCAGCCGATGTATATTGGCGTGCAGCGGTCGGCAAGTGGTTAAGCTATGCAGTACAATGGCCTGTCTGATTCGATACAAATTAAATAGGATTGTTTAGGTGTGCCATCCTATTCCTATTCCATAGTTCCATAGTTCTGGTAAATGTAAAGTCAATTGTACAGAGATTGTACAATCGGATTGCATAGTGTATGGTCATTCTTATACAAGTACATAGGAGGGAGTGTCAGGTCCCATTCACATCTCCACGTAGCGAAAAGTTACATTCCCACATGTGTTTGATTTGGAGCGTTTCCACTCATCACACATAGGGCAGCCTATTCTCTTAAATGAGCTGCCCTACACACAACAGTATCCCCAAAAAAGCTCCAGAACTTTGGTGTGTTTGCTGCACTTGGGGAGCCTTTAACATGTAATGACAACACACACACAATGCATATTTGCAGCGTTTCTGAAACGCATGGCAAAACACGCCTTTTCTGTGCTGTTTGAAAATCCTAGATGTGAATGAAGCCTCATTGTTCTTGTGCAAATGCACCAATTTCACTTTCAGGCCCCATTCACACCTAGGAAAGTGAGAGTGCATGTTTTTTGGCTCGTTTTTCCAAAATCTTTTTTGCTTAGAGAAACAACCATTTTTGGATTGAAAATGAAACAATATGACATTGACTTATCACAAATGACATAATGCAGGTCCAATAAATACACTCCTTTGCCAAAGCCTCCATAAAATGTTGGCCTTTTTAACATCACATTACTTAGACACAGATAAATGGCTTTATATAATATTTTGGGTTTTTCAGCTTGTTCTTTTGATGAGGGGATGGCATCACTTTACTGTGTGGGTTAACAGCTGCCAAGACAAATAGGTCACCCGAGTGTTTTAATTAAGAATGGCTAAGCTCCAAGATTGTGTTTTAAACCGACAATGAATAGTGAGCTCCTGGCATTATCAGAAGTTCATAGTATTAATAAAATTGCTATTTAAATGAAACTTTTCTAGAATTACTTTATTGAATTGGAATCTATTAATTGTTTTAGGCTCAAGCATGAATCACTGCTTGCTGACCAGCATAAATAGTGGTAGCCGTGTTATATACTTTCAGCTGATGTAAGCCAGGGACTGTCTGGTTGTGCTACCCC
The DNA here is from genome assembly GCA_029206835.1 of Rana muscosa. Classification (NCBI taxonomy): domain Eukaryota; kingdom Metazoa; phylum Chordata; class Amphibia; order Anura; family Ranidae; genus Rana; species Rana muscosa. The sequence continues at coordinate 475,863,989 of CM055122.1, forward strand.
TCCCTGCTCCTATAGGCATAAACATACACATCAGGATTTGTAAGTCAGCATCTTTATGTGAATATATGTAAATAAAAAATGGCATAATTTCCAGTTAATGCTGTATTTTTCTTGTTTTACTTTAAGTTTTTTACTTTTCCTCATTTCTAAGCTCTCATTCTTAAATGCTAGTTACTTGGATGTCATTTTACTCTCTTGCTTTGAAACTGTAAAGCAAGACCGTAAAGCTGGCCATACACCATCAGGATTTTGTTGACAAACTTTTCATTTTGAGGACGTTCGTTTGATTTTCTTATGGGTAGTGGGGTTCATTCAACAATCGTATTATTTATTTATTTTTTCGTCTTTTTTTCAGGTTAATTTTGTTTTGCTTTTAAAAGTCATGTACAAAGCAATTATTTTTTTAAATTTTTTAAAGCTGTTCATCCCCAACCCAGGGTACAAAAAGGTGTCGGGGATAATCTAAAGACAATAGGTAAAGAGAACAGTGGCAAGACAAAAGACTTGTAAAAAGCAGGACAGAAGAAGACATAGTTTGAAAGGACAACTGGGAAGGGTTGCAGAGACGGTTGCTATGATAGGGGGAGTTAGAGTTAGAGCAGATGATAATGGGGCTCCTAGTGGTACTCCTAGAATCAACGTGCTCAGGTTGCCCCATAAGATCATAGCTGGATTCTTGTCCCCACAATGTGTTGTATGAGGGGTTAACCCACTCACACAATTGTGAGCGTATTGTGGCGTTGTAATAGTCACTGACATTGATATATCCAGATCCTCCCCCATTTTTAAGTTTTTAAAATGTGCGCATCGAAGGTAAATCCCTCTTCTATTCCCTATTAACTGACAACCCATCAATTTCTCAACCCCCCCGATTATGCACGTGGGCTTCCGATCTGGGAGAAACATTTACTGACATTATGTGGCAGAAGGCGTTTCATATTACCAGCTCTGCATCCCACTGCTCCAATTACTGGGAGCTCTACCAAAAAATGATTCACTGTTGGTATATTACCCCTTATAAACTATCTCGAATGTATCTTGGGTGAGATTTACCATGTTGGAGAGGCTGTGGAGAAACAGGCTCTCTGCTTTATACAGTATATTGTGGTCTTGTAAGTCCCTCCGTTTTTTCTGGCGTCAAGTATTTCGTCTTATCTCTGCCATTGTAAGGTCTTCGACCCCAACCCCCCAGACCTCACTTCTACTTCATGTTGGGGTCGAAAAATTTCCTCCCCAGACTAGAACCATAGTGGTCTACTATTGGCTGCGAAAGTAAATATAACCAGACTGTGGAACTCTCTCATACAACCCTCCCTTAACCAGTTAAGGACCAGCCACCACAGTTATGCTGTGGCAGGTTAGCTCCCCTGGGAAAATCACTGTAGCTGTACGTCGGCTGCTTTAAAACCACTAGGGGGCACACCCGCGGTGCAACAACAGAGCCAATGTGCGTGCACGGCAACCGCGATGTCTGCTGGGTACACCAGCGATCGCTCCTGAGAGAGACAGAATGGAGATCTGTCAATGTCAACAGACAGATCTCTGTTCTGTCAGGAGAGAGTAGACAGATCTGCTATGTATACTACTTATCAACAGCGATCGGTCTCCTGCTCCAGGCAGTCTCATACCCCCACAGTTAGAAACACTCCCTAGGGCACACATTTAACCCCTGTATCACCCCCTAGTGTTAACCCCTTCCTTGCCAATTACATTTATACAGTAATCAGTGGCTATTTCTTTCTCGTACATCACGGGACACAGAGCGACATAGTCATTACTAATGGGTTATATAGATACCGTCAGGTGCTGGCACTGGCAACTTCCAAAACCGGAAGTACCCTCCCCTATATAAGCCCCTCCCATCCGGGAGCACCTCAGTTTTTTTGCCAGTGTCTAAGGTGTTGGCCAAGAAGAAACATGTGTTTTTCACTGAGCTTGCGTACAGGTTCTTTTGGGCCTCAGTAAGCTATTCCGGATCCGACCAAAAAAGCTTCATAGCTAAATGGTCGGTACCCGGGCCTTGCAGAGAAGAGCAAGGTTTTGCCTGTAATGCTTCTCTTAGGAGAGCTGGACCCTGGGATCCAGAGCTCTGGTCATACCCACGACCAAGATGTTTTCTGTGCAGGGTGCTATACAGGTCCAGGGGAGTGGAATCCTTGGGAACCCGGTCCCTGAAGGTTTGATTACAATGCCTGCCGTGATAGGTGAAGTTTGGGCTTTTGTGGACCAAACAAAGTCCTGTGGCGGGGAACAGGTAAGTGGGGGCCCCCAGGAACTTGGTTCTATTGGGGGACCCCCAAGCCTAATTTGTCTTTCTGTCTGTTACCTAATGGTATTCCCGCAAAATTCTGTGCATGCCTGTAACTACTAAAAAAAATGTAATAATTTTTAATGGTGGTCAAGAAAAAAAAAAAATTTTTTTTTTTATATATATTTAATATATTAGACTGCGGTACCTGTGTTTGTCCACTAGAGGCCGCTGTGGAATGTTTTCTTGTCATGTGGACTAGTTTCTTCTCAGCAGAGCAAGTCCAGGCAGATGGTGAGTTCTCTCATGGGAAACTGCTTCCTCTGCCATGTTGCAATGCTCGTCCATCCCCCGGCCTGCGGCAAAGAGGGGCCCTGGCTCTTGTCCCTAGTTTCCATTTTTCGAAATTAGCGCCAAAGGCGCACGTGGCCGCGCGCGTGCGCGCGCCTCTATATATAGAGGTGAGCCGGAAAAGGGGGCGGAGCCTGGGGGATGACGCTCTGTGCGCGCCGCAGCGCTTCTGCGCATGTGCGGGCGTCCCAGCATGATAAAAATCACAATATTGTGTGGTGAGCTGGCTATGAAGTGCAGAGACAGAGCTGGCAACATTTAAAAAAGGGCATACAGCAAGCGGTTGATACAGGCATCCCCTAGAAAGGCACATTAGTAGACACCAACTGTTTCTTATAGCAGCATTTATGCTAGACTATTGTCAGTAACTGGTGTATTTCGGCTGGAATACCTCAGCTTTGTGGCTTAGGAATATGCCGTCTAAAAACTCCGGGACTAGAAATTCCAGGAGGAATAGGGGGTCTCCATCAGGCTCTGAGGATCTTGGGCATGCTTTGGCTGCACCAGTCTCCCCTGAAGAATCAGAGGTTAGTGACCGTAGAGCACCCTCAGGAGTACCTGGTACTGTGGCTGTCCTCAGTTCACCTGCTCCTGTGTATGTAACAGAGGAGGTTTTTTCCTCAGCTCTGGGAGGGCTGGAAGAAAGATTGTCAGCATTGATCGCGGCTTCCCTGTCACAGGAGAAAAGCGCCCGATCTCCGTCTCCTCCCTCAGAGTGCCTGTTAACAGAGCAACAGTCCCATACAGGGATCGACCTACCTGAAGGGGATCAGGATGAGGTCGATTCGGTTGTAGAGGAATCAACAGTGGAAGAGCCGTTCTCAGCATCACATGCTGAAAGGTTATGGGTTCAGTCCCTGACTAATATGGTCCGATCAGCATTTAAAATGCCACTTGCGGAGCCATCATCCACTTCTGTCTCCTCGTTGGGGTCGCTAAAAGCTCCCCAGACTGTTTGTTCCTTTCCGATCCATCCTTGACTGGAAGGGCTCATTTACCAGGATTGGGAGCATCCTGACAAAATATTTACTCCCCCTAAGAGATTTCCGGTGGTCTATCCCATGGAGGATAAGTTCATCAGAAAATGGAAGGTCCCTACAGTGGACGCAGCCATCTCGTGTGTGAATAAATCACTGACATGTCCGGTGGATAATGTCCAAATGTTCAAGGACCCAATAGATAAAAAATTGGAGTCCTTATTAAAATCTGCTTTTTCTACAGCAGGATTGGTGACACAACCAGCAGTGGCAGCTATTGGGGTCTGCCAAGCAGTGAAGGATCAGTTGAAACAGGTCTTAAGGGACTTGCCAGATCAGCAGGCTCTTGCCCTAGCTGATCTACCTAGAGCCTTATGCTTTGCGGTGGACGCCATAAAGGATTCAATCCATCAGGCCTCCCGCCTTACGCTGTCTGTAGTACATATGCGCAGGCTTCTATGGCTCAAAAACTGGTCTGCTGAAGCTCCCTGTAAAAAATTGCTGGTCAGCTTCCCATTTCATGGTGAACGCTTATTCGGGGAAGACCTGGACAAATATATCCAGAGAATTTCCAGCGGTAAAAGTACACTTTTGCCGGTTAAAAATAGAGTTAGAGGTCCCTCTTTTAAGAGGCCTGCTTCTCCAGTCCCTAGGACATCGGCTGTGAAACAGTTCCGACGGCCTCCTCGGTCAAATCCCGGAGGTAAAAATCAGGGACAATTGCAGGGTAACAAGAAGCCCTGGAGCAGGAGAGGTGCAAAACCTCCCCCAAAGTCAAATGCATGAAGGGTTGCCCCCACTCAATCGGGTGGGGGGAAGACTTCAGTTGTTCACAGAGACCTGGCGGGACACGATCCGAGACAGATGGGTGCTCTCCGCAGTAAATCTGGGATACAAATTGGAGTTAAAAAACTCCCCTCCTTCCCACTTTATAAGGTCAAACGTGCCAAGGGATCCCCAGAAGAGAGGATCCCTCCTGTTGGCACTAGAACAATTATTGCTCCAAGCAGTAATTATAGAGGTTCCCCTGGAAGAATGGGGGTTCGGGTTTTACTCAAACCTCTTTACAGTCCCGAAGCCAAACGGGGACGTGAGGCCCATATTAAATCTAAAAGGGCTAAACAAATTCCTACATATCAGGACTTTCCGGATGGAGTCGATCCGATCGGTAGCCACTGCCCTACAAGGGGAGGAATGGTTAGCCTCGATCGACATCAAAGATGCTTATTTGCACATTCCCATCTTTCCAGCCCACCAAAAATTTCTACGCTTTGCGGTAGAAGGGCGCCATTTTCAGTTCAGAGCCTTACCCTTCGGTCTGGCCACAGCACCAAGAGTGTTCACAAAAATTCTGGCCCCATTATTGGCCAATCTAAGAACACGAGGTGTAACGATAATGGCATATCTAGACGACTTGTTACTGATAGACCACTCAGTGGAAAAACTAGAAATGGTTGTTCACGAGACAATCAAGTATCTGGAATATCACGGTTGGATTATCAACCGAGAAAAGTCAGCCCTAAAACCAGTCAAAAGTCTGGAATACTTGGGGCTAAGGCTGGGTTCAGACCAGAGAAAAATTTTCTTGCCTCAAGAAAAGGGGTCGTCTTTGAGAGATTTGATCCACTTAGTGGGTTCAAAAAGACAGCCATCCATACGCCTGTGCATGAGGCTGCTGGGAAAAATGGTGGCATCATTCGAAGCAGTACCCTACGGTCAATTCCATTCAAGGAAGTTGCAAAGGGCCATACTGTCAGCCTGGAACAAAAAAGTTCAGGCTCTGGACTTACCAATGTCCTTGTCCCCTTCCGTTCGCAAGAGCCTCCGCTGGTGGTTGGTTCCCCAGAATCTGGAAAGAGGGAAATCCTTCAGTCCGATTTCCTGGAAGGTGGTCACTACAGATGCCAGCCTTATAGGCTGGGGAGCAGTACTGGAGCAATGGTCTCTCCAGGGCAGATGGTCGGATGCGGAAAAGGCCCTGCCCATCAATCTCTTAGAGATACGAGCAGCCCGGTATGCCCTAGTAGCATGGACATCCAAACTCCAAGGGTCCCCTGTCAGAATTCAATCAGACAATGCCACAGCAGTGGCATATATCAATCGTCAGGGGGGCACCAGGAGTCGTGCAGCCCAAAGGGAAGTAAATTACATCCTGAGATGGGCAGAAAGATATGTCCCAGCCATATCTGCGGTATTCATTCCAGGAGTGGAGAATTGGAAGGCGGACTTTCTAAGTCGCCAACAATTATGCCCAGGGGAATGGTCCCTTCATCCCGAGGTTTTCCGGACAATATGTCAGCGGTGGGGAACACCGGATGTAGATCTGCTAGCATCCAGATTCAACACAAAAGTGGACAGGTTTGTCTCTTGGACAAGGGATCCCCTAGCTTGCGGCTCGGATGCCCTAGTGTTCCCTTGGGATCAGTTCAAGCTGATATATGCATTCCCACCGCCACAATTGTTACCTCGATTACTCCGCAGAATCAGGGTAGAAAAGAAACCAGTGATTCTGGTGGCTCCAGTGTGGCCCCGAAGAGCATGGTACGCGGAGATTGTAAAAATGTCTGTGGGGAGTCCTTGGACCCTCCCACATCGTCCGGACCTGCTTTCGCAAGGACCGATATACCACCCTTCCTTACCAGCCCTAGGTTTGATGGCCTGGCTATTGAAGCCCACATTCTAAAAAAGAGAGGGCTCTCTAATTCTGTGGTATCTACCATGATCAATGCCAGGAAGCCGGTATCCAGGCAGATCTACTATAGAATCTGGAAGGCGTACATCGCCTGGTGTGAGGCCAAGAAATGGCATCCACGTAAATACGTAATAGGTAGGATTCTGGACTTCCTACAATGGGCTGTAGATAGGAAGCTTGCCTTGAGTACTATCAAGGGTCAGATTTCGGCCTTGTCAATATTTTTTCAAAGGCCCTTGGCTTCGCATTCACTAGTCAAAGCCTTTATACAAGGAGTGATGCGTATTAGTCCTCCGGTTAATATTCCCATATGTCCATGGGATCTAAACTTGGTTCTGTCGGTTCTACAGAAACAACCATTTGAACCATTACAGCATATTTCCTTGGTGCTTCTCACCAGGAAATTGATTTTTCTAGTAGCCATTTGTTCGGCTAAAAGAGTATCGGAATTAGCAGCTATGTCCTGTAGGGAGCCATATCTGGTTATCCATAAGGACAGAGTAGTGTTACGTCCTCATCCAGCCTTTCTTCCTAAGGTGGTATCGAGTTTTCATTTGAACCAAGATGTGGTTCTTCCTTCTTTTTTCCCCAAACCTACTTCGGTAGAGGAAAAGTTATTGCATTCTTTGGATGTAGTAAGAGCAGTTAAAGCTTATCTAAAAGCCACTGCTCAGATTCGCAGAACGGATACTTTGTTTATTCTGCCGGAAGGCCCCAGAAAGGGTCAGGCAGCGTCAAAATCTACTTTAGCCAAGTGGATTCGACAGGTCATAATACAAGCCTATGGCTTGAGAAGGAGACCGCCTCCGTTCAAAGTTAGAGCGCACTCCACGAGAGCAGTTGGAACTTCATGGGCAGTGCATCACCAGGCCTCCCTGGCTCAAATCTGTAAGGCCGCAACATGGTCTTCAGTTCACACGTTTACTAGGTTCTACCAGGTGGACGTTAGAAGTCAGGAGGATGTCGCCTTTGGGCGCAGTGTGTTGCAGGCCGCAAAAGATCCTCATGTCTGATAGCGCTCAGCTTATATATGGTGTATCCCCCCCCTCATTTGGCATTGCTTTAGGACATCCCATTAGTAATGACTATGTCGCTCTGTGTCCCGTGATGTACGAGAAAGAAAATAGGATTTTTATAACAGCTTACCTGTAAAATCCTTTTCTTGGAGTACATTACGGGACACAGAGCTCCCGCCCCTCTTTGGGGACACTTATTGCTTTGCTACAAAACTGAGGTGCTCCCGGATGGGAGGGGCTTATATAGGGGAGGGTACTTCCGGTTTTGGAAGTTGCCAGTGCCAGCACCTGACGGTATCTATATAACCCATTAGTAATGACTATGTCGCTCTGTGTCCCGTGATGTACTCCAAGAAAAGGATTTTACAGGTAAGCTGTTATAAAAATCCTATTTTTTAGCTCTGATCGCTGTATAAATGTCAATGGTCCAAAAAAAGTGTCAAAAGTGTCCAATCTGTCCGCCGCAATGTCGCAGGCCTACTAAAAATCGCTAATCGCCACCATTACTAGTAAAAAATAATAATAATAAAAAAATGCCATAAATCTATCCCCTATTATGTAGACGCTATAACTTTTGTGCAAACCAACCAATATATTCTTATTGCAATTTTTTTTATATTTTTATTACCAAAAACATGTAGAAGAATATATATCGGCCTAAACTGAGGAAAAAAAATTGTTTTTGTTTTATTTTTGGGGGGATATTTAGTATAGCAAAAAGTAAAAAAAAAAAAAAATTCTTGTGTTTTTTTGTTTAAAGCGCAAAAAATAAAAACCATAGAGGTGATCAAATACCACCAAAATAAAGCTCTTTTCGTGGGGAAAAAAAGCACATAAATTTTGTTTGCGTAGAGCGTCGCACAACCACGCAATTGTCAGTTAAAGCGCCACAGTGTCGTATTGCAAAAAATGGCCTGGTCAATTGAGGAGGCAAATCCTTCCGGTCCTTAAGTGGTTAAACACACTTTAGACAACCTTAATTATCAATGCGAGATGGAAAGATTGTTTGACCGTAAATCTCCCCAAATTTTCCTCCCAATGGGAACTATGGCTTTCACACCCTAACTGCACAGTTGTAATGTAATTTCTTGTTTAAAAGAGAAGTATGGGTTTCCTTTTTTTGCTTACATCTATTCTATGTGAGCTGCTGATATCTATAAACCTTTCCAGCCCTCTCAGAAGTGCCCCCATTCTGTTAAAATCAAGATAAATACAGGTGGGAGGTTCTACAGTCTTTCATACAGCATCATCCTGACACTGGCCTGGATATGAAGTCTGGATCCACCCCCTTTCCTGTCATTTTGCTTGATTGATGTTGGCTCTCCTCCCTCTGCTTGTTCCTGAAACTTCACAGAGCATAGCTGCTCCCCCCTCCCTTCTCCCTCCTCCCCCTCCCTCCTCCTCTGCAGCTTGTTTCAATGGTCCGAAGAGTCAGCAGATATTTCAGCACTTCAGTGAGTGTAATGTGAGAGAAGTCACTGATAGTGCTGTGTATGAGAATCTACACTGTATATATCTATCTATCAGCACAGCCACGCCTCTTAGGGGAGGGGGGCAGAGGCAGGGGGTGTGTTGGTGGAGATGTACACACCCCCTGAAACTTTTCAAACTGAAAATGGACCGTTTTTGCCAGCTGAAGGAAAGTTCATGTGCACATGCTGTAAAAACTAGAAGGTAGGAAAAAAAAGATTAGCTGATATGTGACTAATGTAATATGTACTAGTTATTTAACCCATCCCATACTTCTCCTTTAATTTATACAGCTGTCTTACTGTAGCAAGTAGTGTTTCCCTCACCTTTCCCATGTCCTGAACCCCTCCCGCTCACCACCTCTCCTCTACCCTCCTTCTCTCCATTTCCCACTTCCCCTCTTCTACTACTCTCCCCTTTCCTATATGTTGGAGCAACCCTAAACTGGCCTGTACGGTTTGCTTCTGTTCATGTTATTTGTAGTGGCTGCCTTCCTATGGTTCATTTGCATGATTGTTTTTGTTTCTTCAATAAAGGAATAAAGGAATATGGAACATAAAATGTGCGCATCTGGGTTTCTTTCCCTGCCATATGTAAGTGTTAAGGGAGGTTTGCAGTGATTTAAAGTATGCTCGGGGAATGAGAATAAGAAGGGTTCTAAATTAATAAAGCAGCTGGGGAAGAATGGCCACGAGAAATCATGTTTTTAAAGTGATTGTAGATCATGTTGCATTTTAGAGAGGAATGGAGTATAGTTGGCCAGGAATAAACCTTTTACCTATTTTGTCAGTTGAATCCCTAGTTAGGAGATACAAATTTTCGGCCCAAGTAAACAGAAATTCTTGCTGTCAGATATTTCTATTAATACCATCTATTAATACCATCTAGGCCTAGATCCAAAATAACAGATTTAGCCTCATTAACCTTATAATACAATACCTTACTAAAACATTTTAGAGTGTGATATACCAGGGAAGCCAGTAAGAAGTCATGTTAGTAATTATATGAATGACATAATCTACAAACAAGCTAATTTTATGTGTGGAATCGCCAACTGGAAATCCTGAAATATGAGGATTGGAGATTGAAAATCAATGGTGATAGGGGACACCCTTGTGCTGTATCTGGAAAGGAAGCAAGAGCATGTTGGAGGCGTATACTTTAGCTGATTGTTTGTAGTATTTGCCCGTTAGGCTGTCAGGCCCAGGAGATTTGCTGGTTGTGAGAGCTAGAATTATAGAGGTAAATTCTTGTTGAGTGAATGGAGCATTGAGGGAGGTGAGCTGTGCTTCTGGTAAGGTTGGTAGTTTAATCTGGTCGAGAAAGGTATTAATTTTGGCTAGGGAAGGTTGAGGAGTTGAAACGTCAAGTTTGATGTTCTATAAGGAGCTGTAATAGGTGCTGAAGCCATCTGCAGTGTTTTGAGGGTTGTGGACTTTTCCAGTTCAATAGATAGTCTAAACGCTGAATGGTCCTTTGCCTCTCACAACATCCTAATAGGATGAACATTACTCTGATAAATGCTTTTTGCGAGTTCCATACCACAAAGGTGTTAGAGACCAAGCCTTCATTACGAGAAAAAAACTTGGAAAGATGATTGGAGAGTGTTGCTGCATGCTCAGGATGTTGTAATAGGTAGTTGTTAGCTCGCCACAAATAGTTGTTTGATTGCGGGGGGGACTCTGAAAGAGTAATGCTGATTGGCACGTGATCTGACTATCATTTGTCAAGAAGTAACCATTTGTCAAGAAGAAAGATCGATCCTGGAGTTAGGCTTCATGTTACACCGCTGCTGGTAAACGGGCGTTTAGGAGCAGTTGGACATTTTTTTCAACTGCTCCTGAACTCTCCTCTGTTATCTTATCTGTCCATGTACACAGGGTCGTTTATAGTCGTTTCTAGGCAGTAGTTTAGAGGCTTTTTCTGGAACCCCAAAAAAGCATTCATAAGCTGTGTTTAGAGGCATTTCAAGCGCCAAAAGCAGCTAAATGTGGCAAAATGCGGTAACTCGCGTTAAGCAGCGTTTCGTTTACAGACATTTTTTTTTTCAAATGCGGCTAAACGCACCTAAACGCGGCACGTAAACGCGGCTAAACGACCATTTTTAGACACTGGTTTCTAGCTGTCAAGTTAATTTATTCAGGAGAGGTTGAACAACGTCCCGTGTACATGAAGCCTTAGAGTTGAGGCAAGGAGAAAAATATGTGTAGTTGTGCTCACTAGAGTGGTAACACCTCCATGCATCAAAGGTCATGGGTGTGCAGGAATGTTTTTAGAAATTAGTCTTGGTGTCTGGAGGCAGAGGTTGAGTTCATTTGGTTGTCAGGGACAATGTTAAAGTTCTCACAGAGGACCAGATGACCTGTTGCACATTGATGGCTTTTCTAAGGGTCCTGGTGAGAAAGGCAATTGGTCGCTTGTTGGGGATATAGTGAACATTGCTGATGGTGCAGATCAGAATAAGAAAGTGCCCATTGAGGTCTGCGATTTGATGGTGGAGCTCGAAGTGTCGTTAATCACATTCATGACCCACCTCTTTTTAGCTGTGAAGCATGCATTGAGGATGTAATGGAAGTGCTTGTTTTGGCAATACGGCTTGGCTTATTGTGGAAAAATATGTCTCTTGCAACACATAATGTATCAAATTGGTGGGATTGCGCAGACTTCAATAGGGAGGTCTGTTTAGCAGGATGGTTCAACCCCCTGGAATTGATAGATAAAACTGAGAGGGGCATAATAGCGTAAGATATGGGGAAAGGGACAGGGTCCCAAGGCACTCAGTTTAGAAGCTCTGGTAAAAAAAAGGCACTGGTGAAAGTGGAGTATGACTTGGACACAGCTTCTCTGGCCGAGTAGAAACTCTGGAAGCTGGCACACTGGAACGAGACTGAAATCTGAAATAAAAAGGCATAAGTTAAACTGTTACTAACCCCAGGACCCTGCATTCACTATATCTGGTCTCCCACAGTACACAGAACATGGAACTTATTTTTTTTTTTTGTAAACATAAACTGCTAAAAAAATTCTCATCAGCAGTTTATAGCTATCTTGTGACTTCTATCAGTGCCTGGTAAAGCTTGTAGGAGGAGTTTTAATTTTCCCACGTTTGTCCTATCAGGCTTCAGGACCCCTGATCCTCTGTCTGGACAGTGCTGATTGGCCCCTAACTGATCACATGCACTCTTTCAAGAAAATAAAAATAAAAGGCTCTAGCAATACACGCCAAACTGAGCAAGTGCTAACTGACTCCAGTAACTCTGTCTTATCTGGACATGTTCTGGAGTCAGCGGAAGAAGAAGGATCTCTGCATACAAGATCAAACAGCCTTTATACACAATGCAGATGATTAACCCCTTAGGTTCCACAGTGAGTATAATAAGCATGTTTTACTGCATATACACACTGATTTTACTGTTGTGGGTTTAGTAACACTTTAAATGTGTATGAAGGAACAACTGTCCATAGACAAACAAAAAGAACAAAGTAGCAGAGACTCACACTAAAACTTTGGTAAGGCAATAGAAGTGAGCATTGGAACGGAGAGAAGTCTTCTTGGTAGCCTCTGGGTAGGCCCATGGGTCATGGATGGTTTTTGCATCTTCCCAACGTGGGATGCAAGGAGTGTGATCTAGCAGGTGAGGTAACTGGAGTACTCCTCTCCTTGGGCGTATCTGGGATAATTCCCCAGATATGTAGGAGTTTCATGCCACTGTTGAGAGAAGTGATAATGTGTGAGGCATCGTTGTGGGTGACAAGAAGGGTAGCCAGATGGTGCCATTTGTGGGAAATCTTGTGATTTTGCAGCTCTTTTGTACTTGAATTCCGCTGTCATCAGAGTTTGAGAGTATGTTTGAAGAGATCTGTGAATAATTGAAAATCTTCAAAAGAAGCAGGTAGTGATCGCAAAAATTTAGCTACAGAGAGTAGTTGCTGTTTCATCTGGAAAAAAATTAACCCTTATTAGCACATCTCTGGGCACCGAATCTGCCAAATGGGCTGCTTTAGGGATGCTGTGGATACGATCAATCATAAGTTCTATAGGGAAGATCTTGGATAGAATGGCCGACATGTTGCAAGCATAAGCCTAAAGCTTGTTCTGCAAGACTGACTTCTGTAACCCCTTAATTTGAGGTTATTACGCCAGGACCTGTCTTCAAGGTCTGCAAGTTCAGCCTTTATCCACGTGTGATTTTCTTAAGTTTCTTCATATACATCCACTAGGTCAGGGATATGCAATTAGCGGACCTCCAGCTGTTGCAGAACTACAAGTCCCATAAGGCATAGCAAGACTCTGACAGCCACAAGCATGACACCCAGAGGCAGAGGCATTATGGGACTTGTAGTTTTGCAACAGCTGGAGGTCCGCTAATTGCATATCCCTGCACTAGGTCAGATTTTTGATGATCAAAGCGGTACATTGTTTTGCATGGAGATTTGGCGTTTTATATTGTAGGCCTGTAATTCTTAGGAATAGCACACTTACAATTTGTCCAAACAAGAGTCTAGTAGACATCCTGGGTATTCTAAAGTTTGAGACACAAAATCATGAATTATAATATAATAAATAACTATAAATGATTGTAACAAATAATAATAATAATAAAATATATTCAATAATGTAATCAAATCAAAAACACTGAAATTCAGATTTTTTTTCAGTTGCAGAATTGTAGCTGTCATTACTTTTCAGTGTTTGATGACAAATTTCCACACAAATCACTATTGCTCAATACTGCAAGTGATTCTAATTTATTATCGCTGTTTTCTAGCTGGTCTAAAACCGCTTTTGATGTAAAGGGACACTTTTTGGTTGATTTGGACAATCTCAAGTTTCCAGGCAGAAAGAACAGTATATATAATATAAAAGTGCATGCAGGGCACTGGACAAAGCATTAGGGACAAATGGGATGTAAAATTATTTGATACAGTAATGTAATTTGTAATTTGTAAGATTACAGTGCACTGTATGTGTTTTTCACTTTTTGAATTTGTCGCAGGACTCCATCCCCGTGCGTCACAACAGTTGCAGGGAACGAAGCCTGGCACTGTGATAGATTGAGCAGAGTACACAGCCCGGGGACACAGTGGGGAGACATCGCAGGATCCTGGGGACAAGGAAAGGGACTTTGCCTGGATCCTGGGTTGCAATCCTGAGTGTGGCTCGGGGTTAATGTTTTTGGTAATGAAAATTCATCCCGAGCCACACTCGGGATTACCGCTAGGAAGGTTAATGGTCTCCGTGCATTCACCCATTTTGTTTTCCACATATTGAGCTCCATTCACAAAGCTGAATGGAAAAAAAAAAAGAATTGCCCACAATGAAAAAATGCGTAGGGTCTCCCCTCAATCTGGTATATTTATTTATAGTAGTAAAAATTGGTTAATTGGTTAAGGAATGGGCGGCTTCCGGTGTGCTTAACAACCAGGAACTGTCATGGTTGTTAAGGTAGCGGGCGGCTGCTGTGTCCTTAACAACCAATGAGTCGTCAGCTGTCAGCCGGATTCCCCGCTGACAGCTGAATGGAAAAAATAAAGAACTGCCCACAATGAAAACTTAGGGGGAAAAAATGGGGGGCTTATTGGAATATGGAAGCCCCCTTTTAACAAGGGGGCTGATAGATCCCAGCCCCCCCCCCATGTGAATGAGTATTGTAATAGTACTCCTACTCATTCACCAAGAAAAAAAGTTTAGTGTAAAATAAAAAAATAGGCAGTTTTTGACAAGTCCATTGATAAAAATAAAAATAAAATGTGTGATGTCACTACCTGGGGGCATGCTGGTTTGCAGCCAGTTTGGGCAGCAATCTAATGTGTATGGCTCAGACAGACTGTCTCTGTCCAGTCTCTTTGGGAGCAATCAGTTGGCCGGGAGGGAAACCAAGAATGCTTGATTATCAAAAAGTTAGCTGAGATACAGGCTAGAAGACAGTTGGATTGTGCCAGCACACCCAGTGTCCATCTTATGTCTGTGGCCACCTTTAGCTAAATAAAACAGCTGTTGCAGAGTTTTTACGTGAATGTTTATTGTACTCATAAAGTATACTTGGCAGATATTTGTATGAAGGCTAATTCATTTTGTGTCTGGGAATAATAAAATACTGCCATGATACTAATGGGTTTATAAGGTAAGTGCAGTTACTCATAGAAAGTCAGAAGACATTAATGACTAAAGTAAATTCAGTTCTGCATGATTCTTTGTAAAGGGTTTTTTAAATGTGCACATTCCTATTACTCCGTGCTTCACTTTTTTGAAGAGACCTATAGGTGAACTAGTAATTTAAAGGTACACTACAGCTAGATACTAAACTCATGTCCTAATTTTCATCCTGCCATTTATCTTCAGCACATGGCTGCCGTGCTGATTAAATCTTTATATTTTCAAAATTTTTAGATATTTTTTTTTGTTTATATAAAAAATAAAAAATTATTGAAATTTAAGATAGAATGGGTTAGGTTGAGATACTAAAACTAAATGTTTCCTAGGCATATCATAAATCTGTTATCTTGTTGAGCATGTAAAGTGGATTCTTCAACTTTTGATAGCTCAGAGCTTCTACTTTATTCCTGTTATTTCCTGGTATGTGACACTACATCAGTATGCACAAATCATAGAAGACTCAAGCTAGTCACTCAGACCCAGTACTGATTTACAATAAAATATTTATTATTCTAGAGTCGCACAATCTAAAAAAGCCTCACCCTATCAAAGTATATATAAAATCTCTGGATGGGTTTAATCTTTTTCCTCTAGAACATATACTTTATTTTTTTATATATATATATATATATATATATATATATATATATATATACACACATACAGATTATTATTTATTCAAATATGGAAAATGTTATTATATGTTAAAGTGTAAAGGGCATACCGTTTAATTAACAGAAGAAACATGTTCAGTTTTAAACATGAACTGGTTTCATCACAAGCTGTTGATTTACAAGAGACATCTATAGCAGTGGTCGTTAACCCATTGCCAGGCTGCAGGCTCCATCCCCCTGGCCTCCAGCTACCTGCAGATCCTCTACCTCCCACAGTGCTTGCCAGCACCCATAGTACCACCCAACTTGTGATAGTGGTCTATTGTGCCCCTCAATCTCCCACAATGCCCCCAGGCACCTGACAGCTTGCTGTAGAACCTCCACCCGCTTCCATACACATAGGGGTTGATTTACAAAAGGCATATAGACTGTTTACTTTGCAAAGTGCAGTTGCTCCACAGCTTAGTAAATGAGGTAAAGCTTCACTTTGCAAAAAATACCCAATCACATGCAAGGAAGATAAAAAAAAAAAAAAAAAAATTTTGCTTGCACATGATTGGATGATGGAAGTCAGCAGAGCTTCTGCTCATTTACTAAGCTCTGGAGAAACTACTCTTCAAGAGTGTACCTGCACTTTGCAAAGGGCACAGTCTATTTGCCTTTAGTAAATCAACCCCATAGTGTCTGTAGCTTCCAACAGTGTTCCGCAGTGCACTCCAGTCTACCACAGAGCTCCAGTCTCTTGGAGAGACCCACCTCCAGAGACTCTATCCCTCACAGTTACCTGCCTCCAGGATCCCCTAGAGAGCCACCAAGGCTGCTGCAGAGTTCCAACACCTTCTTCAGAAGCCCATCCCCCCACAGTGACACTTGGCCCCATCCATCGCCTTCTAGCATTTCAATAGATATTGTTAATTCCCATACTGTTGTGTTTGTATAAACTTTTATATTTAAATTTTTTTGTTTGTTTTCTTTTACTGCTGGGGCAATATAACATTTTGGAATAATTTACCAGCTACTGATCTAGAGCAGCCTTTCTCAACCGAGATGCCACATAAGGTCCCCAGGGGTGCTGCGGCAGCCTGCTTGAAAATGGCATTCAGATTCGACTGAGCTCCCACTGCTCTTCTGAAGTGTACATTGGCACAATGGATGCTTAATCAGGGCAGGCAGAAGGAGCAGCCCTACCAGTGGGCCAGATCCTGCACCAATATCTGGATGAGCGGAAAGTCCAGGCAGATGGGGATGCTGGGAATGCTGTACAATTTGAGTGAAGGCGGGGGATATGCAGAGAGCGAGGTCGAAAAGAAGATCAAACTGATAGCACCAGCACCAAAACAGATGGCATCAGTGGTCTACACCAGGTGAGGCTGACAAGACTGCACAGCCCAGAGGTGACAGACAGGGACAGTGCCCAAAACGGCCTGCTCTGTACTCTGTTACATAGAGGCTGCCATTGCTGTGATAATTAAGTATAGGTGTCTCCAGGTCTGACAGGTGAAGTACTGGTGCCCTGGTGGCATGGCGGTGTCCAGACTTGCATGGCAATGGTGAAAGTCACGGAGAAGCTGTGTGTTTGCTTACTGGCAAGGACAGATAATTAAGAATTAATGGCACCCCTGCGTGTCTGGTAAAGAGCAGCATGTTCGTCTGTGTGTCGGGAATATGATTGATTTTGCGTGCGTACCCCAGCAATACTGTGAACCAAGCCGTAGCCTTGGGTGCCTCGAGGCCAAAAATACTTTTCAAGGGTGTCCTGACTGGAAAAAGGTTGAGAAACACTGATCTAGAGGATCTGTTAGTTAACATACTATTGAACATAGAGGTTTTATATATGTTTTCATTTTGAAAACCAGAAAATCCATATTTACTTTGCAATTTCACTACATAAATGGACATGGGGGTAGCAATGTATTTTTTCCAATTTACTGCAAATGTTCTCTCCAATGTGTTAACACTGGAATTGTGTCTGTTATTATTTTACACAGAGCTTTCTTTTTTTTTTTTTTTTTTTTTTTATCATTCCCAATACTCTCACCGCCTCTGGTTTTTCTCTCTACTTTGTTGCTGTTTTCTGTGGTCCATTGGTGCCTTTTGTGTACTCACTTTTGTTCCTCAGTGATTATATATGTTCTATCTTATGCGCCCTGTACGATCAGATAGCTAGTTATTTAATGTATTCCTTGTCTTTTCCTGTTCTTTAACCCTTGACTGCTTCTTATGCTAGATTTTTTAAATTATTCCTCTACTTTAAAGCTAAAATTTAGGCAGAAAAAAGTTCCCTGCAGCTTTCGTCGCATCAAATACCTGTGCTGCAGAACAGCAGTATAGATAGTTTGATGGGGACGTACCCACTCCTTCCTTCACCTCCATTATTAGTTGCTCTGCCGGTAACACCATCTGTAAATGGGGGGAAGAGTATGATCAGTCACAGGATTATTTCCCCTATTCACAGATTGTGTTAATCTTAGTGTAACCAATGAAAAAACATTTCTCAATGGAGGAGGAGGAGGAAGGAGAGGGCATATCCCTGTCAGGCCATCTGTACTGCTGTTCTGCCTAAATACCTAAAGCTGTTAACCATTGTAGCAGCAGACATTCAGAGACAGGAAGAGGACAGGCAGCTCTGAAGTGAAGATTTGTCCAGGATCCAGGTGCCTGCACAATGTGAGACACAGCTTTAGATGTACGTGATGTGAATAAAGTTGCAGAGTTTTTTTCAAGTCAAAACAAGGGTAATAATAAGATGCCACTGAGTGCATATGTAAAGTCCTAACTAAACGGTCAAATACAGTAGATTTGAGACTTCAGTTATGTAATGACATGATTAGGATATGTTCAGCTTTGTTGTGACATAACTGAGGAATATTTGTTCAAGTAGTGACATCAGTAGGAGACATTTCACCCATCTCTCATCAATATTAACCCTGTGTTTTAATTAGAATATGCACAAGGACTTTTTGTAGGGCATTGTAAAGCAAGTCTAGCTTCCAATTGCTTGCAAGAAAACTAACCGTTGATTGGTGCTATAGTTAACAACATCTGCCTTTATTTATTCATATTTCAAATAAAATTAACCTGATTTCTACTGCCATATGTCCCTCTTTACGGATAAATTGCCTATATATTATAAGCATTTAGGCGTTATGCTTCCTTGTTTGGTTTTGAAATCACAATTCAGTGTGCACATAGTCTTCACTCAGTGGTTTTGTTTCTTTTGCATGTCTTTGTCCCCACGGCACTCTTCCAGAACACAATATTAATTTTTAATAAATAGATTTCAGAGCTGATTAAATATTCATTAAACATAAGAAAAATCATTAAAATGAAATATGGTAATTCGATTCTAAAGGGGTTGGTAAATAGATTTACTGTTAGGAATAATAATTCATGAACCCATTTGTTAGTAAGAAGTACTCAAGGGACCCTAAATACTAGTCCAATAATAAAGTTTTTTTATTTATTTATTTATATTAAGGCCTAATTCTGTATTATAGCTATAATATCAAATGTATGCTGTACCTATGGATGGATACAAGTGGCTTAGGGACCCTCGTGCATCTGTGTGACTAGGAGTGGAGGCACAAACTCCTACTAGGAAGCCTCTTGCTGCTACGTGTGTGTGTGGTTTTATGCATTGCATCAAAACTCAGATTTATTTAGTTTTTTTTATCATAAATTTTTTATTGCAAATGATTAGTCAGTCATACAGAAAAAGGCAAACTTTAACCACTTCAATACAGGGCACTTTCACCCCCTTCCTGCCCAGGCCAATTTTCAGCTTTCAGCGCTGTCGCATTTTGAATGACAATTGCGCAGCCATGCAACACTGTACCCAAATTAAATTTTTATCATTTTGTTCCCACAAATAGAGCTTTCTTTTGGTGGTAGTTGATTACCACTGGGTTTTTTATTTGTTGCTAAACAAAAGAAAAAAAAAAAAACAACAATTTTGAAAAAAAAAAGTTTCTTAGTTTCTGTTATAAAATTTTGTAAAAGAGTGAGTTTTCTCCTTCACTGATGAGCACTGATGAGGTGGCACTGATGGGCACTGATGATTAGGCACTTTTTTCAGCACTGATGATGAGGCTTTGATGATGAGGCACTGATGGGCACTGACTGGTACTGATGAGGGGGCACTGACAGGCATTACTGATTGGCACCCCTTATGGTCACTGATTGGCATCCCTGGTGGGCTCTAGTGGGCATCCCTGGTGGGTCTGCACTGATAATCAATGCACTGATTATCAGTGCAGACCCCCCTCTGTCAGGAGAGCCGTCGATCGGCTCTCTACTCGCGTCTTGTCGGTGCGAGTAAAGGAAAAGCCGATAAACGGCACTTCCTGGTTACCATGTGATGAGCTGTTATTGGACACAGGTGAGCATATTGTAAAGAGCCTAACTTTTCGGCTCTTTACCGGGTTCAGAGATGCTGTGTGTCAGAGCCACACACCACACAACCGATCGCCGTGCTGTGGGCGCGTGAGAATGGCTTATCCTGCTGGACATCATATGATGCACAGTCAGGATAACTTAACGACTTTGCGGCTGTCACTTTGCTATATGGCGGGCGGCAAGTCGTAAAGCATACTAATTAGTACAGTCGAAACAGGAATCAAGTCAAAGATGAGGCTTCCAAAAAAGTCCAATAGGAGCTTAACTGCTATAAACTGGTTACAGTATCATAGAAATCACCATGGGTAACAAATGGCTTTTTTACACATTTATAGAAAGAAGAATATTACAAAGATTAATAGAACTTGACAACAGAACCTTAGGTGATTGTCTTGCCTCAGAAAATCAGAATGCCTTTGGAAGCTTAAGCCTTGACGACTGGATTCTAGGTTTAGATTCAAAATATAAAGGTAAAGGGGAGGAGACCCCAAGAAAAAGAAGGGGTGAGAGGAACAGAGACCGGAAAAGAAACAGAGAAGATATATGAAGGAAGAGGAGAGAGAGAAAAGAGAAAAAAAAAGGGGGGGAGCCAAGGTGATGGGCAGGGAAGAAGAGCAGGTAAAAGACACATAGTGTGCCGGTACTTGCTTACACGGGCTGACACAGGTATGTTTGGAATTCTGCAGATTCCTTATTAATCCAACAATACGAAGTCCTTGTACATTTGGACATCTTATCCTGAGAAATGTGGATCAACTCTTCCATCTTCTCCATATGAGTAATCCTATGGAACCATTCACAAATCGATTGGACAGTTGAGGAGCGCTAATGGCTCACTATTTGTAGCTTCGCAACGTTAACCATGCACATCGCTAGCGATTTGTTGTATACATGTTGCATCAGGGAGCTGTGGTGCAATAGAAATTACGCCGGGTGTAATTCAAACTATAAGAGAAAACTTTGCAAATAATACTGTGTACTTGTTTCCAAACATGTAGAGTATGGTGCCAACTTCCACTCCACATCTCCAAAAGAGATTGGAGACGGTAGGATACAATTTATGGAGTCTAGATTGGGTCCGGTATCACTGAGAAAGGACATTATATCTGTTTTCTTGAATTGCCTCATTAGGCGAGTATGAAATGTGCTTACAAAAAAAAAAAAAAAACACTACTATCTGTACTACATCTTTAAAATGGAAAGTAATGTCAGGTTTACTTTCTAGTAAAAGGGCCCCAGAACCCTGCAGACTGGGAGTTTGTGATAAGCAAGCAACTTCTTTAGACCAGGTCTGCCCCCTCCTTCTGCACCTTGCTTTTGGCTAGTGAGACTGCTCAGCACAGCCATTGGCTTGTAGTAAGATATAAGAAGCAGGAACAGGTGGGTGTTTGTCAAACAGGTTGACACAGGAGGTGACTGCTTTTTTCCTGCCTCACCAACTCATTGATCCTGCAGCATTAATCCAAGAAATGGGTGCCACATGTAGGCATGAGGTTCCTGCTATACAATTCAAACAGTAGTTATAACGATTTAGTATGGTCTTAGGAAACTGAGGAAATTTTCCTTTACCAAGAAAATCCATATACCTTGAAGTGGTTGTAAACCCTTACATATACCCAGTAAAGTGACGGGCCTTAGGTGATAAATAGAGATGACACAAATCCTCCTACATAAGTTGTACCTGTTTATCTGCAGTATTCACTTCTCTACATCTGTTGAAAGTGCAGAATTCATAAAGCTTGTCTGAGATGTCAGAAAAAAGGGGGCAGAGAGCTGAAGTAGCTAAGATAGAACACGAAAGACACATAGCGGAGGAGAGCAAAAAAAATACCAAGAAAGTCTATAAACAGTAAAAGAGGGAGGACAGACCCTATTGGCCCCATAACGAATGAGGAAGGGAATATGGTTACAAAGGATGGTGAGATGGCAAAGGTATTGAATTTATTCTTCTCCTCAGTCTTCACAAGGAAATCGGGGGGCTTCAGTAACCAAAACTGCAGTGCTTATCCTCATGACACATCACAGGAAGCACCCTCATGGCTAACAGAGGACAGAATTAGAAATAGACTTGAAAAACATAACAATAAACATAACAATAATAAGTCACCGAGACCAGATGGTTTGCACCCGAGGGTCCTTCGGGAACTCAGTCAAGTAATTGCCAGACCATTGTTTCTCATTTTTACTGACTTGAATGGTACCGGCTGATTAGAGAAAAACCAATGTAGCACCAATATTTAAAAAAAGGGCCAAAATACATCCCTGGGAATTACAGACCAGTTAGCCTAACATCAATAGTATTCAAGATCTTGGAGCGGATGATAAGGGACTATATACAAGATTTTAGTAATGAAGACTATATAATTAGCAGTAATCAGCATGGATTCATTCTTGCCAAACTAATCTATTAACCTTCTATGAGGAGGTGAGCTGCCATCTAGATAAAGGGAGGCCCGTAGACGTGTATCTGGAATTTTCAAAAGCATCTGATACAGTTCCCCATATAGCTTTACTGTAAAAAGGTAAGGTCAGTTGGCATGGACAATAGGGTTAGTATATGGATTGAAAACTGGTTACAAGGGTGAGTTCAGAGGGTAGTGATAACTGGGGAGTACTCGGAATGGTCAGGGGTGGAAAGTGGGGTCCCCCAGGGTTCTGTCTTGGGACCGATCCTATTTAATTTGTTCATAAACGACCTGGAGGATGGGGTAAACAGTTCAAGCTCTGTTTTTGCGGACAATACTAAGCTAAATTCTCCGCAGGATGTGGAAACCTTGCAAGTAGTTTTGAACAAATTAATAGAGTGGGCAACTACATGGCAAATGAGGTTTAATGTTGAAAAATGTAAAATCATGCATTTGGTGGAAAAAATGTGAATGCAATCTACTCACTGGGGGAGAACCTCTGGGGGGAATCAAGGATGAAAAAGGACCTCTGGGGGTCTTAGTAGATGATAGGCTCAGCAATGGCATGCAATGCCAAGCTGCTGCTAACAAAGCAAACAATATTGGCATGCATTAAAAAGGGGATTAACTTCAAATTGTCTTGTCTTGTCCTATTTGTAACCTGTTCACATTTGAAATACTCAATAAAAATATTGAAAAAAAAGGGGATTAACTCAAGAGATAAAGCTATAATTCTCCCGCTCTACAAGACTCTGATCTGGCCGCACCTGGAGTATGCTGTCCAGTTCTGGGCACCAGTCCTCAGGAAGAATGTGCTGGAAATGGAGCGTGTACAGAGAAGGGCAAAAAAACGAATAAAGGGACTGGAGGACATTAGTTATGAAGAAAGGTTACGAGCACTGAACTTATTCTCTCTGGAGAAGAGACGCTTGAGAGGGGATATGATTTCAATTTACAAATGCCATACTTGTGATTGTGACCCCACAATAGGGATAAAACTTTTCTGCGTAAATGCGTTTAATAAGACTTGTGGCCACTCATTAAAATTTGAAGAAAATAAGTTTAACCTTAAACTACGTAGGGGGTTCTTTACTGTAAGAGAGGCAACAATGTGGAATTCCCTTCCACAGGTGTGGGTTTCAACGAGGAGCATCAATAGTTTAAAAAAAAAACGATTAGATAAACACCTGAAGGACCACAACATACAGGGATATACAATGTAATACTGACATATAATCACACATAGGTTGGACTTGATGGACTTGTGTCTTTTTCTCAACCTCACCTACTATGTAACTATCTAAGTTACCTTCTGCAGAACTCAGTGAGGAGAGCTCTGATAGCTGATTGGAGGGAAGGGACTAACCCCCCCCCCCCTCCACACAGCACACAGGAACAGAGCTGAGGCTGTCAATCAGCTGGAGTGCCCTCTCCTGTCACCCTTTTTTCTCTTAAGCCCTGTACTGATGGACTGTTTTCATTGGACAAACCGATCGTGTATGGGCCCCATTGGTCTTTTTTCCATCGGTGATTAAAAATAGAACATGTTTTAAATTTATCCGATGGAAAAAAAATGATAGCAAATTCCGATCGTGTGTGGAACTCCATCAGAGAAAAAACCCACGATGCTCAGAATCAAGTCGACACATGCTCAGAAGCATTGAACTTAATTTTTCTCGGCTCGTCTGAGTGTTTTACGTCACAGCGTTTGGAACGGTCGGATTTTCGACTGATGGTGTGTAGGCAAGACTGATGGAAGTCAGCTTCATCGGAAATCCAATGGAAAAATCCATCGGATTTTATTCCATCGGCAATCCGATCGTGTGTACAGGGCATTAGTGTCAGGAAAACCTGTCAAATGTGATTCATGCTGATTACCAGAGGAAGGAAGCAGCAGACAGAAATGACACTTAACTCTTAATTGAGACAAGTAAACACTATAGAGGGATATGCTTTGTTCATATTTCATGTCTGAGGTTTACTGCAACTTTAACATATGAAGCCTCTCATAAGCTATATTGAATTTATTCATTCCTTAATCTGTGGCATACAATATATATGGTCTGTCTAAGTCACGGGAAAGCTGCCAATTTTTTTCTTGCTGCAAGGCAACAGAGGCAGTTCTGAATATATGGGAAGACAACATAAGGCCAAGCTGAGGATGAAGCAAGCTGTAAATGCTAAAATATTTTATGCCAGGTGTAAATTGGCTGTTATTACATTGAATGTAATTAAATTGTATCTCATAATAACTTTTAACTGTATGAATAATTAGGGCTTATGATTATTATGTCGTAAATTGTTAAAAAAAAATTCAATTCTCCTGGCTTTGGCTACTGATTTACTTATACAATATCTTGTCTGTACCGGTTATTAAAGCTGGCTATACATGGGCAGATCTCTGTGAGAAAATGATAATAGGTCTCGCTCACTGTTATTAAATAAATATGCTATGCTAATCAATATCACACCTCTGGGATGTGCACGTAGTTCATCCTTGACTTAGGTAGCATTCCGATGCATCTTGGCTTTGTTACAATTGTAAAATGTCACTCTAAGTCAGTTGTGGTTAATTTACCCCATTTAGGAGGCCTCAAGTGTGGCTCTTGACATCACAAAAGAGCAGCACATAACATTTATTAACTTTAATGATATGGAATGCTGTCAGAGACTGCAGACATGCAGCAGGTGATAGTCAGAGACTACAGACATGCTACAAACCAAGGTCAGAGACTGCAAATGTGCAGCAGCAGATTGACAAAGACTGTGGGCATGCTGCAGGAGATGGTCCTAGTATGCAGGTATGCTACAGGGGATGGTCAGATCATGCATGACCTAACATGCTATTAGAGTTCTTAGAGACTAGGGACATGCTGCAGGATACCATTATTGACTGGAGACACAATGGGGTGATTTACTAAAGGCAAATTGTCTGTGCACTGCAAGTGCAGTTGCTCTAAATCTGAGGGGAAGATGCAAGGAAAATAAACAGCATTGTTGCTTGCATGATTAGATTATAGAAATCAGCAGAGCTTCCCCTAATTTCAGAGCTTCCCCTCAGATCTAGAGCAACTGCACTTGCAGTACACTTACAGTGCACATACAAGTGCATTTCCTGTGCACAGACTATTTGCCTTTAGTAAATCAACCCCATTATATGAGACTAAGGCCGAGTTCACACTGGGGCGACAAACGCTCCGACATTGGGAGCTCATGTCGCATGACGTGTGAAAATCAATGTTTCCCTATGGGAGCCGTCTTAACTGGTCCGACACATGTCGGTCCGACTTTGAAAATGCTCCCTGTACTACTTTGATCTGACTTCAGCCCATTGACTATCATTGAAGTCGGATCAAAGTCGGACCGCAGTCTTGCATGATCCGACTTTGGCATGCGACTTGTGCTCTGCTGCTCTTGAGGGGGAACTCCACGCCAAATTTTAAATAAAAAACCGGCATGGGTTCCCCTCCAAGAGCATACCAGGCCCTTGGGTCTGGTATGGATTTTAAGGGGAACCCCCTACGCCGAAAAAACAGCGTGTAGGTCCCCCCAAAATCCAAACCAGACCCTTATCTGAGCACACAACCTGGCAGGCCGCAGGGGAAGAGGGGGGGTAGAGAGAGCGCCCCCCCTCCCTCCTGAACCGTACCAGGCCGCATGCCCTCAACATGGGGGGTTTGGTGCTTTGGGGCAGGGGGGCGACCTGCGCCCCCCCCACCCCAAAGCACCCTGCCCCCATGTTGATGAGGACAGGGCCTCTTCCCGACAACCCTGGCCGTTGGTTGTCGGGGTGTGCGGGCGGGGGGCTTATCGGAATCCGGGAGCCCCCCTTTAAAAAGGGGGCCCCCAGATCCCGGCCCCCCACCCTATGTGAATGAGTATAGGGTACATCGCACCCCTACCCATTCACCTGGTGGAAAAAAATGGCAATAAAAAACACACACAGCTTTTTAAAGCAATTTATTGCACAGCTCCAGGGGTCTTCTTCCGACTTCGGGGGTCTCTGCGCTCTCCGGTTCTTCCTTCCTTCTGCCGGGCCTCCGCTATCTTCTTCCAGCTCTTTTGCTAGCGGGGCCCGGTCTTCTCCGTCGTCTTCTTCCCTCGCACTCCGGTTCTTTCTTTCTTCCTTCTGCCGGCCCCTCCACTATCTTCTTCCAGCTCTTTTGCTAGTGGAGGGGCCTGTCTTCTCCGTCGCCGTCGGCGTCTTCTTCCCTCTTCTCCTTCTCGATGTTGACTCGTCGCTTCCTCCCGCTGTAATGCTTGGCTGTTCGCTCCGCAGCGATTTATATAGGCTTCTCATGACGTCACAGTCACATGCTCCGGGTGGCCCCGGAGCATGTGACTGTGACGTCATGGGAGCATGTGACTGTGACGTCATGAGAAGCCTATATAAATCGCTGTGGAGCGAACAGCCAAGCATTACAGCGGGAGGAAGCGACAAGTCAACATCGAGAAGGAGAAGAGGGAAGAAGACGGCGACGGGAAGACCGGCCCCCCTCCACTAGCAAAAGAGCTGGAAGAAGATAGTGGAGGGGACAGCAGAAGGAAGAAAGAAAGAACCGGAGAGCGAGGGAAGAAGGCGACGGAGAAGACCGGGCCCTGCTAGCAAAAGAGCTGGAAGAAGATAGCGGAGGCCCGGCAGAAGGAAGGAAGAACCGGAGAGACGACACCGGAGACCCCCGAAGACAGAAGAGACCCCCAGAGTCGGAAGAAGACCCCTGGAGCTGTGTAATAAATTACTTTAAAAACCTGTGTGTGTTTTTTTTATTGACATTTTTTTCCACCAGGTGAAGGGGTAGGGGTACGATGTACCCCATACTCATTCACATAGTGTGGGGGGCCGGGATCTGGGGGCCCCCTTATTAAAGGGGGGCTCCCGGATTCTGATAAGCAGCCCGCAGACCCCGACAACCAACGGCCAGGGTTGTTGGGAAGAGGCCCTGTCCTTCTCAACATGGGGGCAGGGTACACAAAATACTGTCACTGCCCCCACCTATGACTGGTCTTCACAGCAAGGAGCACTGGATGGGCGGATGCATGTAGACAAAAAACACAAAATATCCAAGCTCAACTTACCAACCAATCAGCAACCAAACAAATTCACCTGTCTAACAGTGCGTTTAAAAACAGGGGTTTAGTTGCACGCATTTGCAAATACATGTGTAAGCTGCAGGCCCCGTCAAGGCTCCCTGTGTACTGCAGTCCTAACTCTAAAATTTAAGGTCTCCTCAGTGGAAGCACATGTATGCTGATGGATAGATGAAGGGCAGATGACTGGAGGGAGCCCCACCCTCCTTAAAGGGGCAGGAGCACACTAGACACCCAGCACATAGAAGCAAAGGTGCTAGTGCGTTGCCTGACCACAATGACATCAATACACAAAATACTGTCACTGCCCCCACCTATGACAGGTCTTCACAGCAAGGAGCACTGGATGGGCGGATGCATGTAGACAAAAAACACAAAATATCCAAGCTCAACTTACCAACCAATCAGCAACCAAACAAATTCACCTGTCTAACAGTGCGTTTAAAAACAGGGGTTTAGTTGCACGCATTTGCAAATACATGTGTAAGCTGCAGGCCCCGTCAAGGCTCCCTGTGTACTGCAGTCCTAACTCTAAAATTTAAGGTCTCCTCAGTGGAAGCACATGTATGCTGATGGATAGATGAAGGGCAGATGACTGGAGGGAGCCCCACCCTCCTTAAAGGGGCAGGAGCACACTAGACACCCAGCACATAGAAGCAAAGGTGCTAGTGCGTTGCCTGACCACAATGACATCAATACACAAAATACTGTCACTGCCCCCACCTATGACAGGTCTTCACAGCAAGGAGCACTGGATGGGCGGATGCATGTAGACAAAAAACACAAAATATCCAAGCTCAACTTACCAACCAATCAGCAACCAAACAAATTCACC
This sequence comes from Rana muscosa, assembly GCA_029206835.1. NCBI lineage: Eukaryota > Metazoa > Chordata > Amphibia > Anura > Ranidae > Rana > Rana muscosa. The sequence continues at coordinate 475,892,237 of CM055122.1, forward strand.
TGTCTAACAGTGCGTTTAAAAACAGGGGTTTAGTTGCACGCATTTGCAAATACATGTGTAAGCTGCAGGCCCCGTCAAGGCTCCCTGTGTACTGCAGTCCTAACTCTAAAATTTAAGGTCTCCTCAGTGGAAGCACATGTATGCTGATGGATAGATGAAGGGCAGATGACTGGAGGGAGCCCCACCCTCCTTAAAGGGGCAGGAGCACACTAGACACCCAGCACATAGAAGCAAAGGTGCTAGTGCGTTGCCTGACCACAATGACATCAATACACAAAATACTGTCACTGCCCCCACCTATGACAGGTCTTCACAGCAAGGAGCACTGGATGGGCGGATGCATGTAGACAAAAAACACAAAATATCCAAGCTCAACTTACCAACCAATCAGCAACCAAACAAATTCACCTGTCTAACAGTGCGTTTAAAAACAGGGGTTTAGTTGCACGCATTTGCAAATACATGTGTAAGCTGCAGGCCCCGTCAAGGCTCCCTGTGTACTGCAGTCCTAACTCTAAAATTTAAGGTCTCCTCAGTGGAAGCACATGTATGCTGATGGATAGATGAAGGGCAGATGACTGGAGGGAGCCCCACCCTCCTTAAAGGGGCAGGAGCACACTAGACACCCAGCACATAGAAGCAAAGGTGCTAGTGCGTTGCCTGACCACAATGACATCAATACACAAAATACTGTCACTGCCCCCACCTATGACAGGTCTTCACAGCAAGGAGCACTGGATGGGCGGATGCATGTAGACAAAAAACACAAAATATCCAAGCTCAACTTACCAACCAATCAGCAACCAAACAAATTCACCTGTCTAACAGTGCGTTTAAAAACAGGGGTTTAGTTGCACGCATTTGCAAATACATGTGTAAGCTGCAGGCCCCGTCAAGGCTCCCTGTGTACTGCAGTCCTAACTCTAAAATTTAAGGTCTCCTCAGTGGAAGCACATGTATGCTGATGGATAGATGAAGGGCAGATGACTGGAGGGAGCCCCACCCTCCTTAAAGGGGCAGGAGCACACTAGACACCCAGCACATAGAAGCAAAGGTGCTAGTGCGTTGCCTGACCACAATGACATCAATACACAAAATACTGTCACTGCCCCCACCTATGACAGGTCTTCACAGCAAGGAGCACTGGATGGGCGGATGCATGTAGACAAAAAACACAAAATATCCAAGCTGTGAAGACCTGTCATAGGTGGGGGCAGTGACAGTATTTTGTGTATTGATGTCATTGTGGTCAGGCAACGCACTAGCACCTTTGCTTCTATGTGCTGGGTGTCTAGTGTGCTCCTGCCCCTTTAAGGAGGGTGGGGCTCCCTCCAGTCATCTGCCCTTCATCTATCCATCAGCATACATGTGCTTCCACTGAGGAGACCTTAAATTTTAGAGTTAGGACTGCAGTACACAGGGAGCCTTGACGGGGCCTGCAGCTTACACATGTATTTGCAAATGCGTGCAACTAAACCCCTGTTTTTAAACGCACTGTTAGACAGGTGAATTTGTTTGGTTGCTGATTGGTTGGTAAGTTGAGCTTGGATATTTTGTGTTTTTTGTCTACATGCATCCGCCCATCCAGTGCTCCTTGCTGTGAAGACCTGTCATAGGTGGGGGCAGTGACAGTATTTTGTGTATTGATGTCATTGTGGTCAGGCAACGCACTAGCACCTTTGCTTCTATGTGCTGGGTGTCTAGTGTGCTCCTGCCCCTTTAAGGAGGGTGGGGCTCCCTCCAGTCATCTGCCCTTCATCTATCCATCAGCATACATGTGCTTCCACTGAGGAGACCTTAAATTTTAGAGTTAGGACTGCAGTACACAGGGAGCCTTGACGGGGCCTGCAGCTTACACATGTATTTGCAAATGCGTGCAACTAAACCCCTGTTTTTAAACGCACTGTTAGACAGGTGAATTTGTTTGGTTGCTGATTGGTTGGTAAGTTGAGCTTGGATATTTTGTGTTTTTTGTCTACATGGGGGCAGGGTGCTTTGGGGTGGGGGGGCCGCAGGTCGCCCCCCTGCCCCAAAGCACCAAACCCCCCATGTTGAGGGCATGCGGCCTGGTACGGTTCAGGAGGGAGGGGGGCGCTCTCTCATCCCCCCTCTTCCCCTGCGGCCTGCCATGTTGCGTGCTCGGATAAGGGTCTGGTTTGGATTTTGGGGGGACCCCCATGCCGTTTTTTTGGCGTAGGGGGTTCCCCTTAAAATCCATACCAGACCCAAGGGCATGGTATGCTCTTTGAGGGGGAACCCATGCCGGTTTTTTATTTAAAATTTGGAGTGGAGTTCCCCCTCAAGATTGATACCAAACACAGTGCCTGGTATTGGCAGGGATCCAAGTCGGATCCCCATTCATTGAAAGTCGGACATATGTCGGCTTCATGTCGCAGGGCAAAGTCGGATCCAAAGTAGGACGGCTGTCGTGTCGCACAAGTGTGAACCCGGCCTAATGGAGATCACTGCTATTACAGCTCTTCTACAAATAAATCCTTCCACTTTCTTGCTTTTTATAGCCCCCCTAAAGAATGACTTGTGCCATATTTGAGATTTCTCAAAAAGTAAGATAATGTACCAAAAAAAAAAAACCTATTAAAAACCAGAATCCAGTCTGAGTCTAATCCAGTTAAGCCCCGTACACACGGTCGGACTTTTGGCCAACAAACTTCATTTTGAGCAAGTTGGACCAACAATCCGACTGTGTGTACGCTCCATCGGACAAACTTTTTTTTGCTTTTTTCTTGTTTTCATTGGACAAAAGTTGGGTCTGCAAACGGACAAACTTTTGCCCAACAAAAGTCAGATGGACCAAAGTCCGACCGTGTGTACAGAAAACCATCAGACTTTTGTCCGATGGACAAAACAACTAATGTTAAAAATCAACCAACAATAGCAGAAGTTGACCAAAGGGTGGCGGTAAAGAGCAGAAAAGAGCAGAAAAACCCTGTGATGTTGCAAAAAGTTTTGGGAAAGTTTGCAGAAAAGTCTGAGCGTGTGTATGCTATGGGTGTTCCCGACCAACTCCGTTCGGACAAAAAACCACGGAAAAGTCAGATGGAAGTCCGACCATGTGTATGGGGCTTTAGAAAAACACACAAATACCAAAGGGCTGTGGATTGGGTGCCAGGGTTCTAAGCAGTTTGCCAACAGAAGACAATTGTGCAACCACAATCCTGCAATTTTGTGAATTAATTTTCATAAAGATGGAGCATTAAAGCCAAAACACTGTTTCCATATATATAGCTGAGTAACAGCCACACCCCTCGGAACACGTGTGCTCACAGAAATCTGTATTACAGAGAAGAGGAAGGGTGGTGTCTGACCAGTTCTGTTACTGAATGCTGATTACTGAAAGCACTGGATCCAAATTTGGTGCCTACTGGACTGCACAGTCCTATTTAGAAAATGTTTTTCCCAAAGCTCACCTAAAAGAGAGACCATGGGAGATGGGGATTTTTCTGCACAGAGACAGTAAATCACTGTAGAAAAACAAGTAAAACCACAGGATATTTTATTTATACAAAATTATTTAAAAACAAAAGGAGTATAGACATGCAAATTGGTATGTTCAAAACTTAGACATATAACACAACCATTTGTGCTTGGATAGATAGCAGAAGGTGTATGGATTGACGCATTTCGCCCAGAAGGAGGGCTTTTTCAGGATCCACCTTGCAACATTAATAGAGTTGATATCTAGTAAGTAATACAAACAGGATATTATTGACAGAAATACATACAATATTTTATTTTTAAAAGTCAGCAGCTACAAACACTGTAGCTGCTGACTTTTAATCGGGACACTTACCTGTCCAGGGAGCCCGCAATGCTGGCCCCCTAAGGCCGATCAGTCCTTCGGATTGGGTGCAGGCACTGCCATTCCAACTAAGGGAAACCAGCAGTGGAGCCTTCTGGGCCGCGGCTGAGCTAGGACGGAAGTACACTGAGTACTTCAGAAAAGGTAAGTAAGAAAAAAATAAAAATAATTATCCAAAATCGAGTGGTGGAGGGGTGGTCTTTCCTTTAAGACAAAGTAGTAAAATTGGGTGGAACTCCGCTTTAACATGCCATTCAGATATCATACTTGGAAATATCATGTCATCAAAAGAAGAAAAAAGAGAAAATCAACAAATTAAAAAAGGGAGCAAAAACGTACTATATTACCTTATAAAATTGCAACAATTGTGGAGTTGGTAGTAAAAAAAAAAACGAGAAAAGGAGGGGGGGGGGGGAGTCATATTTAGACACCCTGCTTGATTGCTCTAACAGTAAAATGGAGGTAATGGATATGGAAATTATTAGTAAAATGTCTATCTGTCTGCATATCTTTTTCTGTGACTTAAATTGTGCTTTAAACTGAAGAGCAGTATTTATTTGAGGTGCACTGTTTCTCCTACTGTGGCAAGAAAACTATAACCAAGGTAGAAAGTGCCAAATAAATGCAGAAGAATGCCAAATGAACACTGTGGGGGTCATTTACTAAAACTGGAGCGTGCAAACTCTGGTGCAGCTGTGCATAGAAACCAATCAGCTTCCAGGTTTTATTGCCAAAGCTTAATTGAACAAACTGAAGTTAGAAGCTGATTGGCTACCATGCACAGCTGCACCAGATTCTGTGTGCACTTTTTAGTAAATCTCCTCCTGTGTGTTTTAACTAGCACTTGGAATACTCGTTGTTTAGCAGTTAACCTCTACAGAGCCTGATTGTCCTAGGTAATGTTCAGATTGTATGGCTTGCCTTTCAGTAAACAGCAGATAAGATTTGATATGTGTGTACAGGGGGCATTATGATGAGCAATTATTTTTTTTCAAGTGTGAAGAGATTGCTATCATTATATGGTACTTTTCTGACCTGGAGAAACCACCCAGACATCTGAGCTTCCATGTTATCGAGTTATAAATCTGTTGTGTGCATGCCTAGCATGAAGTATCTATGTAATGTTGTTACAGATTTATTTTACCTGGCCTTGCATGGCTGTATACTGAATAAGCTGATGATACTTCTATGAACTACTGACCTGTTAGCACCCATAGTTGTTTGTAGTTTTGACATTATCGGTACAGTGTTATTAAGCCTGGTAATACATTGTTTGAAATATGTCAAGTGTTATATATTGTGGCAAGCTTATCTTTATTACTGCACTGCTGCACTAACCGTAACAGTTATAGCATGTCGACAAGCATAGTTTCTTCATATAAAGGGCATTTTCTCCAGAGGTTAATAAATGAAGGGAAGCTCTACTGACTCTCATCCAAGGTGTACAATCATGTGCAAACAAAAATGCTGTTATTTTTTTCCTTGCATGTGATTAGATATACTCACAAAGTGAAAGTAATATTAAAATGTTAATTTTTTATTTGTTTTAAAATAAGAAACATGTTAAGCCTCATACACACGATCGGACTTCAAACAAACTTTTCTGTGGATTTTTGTCCATTGCAGGATTTTTGTCCATTGCAGGACTTTTCTGCAAACTTTCCCAACATCACATGGTTTTTCTGCTCTTTTCTGCTCTTTACTGACACCCTTTGGTCAACGTCTGCTATTGTTGGTTGATTTTAACATGGGCATGCATATTTGTACTTCGGATAAAAGTCCGATGGATTTCTGTACACACGATAGAACTTTGCACTGTAGGACTTTTGTTGCCAAAAAGTTTGTCCGTTTGCAGAGCAAACTTTTTTCCGATGAAAACCGAAAAAGTTTGTCCGATGGAGCGTACACACGGTAGGATTTTTTTGAAAACGTGCTCATTTTGAAGTTTGTTGTCAAAAAGTCCTACCGTGTGTATGGGGCTTCATGCTTACGTGCTCTGTGCAATGACATTGCACAGAGCATCCCGATCCTCCGCTTCTTGGGTTCCACGTTGGGGCTCTGGGCTCCCTCCCCCGCGCTGGTTGCTCCTATAGCAAGCCACTTGCTATGGTGGCAATTGTATGTGCTTGCGACCGCATGCTTCTTTAGCCCCTCCCCCCAACTTATGCTTACATCACATCCTGTCCTCTGCTCAGCTCCTAACCCAATCTGACTGGTTTATTTGCATATCAATGGGTGAGATCCCTAGATTCTCAAAACAGTACATTGGCTTAAAAATCTAACTATGCAATATATAAAAAAAAACTGCTATAAAATCACTTAAATATCCATAGCAACACAGGGGTATGAAGGCTTTTTCAAGGCACTATATATATATATATATATATATATATATATATATATATATATATATATAAAATCTTCCTTATATATCAATAAACAATGCTTGTCACAGGTCCAGAAGAGTTTTATAATATCCAAGCACAGATATTGTTATTCTAAGCATTTTCTCAGCGTCTGTGCATACCGCTGTGAAAAATATTGTCTGCTGAGCTGGAAAACAAACATTTATTTAAATATTCACAGAATATGTAAATGTTCACACACGGCTGTAATATTATAATACAAAAATGACATTTGCACAAGTTTTATTCTTTGTCGTCTTTCTTCATTCACAGACGGTTTTGATGTCTGAAAGAACCCCAACGCCTGTTGCTGGATCTGTTTCTCTTTCATCTGGGAGCCAGGAATCACAGGGGACGTAAGTTATGCTGCTCCCTTGTAGACTGCTAGATGCAGTCCTGGAACTGTCACCTGCCTTTCTAGAGCTGGGGTGCTCGGTAGCATACCAAGAATTTACAATATGAACAGAATCATTTATCTCTGTTAGCTTCATATAGAATAGACATCTCTCAACAAGTATGGTGTTGTACAGCATGCAGCAGTCGAAAAGAAACAACTGTGTGAAAATATACATTTTAAAATAACAGATAACTTATATACTTGTTTCTTTGGAAAAAAAAAAATATTTTTTGCTTTGTTAGGCCTCATTCAAGCAGGTGGCCAAGGGGTGGTAAAAATAGGTGGTTGAGTCAGTTTTACTACCCTCCAACCTGACACTTAAAACCTAACATACAGCTGGAGGGGGCAGTACACATGTCATGATACTTTGTGTTGTGGCAAATTGAACATGGACTGTTGAGTTGACAGGCAACAACACCCTTTGTTAAACTTGCCCAATCAAGGCAATGTGCATCAGATAGAGATCCACTGCAGAAACATTTCAAACCAATTTACTCTTTCGTCCATGGACCGACACAGCTTCTCTATTGACAAAGTGGGTATTATCCGTTAATTAGGAGTGACTAGGCAGAAAAACTTGTAAAAAGTGTTGCATCACACCTTCTACAGTACCGCCCAGGGGGCGGACCCTCTGGGTATACCCTCTCAGTCTGCACATCGCAGATCAGTTTTTTTCTGTCTAGCAAGGAGTAGGACATGGCTCCCTTCGGGCTCATTGGTCCGGGGAAAAAAGATATATATATTTTTAATTTTTTTGCTACATTTGTTGTTTCCTGCGATCTTCGATCAACTGCCGACTGGGTGACAGGCTGGATCCTCGATCCTTGTAGTCTCCCCAGTTTCGGCCATCGAGCGTGTGCCGACCCTAGCTACGCGCTGGGTTTTCCACGACATGCCCGTCGCTCCACGGGTGGCCGGTGAGCCTACGCTCCAGGGCCTGCATCGGACCGCTCAGCTTCGGCTGACCTTACGGCCGAGTCGCAGCAGCCTGGCCGGTGAGCTTACGCTCCAAGGCTTGCATCGGACCGCTCAGCTTCGGCTGACCTTACGGCCGAGTCGCAGCAGCCTGTCCGGTGAGCGTCATGCTCCAGGGCATACATATGATCGTCCCTTCTGGGTCCAATCACAGCATGCCTGGCCAACAGTCACCTTCCGTGCGCGGACGATGATCTGTTTGGAATGTCTTCCAGCAGAATACATGCAGGATAGGTAAGTAAAACTCCCCTGCCTCGGCTGGGTGATTTAGCTGGACATTCCTGGAGAGATCAAGTAAGTGGTTGTGGCCCCTTTCTTCCCTCTCTCCCTGCCTTTCCCTCCTCCCTGGGCTTCTAGCTAAAGGTTGCTGGGTGCTGGGGGTCACCTAGGGGGTCCCACTGGAGCGGGGCTGGCTGTAACTAACATTTAAAAGAAATGTCATTTTTGCTTACCTGTGTTTCTGTGTCTCCATGCTGTCGGCGGCCATTTTGAGGTGGTCCATGCCAAGTTTGGCCTCTTGTAACTGCCTGGCGGCCATCTTCCTGTAGTTCGGCCACACCCACTGGCCCCTATCAGGTGATCGGCGGCCATGTTTGTCCACCCTGTATGCAGATATTGCCGTTCGGCGGCCATCTTTTTTGTGGGCTATGGCTGCCTGACCTCTATCTTCTGTCGGCGGCCATTTTCTTAGAGCCCACATTATCTTCCATACAGACGGTTTTGGCAACCATTTTGCGAGAGCCTCCGGCCTCTAGGGTGCATTACACTGGCGCGAAAATTCACACAGGAAGTGCTGATAAAAGAAGCAGACTGACACAGCAGCAAGGGGACAGCATCATAGGCGCAGCATAGCAGTACCTATCCAGGGTGGTGAGTCCTCTGGGTAACCCAGCATCTCTGCAGCGCAGGAGGGTGGCCTATTGATATCTTGCCTGGAGCCCTGTGAGTGTCAGCGTGTGGTCAGCATGGCATCTGAGCCAGATGTCTTCTCCCCTGAAACACCAGATTTAGCAGCTGGTGTCCCTGAGGTGTCTATGGACGCTATGTCGGCAATCCTAGAGGCGTTTGCTGCCAGGGTGGAAGCAGCACACGGGAATACAGGGGGTAATAAACGCCCCCGTCCCCTGCAATCTTCTGGGGATATTTCTGATGCAGAACCAGGTCCAGCTACAGCTCATGGCCCAGATTCTGATGCATCAGAGACTGCAGACCGTGACCGATCGGACAGTGAGGAGGACTCCAAGTCCAGGTCAGTACGCGAGACGGCTTTGGTATCTGACCTTATTACTGCAGTGCGGGATACGCTAAAGTTGGAAAGGACTGAAGAAGTAGCAGATACTCCAGTCCCCTTTGGGTTTCGTAAACCTGCCCGCACTGCTAAGGTGTTCCCTTGTGTGTCTTATTTTGACAAACTCTTATACAAGGAATGGGAGAACCCACTGAGGGTCTTTACAGCCCCAAAGAGGTTTGCAGTACGGTACCCCTTTGAGGAGAGTTTTCTGAAGATATGGACCTCTCCCCCTATAGTGGACCCTTCGGTGTCCAGACTTAATAGAGCCACCACTATTCCAGTAGAAGGGGCTCCTGTTTTCAAGGACCCTGTGGATAAGAAGGCTGAAGCACTCGCTCGCTACCTATACTCAGTGGTAGGCTCAGCAGTACGCCCGGCATTGGCGGGGGCCCTAGTGTCTCAGACACTTACTGAATGGGCAAAATTGCTACTCCAGGGGTTAAAGGAGCGAGATGCTCCTCCTAATGAGATAACTTTGGCCGACCAGTTGGTCCAGGGCCTTAAGTTTGTCTGCGAGTCAGACATGGATACTATTCCCCTGCTGTCAAGAGCTTCGGTTTATGCAGTAGCAATACGCCGCCTGATCTGGCTAAAGGGCTGGTCTGCGGACCAGACTTCCAAGAAAGCCCTATTGGATCTGCCTTTTAAGGGCGACAGACTTTTTGGGGCTTCTCTGGATGACATCATCAAGGATGCTACAGGAGGTAAAAGCACTTTGCTTCCCCAAACTAGCAAGGGTAGGGGACCACGCCAAGGGCAAGGGCCCTCCTTTACTGCACGTAAGCGGTTTTTTCGCCCTCTTAAGGCGACAGGGAAAAGACCCCAGGCCGATAAAGCGCCTGCCCAAGGACAAAAGCGTCCTTGGTCCCGCAGACCCAACAAGCCTGTGGACAAATCTGCGTCCACATGAAGGTCCGCCCCCACCCAGCTCTCGGGTGGGGGGACGTCTTCGCAAATTCGCGACTCAATGGACTGCTCTAGTCTCCGACAGGTGGGTTTGCGAAGTAATCTCCTCAGGCTACAAGATAGAATTTCTCTCTTGTCCACCAGACAGATTCATCACCTCCAATCTCCAGCTACTACCGACCCGTCGGGAGGCCCTGTATGGGGCGGTCCAGGGTCTACTGGAACGCGGGGTAGTTATTCCAGTTCCAGAACAGGAACGGGGTCAGGGTTTTTACTCAAATCTGTTCATTGTGCCAAAGAAGGAGGGGGTTCGTCCAATCTTGGATTTTAGAGCCCTCAATTGCTTTGTGAAGGTACAAAGATTTCGGATGGAGTCGGTTCGATCCGTAGTCACGGCTCTCCATCCGGGGGACTTTCTGGCCTCCTTGGACATCAAGGACGCATACCTGCATGTCCCCATATACTCCAGACACCAGAGGTTTCTGCGATTTGCTATCGGGAAGAACCACTACCAGTTTGTGGCCCTCCCGTTTGGCCTTGCCTCAGCACCCAGGACGTTCACCAAGGTGCTCGCTCCGATTCTGGCACTTCTAAGACAGCGGGGTATCGCTATCACAGGTTACTTGGACGACCTTCTGCTGAAGGGCCCTTCAAGCTCAGAATTAGAGGTAAGCGTGTCCATTACCTGTCAGACTCTTCGAGACTGTGGTTGGATACTAAACACGCAAAAGTCAGTATTGGTGCCCACTCAACGCCTAGTGTACCTGGGGTTGATTCTGGATTCCTCAGAGGCAAAGGTATTCCTCCCTGTGGAGAAGTTGCAGACCCTCCGGGCTGCAGTACGGCAGCTGACTTCCAGGAATTGGTCGTCACTCCGTTTTTACATGCGAGTGTTGGGCCTCATGGTAGCCTCCTTCGAGGCGGTCCCATATGCTCAATACCACACTCGAGTGTTACAGAGGGAAGTTCTGTCCAGATGGAACAGATGCCCTTCATCTCTGGATTATCAAATCCGAGTGAGCCACCTAGTCAGGAGATCCCTGGTATGGTGGCTGACAGCACCGGCTCTAATGGCCGGGAAGTCATTTCTTCCGGTTTACTGGATAGTGATCACGACGGACGCCAGCCTTACAGGTTGGGGGGGAGTCTGGGGTGTCCAGTCGGCGCAAGGTCGCTGGACCCCAGAGGAAGCCCTCCTGCCGATCAATGTCCTGGAGATCCGGGCGATCAAGCTGTGCCTCTTCAAATGGTCTCAGAGACTGCAAGGGCGTCCAGTCAGGATCCAGTCAGACAACGCCACAGCAGTGGCATATGTCAATCATCAAGGAGGAACAAGAAGCTCAGCTGCAGCATCGGAGATCGCTCGCATCCTGAAGTGGGCAGAGAGGAGCGTACCGGCACTGTCGGCCGTGTACATTCCGGGTGTGGAAAACTGGCAGGCGGACTACCTGAGCCGCCAGATGCTGGACTAGGGAGAATGGTCCTTACACCCGGAGGTGTTCCAACTCCTCTGCCAAAGATGGGGCACACCAGACGTAGATCTTCTGGCTTCCCGACTCAATCGGAAGGTATTGAGGTTTGTGGCCCGGTCAAGAGACCCATGGGCAGACGCAACGGACGCGTTGGTAGCATCGTGGGGCCAGTATCGGCTAATCTATGCCTTCCCTCCCTTAAGGCTTCTTCCTCTTCTGCTCCGCAGAGTGGAGGCAGAGGGAATTCCAATGATCCTAATCGCTCCAGATTGGCCTCAGCGTCCTTGGTACGCCGATCTAGTACGTCTGGTAGCAGACGTCCCCTGGCGCCTACCACTACGGAAGGACCTGCTGTCGCAAGGTCCCATATTCCATCCTGCTTTACAGTCATTGGCTTTAACGGCATGGCTGTTGAGAACCAGGTACTGAGAGACCGGGGCCTGTCAGACTCAGTAATTTCTACTATGAGAAGTGCTCGGAAACCGTCCTCTAGGAAGGTCTATCACCGCACTTGGAGGGCCTACATCTCCATGTGTGAGGAAATGAAATGGCATCCGCGTACCTATTTGGTTTCCAGAATCCTGCTGTTTTTACAGCATGGGGTAGACCAAAGGCTTGCCCTAAGTACGATTAAGGGACAGATATCTGCCCTGGCTGTCTTTTTTCAGCGACCCCTGGCGACTCACTCTCTCGTGAGTACATTTGTGCAGGGGGTTCGACATGTGGCCCCTCCGGTCCGCCCCCCGTTACCTCCGTGGGACTTGAACCTGGTCCTCTCGGTGCTTCAGAAGGCACCGTTTGAGAATATTAGAGATATTCCCCTGTTGACACTTTCTCAGAAGGTGGTCTTTTTGGTGGCTGTTACGTCAGTTAGACGAGTCTCTGAGCTGGCAGCCTTGTCCTGCAAGGCTCCCTATTTGATTTTCCACAAGGATAAGGTGGTGCTGCGGCCGCAGCCTTCCTTTCTTCCGAAGGTCGTTTCGGCTTTTCATCTCAACGAAGACATTGTACTTCCATCCTTGTGTCCTCAGCCGTCGAATCCTAAGGAGTCGGCGTTGCATTCCTTGGACGTTGTCCGAGCTTTGAGAGTATACATATCTGCTACTTCCCTGTTCCGGAAGTCAGACTCACTGTTTGTTTCGGTGGCTGGTCCCAAGAAGGGCCAAGCAGTCTCATCGGCCACCATCTCTAGGTGGATCCGACAGATAGTAATCCAGGCTTACGCCTTAAAGGGTCAGGCGCCCCCCTTTCCTGTCACGGCGCATTCGACCAGGGCAATAGGTGCCTCTTGGGCTTTCCGACATCAAGCGTCTGTTTCCCAACTATGTAAAGCGGCGACTTGGTCGTCCGCTCACACTTTCACAAAATTCTACAAAGTTGATGTAGGTGCATCTTCGGATGCCTCTTTCGGCCGCAAGGTTTTGCAGGCGGCTGTTTAGAGTTGCAACTCCTCCGTTGGAGGAGTGCTGTTTTGTGTTTTGGGGTGAAGTTTGTTTTTATGCTGTTACCACCCCTCGTTTTTTCTCTGACACTGCTTTGGGACGTCCCACTTTGTCAATAGAGAAGCTGTGTCGGTCCATGGACGAAAGAGTAAATAGGATTTTTTACTCACCGTAAAATCCTTTTCTCTGAGTCCATGGACCGACACAGCACCCACCCCTCCTTTTAAGTTTGTACTGCTTTTTGACGAACTGATCTGCGATGTGCAGACTGAGAGGGTATACCCAGAGGGTCCGCCCCCTGGGCGGTACTGTAGAAGGTGTGATGCAACACTTTTTACAAGTTTTTCTGCCTAGTCACTCCTAATTAACGGATAATACCCACTTTGTCAATAGAGAAGCTGTGTCGGTCCATGGACTCAGAGAAAAGGATTTTACGGTGAGTAAAAAATCCTATTTTTTCAACACTAGCCTAAATCCCGTTGTCAAAGGCCCTTAGGCTCCTTTCACATGGGTTTCACTTTGTACGTTCAGCAGGGGATCTATTTAGGGTTGCCACCAGGGATGAGCTTCGAGTTCAACTCGAACATTGCCTGTTTGCCCGTTCGCCGAACAGCAAACAATTTGGGGTGTTTGCGGCTAATTCAAAAAGCCGCGGAACACCCTGTAAAAGTCTATGGGAGAAATCTAAAGTCCTAATTTTAAAGGCTTATATGCAAGTTATTATCATAAAAAGTGTTTGGGGACCCGAGTCCTGCCCCAGGGGACATGTATCAATGCAAAAAAAACGTTTTAAAAACAGCCGTTTTTTCGGGAGCAGTGATTTTATTAATGCTTAAAGTGAAACAATAAAAGTGAAATATTCCTTTAAATTTCGTACCTAGGGAGTGTGTATAGTATGCCTGTAAAGTAGCGCTTGTTTCCCGTGCTTAGAACTGTCCCTGCACAAAGTGGGGCAGGACCCGGGTCCCCAAACACTTTTTATGACAATAACTTGCATATAAGCTTTTAAAATTAGCACTTTAGATTTTTCATGTTCGAGTCCTATAGACTTTAACAGTGTTTGCGTGTTCGAACAAATTTATTGCCTGTTTGCAAGTTCTGGTGCGAACCGAACTGGGGGGGTGTTCGGCTCATCCCTAGTGGCCACCTCATCCCTTTAGGCCTGGTTCACACTGGGGCGACAAACGCTCCGACATTAGGAGCTCATGTCGCATGACGTGTGAAAATCAATGAATCCCTATGAGAGCCGTCTTAACTGGTCCGACACAAGTCGGTCCGACATTAAAAATGCTCCCTGTACTACTTCTGTCCGACTTTGATCCCACTTCAGCCTATTGACTATCATTGAAGTAGGATCAAAGTAGTATCCTGTTCATGGATGTCGGACCAATGTCGGACCAATGTAGGACAGATGTCGGACCAATGTAGGACAGATGTCGGACCAATGTAGGACAGATGTCGGACCAATGTCGGACCGATGTCGGACCAATGTAGGACAGATGTCGCAGAGCAAAGTAGGATGAAAGTCGTGTCGTATAGTGTGAACGACTTTCATCCTACTTTGCTCTGCGACATCTGTCCTACATTGGTCCGACATTGGTCCGACATTGGTCCGACATCCATCCGACATTCATGAACAGGATACTACTTTGATCCGACATTGTGCTAGTCTGACTTGTCCTTTGACCAATCAAAACAATCCCAGGGTGAGATAAATTCCTTTTACTGCTGCTGTAATCACAATGTCGGATGCCAAAGTCGTATGGTTAGGACAAGGATCCGACTTTGATCCGACTTCAATGATAGTCAATGGGCTGAAGTAGGATCAAAGTCGGACAGAAGTAGTACAGGGAGAATTTTTAATGTCGGACCGACATGTGTCGGACCAGTTAAGACGGCTCCCATAGGGAAACATTGATTTTCACACGTCATGCGACATGAGCTCCTAATGTCGGAGCGTTTGTCGCCCCAGTGTGAACCAGCACTAAACCCAAACACATATTAATTACACAGGTTCTGTGGCTAATTTAATGCAGATAAGGTACCAGGTGAGTTTAATTATCACCTTAATCAGCCATAGAACCTACATAATTAATTTGTGTTCAGTTTTAAACTCTAGATCTATTCATGGAGCAGAACGGGACAGATGTCCATTTTGTGAGATTCATGCCCATTCATAGTTTACATTGAGGCCTGGTTCACACTTGTCCGACAAACGCTCCGACATTAGGAGCTCATGTCGCATGATGTGTGAAAATCAATGAATCCCTATGAGAGCCGTCTTAACTGGTCCGACACAAGTCGGTCCGACATTAAAAATGCTCCCTGTACTATTTCTGTCCGACTTTGATCCTACTTCAGCCCATTGAATATCATTAATGTCGGATCAAAGTAGGATCCTTGTCCTAACCATCCGACATTTGACATCCGACATGGTGATTACAGCAGCAGTAAAAGGAATTTATCTCACCCTGGGATTGTTTTGATTGGTCAAAGGACAAGTCAGACTAGCACAATGTCGGATCAAAGTAGTATCCTGTTCATGAATGTCGGATGGATGTCGGACCAATGTTGGACCAATGTAGGACAGATGTCGCAGAGCAAAGTAGGATGAAAGTCGTGTCGTATAGTGTGAACCCAGCCTCACTTAAAAAAGCAGGGCTTTCTAGACCTATATTAGATCTATGGGCAGCCCAATGTAATCACGCTTGCACCAGTTTACATCAGACTACCTCTGATGCATTATGTTTAGGTCCAGGAAAACTGAAAAAGACGAAGGCCCCTTTATTATTTTTTTCCAGAGCTGGACAGACTGTGAGGTAAGCTGATGTAAGCAGGCCCACGTCAATTTACATCTGCCTGCCTGTAGACTTATTTATATATTTTATATATATATATATATATATATATATATATATATATAGCTTCCGATTGGGTTCTCCTGAAGAAATGAAAGGCAGGCATGATCAGACCACCAGTTTTACTGAGCTCTCTGGGATTAATTATCTCTTGAAAGAATATTATATGCAGGGCTCCACAAATTGCAGGTCACCATGGTGACTAGAAATTGCATCCTGGCGCCTGGGCTTTTGTCAGCCATCCGCATCCGCCTCCCACTTGCCGACCACACTATATTTTAAAAACGGCTACAGCACGGTCATCCAGCTCTGGGAGGATGTTTATTGATGCCCTCCAAGAACCCAGCCCCCCTGTGCGCCCCCTGGGGGCACGCATAGGGCGCACTCTGTGATCTCTGTCCTTCAGACACAGCTGATCGCAGATCAAAGCGGCCCTTTACCATGTGATTTGCTATGTCCAATCACAGCTGATCACATGTAATCAAATGCCAGTTATCTGCATTTCCTTTCCTTAGCGCTGTCACAGTGCTCTGATTATCAGTAAGGATGAGCTCTGGCGTGTTCGCATAGTACACGTGCAGAGCCCGCCAGGAAGTCGGCACCGCGCTGCGCTAATCACAGCCAGGGAGACATTGTCCCGATGCTCGGCTGCAGAGATCAGGAAATGTCTCCCTGGCTCTGATTAGCGCAGCGCCGACTTCCTGGCGGGCTCTGCATGTGTACTATGCGAACACGCCAGAGCTCATCCTTAATTATCAGTGCAGCCCCATCAGTGCCAATTGGTGACCTTTAGTGCCCATTAGTGCAGCCTATCAGTGCCCATCAGTGAAGCCTCATCAGCGCACATCAGTGAAGAAGGAAAATTACTTATTTGCAAAATTTTATAACAGAAATGAAGAAAACTTTTTTGTCTTCTTGAATTTTTTTTTTTGTATTTTTGTAATTGTTTAGCAAAAATTAAAAAAACACAGCGGCAATTAAATATCACCAAAAGTAAGCTCTATTTGTGTGAATTTTTTTTATAAAAATGTCATATGGGTACAGTGTTGCATAACCGTGCAATTGTCATTCAAAATGTGACAGCGCTGATAGCTGAAAATCGGCCCATGCAGGAAGGCGATGAGAGTGCCCAATAGTCAAGTGATTAGAAAAAACTGGTTCATACCTTTTTTAGCTGGCTCCTAGATTCAATGCAAATGTGTCCCTATATGTACAGTATCTCACAAAAGTGAGTACACCCCTCACATTTTTGTAAATATTTTATTATATCTTTTCATGTGACAACACTGAAGAAATTACACTTTGCTGCAATGTAAAGTAGTGAGTGTACAGCTTGTATAACAGTGTAAATTTGCTTTACCCTCAAAATAACTCAATGCACAGCAGGTCTAAACCGCTGGCAACAAAAGTGAGTACACACCTAAGTGAAAATGTCAAAATTGGGCCCAGTTAGCCATTTTCCCTCCCCGGTGTCATGTGACTCGTTAGTGTTACAAGGTCTCAGGTGTGAATGGGGAGCAGGTGTGTTAAATTTGGTGTTATCGCTCTCACTCTCTCATACTGGTCACTGGAAGTTCAACATGGAACCTCATGGCATAGAACTCTCTGGAGATCTGAAAAAAAAATTGTTGCTCTACATAATGATGGCCTAGGCTATAAGAAGATTGCCAAGACCCTCAAACTGAGCTGCATCATGGTGGCCAAGACCATACAGTGGTTTAACAGGACAGGTTCCACTCCGAACAGGTCTTGCCATGGTAGACCAAAGAAGTTGAGTGCACATGCTTAGCGTCATATCCAAAGGTTGTCTTTGAGAAATAGACATATGAGTGCTGCCAGCATTGCTGCAGAGGTTGAAGGGGTGGGTCAACCTGTCAGTGCACAGACCATACGCCGCACACTGCATCAAATTGGTCTGCATGGCTGTCCTCCCAGAAAGAAGCCTCTTCTAAAGATGATGCACAAGAAAGCCTGCAAACAGTTTGCTGAAGACAAGCAGGCTTAAAGGGGTTGTAAAGGTTCATTTTTTATTTTCTAAATTGGTTCCTTTAAGCTCTGTGATGTCATCATGGAGGAGTGGAAGAGGACTCTCGTGGCAACCTGTGAAGCTCTTGTGAACTCCATGCCCAAAAGGGTTAAGGCAGTGCTGGAAAATAATGGTGGCCACACAAAATATTGACACTTTGGGCCCAATTTGGACATTTTCACTTAGGAGTGTACTCATTTTGTTGCGAGCGGTTTAGGCATTAATGGCTGTGTTGAGTTATTTTGAGGGGACAGCAAATTTACACTGTTCTACAAGCTGTACACTCACTACTTTACAGTGTAGCAAAGTGTAATTTCTTCGGTGTTGTCACATGAAAAGATATAATAAAATATTTACAAAAATGCAAGGGGTGTACTCACTTTTGTGAGATACTGTATGCAGTTATACGCATTTGTCTGACAATCTTATAATGCTATCTTTTGCAAATAGCTGAGCCTAGATTCTGGCTACTCTAGCTCCTCACCACTATCGTGTGCTCCATCTCTTATGCAGCTTTAGAGGTCTATCCCCTCCTCTAGTTGACAAATGAGTGCTCATAGTCATAAATGCTGCTGTATGTTATTTAACCTTCAGTGTTATTGCAGGATTAATCTAATATTTAGGCAAGCTAACTAGCAGCGAGGATAGAGACAAGGTGGGAATAAGGATTAATTTCCCATGCATAAAGAGGATGTTTTCACTCTGTGTATTCTTAAAACATAATTCCATTTAACTGCTGTCACTTGCAATGTATATTTTCTCAGAATGGTAATTATTGGTAAAAAATCTGTAATTGCATTTTCAATCCTAATTAGCACTTTGTTATACCAAACCTAGGATTTTGTGCTGGAACATGAGATTTTACTAGCAGTCGGCAATTCAGAGAAGAAATCCATAAATAATCATCTTTTATTGGTTAATGTCCTGCTAGCTGAATTTAAAGTGGTATTGAACCCAAAACCAAAAATGTATTATATTGCAGCTTACCAATCATTAAATGTGGTGGCTGCTTTAGCTTTTTTTTTTTTTTTTTTTTTTTTTAAACTTACTGGCCAGATTAGCAGGTGAAAATAAAACATTTATAAAAATCAAAACGAATGCAGCTGTCACATCTAAGAATTGTTAAGCTGCAATATAATAAATGTTTGCTTTTGGATATAATATTCAGATCTTTTTCTCCATCTGTGTCCGATTGAGGAGATTTACATTCACTTCCTGTTCCATAGCCAAAATAGGAAGTGAGAAGAAATCCCTGCAAATCAAGGGAATTTCTTCGGGCCCCCCCAGGTCACTAGAACTAGTGTCCCCATTGAAAGATTTTCCCTCTATTTTCTTGGGATAAACCAAAATTTGTGATTTTCTTTTACTTTTACTTTCAATGACGATGGTAAATAGGATAAATACAGTGGGCGAATCTCCCTAGTGGAACACAGACCGCAATTAAAAGCAAATAGGTGTTCTAATCCATCTCCACTCTTTTCAAAACTAAAAATATATACATTTTTTGCCTTTACTTATACTTTAACTTAAAAGCCACACACAATAGTGAAATAATTGTCATGGGTAGTTTTAGATGTGTAAATTGGCTTGGATGGTTTTAGTGTGGTAATTTCAGAGCACAAACATCCTAATGTCAAAATCACCACTCTATCCACAACTAAAACAAAAGGTTTTGACTTTAGGTACCTTTTTCATTTTAAATATTTACTTGTGTCATTGTAACTAGTGATGAACCAACCGTTCCTTGGAATATATATGATGGCATAGTCTTTGATAGTGTTAGAGCCTGTAAGTAATGGCTTGGGATATTTATTCAGTCGTTTTAATAAATACCCTGGAAATGTGAGTTTCTGTAGAATGGATCAGTGAGATTTTAATCTCTTACTACCGTATATACTCGAGTATAAGCCGAGTTTTTAAGCACAATTTTTTGTGCTGAAAATGCCCCCCTCGGCTTATACTCGAGTCAGCTTTTTGTGCCTGATCTCCCGAACTTTGGGGAGCCGGTACCAGCCGGCCGTAGGTCCCTTGGACCCCAAACTTGGCACACATGTAGCCCCACTCTTCCTCCACAAGTGTGCAAAGTTTCTTGTTCAGGGAACCTACGGCCGGGGAGTACTGATTTTTCAAACCCGGGCACCCATTCCATAGACTCCCATGTTAAACGGTCATTTCTCTGGTGACTTTGGGGACCCGGTACCGGACGGTTGTAGATCCTCTGGACTCCAAACTTGGCACACATGTAGCCCCACTCTTCCTCTATAGGTTTGCAAAGTTTCTTGTCTGGGGGACCTACGGCCGGGGAGCACCGAATTTTCAAAGCCGGGTACCCCTTCCATAGACTCCCATGTTAAACTACAGTCTAGTCATGGGCAGAGTGAGGCATGGACACAGTGAGGCAAAGCGAGGCACACCCTAGGCTTATACTCGAGTCAATATGTTTTCCCAGTTTTTGTGGTAAAATTAGGTGCCTCGGCTTATATTCGGGTCGGCGTATACTTGAGTATATACGGTATGTGCTTCTGCATTTAAACTAAAACTCTGTCTGCGGAATGTATCATTCTTCATTCACTACCAGTTAGGAAAAGCTATATAGAAGCCTGAACTGACTTGGGCCCCCTTCACACATGCGGACCGTTCGCTGGATCAGTTCAGTCACTTTTGTTCAAAGAAAAAAAACTATGAAGTTTAAATCAGTTTATCATCAGTTTTTCATCCGTTTTTAAATCAGTTTTTACATCTGTTAGCTAGAGTCCTTAACCACTTCCCGCCCGCCGTATGCAGAATGACGGCCGGGAAGTGGTTCTGTTATCCTCACTGGGTGTCATATGACGTCCAGCAGGATAACATGCTGGGGACGTGCAGCGCGGCGATCGCGAATGCAGCGTGTCAGTATGACACGTGATAGTCTGATCGTGATAAGGAGGCTTCTTATCACGTGATCAGCTGTGATCGCGTGAACCAGGAGGTGCCGGTAAATGGCATTCCTCGGTTCGCTTTGACAGGGAGAGACGATCGGCAGCTCTCCCTGTCAGAGGTGGGGGGGGGGGGTCTGTGCTGATAATCAGCACATTGATTATCAGCACAGCCCCCTCAGGTGTACAAATCGGCTATTAATCAGTGCCAAGCAGTGCCCCAATAAAAAAGCACCACCACAGTGCCAACCAGAGCCCACCACAATGCCAGTCAGTGCACAGCAGTAACACATCAGTACCTCATCATCAGTGTTGCCACTCCAGTGCCGCCTGTCAGTGCCCATCAGTGCTGCCTATCAGTGCCCATCAGTGCTGCATATCAGTGCCAACTATTGGTGCCTATCAGTGCTGCATATCAGTGCCCATCAATTCTACATATCAGTGCCTCCTCATCAGTGCCCATCAGTGCCACCTTATCAGTGCCGCCTCATTAGTGCCCGTCAGTAAATGGGGGAAAACAAAATTTTATGACAAAAACTAAGAAAACGTTTTTTTGTTTTTTTATTTTGGTCATTTTAAGTTTGTTTAGCAAAATATTAAAACCCCAGAGATGATCAAATACCACCAAAAGAAAGCTCTATTTGTGGGAAGAAAATGATAAAAATTTTGTTTGGGAACAGTGTTGCATGATCGAGCAATTGTCATTCAAAATGTGACAGCGCTAAAAGCTGAAAATTGTCCTGGGCAGGAAGGGGTGAAAGTGCCTAGTATTGAAGTGGTTAACCACTTGAGTCCCAGAGCCATTCTTTCATGCAAAAAAACAGACCGTTTGTCTGTTAACATCCATTTTTCAACTGATTCATTTTTTTACCAGAAGAAAAATAGGGCTTTGATCCCTTCCAAAAAACGGATGTTGATGGAAGCAGATGTAAATGGATGATCATCCATTTACATCTGTTTTTCCATTGAGATGCATTGATGTCTGTTTTTCATCTGTCAGCGGATGGATGAAAACAGACAAACAGTCCACATGTGTGAAAGGGGCCTTATTGAGGGAACGT
The DNA here is from genome assembly GCA_029206835.1 of Rana muscosa. Taxonomy (NCBI): domain Eukaryota; kingdom Metazoa; phylum Chordata; class Amphibia; order Anura; family Ranidae; genus Rana; species Rana muscosa. The sequence goes on from CM055122.1 coordinate 475,913,805, forward strand.
AAGCTGGAAGTTGGAGCAGCGTTACATTTTTTTATTTATTCTGGTTTGGACAATTATATTATACAAACTATAGTTGCCTCAGCTGTTTGTGTACTGTGAATTTCGGAGTGAAAAAAATGCAATATAATGCCCAATTTGTTGGTAGCATATAAAAGATGATATTATGCTGAGTAAATAGATATCCAACATGTTACGCTTTAACATTGCATATGCCTGTGGAATGGTGACAAACTGCAGTACCTAAAAATCTCCAATGGAGACACTTTAAAAGTCTTTATGGGTTACCAGTTTTGAGTTACACAGGAGGTCTGACAGAATTAATGCTCTCATACTGATGCTGATGTTCGCAAGGATACCTCACATGTGTGGTGCAATCACTATTTAAATATGCATGAGGGACCTACAGTTAGGTCCATATATATTTGGACACAGGCACATATTTCATACTTTTGGCTCTGTATGCCACCAGAATAAAATTAAAACAAAACCATCCAAATAAATTTGAAGTGCAGACTTTCAGCTTTATTTCAAGGGGTTGAACATAAATATCCAGTACAAATTTTAGGAACTGCAACCATTTTTACACAGTCCCCTCATTTTCAGGGGCTCAAATGTAGTTGGACAAATGAATAGAATCATATATAAAATGTTGATTTTTTATATTTTGTTAGAATCCTTTACTGGCAATCACTGTCTGAAATCTGGTACCCATGGATATTACCAAAGACTTTGTTTCCTCATTGATGCTTTGCCAGGCTCTAACTGCAGCTGTCTTCAGTTGTTCTTCGTTTGTGGGTCTTTTTGCCTTTCGTTTTGCCTTCAGCAAGTGAAAAGCGTGCTCAACTGGGTTTAGATCAGGTGATTGACTCTGCCATTGCAGAATATTCCACTTATTTTTCTTCAAAAGCTCCTGGGTTGCTTTTGCAGTGTGTTTTGAATCATTGTCCATCTGTACTGTGAAGCGCCGTCCAATCAACTTTTCTGCATTTGGCTGAATCTGGGCTGACAGTATATCTCTAAACATTGCAGAATTCATCCGGCTGCTTCTGTCTTCTGTCACATCATCAATAAAACACCAGTCACCAGTGCCACTGGAAGCCATGCATGCCCATGCCATCACACTACCTCCACCATGTTTTACAGACGATGATGTGTGCTTTGGATCAAGAGCTGTTCCAAGCCTTCTCCACCATCCGTATTTGCTCTTGTGAAGTCTTCTCTTGATTGTAGACCTTGACAATCATATGCCCAACTCCTGGAGAGTGTTCTTCACTAGTATGGATGTTCTGAGTGGGTTTTTCTTTACCATAGAGAGATTCCTGCGATCATCCACCACTGTTGTCCTCCATAGATGTCCAGGCCTTTTTATGTTGCTGAGCTCACCAGTGCACTTTTCTTTCCTCAATGTACCAAAATGATGATTTGGTCACTCCTAGTCTTGCTACTATCTCTCTGATGGACTTGTTTTGTTTTTGAAGCCTTACAATGGCCTGTTTCCCTTGCATGGACAGACCCTTTGAACGCATGATGTAGGTTCATAGCAATAGATGCCATGTGCAAATACCACACTTAGAATCATCTCCAGAAATGTTACCTGCTTTATTGATGAAGAAATAACAAAGAAGTAGCCCACACTTGGCCATGAAACTTCTTTTGATTCAATTGTCCAATTACTTTTGGTCTCTGAATAGGAGGGATGACTATTCTTAAGAGCTGTAATTTCTAAACTCTTCCTCCGATTTAGCTGTACATACCCTCAAATTAAACCCGAGAATGTGCACTTTCAGACAATATCTATTATATAACTATACAGGCAGTCCCCGAGTTACGAACACCCGTGTTACGAACGACTCCTACTTACGAACGGCCTCAAATGCCAGCCACTTGTGCTCCACGCTGATCCTAGATACCTCCGAGCACCTCCGAACACATCCCACACTGCAGTAATACATGTACTGCATGGCCAGAGAAGCCACAGATAATATACCAAGGGCCCGGAACATCCCACATCCATGCACAGGCGAAAGGTACACTTATGAATGCAGTGTTGCGACTTACAAACAACTTTGACTTACAAACAAACATACAGTCCTTATTGTGTTCTCGGGGACTGCCTGTAGCTTGAATATATTTTGGTAAATACCTGAAAAAAAAAAGAAAATTGTGCCAATATACAGTATATGGACCTAACTGTATGTGCGAGTTTGTGCTTGAGCACAATGGGACAGGGGTGCTTTAAAATGTTTTGTTTTGTTTTATCATTTAAATGTATTTTTTAAACTGTTTCTTTTTTTTTATTGAACTTAATTGTCGTCACAAGGGGTAAACAACATCCCTTGTGAAAGCATGGATTATGCAATCCTTGACGCTTGAAGTTTTTGACGTCACAGAAGAGGGGAAAGAACTTCCATTCCTTCCACTCTTCACTTTACATCCAATGTAACAGGGGACCCCCTTCCGTCACCTGTAAAAAAATAGGGAGCGGCTCTATAGCCGCTCCGATCGCTTTTACTTTGTAGCCCATCACCAGCTGAATAGTTTCATACCAGGATCATAACTGCATATTCCCCACAAAGATGTATATACTGTTTATATAAAGTATGTCAGTTGGGAAGTGTTTAAAGAGGACTCAAACTTAGGGAGTTGTGCCCAAAAGGCCAGCAGAGGGCAGAGGACCAGTCACCAGTATTACTATAGACTACCTGCAGATGATCTTTTCCCCATTAGTGACTTATCACTTGTTCAGCACTGCTTCTCCTTGTGGAAGCAGCCATCATGGTGCAAGGCTTTTTTTCCTCATGTCAAAGCTGCCCCCCCTGATAACTTGTAGGGGAATATTCAAGAAGCAGTTATAAAGGTGGGGGAAGCACAGATGCACGGAATAGATTAAGCAAACGCAGAGCGATGTTTGCACTGCAGGTTCTCAGATACAGCTTCCTCTTCAACAAGGAAAAGTAGTGACACACCCAAACCATGCTCCAAATCTCACAGTGACTGCTTATAGTCTGTAAGCAAAATAAGTACACTGCTAATTTTTAGGAGGAACTCAAGACAAAAGCTAAATCTTTAAGGTTACTGCTTAAGCACATTTAAAGATGAAACTTACATTTTATTATAGAATACAACACCAGTACATTAGTTATGTGTAAGAATGTGTATCCCATTACCTGCAGCTTCTAGTAAAAATATTTCCTTCAGTGCCTTCATCACAGCAGTCACTGCCAATGTGGAGAGTTGCACCACTCACACTCCTCGGTCTGCCCTCTTCAATATTCATATTGCTTGTATTAACTATTCTCTCTCAACACAGCATAGTTTGTGCATGGAGAAGGAGCAACTCAATGAGAGGGTTCTTCTCCGCTGCAGCAGCTGTCAGTTTTAAAATTAGTGCAGCTGTGCAGGGCAGCTGCATTATTCAGAGATCTCTGAATGAATAAACTACAAGTCCCGTCTGCAGGGCCAGGACAAGGGGTGGGCACAAGGGGCGGCTGCCCTTGGCACTGCAGTTTCATGAGGGGAAGGTGATTTGTGTTGGGAGGGGTGTCATTAATTTAGCATGTTACGGACCTATTCCTACTTCGCTTAACTGCTTAAAATAAGTGATTAAAAACCTTTTGTCTATATAAAATGAAATCAAACGATAGCGGTGGGAAAAGAGAAAACAATTGCATTTATTTATAAAGAAACAATACTTGTATTAATCCGATAACATAAATGTTATCACCTTTAAAACAAAGATGATACCGGTAATACAAATAGGAACATTGCCATAACTTAAATGATACACAATAATACCAATAAGAACAAGAGAGCAAAAGAGAAGTAAGATTAATCTTCTTAAAAATGGGAGAGAGAGAGAGGCAGAGGGAGAGAGAGAGAGAGAGAGAGGGAGAGAGAGAGGGAGAGAGAGAGGGAGAGAGAGACAGAGAGAGCTTACTACGTCACCATGTCGTCTGCGTCAAGACATCATTCGCAAGGCCCTAGCCATGAGTGTACCTGACTTTTATACCCCCTAATACCAACCAGAATCCAAAATCCTGTGGTCTCATTGGTTTAATGCTGACCACCTGATTGGTTGAAATCTCAAGCCATTTTCGCTTAGCCTTCCAAATCTAAACCAGAATTACTTGCTGCTTTTATCAGATCTACCTTCAGCCGCCATTAGCATGCTAAGGGCCCCTGCGGTGACTGGCCCTTTCAAGACAAAGGATATTTAACATATTTAAGTATCCCCTGAAACCTAATTTGGGTTCTCCACTGGCAGGAGATGATCAGACCTTTGAAAACAATATGAGGGGGGCTCTCCCTCACAGATAATATATATTTCAGTAAACTCATAAACAGATTTTACCAGTCCACCTACATACATATATATATATATATATATATATATATATATATATACATACACATGCAGCACCCTGTTCCCAATGTCTAAATTCAGTGAAACCAACAGCTCCTACGGGGGTAGTGCTACATAGATACATATATACAGGTGTCCGTTGGGGGCATGGTGGGTTATTTAGAGTCCACGATATGAAATATTCAAAATATCCACCACAAGCATTGACACCCACAGCAGATCACATGAACAGAGTGCGATTTCATTGCAGTGCGGGAAACACATAGGACTCGTTATGTTTCCCGCATCGCATCAGTATGAACCTAGGCTTAAAGGGGTTGTAAAGGTTCATTTTTTATTTTCTAAATAGGTTACTTTAAGCTAGTGCATTGTTGGTTCACCTTACATTTTCCTTCGATTTCCCTTCTAAATGTTTTTTTTCTTTGTCTGAATTTTTCACTTCCTGTAAGCTTGCCCCCATTATCCGAGCCGTTTTGGCTGGGGGTTAGTCAGCCAGAACAGCTTACTGAGGAGGAACAGTAAGTGAGAAATTCAGACAAAGAAAACAAAGAAAAAAAACATTTAGAACGGAAATCGAAGGAAAAGGTAAGTGAACCAACAATGCACTAGCTTAAAGGAACCTATTTAGAAAAAAACTAACCTTTACAACCCCTTTAATGATGTATTATTAAATACAGAATTGCGCTTTGCGTCTTTTATATCTGCCTAGAGTTCAGCTTTAAATTGTATAATTGATTTCCGAAATTAACTTGGTGTTTGTAAAGGAAACCTTGTGTTTTTTATCGTTACTTTTCTCCCCCTGCTATCATGAATGTGCAGTGAAAATCATTTTCCCAGCAAGTATTTTTTTATTCTCATTAGTAGGTATGATTTAGACATTTTGTTTTGTGGTAACCATGTTCTAACCTTTTGTTTTACCCCTGCAGGAAGCTGGATTTTTTGACAGTCTTACCACAGTTTTGTATATGTACACAAGAATTGTCTAATTTAATAGTTAATTATAATGCTTTCATTAGCTTTTCTAGCAATTTATGTTTTAATCAAACTCAATTAAATAAACTATATTGCAATATATGTTTCTGCAGTTGTAGCTAGTGAAAGTTTTATGACCCATATCATGAAGCGACACCATTTCTTTAATTAAAAAGAAATGAATTCCACAAATTCCCTGCCTTTTAGTATTGGTTTCTTTCCTTAACAAATAGGAAATACATTTTATTTGTAAGTACTTTATTTGCAGATAATTTTTTATGTAGCTTAAGTGTTTTTTAAAATTATTTCTATAAGATTTTTTACAACATGAAAAAGACATTAAAACAGTGGGGAAGATTTGCTAAAACTAGGGCACACAGAATCTGGTGCAGCTGTGCATAATAACCAATCAGCTTCTAGGTTTTATTTACCCCCCCTTCCTGACCAGAGCACTTTTTATAATTTGGCACTGCGTCGCTTTAACTGACAATTGCTCGGTCATGCAATGCTGTACCCAAACAAAATTTGCATCCCTTTTCCCCCAAAAATAGAGCTTTCTTTTGGTGGTATTTGATCACCTCTGTGTTGTTGTTTTTTTTGTTTTTTTTTGCGCTACAAACAAAAAAAGCGTAAATTTTAAAATAAATAAATACATTTTTTACTTTTTGGTATAATAAATATCCCCAATTTAAAAAACAAATTTCTTCATCAGTTTAGGCCAAGATATATTCCTGTAAAAAAAATATTGCAATAAGCGTATATTGATTGATTTGCACAAAAGTTATAGTGTCTACAAACTCTGGGGAAGATGTATGGCATTCTTATTATTTTTTTAAATTATTTTTTCTTGCTAGTAATGGCAGTGATCTGCGATTTTTAGCGGTACCGCGACATTGCGACGGACAGATCTGACACTTTTAACACTTTTGTGGGACCATGCGACATTTATACAGCAATCAGTGCTATAAAAATGCACTGATTACTGTGTAAATGTCACTGGAAGGGAAGGGGTTAACACTAGGGAGCAATCAAGGGGTTAATTGTGTGTTCCCTCAGCGTGTTCTAACTGTATGGGGATAGGATTGACTAGAAGAGGAGACATGTCGTTTTTCCTACTTAGTAGGAACAAACGATATGTCTCCTCTTCCCTGACAGCACAGGGATTTGTGTACACACACAAAGCACCGTGCTGGCACTCGTACACGCGATCGCACATGGCCGGCGGCAATCGTGCCTGCCGGCCACGCACATCGGGTACCCCGCCGTGCAGCGGGCGCGCACACCCTCTGGTGACCACTAAAGGGAAGGACGTACCCATACGGGATTTTGCCCAGGGGAGCCATTCTGCCACAGTAAATCTGCGTGAGCCAGGTCGGGAATCGGTTAAAGTGATATTAAAGCTGCTTCTTTTTTTTTTTTTCTCCTTCTTTTAAACAAACATGTTATATACTTACCTGCTCTGTGCAAAGGTTTTGCACAGAGCAGCCCCGATCCTCTTCTTCTGGTGTCTCCCGCCAACGCCCCTGGCCCCTCCTCTTTAATGAGTGCCCTCATAGAAAACAGCTCGCTTCTGAGCCGCCCTATCTGCGTCTATTAACACACTCAGGGCAGCTCGGTCCCTGTTCACTCGTCACAGGATTTGATTGAACGCTGAGGAGCAACAGAGATGGAGAGAGCTACTGCTCTCATGCACAGCACTGGATTGGGAGTGGCATAGTTGCCAACATTTCAAAAAGGTTTTTAGGGACACCTTTTTTTCTGTGTGTCCAGAAAACCACTGTAGGTGGGCATGCACTTTAGTTAGGAGTGGAACATTAATTTAATATGGGTGGGTTTCCACAAGAAGCATATCAATAAAATATTTATTTATTGCAGGCATATTTATAACGCCTACAATTTAGGCAGGGCTTTGAATATCCCAATTCATAAATGACGTACAGTCCAGAATCCCGGGACTCAATTCAATCTGCAATTCATTCCTCCTCCACTGAAGCGTCTCCCTAAGACAGGGGTGCCCAACCGCTGGCCCCTCTGATGTGGCCCGCCATGTCTTGCTCTGAGATGGCGGGTCGGCAAGCTCAGATCACGGGTTCCCGACCCGCCATCTCTCAGCATCAGCGTGAACAACGGAGCTGCCACTAGAGGAAGCAGAGCCGATGCTTCCTGTATAGCGCCGGCTCCTTCACAGGTGGAGTGATACCAAATGTACTCCGCCTGTGACAGGAAGCTCTGCTCTCTACTGCAGCTGCTGCATGCTTCTGTCACACTAATGCACAGGAAGTGAACCTGTGATCTAGGACAAGAGCCAGCAGTGCCAGTACCAGCTAGCAGTACCAGTACCCACCAGCAGTACCAGTCACCAGTACCAGCCAGCAGTATCAGTACCCACCAGTAGTACTAGTATCAGACAGCAGTACCAATACCCACCAGCAGTACCAGTACCAGCCAGCAGTACCAGTATCAGCCAGCAGTACCCGCCAGCAGTACCAGTATCAGCCAGCAGTACCCCATAAGAGCTATAAAACGTGCCCCCTAGGGGTTATATAAAATGGTGATGGATAAACAGAAAAAGTCCAAAACAATATATGTATAATATAGATGGATGTCTTTCATGGACAGCACCACCGCAGCATAAACTGACATAAGGACCCCAATGTTGATGGTGGGATTCACAATACAGGCACAGATGATAAGGTTGGGTACTCTTACCACAGATGGTGGACCCACCTGTCGTACGACAGTGGGTCAATCGAGCTTGGTGGTCACTGTGACCAGAAATGATGAAACTGGATATCCTGGATACCTCAGACCGACTCCAACAGGGTGGTTGAATGAACAGCTCACACGATGGAAACTCCTCCGATCATACAGGCTCCAAATAAATCCAGGGTGGACACAAGAGTAGGAGAAAAGAAAAAAACTCCAGATGGTGCAGGTCAATAAAACCAATGGGGAGGTTTATTGAATAAAATTTGTCTTATAGACATTAGACAAATAAAAAGTGATCACGAAATAAAAAGTAAAAGCAATGTGGGGTGCAGCATCGGCAGGCCCTACGCGTTTCAACTTCAGCAGTCTTCAACATGCCCCTGTTGCAGGTAAACCGCTGTGCATCAGTGTGAAAGTAGCCTTAGGCCCCTTTCACGCGATCGGTCCTATCAGGTCTGCCTGTCTGTTTTTCAGGTGGACCCAATCGGACCCTCCATTCACCTCCTATAGAGTGGCAGATGTAAACAGACTTGTGTCTGTTTACAACCGTCTATCTGCAATCCGATCTGCTTAAAAAACAGAAGAGGATCCATCCCCTTCTGTCTGGGCGGATAGGACTGGAGGGCCCATAGAGGAGAGCCGGCTGCGTCTGTGTCTGCTCTACATATGCAAAGTGGACACAGAGCTTCCATCCGCCGGCTCCGCTCATTGTGGCCCGTGACCAGTTACCAAGTCACTAAAGTAGCCCTCGCTCCTCAAAAGGTTGGGCTCCCCTGCCCTAAGATCACACTTTGCTGCTTACCAGATCTCTTGATGTAACCAGGTCAACCTGCTGCATATTTAACAACCTGAAATCCATCACTGTCCTCAAGTCTGTCTCAGTCTCTCCCTGCAGCCTAAGCACCAGAGTTGGGCTGGGTACGATCACTTCCGAGGCCAACCACATCCCCTAGGCAAATCCTGCCCAATCAAAATGTCTAAAAAAAAAGGGCACTAGAGTACGTAAACCTATTGTAACACCATTTATTGAAAAACGAGCACACTTCGATCTGGGGTAAAAACAGATCAGCATGCATTTGTGTCTTAGTTTTAACTTCTCTTTTTTATCCATATTTATTCATATGTGTTCCTTGTTTACATATTCTTTTGTAAAGTACACATGGAACAGTGCTTTAATTAAATTCACCCATACACCTTTTGTTCTGCTATTGATGACTTCCAGCTTCCTATTGCTGCTTGTGTAAATCCTTGCCTTTCCCCTGATTGGGCTGCACGAGAAAGGAGCAGAACCCCAGGAGCGTGTAGAGACCAGCCATGTACCCATCCCATTGGCTGGCGGTTGACAGCTGCTTTGGACCCACCCACGCCCAACATCACTGCTCAGTTTTGACAGCTGCCGTTCTCCGCATGCAAGCCATTATTCTGACAGACATTTTTACACACTGGTCCTTGCAAGCCTCACCTTCTGCTGCATGTGGAACTGTTTCATCTGGCTGTGCAGTTCTCACTCCTGAGTGAGTCCTCGAGTGCCCTGATCAGTTGGTGGGGGTGGAGAGGGAGGATCTCTGTCCCCCAGCATGTGTGCCCTCTGATGCGAAACAGACTGCCATTCTGCACCCGCGGCACTGAGTGATTCCCTGAGCGCAGCCTTTCTAGATACTGGGTGAGGAGGTAGGAGGGAAGGATCTCTATCCCCGACATGTGTAACACAATGTGAAACACATTGTCTGTCATCTGTGGGCACCCGCTATCACTGTCAGTGATTAACCTTAATTTCCGGGACTCAACCCAGGACAAGGTCGGTTCTGGACATCCCCATGATGCATTGGGGGCGTGGCCTAACAGAAGCCCGGCCTGAGGTTGTCTTTCAACTTAATACTACTTGCATGGATGTGCGGCACTGGGGATTCCTTCTCCCTTCTCCATCAGTTCGGGACAATGTTTAAAAATCCGTGACCATCCCAGGCAAATTGGGACAGTTGGCAACTATGGGAAAGGGCTCAGGTGAGTATGGGGGGGGGGGGGTGCAAAGAATGTATTAACGTAAGGAAACTTTATAACCACTTAGATTCACGAGATTCTGTTTGCACCAAGTTTAATAAATCTCCCCCATTGTATGCTTTTAAGTATGTACTTTTTTGATTATGTCATTACTGACCATCTAAAAATGCTATCAGCTAGACTTACTTTGACTTTATTAGTTTCTGCGACACTGAGCTGAATTAAACATGCAAGTCATGAAGGTTTAGGCTTCCAAACACATTAGACTCCATTCACACAGGTGCAACACGACTTCCAGCACGACTTTGGGAGGCAACTTGGACACGACTTGAGCATGAATCACAGCGCGACATGAAGCTACTTACAAGGCAACTTCAAGTTCCCTCCAGGACAGGAGTCTTTCCAGTGGCCAATCAAACAAGAATCAGCACTGTGGGAGGGAGGGGGAGGGAGGGGTTTGCCTGAGAAATGTATGTTCTCTTCCTGTATTGTTGCTTCTGTTAAGACAGTGATCCGACTTCTGAGGCGACTTCCATTGAAATCAATGGGTACAAGTCGCCTACAAGTCGGATTGAAGTAGTACAGGAACCTTTTCTGAAGTCGGAGCGACTGCAGTAGTGTGCATTAAGACGGCTCCATTCACTTACATTGATTTTCTCATGCAGCGCGACTTGAGGTGACATGGGGTGACTTGGGGCGACTTGAAGTCAGATCCAAAGTCGTCCCTGTGTGAATGGGCTCTTACTGTTTTGTCAAAACGTCACTTCCGCCTATAGCTCTTAAAGGGCCAGTAATGACCTGTTATTTGCAGCCATGCTCCCTCATTGAATTGCCATAAATATATTACAACTGCCTTCTAATGCAACTTGATACAGAATGGTGATCTAATGTAGCAATGTGTGCTCCAAAAGAAATAAAGTATTGGGTAATTTTGTACCAAGATGCTGATGACAATATAGTCTATAATGGGACTACACCACAATCATTTTAACTATAATCTCAACTAGTGCCAAGCTCTGATCAGTACACAGATTATTGGCCTCTTGACTAAATTCCCAGTTACATTTTTTTTCTCCAGCTATGTTGTATCATTAGAGACAAAAATATAGCTAGGCGTGAGGGAGACCTGTCTGTCATGGAGAATAATTTAGTATATATTGGGGGTGACGCTTCCCTGGAAAGCTGTGCAGTGAAAGTATTTTTTCCTCTCCCAGCTGGACTAAGTGCAGAGATCATCCCTTGAAATTCACACACAGCTCATATAATTGAATTTCCGCAGTCACACTCAGCTAAGTTAGAACAGGATACTTATTTAATGTATTACTAATGTATTTATTATTATTACAATTAATTATTTTATGTATTATTGTATAGCACTGCTGCATTGTACATTCACAGCAGCCCCTGCCATCAAGGAGCTTACAATCTTAAGGTCCCCATCTCACATGCATACATACGTCACACACTGGACACATTTAGACAGGAGTAGTGTTGAGCGGACCCGAACTGTAAAGTTCGGGTCCGTACCGAATTTTGGCGTTTTCCCGACCCCGGACCCGGACCCGGATTTTGCGCTAAAGTCCGGGTTCGGGTCCGGATTCGGGAATTTAATGGCGCAGTTAGAAATGCTTCAGGGGCCAGCCAATCACCATTTGATTAGCTGGTGTGCCCTTAGAAGCCATCATAGCCATGCCTACTAATGGCATGGCTGTGATTGGTCAGTGCAACATGTGATCCAGCATGTGACCAGCTTCTATATAAGCAAGAGGCACACAGCACAGATCGTCACTCTGCTTTTAGACAGTGTAGGGAAAGGATCCTGGCTGCTGTTGCTGTGAGGGAGAGAATTATATGATAGGAGTTAGTCCTGATTCTGCAATCTACTGATAGAAAAGATAGAGAGACAGTGTAGTGTAGTGTAGGGGCAGGATCCTGTTTGTGCTTTCAGGGAGAGAGATTTAGATAGGAGTCCAGATTGAGAGATATAATAGCTCAGCGATCTGCATAGGTTTATCTGTTTGTGTTGCAAGCTCAGTGCACCAGCACTGCATTACGTTGAGTGATACACCTATTCCATACTGTGGCTGTATTGTGCTTTTGCTAAAAAGACCCATTTTTGGGCCCCAAAAAAAAGGCACTTTATTGTGCTGTTGCAAAAAAAAAAAAAGGCACTTTGTTGTGCGCAAAAAAGACCTTTCTTGTTCATACATCACGGGACACAGAGCAGCATAGTCATTACTATGTGGGTTATATAGAATTACCTTCAGGTGCTGGCACTGGCAACTTCCAAAACAGGAAGTACCCTCCCCTATATAAGCCCCTCCCATCCGGGAGTACCTCAGTTTTTTGCCAGTGTCTAAGGTGTTGGCCAAGGTTAACATGTATTCATCTGGGCTTGCGTACAGGTTCTCTGGGCCTTAGCAAGCTATTCCGGATCCGACCAAAAAAGCTTCATAGCTAAACGGTCGGTACCCGGGCCTTGCAGAGAAGAGCAAGGTTTTGCCTGTAATGCCTCTCTTAGGAGGGCTGGACCCTGGGATCCAGAGCTCTGGTCATACCCAAAACCAAGAGGCTATCTGTGCAGGGTGCTATACAGGTCCAGGGGAGTGGAATCCTTGGGAACCCGGTCCCTGAAGGTCTAGTACAATGCCTGCCGTGAAAGGTGAAGTTTGGGCTTCTGTGGACCAAACAAAGTCCTGCGGCGGGGAAAAGGTAAGTGGGGGCCCCTCAGGAACTTGGTTCTATTGAGGGGACCCCCAAGCCTAATATGTCTTTCTGCCTGTTACCTAAAAGGTATTCCCGCTAATAGCTGTATATGCCTAAGAAATCCTAGAAATGTTTTTTCATAAAGGAAGTTTTAAAAACTGTAAACCTGGAAATGTTTTTCATAAAGGAGGTTTTAAAAAAAAAAAAAAAAAAAAGACAAAAGTGCGGTACCTGTGTTTGGCCACTAGAGGCCGCTGTGGAACGTCTTTTTTTCTTGGGACTATTCCTTCCATGGTGAAAGTCCAGGCAGATGAGTGAGCTCTCTATCAGGGAAGCTGCATTCCTCTGTCATGCTGCCAAGTAGTTTCCTTCCATCCCCGAGTCCTGGTGAAACAGGGACCCTGGCTCCTCTCCCTACAAGGCGTCAAGAGCGCACACGTGCACGCGCGCGCGCACACACGCTTTCTTTTTATAGATTTAGCTTAAAAAAGTGGGCGGAGCCTGGCGGATGACGCGCTCTGTGCGCCCAGCGCTTCTGCGCATGTGCGGGCGTCCCAGCAAGATAAAAGGACTCAGTCCACGCTGCTTGCTATGGACACAGAGCATAAAAAGGAGCTGTTAGCATGGTATAGGGGCTTACAGCGGGCGGTTGATACAGGCATCCCCAGAAAGACGCATTAGTAGACACCCACTGATGTACATAGCAGCAGATTGCATTAGACTATTTCAGTAAGGGGTGTATTGCGGCTGGAATACCTCAGCTTTGAACTAAGGAATATGCCGCCTAAAAAACTCCGAGATATACCTCTCAGGAAGTGTAGGGGGTCTCCATCGGGCTCTGAGGATCTGGAGCAGTCATCTGCACCCTCCTCCCCTGAGAAATCAGAGGTTAATACCCATAAGGAACCCCCGGGAGTGGCAGGTACTGCGGCTGTCCTCAGTCCACCTGCTCCTGCATATATAACAGAGGAGGTTTTTTCCTCAACTCTGGAGGGATTGGAGCAGAGATTGGCAGCATTGATCGCTTCTTCTCTACAGGAAAGAAAGCGCGCCAGATCTCCATCACCTCCATTAGAGTGCCTGTTGGCAGAGCAACAGTCCCAGGAAGGGACCGACCTACCTGAAGGGGATCAGGAGGAGGTTATCTCTGTTTTTGAGGAATCGACAGTAGATGAACCATTTTCAGCATCACAGACTGAAAGATTGTGGGTCCAGACCCTAACTGACATGGTTCGATCTGCATTTAAAATGCCTCTTGTTGAACCATCAACTACTGCTGTCTCCTCATTGGGGTCGCTAAAAGCTCCCCAGGTTAATTGCTCCTTTCCAATACATCCATTATTGGAAGGACTTATATACCAGGACTGGGAACATCCTGATAAACTATTTGTTCCGCCTAAGAAATTTCCGGTGATCTATCCCATGGAGGAAAAATTCACCCAGAGATGGAATGTTCCTACAGTGGACGCAGCCATTTCTTCTGTGAACAAATCACTGACATGTCCAGTAGATAATGTTCAAATGTTCAAAGATCCAGTAGATAAAAAATTGGAATCTTTATTAAAATCTGCTTTTTCCACAGCAGGGGCTGTTACACAGCCAGCAGTGGCAGCTATTGGGGTCTGCCAAGCTTTAAAGGATCAAATGAAAATGGTCCTGAGGGATTTGCCAGACCAGCAGGCCCAGGCTCTGGCTGATCTGCCTAGAGCATTATGCTTTGCGGTTGACGCCATCAAGGATTCTATCCATCAGGCCTCCCGCCTCACGCTGTCTTTGGTACATATGCGTAGGCTTCTGTGGCTCAAAAACTTGTCTGCTGAAGCTCCCTGTAAGAAGCTCTTAGTTAGCTTCCCATTTCATGGGGAACGCCTTTTTTGGCGAGGACCTGGATAAGTAAGATTTCCAGTGGTAAAAGTACTCTCTTACCGAGTAAGAAGAGGTCTAGGGGTCCATCTTTTAAGAGGACTACCTCTCCTATCCCTGCGACGTCTGCTACTAAGCAGTTCCGACGGCCTCATCGGTCAAACTCAGGGGGTAAAAATCAGGGACAGTCACAGGGTAATAAGAAACCCTGGATCCGAAGGGGTACTAAACCAGCCTCCAAGTCAAGCCTATGAAGGGCTGCCCCCACTTAAACGGGTGGGGGGAAGACTTCAGTTGTTCGCAGAGACCTGGCGGGAGACGATCAAAGACAGATGGGTGCTCTCCGCAGTAACTCTGGGATACAAGTTGGAGTTAAAAGAGTCTCCTCCTTCCCATTTTATGTGGTCAGGCATGCCAAGAGACCCTCTGAAAAGAGGGTCTCTCCTATTGGCGTTAGAACAACTATTGCTCCAAGGAGTAATTATGGAGGTTCCTATGGAAGAGTGGGGGTTGGGTTTCTACTCAAACCTTTTCACAGTCCCGAAGCCAAACGGGGACATAAGACCCATATTGGACCTAAAGAGTCTAAACAAATTTCTAAACGTCCGGTCTTTCCGGATGGAGTCGATCCGATCGGTCACCGCTGCCCTACAAGGGGAGGAATGGTTAGCCTCGATCGACATCAAAGATGCTTACTTGCATGTTCCCATCTTTCCAGGTCATCAAAAATTTCTACGCTTTGCAGTAGAAGGGCGCCATTTTCAGTTCAGAGCCTTACCATTCGGTCTGGCCACAGCACCACGAGTGTTCACAAAAATTCTGGCCCCACTGTTGGCCGATCTAAGAACACGAGGTGTAACGATAATGGCATACCTAGACGACCTGTTGTTGATGGACCACTCAGTTGCCAAGCTAGAAGTGGTAATTGTCGATACAATCAAGTATCTAGAATCTCACGGTTGGGTCATCAACCTGGACAAGTCAGCCCTACAGCCAGTGAAAAACCTGGTATATCTAGGGCTACGGCTGGATTCAGACCAGAGGAAGATTTTCTTACCTCTAGACAAGGTATCCTCTTTGAGGAGCTTGGTCCGTCTGCTTTGTGCAAAAAGACAGCCGTCCATACGCCTGTGCATGAGGCTGCTAGGAAAGATGGTAGCATCATTCGAAGCTGTGCCATACGCCCAATTCCACTCAAGGAATTTACAGAGGGCCATATTGTCAGCCTGGAACGGAAAAGTTCAGGCTCTAGACTTCCCGATGGCTTTGTCCCCTTCCGTTCGGAAGAGTCTCTGCTGGTGGTTGATCCCCCAGAATCTCCAGAAGGGAAAACCCTTCAGTCCGATATCTTGGAAGGTGGTCACTACAGATGCCAGCCTTATAGGCTGGGGGGCAGTACTGGAGCAATGGTCTCTCCAGGGCAGATGGTCAAATGTAGTAAAAACCCTGCCCATCAATCTCTTAGAGATACGAGCAGCCCGGTATGCCCTAGTAGCCTGGACATCCAGACTCCAAGGGTCCCCTGTCAGAATTCAATCAGACAATGCCACAGCAGTGGCATATATCAATCATCAGGGAGGCACCAGGAGTCGTGCAGCCCAGAGGGAAGTAAGTCACATCCTGGAATGGGCAGAAAATCATGTCCCATGTATATCAGCTGTCTTCATTCCAGGGGTGGAGAATTGGAAGGCGGACTTTCTGAGTCGCCAACAGTTATGCCCA
Source organism: Rana muscosa (assembly GCA_029206835.1). Classification (NCBI taxonomy): domain Eukaryota; kingdom Metazoa; phylum Chordata; class Amphibia; order Anura; family Ranidae; genus Rana; species Rana muscosa. The sequence continues at coordinate 475,930,141 of CM055122.1, forward strand.
GGGGAATGGTCCCTTCATCCCGAGGTCTTCCGAGCAATATGTCAGCGGTGGGGAACACCGGATGTAGATCTGCTAGCATCCAGATTCAACGCAAAGGTGGACAGATTTGTCTCCCGGACAAGGGATCCCCTCGCTTGCGGCTCGGATGCTCTGGTGTTCCCTTGGGATCAGTTCAGACTGATATATGCATTCCCTCCGCTACAATTGTTGCCTCGACTCCTTCGCAGAGTCAGGTTGGAGAAGAAGCCGGTGATCCTGGTGGCTCCAGCGTGGCCCCGAAGGGCCTGGTATGCGGAGATCATCAAAATGTCTGTGGGGAGTCCTTGGACCCTTCCACGTCGTCCGGACCTGCTTTCGCAAGGACCGATATACCACCCTTCCTTACTAACTCTAAGTTTAACGGCCTGGCTATTGAATCCCACATCCTAAAGAAGAGAGGTCTCTCTAACTCTGTGGTATCAACTATAATCAATGCCAGGAAGCCTGTATCCAGGCAGATCTACTATAGAGTTTGGAAGGCGTACATCACTTGGTGCGAGGCCAGAAAATGGCATCCACGTAAGTACGTTATAGGCAGAATTCTGGACTTCCTGCAGTGGGCTGTAGACAGGAAGTTTGCCTTAAGTACTATCAAGGGTCAGGTTTCGGCCTTATCAATACTATTTCAAAGGCCCCTGGCTATGCATTCACTTGTCAAATCCTTTATGCAAGGGGTGACTCGTATTATTCCACCGATTAAAGCTCCCATATGCCCATGGGATCTAAATTTGGTTCTGTCGGTTCTGCAGAAGCAGCCGTTTGAACCTTTGCGGCACATTTCCTTGGTTCTACTCACCAGAAAATTGATATTTTTAGTAGCCATATGCTCGGCTAGAAGAGTGTCGGAATTAGCCGCCATGTCCTGTAAAGAGCCATATCTGGTTATCCATAAGGACAGAGTAGTATTACGCCCTCACCCAGCCTTTCTTCCTAAGGTGGTATCGAGGTTTCACTTGAACCAGGATGTGGTTCTTCCTTCTTTTTTCCCCAAACCTAGTTCGGTAGAGGAAAAGTTATTGCATTCTTTGGATGTAGTAAGAGCAGTTAAAGCTTATCTTAAAGCCACTGCTCAGATTTGCAGAACGGATTCTTTGTTTGTTCTGCCGGAAGGCCCCAGAAAGGGTCAGGCAGCATCAAAATCTACTTTAGCCAAGTGGATTCGACAGGTCATAATACAAGCCTATGGCTTGAGAAAGAGACCGCCTCCGTTCAAAGTTAGGGCGCACTCCACGAGAGCAGTTGGAACTTCATGGGCAGTGCATCACCAGGCCTCCCTGGCTCAAATTTGTAAGGCCGCAACATGGTCTTCAGTACACACGTTTACTAGGTTCTACCAGGTGGACGTTAGAAGTCAGGAGGATGTCGCCTTTGGGCGCAGTGTGTTGCAGGCCGCAAAAGATCCTCATGCCTGATGGCGCCCAGCTTATGTATGGTGTATCCCCCCCCCTCATTTGGCATTGCTTTGGGACGTCCCACATAGTAATGACTATGCTGCTCTGTGTCCCGTGATGTATGAACAAGAAAGTAGGATTTTTAAAACAGCTTACCTGTAAAATCCTTTTCTTGGAGTACATCACGGGACACAGAGCTCCCACCCCTCTTTTGGGGACACGTATTGCTTTGCTACAAAACTGAGGTACTCCCGGATGGGAGGGGCTTATATAGGGGAGGGTACTTCCTGTTTTGGAAGTTGCCAGTGCCAGCACCTGAAGGTAATTCTATATAACCCACATAGTAATGACTATGCTGCTCTGTGTCCCGTGATGTACTCCAAGAAAAGGATTTTACAGGTAAGCTGTTTTAAAAATCCTACTATTTTTGGGCAAAAAAAATATTTTGCAGTGTATATCTCTAGTTGTGTGAAATAACCAATTTCTATATATTTTTCTTGTACTATGCTATACTAAAAAAAAACAAAAAAAAACTTTTTTTTGAATAGCATTCTCTGGCCTCTGCAGCTGTGCGATTCAGCGGTTATATACTGTTGGGGTTGTTGTGCTCTTCAAAAAAACGCCATTTAGGGCCACAGAAAATAAATTGCAGTGTGAAATACACATGTGGAGGTGTGTAAAATAAACAATTTCTATATATTGTACAGTGCTATACTAAAAAAAAAACATTTTTTTTGAATAGCATTCTCTGCACTTCTATAGCTGTGCGATTCAGTGGTTAAATACTGTGGTTGTGTTGTGCTCTTCCAAAAAACGCCATTTAGGGCCACAGAAAATATTTTGCAGTGTGAAATACACATCTGGAGGTGTGTGAAAAAACAACATTATTTTTAAAAAGCATTCTCTGGCCTCTGCAGCTGTGCGATTCAGCGGTTATATACTGTTGGGGTTGTTGTGCTCTTGCAAAAAACGCCATTTATGGCCACAGAAAATATTTTGCAGTGTGAAATACACATCTGGAGGTGTGTGAAAAAACAACATTATTTTTGAATAGCATTCTCTGGCCTCTGCAGCTGTGCGATTCAGCGGTTATATACTGTTGGAGTTGTTGTGCTCTTTTACCACTCAAACACTTTCCTTAAATTTAGCACCCCGCTACATTTTTATTTCAAAGTATTTTATTTTCCCACTAGCTTATCCATTAAATTAAATAATTTATTCCAGAAAGGGCGTATTCTGGGGCATTCCCACCATATGTGTGGCATCGTGCCGTTGAGTTTCTGAGGTTCTTAATGACTTCCTGTACCTCTTCTGCTGAAAAGGGGGCCTCCAGCATATTTTTTATTTTTTTTTATGTTCTTTTAAGTTATTTCCTATCCACATTTGTTTGCAGAGCACTTGCCATGTTCATAACAACATTTTGCTGCCATTTGCAGCCCTCTAGCCCTTTCCATTACTTTTTTAGAGCTTTTTTAGTCGTCAGAAGTCCGGGTCCCCATTGACTTCAATGGGGTCCGGGTTTGGGTTAAAGTTCGGTCCCGAATCCGAACTTTTTTCCGAAGTTCGGCCGAACCCGCCGGACCCGAATATCCAGCTACCCGCTCAACTCTAGACAGGAGCTAATTAACCCACCAGCATGTCTTTGGATACTTGCCCTTGCTCTGCAGGTTAGTCTCTTTCAAAGGTTAGCCTTGCTTGCTTGCAATCTTACACATTCTTCTGGACAGTCTCATTATCCCCCCAGAACAGCAATTTTCTCCATATAGAAGACTCCTCAGGGGCAGTCTCTGATTTTTCCAGGGCAGTATCTTCCTATGGCACCAGTTTGGTACTACAAGTTTATGGTCTTTATGGATTCTTGGAGACACTATCATCAAGAACCACTTTTCTGGCTGCCAGTGCTCACATAAATTAAATGTTTACAATTAGCGCTTAAGCCCTGTACACACGATCGGATTTCCTATGGTTTTTAAACCAATGGATTTTTCCATCAGTCTTGCCTACACACCATCAGTCAAAAAACCGACCGTTCCAAACGCGGTGACTCAAAACACTCCGATGAGCCAAGAAAAATGAAGTTCAATGCTTCTGAGCATGCGTCAACTTGATTCTGAGCATGCGTGGGTTTTTTATCCGATGGAGTTCCCCACAGACGATAGTAATTTGCTATCGGTTTTTTAACCATCGGATAAATTTAAAACATGTTCTATTTTTAAACACCGATGGAAAAAAGACAGATGGGGCCCATACACGATCGGTTTGTCCGATGAAAAAAGTCCATCGGACTGTTTTCATCGGTAAAACCTATCGTGTGTACACGGCTTAACTGATGCTGCCCTTGGTATAGCAATTTTTTGTGCCTTTTTTTATTATGGCCCTATTCCTCTTTGGGCAATTAGGAATTGTGGGCAAAATCATCCTAAATGGAACCCCAAATGCAGTGTCAATATACTGAGATTGTTGCACAACAAAACGGGCAAGAATCACGGCAAGACGCGTGTGTAAAATTGTGCCTGGTTCTGAGCCAAGATTTGATCCCTCAGCTTCTTTGGCGTGACAAACATGCATAGGGCAGCCCATTCAAGTGAATAAGCTGCCCTATTACGACATGCAGAAAACTGTGTGAATCTTGCTTTTAAAATTGCAAGCGATATGTGAACAGGGCCCTGTCGTTTTCTTCAATTGCTGGCACTTGTGGACAGACCACACTGCTTTCTCCTCTTCTCACATCCTGGCCCACCATGGCGTCCAGCTGCTGCCTGTGAAGCCTCCAGTGGTTCTGTGCGTGACAGCTGGGACATTGGTGCTCACTGATTGTGTGCATCTACATACATACAATGCAGTGAAGACACCAAAGAAACTTCCAAGAATTTTTGGTAATTTAATGATAAAATTGATTTGTGGCAGAATAAATCCAACACATTTCACAGATCAAACACACTTTCCCTTCATAAAGGCTTTACTGCTTGGGACAGTTTCAGGAGAGCAGGTTACGCCAGTGTTAGTGAATGCTGCAAACACCTCCTAAAACTGCACATTCAAAATTCTTAAGAGTTGTAAAGGCAGAAGATTTTTTATCTTAATGCATTCTATGCATTAAGATAAACACCTTCTGTGTGCAGCAGCCTCCCTTAGCCCCCCTAATTACTTACCTGAGCTCCCTCCCTCTCCAGCGATGTCCACACGTGTCTTAGCCGCCTGGGACTCTCCTCCTGATTGGCTGAGACACAGCAGCGGCACCATTGGCTTCTGTGGCTGTCAATCAAAGTCAGTTAGCCAATTGGGGAGAGAGGGGGGCGGGGCCGGGTCAGGGCTTCGTGTCTAAATGGACACACGGAGCTCTGACTCAGCTCGGGTGCCCCCATAGCAAGCTGCTTGCTGTGGGGGCACTTGACAGGAGGGAGGGGCCAGGAGCAGCGAAGAGGGACCTGAGAAGAGGAGGATCAGGGCTGCTCTGTGCAAAACCAACTGTACAGAGAAGGTTATTATAACATGTATGTTTTTTTGTGTTTTTTTTTAAACAAAGTGTTCTAAAATAACCCTAAAGAGATAAGATATTGGCGAGAAGACATTTCAGAGTATACATCTTTTGTCACTTCATAATAATTTTTTTAAGTTGTATTGTCTTTCCATCAAATATCTTCTACACCCACTGCATTACGTAAGCCATACAAATATAATAAAGAGAGAAAACTAATTAGTTAACAGATTGCAGCTCTATCACAAGCAGAGAAATATTTAGATTGAAATTGCAGCTTGCCTAGATAAAACAGGAAATTACTTTTCTGCCACAGCAGAAATGTTGATGTTATAAATATCTAATTTAAAATTGCGTTGAAAATGCTAATAGTAATCATAGTGTAGGGGAAAATTATTCTTGCTTTACTTGGCAAACATAACAAGTATAAATAAGACTTTCAGTTATGGATTATATACAGTACATGAATACAGATTTTTTTTTTTTTTTTCAGTTGCTTGAGCAACCTAATCAACACAAGTATTATAATTTTCATATTGATGCTGGAAAAAGAAGAGTTTTTTTTTTCCAGCTAACTTATTTGCCAAATGGTACTGCTTATTGTTTCCCTGGGTTTTCAAAGGGAGGAGGACATAATCACCTTAAAGTGCATCTAAACAAAAAGTTTATATATTGCAATTTACCAATCCCTAAATCCAATGGCTGCATTCATTTTATTATTTCCTTCTTTTTTTTTTTTCATCAGGTGATCTGGCCAGTAACACTCTTCCTGTCTATCATCTGACAGTAGCATTGTCAGCCCGTGGATAGGGTAGTGTTCAATTCACTATCAAATTTAGTTGGACTTAAAGCGGAGCTCCCCTGAAAAAAAAATATTAAAAGCCAGCAGCTACAAATTCTGCAGCTGCTGACTTTTAATATTAGGACACTTACCTGTCCTAGAGTCCAGCGACGTCGGCAGCAGAAGACGAGCAATTGCTCGTCACTCTGCTGCCCCCACCGCCATCCTTGGTGAGGGAACCAGGAAGTGAAGCCTTGCGGCTTCACTGCCCGGTTCCCTACGGCGCATGCGCGAGTCGCGCTGCGCCAGTCTCACTGGTCCCTGTTGTGTTCTGGGAGCCGAGTGTTTCCCAGAACACAACGGGTATTCTGCGGGAAGTGACATACTCCCCGCAGAATACCCGCAGGGAGGACTCCCGGAAGTGGGTGCAAATACCTGTCTTAGACAGGTATCTGCACCCCCTCCCCCCTGAAAGGTGCCAAATGTGACACCGGAGAGGGGGAGGGTTACGATGAGCGGAAGTTCCACTTTAGGGTGGAGCTCCGCTTTAACTAACAAACTAAAACTGAACTCCTGCTAACTTTTTCTATGCAGTTACAGCAACAACTTTTTTTTTACTTTTTAGATAAAGGTTCCACATAAATGAATACAAGCTGGTCATTGTAACCACCCCTGTCAGTAGTAAATGGTTTGTCTCAACCCTTTAAGTGCTACTTTTGCAGGACAGCTTGGTCATTTAAAAAAAAAAAAGTTTAAAAATAACAGACTTGCTGCTAGGATCAACAGGTAAAATTTGTGAAAACGACTTAAAAATAAAACTACTAATGCAGCAACAACTTTTAAATGGGGTGAAAAGACAGACGTTTTTTTTTTTACCATACTCTTCATTAAGTTAAAAAAATCTTCTGCATGAATCCCCCCCCCCCCCCCCCCCCCAACTTCCCCTTATACTAAGCCAGATCTCGCTCCAACAATGTGCATGAGAGCAGAGGCTCTCTCAGCTCTCTCCCTCTTAATGGCTCAGATACAGCAGCAGGGGCCATTGGCTGCTGCTGCTGTCAATCCCAGCCAGTGAGGAGGGGGTGGGGCCAAGCCATGCTCTGTGTGTCTTACGGATTTGTAGACTTATGTATTTGAATTGATATCATGTAAACTGATTGTAAACGTTTTAGAGCAATGTTAGATCTTTTTCCTGTACCTGTTATAGCTATTTAACTTTATATAATTTAGTTTTAGGAATTTTGCTGTGTGTGGTCTTATGGGCTATCCCTGGGTTTATTTGGTAGGGCAAAGAAGGTGCCAGAGGTATTCATAAAATTGTCAGAGAGAAGATCTGTATCAAACAACTCGAAGCAACAAATTCAAATGTGCACTGGGTAATGATAGATAGACAATGAATATAATTGGATGCTATGTGCTTTGTAACACTGTTCTATCCTTGGTTGTCCTGACAGGAAGTGAGGGGATATCTCCCCAGTAGGGGCCCAGACCACAATAAAAATCGGGCAGAGGCTTAAATCCTTTCCTGCTCTGTCCAAAACTAATTTACAATTTTTGGCTGGAGTGCAGCTTTGAAGTGAGCACATATTTTGTGTTATGATTGTAAAGTTTTCTTATTAGGGCTCATGCACACTGCAGCTCCAAAAAAAAAAAAAAAAAGCTGCTTTTACAGGCATTTGTGCTTTTAATGCAGCTTGCAGAAACTTGTGCTTTTTTGTGCTCTTGTGCATGTTTTTGTTGAGCTCCTTCAAGATCCTTTGGGCTTCTTGGAGCTTTTTTAAGCATAAGGCTCCATGTACACAGAAGCTCAAAAACTGTCGTTTTTAAAGCAGCAGAAAAAGCTGATAATTTTTTTAAAAAATTTTTTCAATGGACCAAAAAACGCTAAAAAACACTCGCGGCCAGCGTTTATGAGCATTTTTGGGCGTTTTGCGTTTTTTTTCTGCCGAAAAACTGCACTTTGAACGCAAATTTCTTGCGTTCAGAAAAAAGCTCATTAACTCCACTGCTCATTAAAGCTAAAAAACGTTATGTGTACATGAACACATAGGCTAACATAGAGTGCAGTTAATGGGCTTTTTAAAAAAAACACCAATAAACTGCAGTTTATCAGCTTCTGTGTACATGGAGCCTAAGCGTTATGTTTCACAAGTACTCCTAGATAGCATTTTTTTTTTTTTTAACCACTGTCTAAACAAAACAAAAAGCTGGAACAAACATTTTCAAGCTTTTTTTGTGCTTTTTCAAGCTATCTCAAGCTTTTTGGAGCACTAGCTCCTCTCTTAAAATGCAAATTTGATGGTGGGGGGGGGGGGGGGTTCTGCCTGTAGGAGCATATGCCTGAAAACACCTGAAAAAGCCAAACTGTGCATGGACACATTGGCTATGATAGAGGGGAGTTTCTAGGCAGAAAAAATAAGAGCTAAAAAAAAAGCCTGTAGGAGCTGATTATTTTAGCTCTTTTGAGCTGCAGTGTGCATGGGCCCTTAGTAAGGCTCCATGTACACTGAAGCTGATAAACTGCAGTTTATTGGCGTTTTGGCGTTTTTTTTTTAAAAAGCCCATTAACTGCACTCTCTGTTAGCCTATGTGTTCATGTACACATAGCGTTTTTTAGCATTAATGAGCAGTGGAGTTAATGGGCTTCTCTCTGAACGCAAGAAATTTGCGTTCAAAGTGCCGTTTTTCGGCGGGAAAAAGACGCAAAACGCTGAAAAACGCTAATAAATGCTCAAAAACACTGATCTCCAGTGTTTTTTTTTAGCGTTTTTGATCCATTGAAAAAAAAAGCTAAAAAACGCTACACTGAAAAACGCTAATAAACGCTAGTAAAAAACTCTGATAAAAGCTATATTTTAAAGCAGCTTTTTCTGCCAGAAATCTGGCATTCAAAACGACCGTTTTTGAGCTTCTGTGTACATGGAGCCTAATTGTTTATGTTCTGTGATTGCTGCACCTTATTTCAATTATTCTGCTACATGTACAGGATAATAAAAGGTATTCTATCTCTAATGTCTGTATTTTAGTACAATCATTTAACCGTCTCAATGATCAACTGCAAAGATAAAATTCCAGCCACATAGCTTTTTTTAATTATTCAGAGTGTACTGTTGACTTGCACTAGGGAAGAGGTCAGAGACATTAGGGCTAATTATAGTCCTTAGATTGTGGTTAGATGTTCAGGTGTGACTTAACCACCCCAAGGAGCCCTCAGTCCTAGCTTAAAAAGTTGGGGGCTTTTTTGTAAAAAAAAAAAAAAAAGGTTGGGGGCTGCTATTAGCAGAGTAATAGCCAGCAGGCTGAACAAAAAAAAAAATGATTCCCCATCCACACAAGCAAGGTGGATGGAGGAATCTTTAGCTGCTGTGCCATTGTGTTCTGACAGCTTGACTCCTTTACTGTCAGAATACACTGATCAGCAGCTGCAGCCAATTGGCTGCAACCTGCTGATCGATAAAAGTTTTTCAGCACTTTCATTTGACAAAAGTCATTAGATAGATTGACTTCTCTCGAGTGGGAACAGCCATAAGTGGATCAAAAGTCAGCTGGTCCCTGCTAAACTGAACGAATTTGAATAGATCTATGGCCAACTTTACTCCTCGCTCCAGTCGGGTCCCTCATGTGACCAGTCCTCTGCAACCTGCTCTGTAAGCTACAATTGCCCTCAGTCACACTTCACCCTCCTCACTAGACATAACAAGCTATTACCCCAGCAGTATGGGGGGCCACCTGCCTCGGTGGATTTTTTTTACTATTCCAAGGTTGTTGTTTTTTTTTTTTTTCACAGGTAAGATCCTGGAGTTTCTTTAACGTGTCTAAGAAATGCTAACATTGTTAGTGCCTCAGTTTCAGCTTGTGTGGGTTTATGTGTGAATTGTATCAAGTGATGTTCTTGGTTGTTGATTTATACCTGTTATAATGTGTTGTTATTAATCTTAAATCATATCTAACTTTGTAGGATGGTGTGGGAGGAATCTTTACTGGACAGCTTGTTAAACTTTGCTGCTACACCCAAGGGACTTCTGTTTCTTCAACAAACTGGAGCCATCAATGAATGTGTAACATACATGTTTGGTCGATTTACAAAAAAGCTTCAGGTATGTTTAGAATATATTTAGCCGCTTTATCTTCAGTGTTTGAGAAAGGCCGGAGGAGAAAAACAGTTCTTACAACGGCATGCTCATAGGGCAGGGATATGCAATTAGCGGACCTCCAGCTGTTGCAAAACTACAAGTCCCATCATGCCTCTGCCTCTGGGTCTCATGCTTGTTGCTGTCAGAGTCTCGCTATGCCTCATGGGACTTGTAGTTTGGCAACAGCTGGAGGTCCGCTAATTGCATATCCCTGTCATAGGGCATTTCATAGTCATTTATGAGGAATATCCATATGATTTGGAAGATTACTCAGAGAATGTATTTACATAAATTGATTTTAATGCTGGGTTGAACATTCCTGCTGCACTTTAAATTTTATTTGTAATAAAATGCCCCAATATTTATTCAAGTAGTACTGAAAAAAAGGCCTGTTTATTCAAATATGAATTAAAATGTATGTATGGCCAAAACTTTTTGTATAGAAAAGGAAAGGTTTAAAACCCACTATTGGCTATTTTTTGCAGTTTGTGTCTCAATAAAGAGATTTCACCTTCACTTCTGTCCCAAAGACGCCACAGAGAATCAGAGGACATTTCACCAAACGGAGGGACATTCTGAATTAAGCTGTAATATTGCAATAAATCCCTCTGAGAATCTGTCTTATTGTACATGTTTAGCATTGACTTGCTGTGTGACAGAATTGATGCATGCCCCTCTCTGTTTTCATGTGTACTTCATGGGGCAGCCATGTTTGCTCAGCCTTTACTTTTTTTGCTTTAGAGTGCTACACAGTGGTTGTGCTTTACTTTTTCTTCTCAAAATGCAGCCAGCCAACTCTTTGAAAACAATGCATTCCCTATGTGTGTGATATCTTAACCCAGGTAGCAGTTGTTAAGCAGTAATGCCTTGTACACACGATCAGATTTCCGATGGAATAAAATCCGATGGCATTGTCCGTCGGAATTCCGATGAAGCTGATTTCCATCAGTCTTGCATACACACTGTCAGACTAAATTCCGACCGTCCAAAACGCGGTGACGTAAAAGACTACGACGAGCCGAGAAAAATGCAGTTCAATGCTTCAGAGCATGCGTCGACTTGATTCTGAGCATGCGTGGATTTTTTTCCATCAGAAAAATGTAAAACATGTTCTATTTTTTTTACTTTGATGGGAAAAAGTCCGATGGGGCCCACACATTTTCGGAATTTCCGATGAAACAAGTTCATCGGATTTTTGTCCATCGGAAATCTGATCGTGTGTTCAAGGCATTAGGGAGCTTTCTCTGTTTTGTCCCTTTTAAATGCCGCAAATATAGAAAAATACTTATTGGTCTGTCCAGAAATTCAGTGACGTTTTTACTTTTTGTAGTGAGCTGACAACACCTCTGCTGTACTGCAGTCCCACCGTGTTTTATGCCCTGCCTATGCCCTCCCTTGCTAAGCTACAGATCACTTCCTTATGGAGATAGGGAGAGAGAAGAGCTCTATAGTCTAGCAGAAGAGAATTTAGACAGGGCTGAGAACACTACTTGGGATTTCAGTGAAACAGAGGCAAAGGAGCACAGTAGATTTTCTGGCAGATCAACAAGTGTTTACGGTGCAGTGTGTCGCAAATAAGAAAACATGGGGGAAAAAGCATGTATTGCAGAGACTGCATCATTTTATTTTGCCCAGGCATAAGCTTTAGGGTAAATACACATAATTACTCAAAATTAGCATTTTCTGAAAAAATGCTAAGGGTGTATTTTAAAAAGGTTTTTACACAATGTTCACACAGCTTTCTCCCATTTATCTAACTGTATTCTGTTGGGAATGATTGTTGGAGTGATTGTAAAGTCTCAGTTTTTTTTTTCTTATAAAAAATAACAAACGTGTTATACTTACCTGCCCTGTGCAGTGGATTTGCACAGAGCAGCCCGAAACCTCCTCTTGTCGGGTGCCTCTTCTGTGCTCCTGGCCCCTCCCTCCTGTTCAGTGCCCCCACAGCAAGCAGCTTGCTATGGAGGCACCCGAGCCCAGTCACAGTCCCTGTGTCCATTCAGACATGTAGCCCTGGCCCTACCCCACCCCCTCTCTCTCCTGATTGGCTAGCTGACTTTGATTGACAGCAGCGGCAGTCAATGGTGCTGCTGCTGTGTCTCAACCAATCAGGGGGGAGAATCTCGGATGGCCGACACTCTCGTGGATATCTCTGGACAGGGAGGGACCTCCGGTAAGTGTTAGGGGGCTGAGGGGCACTGCTGCACACAGAATGATTTATATCTTAATGCATAGAATGCATTACGATAAAAAAAAAAAAAAACCTTCTGCCTCTACAATTTAACAGAAAGTTGTGTGAACACATTTATAAATAATTCTAAATATGTCTAACATGAGACATGTCATTATGTTTCCCATTTATACAGCATGTATAATTAGACAGTTTTATATTTTGGTTTATGTTTATTCTAAAATGATTTCTTTTCAGGTTAGCAGATGTGAAAAATTTGGATATGGAGTTATGGTGACACAGGTAGCAGGGACAGCCGCTGGTGCAGTAGCCCTGCAGAAGTCAGGTAAATGCTGGTTATGCTAAAATCTTCTTTTTTTTTTTTGGTTAATCTCAAAACAAATACACATTTTTTGCTTTTAAATAAAAGCCCAAGAAAAACGTTCTGAACAGCGCTCTTTGATAGCAAATTATTTTTACTGGGGTAACAATAATGTATGTCAGATTGCAATTAATTCTGACTCAAAGTGCTAAATGATTTTGCCACAAAATTAGAGGGTGAACTAAACAAAAAAGCATGAACATGTATATTTATGTATCTGGTAATAGTTAAAAGGGGAGATCCTTTTCTGTGAAAGTCCTGCGACTTGCTTGCTGAACATATGCAGATATTGTTAGAAGTATTACTTACTGACCCAAATGTGTAAATCTTTTGGCAACTTTTGAGCAGAGGGATAAATGGCAAGTAATGGAATGCACAGGTATAACAGGCAATCTCTTATGGAAAGCAATGAAAGTAAGCGTAACTATCACATATTTCTTATGTGTGCCCTTCCATCTAAAACTGTTTTTGTACTCTTTCATATGCAACTTATTATATTTTATTATTAATACTAAGTGATACATAGGGGTTGATTTACTAAAGGCAAATTGACTGTGCACTTTGCAAAGAGCAGTTGCCTCCGATAATGCCATCGACACAAGCCCAAAGCATATCCACTCAGCCCCAAGTATATCCGTCATTTACATTAATGTTAAATCGCTGCTGGTGGCTCACGCACATGTTGTAGTACTAGCATGACAATCTTTGGGCATATTTAACCCCTGCACACCGACGTAACACACATATGCGGCCTCACAACACTGGGCTTTTTTAAGTGGTGCCGCAGATATGTGTTCCTCACTTTTGTGCTGGGAGTGCATGGCATGCTCCCAGCACAGAGACCGAGGGTTTCACCGAGAGCCCCCAGCCCCGTACTAACGATCAGAACCTGGATGTCCCGATTCCGGGTCACCTGATCGCTGTGCTAGCCTCTGATTGTCTACCACAGTGATCAGTCACTGTGAAGCCCACCCCTGTGTTTTTATTTTTATTTTCTTTCTGTGCATGGAGAAGGAAACAATGTACCGTACCTTGTTCCTTACAGAAAGAAAAAAAAAAGTGCTTGTAAATTTATTTATTTTTAAATACAAAATAAAATAAAGAAAAACACCTAGATCACGGTTTAATTTAGGGCAGAGCCAGGGTTAGTTTTTAGGTCAAAGGTCAGGGTCAGTATATTTTGGACAGGATTTTTTATATATTTTTTGTTTAAATTAGCATCAGTATCCATTAAGTCCTGTACACACGATCGGTTTTACTGATGAAAACAGTCCGATGGACTTTTTTCATCGGACAAACCGATCGTGTATGGGCCCCATCGGTCTTTTTTCCATCAGTGATTAAAAATAGAACATGTTTTAAATTTATCTGATGGGGAAAAAAACGATAGCAAATTCCGATCGTCTGTGTGGAACTCCATCGGAGAAAAAACCCATGCATGCTCAGAATCAAGTTGACGCATGCGCAGAAGCATTGAACTTAATTTTTCTCGGCTCGTCTGAGTGTTTTACGTCATGACATTTGGGACGGTCGGATTTTCGACTGATGGTGTGTAGGCAAGACTGATGGAAGTCAGCTTCATCGGAAATCCGATGGAAAAATCCATCGGATTTTATTCCATCGGAAATCCGATCGTGTGTACAGGGCTTTAGTGTCGGTGTGTTTTTAGGTGGGACAAAAAAAAAAAAAAAAGAAAAGCAAAATGCACACTATTGCTTCTGGGCTGTACTACGGGTACAAACCACAAATAACATACACATATGTGGTATTGTTGCGATTTTAAGGAGCAGGAGAATTTATTTTGGGTTGTCCTGTGGCTGTAGGTTACGGTAGTAACAAGAAATATACAGCTAAATTAAGAGAAAATGTTTTTTTTTTATATTTTGCCCCAGTTTTCCTATGATAATAACAATAAATAAATCAGGGAATATCCACAACTATTTACTACCAAATGAAAGCCCATTTTTGTCCTAAAAAGACAAGGTATAATCCCCCTGCATGCACAAAGTAGTTGTGATGATATGTAAGATTTTCTAACACATATCAAAATTTAAAAATTGAGCCTAGACATTTAGATTTGTTTGTTTTACCCTTAGGTGTGAAGGGGTTAAAAAGCTGAATGTTGGTTGTATCCCTGGTTACTTGGCAACGAGCAAGAGACATGTAAAAATATATTTCTCTTTCGTTCATGGACGGACACAGCAGCTTAATCTTGACCTTAGGGTTATTCACCTTCTATCAGGAGAGGACTAGGCAGAACATGTAACATGTTAAAAAAAAAACATCAAAACCAGGGGGCGATCCCTCTGGCTATAACCCCTCACACTGCATCCAGCAGCTCAGTTTTTTTTTTTGCCTAGCATAGGAGAAGGACCTGGCTCCCGGTTGAGACCATTGCTCCTGGAGATTTTTTTGCTTTTCTCAACTTTTTTGATCCTGAGATCTACTATCAACTGCCGGCTGGGTGACAGGCTGGATAATATAGATCCTTGTAGTCTCCCCAGTCCGGCCATCGAGCGTGAGCAGACCTTTAGCTACGTGCTGGGTCGACCACGACATGCCCCATTGCTCCAGGGGTGGCCGGTGAGCTATATGCTCCGGGGAACACATATGACTGGGCTACTGATGTCCGAGTCAGTGTGCCGTGGCCGACAGCCACCCCGTACCAATCGGGTGATGGGTTTGTCCGGAATGCGTCCTGCAGTCCCCGCAGGACGAGTAAGTAGAGTTCCCCCTCTTTCGGCAGGATGGAACAGCTGGGCATTCCTGGGGAGGTCGACTAGGGGGTCTCTCACCCTTCCTTTCTTCTCTCCATGTCCTTTCCCTCCTCCCCATGCTCTGTGGTGGCTGGACCTGCTGTGTACTGACCGGGGGGTCCTCCGGGGGGGGCTCCGAGTCCTGGCTGGGGGCTGCACTGGGTGCCCAGGGTCCGCTCTCCATAGTGGGGTGTTATCTGGTCTGCCATGTGGGGGGCCTTCCGCTCGGAGGCACAGCGTGTTTGCGGCCTTTTTTTCTTACCACAGAAATGGCCGGTGGCCATTTTGGCGGAGCCCAACGCCATTTTCTTGTAGGTGCACTCGTTTTCATGCTGAAGCAGCCGGCGGCCATTTTCTTGTAGCCCGCACGCTTTTTACGGAGGCAGCCGGCGGCCATTTTCTTGTAGCCCCAGCTTAGTTTTTGCCTCTAGCGGTGGGAATATCTCTCTGAACGGCGCGAACAGCACAGGAACACCTCAGAGACAAAGGAGAACACCTCAGACAGGGAGAGGGTGGACGGCAATGCTGTGCAGTACCTGGGTCAGGGTGGTGAGTCCTCTGTGGGGCCCCTCGGTCTGTGGCAGCTAGGAGGGTGGACTTTTTTGTGTACCTTGCCTTGGTCCCTTTGGGTGTCAGGCGAGTGTGGGTCAGCATGGCGTCAGAAGCTGACGCTTCTTCTCCAGACATCCCTGTGTTGGCAACAGGTGCCCCTGCCCCTGCGGTGCCTATGGACGCGTTGTCAGCGGTCCTGGAGTCTTTTGTTGCCAGAGTGGAAGTGGTGTGCGGGCACAAGGGGGATAAAAAATGCCCCCTCCCCCCACCATCTTCTGGTGAAAGCTCTGATTCAGACTCGAAACAACAAAGAGAAAGCGCCTCTTAGTGCAAATATTTAATAGCCACACAACATGTAATGCCCACACTTACATGTAGGCAATGGATGACAGGCATCCAGGGGATGATAAGGGTGAAGCCTCCTGAGTCTGACGCTCGGTGATTCCTGGCAGGCAGATCTGTTGGTGGTCACTAAGCAGAGCGTTCACAGTGTCCGATGGAGGGAAGCCGACCAGTGATCTCGGCATGCGGGACAAGGTGGCACAGCTCCATGATGCAAGGAAGCCAACTGGCATGTGACATCAATGAGGCGTGGAGGAGAAAACACAACGCGTTTCAGTGCATGCGCCAAGCTCACCTTGGGCATGCGCGCTCCTTTGTCAAGTGTAAGGTGGAAACAGAGGACTGATTCAGACTCGGGCCTTGCTGTGGCACACAGCCCCTGTTCTGAAGTGTCAGAGGATGCGGACCAAGACCATTCGGACAGTGAGGATGACTCCGTATCCAGGTCAGCGCAGGAAAGAGCGCTTGTTGGAGCACTTATCACCACAGTGCAGGATACCCTAAAATTCGAAGATACGGTGGGGGCATCTACTGAGGTGTCGGCCCCTTTTTGGGTCCCACAAGCCGGCCCACACTGCTAAGGTGTTTCCTTACTTTATTTACAAGGAATGGGAACGACCGCAGAGGGCCTTTTTGGTCCCAAAACGCATGGCGATCCATTACCCCTTTAAGGAGAGTTTCCTGAAAAAAATGGACATCTCCCCCGATTGTGGACCCCCCCGGTGTCCAGTTAAAAACAAGGTAACCACTATTCCGTTGGAGGGGACCCCTGCTTTTAAGGACCCTGCAAACAGGAGGGCCGAGGCAGTGGCCCGGTCCATGTTCACGGTAGTGGGGTCAGCTTTGTGGCCTGTGTTGGCCACGGCCCTGGTGTCACAGACACTTACCGATTGGGCATTAATGTTGCACCACGAGTTGGAAAAGCAACAGGCTTCCATGGCCTGCATGGAAATGGCCGACCAGTTGGTGCATGGCCTTAAGTATGTCTGCGATGCGGCCTTAGATACAGCTCCCTTGCTTTCCAGAGCCTCGGTATCTGCTGTGGTACTACGTCGCCTGATTTGGCCAAAATGCTGGTCCGCTCATCCAGTGACGTAGGCGGGGTCTGACATACGAGGGGGCGGACCTGATGGGAACTTCATCCACAGTTTAATACAGTTTATTACATGAATAGACCCGCCTATTCTCATGTTCCGCATCAGGTCCTCAGCCTTGCACCTACGTCATTGGCTGAGCGGACCTGATGGGGAACTTTAGAAGGGGCGGGTCTATTCATTTAATACACTGCAGAGGAAGTTCCTCATCAGGTCCACTCAGGCTCAGCCAATGACATTTTGTCTGGATAGCGCTGGACATCGGGATCGCCGCGGGACACTGCATTTAATCGCTGGGATGTTTTTTTTTGTTTTTTTTTAAATAAAGGACATTCCCAATGGTGTCTGTGTATTT
Source organism: Rana muscosa (assembly GCA_029206835.1). Taxonomy (NCBI): domain Eukaryota; kingdom Metazoa; phylum Chordata; class Amphibia; order Anura; family Ranidae; genus Rana; species Rana muscosa. The sequence goes on from CM055122.1 coordinate 475,947,614, forward strand.
ATTTTTTACAATTTTTTTACACTTTCTTTGTGAAAAGGTAGGGGTACATTGTACCCCATTACCAATTCACATAGGGGGGGGCGGGATCTGGGGGTCCCGTTTGTTAAAGGGGTCTTCCAGATTCCGATAAGCCCCCCGCCCGGAGACCCCCACAACCACCGGGCAAGGGTTGTGGGGATGAGGCCCTTGTCCCCATCAACATGGGGACATCCTCCCCATGTTGAGGGCATGTGGCCTGGTACGGTTCAGGAGGGGGGGGAACGCTCTCTCGTCCCCCCCTCTTTTCCTGCGGCCTGCCAGGTTGCGTGCTCGGATAAAGGGTCTGGTCTGGATTTTTGGGGGTACTCCACACCATTTTTTTTAAAAAATTTGGGGTGGAGTTCCCCTTAAAATCCATACCAGACCTGAAGGGCCTGGTAATTGAATTTGGGGGAACCCCCACACTTTTTTTTTTATCAATGACTTTTCTATGTATTGCCGAAGCCGACAATTCATTAATAGCCGCGAGTGAGTATTAAATGACTTTTTTTCCTTTAGAAATTACACTTTGTGCAGGGACAGTTCTAAGCATGGGAAACAAGCGCGAATAGTCCTCAGAAGTTCGGGTCCCCATTGACTTCAATGGGGTTCGGGGTCAAGTTCGGGTCAAGTTCGGTCCCGAACTCGAACTTTTTACCGAAGTTCGGTCGAACCCGAACATCCAGGTGTCCGCTCAACTGTAGTTGCAACTCCTCCGTTGAGAAGCTCTGGTTGTTATGGGTGGAGGTTTGCTTGCTGTTCCCACCCCTCATTTTTTGACACTGCTTGGGGACATCCCTAAGGTCAAGATTAAGCTGCTGTGTCCGTCCATGATTGAAAGAGAAAATAGGATTTTTGTACTCACCGTAAAATCTCTTTCTCTGAAGTTCATGAACGGACACAGCACCCATCCCTCCTTTTTATGTTTGTACTGCTTTTTGAAGAACTGAGCTGCTGGATGCTGTCTGAGGGGTTATAGCCAGAGGGACCGCCCCCTGGGCGGTACTGTACAGTTTTGATGTTTTTTTACCATGTTACATGTTCTGCCTAGTCCACTCCTGATAGAAGGCGAATAACCCTAAGGTCAAGATTAAGCTGCTGTGTCCGTCCATGAACTTCAGAGAAAAGGATTTTACGGTGAGTACAAAAATCCTATTTTCTGTGGTCACTGAGCACTTCTCTCTTTTATGTTTATAGGCTTTATCCAGGCTTTTGTCTCTGACTTGTGGTCTGCTCTTGAATGTGGAAGAGATGATGTCAGGGTCACTCACCCGAAACCCACCCCTGTAGATCCCATAGACAGGAGCTGTCAAAAGGTAAAATGGCAATTATTTATGACATTGCAGACATTCAGGAGATTGGTATAACAATATGAATATATATATATATATATATCAGGTTTTTGTGATGTAAAAAAATGAGACAAAGATAAATAATTTCAGAACTTTTTCCACCTTTAATGTGACCTATACACTCTACAACTCAATTCAAAAACAAACTATAATCTTTTCTGGGGTGGAGTAAAAATTAAAAAAAAATAGAATAATGCAGTTGCATACCCTCTTATAACTGGGGATGTATCTGTGTTCAGAATTAAGCAATCACATTAAAACTCATGTTAAATATGAGTCAGTACACACCTGCCATAATTTAGAGTGCCTCTGATTAACCCCAAATAAAGTTCAGCTGTTCTAGTAGGTCTTTCCTGACATTTTCTTAGTCACATCCTACAGCAAAAGTCATGGTCCGCAGAGAGCTTCCAAAGCATCAGAGGGACCTCATTGTTAAAAGGGATCAGTCAGGAGAAGGGTACAAAAGAATTTCCAAGGCCTTAGATATACCATGGATTCTTCATATGTCTGGGCTATGGGGTAGAGTAGTGACAAGACGGAAGCCTTTTCTTACCAAGAAAAACATCCCAGCCCGTCTACATTTTGCAAAAACACATCTGAAGTCTCCCAAAAGCATGGGTAAAAATGTGTTCTGGTCTGATAAAAACCAAGGTTGAACTTTTTGGCTATAATTCTAAAAGATATGTTTGGTTCAAAAACAACACTGCACATTACCAAAAGAACACCATACCCACAGTGAAGCATGGTGGTGGCATCATCATGCTTTGGGGCTGTTTTCCTTCAGCTGGAACAGGGGCCTTAGTCAAGGTAGAGGGAATCATGAACAGTTCCAAATACCAGTTAATATTGTCTTAAAAGGCTTCAGGCTTTTGCTAGAAAGCTGAACATGAAAAGGAACTTCATCTTTCATCATGACAACAACCCAAAGCATACATCCAAATCAACAAAGGAATGGCTTCACCAGAAGAAGATTAAAGTTTTAGAATGGCCCAGCCAGAGCCCAGACCTGAATCCGGTTGAAAATCGGTGGGGTGATCTGAAGAGGGCTGTGCACAGGCGATGCCCTCGCAATCTAACAGATTTGGAGTGTTTTTGCAAAGAAGAGTGGGCAAATATTGACAAGTCAAAATGGGCCATGCTGATAGACTCATATCAAAAAAAGACTGAGTGCTGTAATAAAATCAAAAGGTGCTTCAGCAAAGTATTAGTTTAAGGGTGTGCACACTTATGCAACCATATTATATTATGTTTTTATTTTTACTTCCCTCCACCTAAAAGATTTCAGTTTGTTTAACTGAGTTGTACAGTTTATAGGTCACCTTAAAGGTGGAAAAAGTTCTGAAATAATTTATCTTTGCCTTGTCTCGTGTGTGTGTGTATGTACAGTGCCTTGCAAAAGTATTCACCCCCTTAGCTTTTTACCTATTTTGTTACATTACAGCCTTTAGTTCAATGTTTTTTTTTTTATATCTGAATTATATGTGATGGATCAAAACACAATAGTCTAAGTTGGTGAAGTAAAATTAGAAAAATATATACATAAAACTATTTTTCAGAAATAAAAAAACTGATAAATGGCATGTGCATGTATGTATTATTATGAAGCCCATAAAAAGCTCCAACCAATTACCTTCAGAAGTCACATACTTAGTGAAATGATGTCCACCTGTGTGCAATCTAAGTGTCACAAGATCTGTCATTACATATACACACCTTTTTGAAAGGCCGAAGAGGCTGCAACACCTAAGCAAGAGGCACCACTAACCAAACACTTAAAGAAGGTGTAGTGGTGACTGCGCTGTGCAAGAAGGTGGTGAGGAAGGGGGGGAGGGGAAGGAAAATAGGGCAAGAAACAAAAGTCTTGCCTCTACAGGATACAACCAGGTATATCCTGTGACAAACAGTGTAGAAAACAATACAAATCCTAGTGGGTACAGTGATACCTAAAAATGGTCTGAAACCACATAAAGTATATCACAAAATAATATCCTGAATAAATCCAGTATTAAACAGTAATATAAAAGGTGACATCAAACAATATGAATGCATGAAGTGCATCAAGTGCATCCCAAATGGGATGAAAGAGCTCCATAGGTCCAGTGAAGGGTGTTCCGAAAGTGATAAATATATATATAAAAATATATGAACCACAGATTATAAATGATCATATGTGATTCATATATTTTTGTTTCTTATACATTTTTATATATATATATTTATCACTTTCGGAACACCCATCACTGGAGCTGCAAAGTTCCACAGCAGAGACTGCAGTATCTGTACATAGGACGTCAATAAGCCGTACGCTCCATAGAGTTGGGCTTTATGGCAGAGTGGCCATAAGAAAGCCATTACTTTCAGCAAAAAACTAAATGGCACGTTTTGAGTTTGTGAAAAGGCATGTGGGAGACTCCCAAAATGTGTGGAGGAAGGTGCTCTGGTCTGTTGAGACTAAAATTTTACTTTTTGGCCATCCAAAGAAAACGCTATGTCTGGCGCAAACCCAACACATTACATCACCTAAAGAACACCATCCCCACAGTGTTTTCTGTTATTTTGTCCTATTTGTTGTTTGCTTCACAATAACAAAAAAAAAAACATTGTCAAAGTTGTGGGCATGTTCTCTAAATTAAATGATGCAAATCCTCAAACAATCCATGTTAATTCCAGGTTGTGAGGCAACAAAACACGAAAAATGCCAAGGGGGTGAATACTTTTGAATACTGTGTATGTATGTGTGTGTGTGTGTGTGTGTGTGTGTATATATATATATATATATATATATATATATATATATATATATATGTATATATATAAATAGTGTATTTATTGAGGACTTGCAATGTTATATATTTTTGTATTTTAGTAAAAAAATGGCACAGTGTTAAAATGTATTATATTGCAGCTCACCAATAATTTGATGTGGTGGCTGTATCGGTTCTCTTGTCTTTGGTTTTTTCCCTCTGTTTTCAGCTGGTGATCTGGCCAGTAAAAGAACTCCTGTATTAGTGAGACACCACCCTCGATGAATGAGGCACAGCAGCATTGTCAGTCGGGGTGGGGGGTAATGTTAAATGTATTAGCAGATTTAAATACACTAACAAATTGAAGAGAAACTCCAGCTCACACTTTATGATCAGTTACAGCAAACAGTTTGTTTTTTCCTTTTGGGAGAAAAGTTTTACATGAATAAATAAAAGCTGATCATTTTAATCACCCCTGCCATTGTTAAGTGCTTTGTCTCATGAAACTGATACATTCTTCTGGAGAGCTTGTTTGAAAAACCACAGACTTGCTGGCCAGGTCACCAGATAAATAATTGAAGAAAGAAAGCCTCAAAAAGGAAACTAATACAGCCATTACATCTAAGAAATGGTAAGCTGTAATATAATAACTGTTTGCCTTTGGGTTTAATACTCCTTTAAATGTTACTAAATGTATTGTCATTGTGAGAAAATATGTGCATTTTATAGTACTCTTCTAAGAAGCAATTGGTACCGCTGAATGCAGAAATCCTGTTTCACTCATACAAATAATTAATGTACTTAAAGTGATGCGCTAGTCTTATGTGCTCCTATAGCTTAGCATCAGAAATTCCCTATAGACTTTTACCTATGCATCTAGATGCAGAATGCAGAATGGTAATACAAGGATAAGTGCATTCTCATCACTAAATCAATCTCCTCTTAGTGAAGTTGCGCTTTTGTTTCCAAATAAAACACATTTGAGGTTTAATTATTTTTTTTCTTATCTTTTTAATATCGAGTCCTTTCTAGCAATGGTGAATTTGGCTTCATACCCTGCTGTTTATGAGCTGTTAGGAAAGCAAGTCTTGCCTTCGAAGAATGAATACTCTCTCCGCGAAGTTCCCTCTTCCTTTGTTGTAAGTTAAAATGCCTTTATGCAAGTAACTGTTTTCAGTGCTCTTAGCTGCAAAAACAACATTATCTTGACATATTTGCTATGTAAATATTATTTTCTTAAATATTGTTAAAGGAGAACTTTGATAAGCAATATTTGCATTTAAACTGGATATGTAATTTAATTACAGTGCAATTTCAGAATAAAATCCTGCTTTCTGAGGGCCTGTGTTTATGGGCTTTGGACTTGTGTTGCAAACATAGTTTACCAGAAGTTATAGAGGATGATTTTAATTTATATTTAAGCCTTAGGTTCACATCTAAAATTCCAAGCTTCTTTTGATTAAATATGACTGTTGGTTGCTTTGGGCCTTGCCTTGTATAGAGCAAATTGTCTAATTACCCAGTTTCACTCAATATGCTACTCAGATTTGTGCATATAAAGTCTATTACAGTTCTAGACTAGCTCATAGTCTTTTAACTCATTTTACAGTAGGCAAGGAACATCGTGTGAAGTATAGTAAAACATTTCTTTCATTTATTGAAACCAATGCATTTAAGGATTTATACGGTTTTCTCCCTTAGGCCAGCTACCTTGTGTCACCCCTCTCTAACACATACAACAAGCAGAACTAAAAATACTTTAACCACTTCAGCCCTGAGCCTCTTTTTGAGATTTGGTGTTTACAAGTTAAAAAACTTTTTTTTTTTGGCTAGAAAATTACTTAGAACACCCAAACATTATATATATATATATATATATATATATATATATATATATATATATATATATATATATACTGTATTTATTGGCGTATAACACTCACTTTTTTACCCTGAAAATAGAGGGTAAACAGTACCTGCGTGTTATACGCAGGGGGTTGTGGAAAGTTTTTTTCCTGAAACTTCCCTCTTAAAGTTAGGGTGCGTGTTATACACCTGTGCGTGTTATACGCTGATAAATACGGTATATATAAAGAAATTCTAACACCCTAGAGAATAAAATGGTGGTCGTTGCAATACTTTCTGTCACACCGTATTTGCGCAGCGGTCTTACAAGTGTCCTTTTTTGGGAAAAATACACTTTTTGTGAATTAAAAAATAAGACAGCAGTAAAGTTAGCCCAATTTTTTTTTTTATATTGTGAAAGATAATGTTGCGCTAAGTAAATTGATACCCAACTAGTCAGGCTTCAAAATTGCACCCGCTCATGGGATGGCAACAGCTGGCAGGCCATAAGCACCAATGCTATACATGCTCTGGTGAGAAGGGACTAAAGCGGGGATCGGCAACCTGTCAGTCATGATCTACCCATCAATCGCGGGCAGGTGATGGGTAGACTGCGCCCCTTGGTTGCCGACCCTGGACCTGGAGAAAAGGGACAGAGTTGGCAGAATTTAGTGGAACCGATCGGCTATATTTTCCTCCCTACAGCAGCTGAAGGTTCCTTTTTCTTATGTTGTGTGTCCCCCCCCCCCTCCGCAGTGCTGCCACGTTTCCCTCTCCCCTCCCACTGGCTGCTGCAGGGGATCAATTAACGATGGAGAGCGGGGAATGGGTTGATAAATATGCAATTTACCGGCCCCTTCCTTCTGGTACTGATCACTCACGGTGTTCATTCATAACTGAAGCATAGCAAACTGTGTTTACCATGCTTCCATTTGTGAATAAACAGTAAGCTATTTAGCTGTCCAGTGCAGCTGAGGCAGCAGAGAAAGAGACTGGGGAATCTCTGTCCTTAGTCCCTTTCTCTGTCTCAAACATGAGACATCAGGGTTCTGATATTTAACCAAAGCCCAACAACGGGGCTCCTAAAAAATAATTAAAAAATATTGTAAAGAATATATATATATATTTTTTAAATAATAAAAATACAAATCTACTGACACCGTCCACTGTTCTACTGACTCCATCCACTGCTCTACTGACTGACACCATCCACTGCTTTAAAGACACCATCCACTGTCCACTACCCTACAGACTGCTCTACCGATTGACACTGTCCATTTTTAAGGTAGTCTACAGTGCCGTGTAAAAGTATTCACTCCCCTTGGCTTTTTACCTATTTTGTTATATTACAGCCTTTGGTTCAATGTTTTTTTTTTATCTGAATTATATGTGATGGATCAGAACACAATTGTCTAAAATTAGAAAAATATATACATAAAACTATTTTTCAGAAATTAAAAACTGATAATTGGCATGTGCGTATATATTCACCCCCCTTTGTTATGAAGCCCATAAAAAGCTCTGGTGCAACCAATTACCTTCAGAAGTCACATACTTGGTGAAATGATGTCCACCTGTGTGCAATCTAAGTGTCACATGATCTGTCATTACATATACACACCTTTTTGAAAGGCCCCAGAGGCTGCAACACCTAAGCAAAAGGGCACCACTAACTAAACACTGCCATGAAGACCAAGGAACTCTCCAAACAAGTAAGGGACAATGTTGTTGAGAAGTACACATCAGGGTTAAGTTATAAAAAAATACCAAATCTTTGATGATCCCTAGGAGCACCATCAAATCTATCATAACCAAATGGAAAGAACATGGCACAACAGCAAACCTGCCAAGAGATGGCCGCACATCAAAACTCACGGACCAGGCAAGGAGGGCATTAATCAGAGAGGCAGCACAGAGACCTAAGGAAACCCTGGAGGAGCTGCAGAGTTCCACAGCAGAGACTGGAGTATCTGTACATAGGATGACAATAAGCCGTACGCTCCACAGAGTTGGGCATTATGGCAGAGTGGCCAGAAGAAAGCCATTACTGTCAGCAAAAAAGAAAATGGCACCTTTTGAGTTTGCGAAAAGGCATGTGGGAGACTCCCAAAATGTATGGAGGAAGGTGCTCTGGTCTGATGAGACTAAAATCTAACTTTTTGGCCATCAAAGAAAACGCTATGTCTGGCGCAAACCCAACACATCACATCACCCAAAGAACACCATCCCCACAGTGAAACATGGTGGTGGCAGCATTATGCTGTGGGGATGTTTTTCAGCGGTCAGGACTGGGAAATTGGTCAGAGTTGAGGAAAAGATGGATGGTGCTAAATACAGGAATATTCTTGAGCAAAACCTGTACCACTCTGTGTGTGATTTGAGGCTATGGCGGAGATTCACCTTCCAGCAGGACAAGGACCCCAAACACAGTGCTAAAGCAACACTTGAGTGGTTTAAGGGGAAACATGTAAATGTGCTGACATGGCCTAGTCAAAGCCCAGACCTCAATCCAATAGAAAATCTGTGCTCAGACTTAGATTGCTGTTCACAAGCGCAAACCATCCAACTTGAAGGCGTTGGAGCAATTTTGCAAGGAGGAATGGGCAAAAATCCCAGTGGTAAAATGTGGAAAGCTCATAGAGACTTATCCAAAGCGACTTGGAGCTGTGATAGCCGCAAAAGGTGGCTCTACAAAGTATTGACTTTAGGGGGGGTGAATAGTTATGCACATTGACTTTTCTATTATTTTGTCCTATTTGTTGTTTGCTTCACAATAATAAAAAAAAAATCTTCAAATTTGGGGGCATGTTTTGTAAATTAAATGATAAAAATCCTCAAACAATCCATGTTAATTCCAGGTTATGAGGCAACAAAACATGAAAAATGCCAAGGGGGGTGAATACTTTTGCAAGGCACTGTAAGGGGAAAGGCTCATAACATATCCCGTCCCCAAAGAGAGTGCAGAGGACACATTTAAAGAGGAGTTTATCAAACGCTTTTCCAGACTCTGGAAGGTTACAGTGTCATGGAAAATGTAGTTTTTAGGCTTCTGCTGGTCAAGAGAGGAGAGGTGGGGGGAAGGCAGCTGCCTAAGTGATGCATTTCTCAATTTTTTAGTCCTCGCCGCTCAGGGCTGTCAGCTTCCACATCCCATCGGCAGCGTCTGCATCACATGGTGGACGATTATCTAGGGGCAAAAACAAAGATGGAGAGCTTTCTAGTCAACAATCCACTGGCTTACTCGGTCATGAGAATAGATCACTGGCCAGAACTTGCCCAGTATGCTATTAAGCTGCTGGGCTGCCCAAGATCCAGCATTCTTTCAAAATGGGCATTCGGTGCTGTGGGAGGCTTTGTTGCTGATCATAGAACGCGTTTGTCCACAGACTCCGTGGACCGTCTGACTTTTATCAAAATGAATCAGTCCTGAATTACCAGCAGCTATGAAGCCGATACTGATGTCGCCGATTAAGTGTTTTTGGGATGTGGAATCTCTGCAGTACTTCTAGGCTGCTTAGTGTTGTGGGTGTTGATTTCACTCAGAAGAATGTTTTTGGTGTAGGTTTCATGGGCACAATTAACACCCAAAGACAGGTGCATATCATTGCAATTTTTGACAGCAAGGCCAATTCTTGCTTTCATCAAGAGTACCTATAGGGTTATGGTGTGAAGGCGCCACCACACCCAAAGACCAATTTTTGCGCACCTCTTTAATAGGTGCATATCATTGCAATTTTTGACTGCAAGGCCAATTCTTACTTTCATCAAAAGTACCTTTATAGGGTTATGGTGTGAAGGCGCCACCGACACCCAAAGACCAATTTTTCCGCACCTGTTACTTCTATCCAAAGTCTGTGGTATGGACACCATAATGTATCCAAAAAATCTTTAATCTTGTTCCCAGTGCACTACATTGTGGCTTCTTCATACAGACTGGCTCCCCAAGATGTTGCTTACAAAATCAAGAAAGCTTGCAGGGAAAATTTCATTTTCTGGGCTTTATAAATGCAATTTTTGCTGCAGCAGCTTCTATACACTTCTATACACAGTACAGATGTGCCACTTTACAGGTGGACTAAGGGGATCCCCCAGGCACTATATTGAAAGGAATTTTTCTTTTTTATGCTCTCACTTTAAGCATCAATTAATCACTGCTCATTTAAAAAATTATGTTTTTAACAAACTTTTTTTTCCATTGATGCATGTCCCCCAGGGCAGTACCCGGACCCCCATAACCATTGTATGCCCAATTACTTGCATATAAGCCTTCAAAATGGGCACTTTTGACTTTTCACGTTCGGGTCCCATAGACTTCAATGGTGTTCATTATTCCCTTCTGAACTTTCTCGATGTTCGAAAGTTCTGGTGCGAACCGAACAGGGGGTCGTTTGGCCCATCACTATTAATCAACTAAGGTTGCCTACCCCACAACTAAAGGAATCAAAAAGTCCTCCAACTGAATTGGTGTATAGCACAGTAAAAAAATTTTGGACCAAAAGGAATTTTAATGTCTCATTTCTTCTCATATGTCAAAAATAATTATTCCTCACTTTAGGAAAGTTAGTGGAGCCATGCAAATCAATACTTTATACCCCAGCAGCCAGATGCACATCCAAAACCACTGATGTATAGTGCAAATATAGCCTAATATTTTAGAGACATTTATTCATAACTGCATACAGCTGTTTTAGGCCTTTTGACCATCATTGGTACATAGTAATCTTTGCAGTGCATGAAAACCATGGTTTCTATATATTAGGACTTGGTACCCAATGAGACAGCATAACCATAAAAGTTATAGTGAGAAGGAACTAAAAAAAATCTAGAAGCCCCCCATTCGAATAAGTGTGTAATACAGTAAAGCCTGCTTAAAGCCTTTTTTCGGGCTCCAAGCTCTACATAATAGAAGTCATGGTTTCCATACATGACATGGCCAAAAAACTGTGGTTTTCTAGCTATTAGGCTTTATTAGCCTATAGGCAGATCGTGTTATAGGGTTTTAGGGCAGCAAAAAGTAGCCCCTAGTTGCCAAAGCCTATAGAGCCTAATGCTAAATCCAGCCCTGTATATCTGATAGGTTGCCATGGCTTTCTGAATATTTTGCCTCTTTGCAATGTAGTTTATAGCAGTGGTTGCAGGTTGATTATGTAGCTTTAAATAAAACATTTTGCCAAAGGACATCTGTAATAATGTAAACCTCCACCCACGCTTAAATTGTTATAATAGTACAATTTTACCTCTCCAGAGATTACTTGATTTATTTTTTTAAAATATTTACTAGTATTTTTTACAAGTGTCAGACTAAGCATCATACAGTGAAGCTGGCCATACTGTACATGGATTCAATTCCGACCAGTTTAGCAGGGACCTGACAGATTTCGATCCATGCATGGGCAGGCTTTGTTGCACACAAGTTGATCGACCCGTTGGAAAATTGTCTCTCGATCAGAGCCGTCAGCTATAGCCGTAGTAGTAGCCTTAGGCTGGCCATACACGAGTCATTTTCTTTCGTTCAACCAGTGGGTTGAATGAAAGAAGATGACTCGATTTCCCCATCCACACACTTGATGTGCATGGGGGAATCAACTCATTTGCTTTTTTGCAACCTGTTGGTTGAACGAAAGAAAATGACTTGGCCAGCATAAGGCCATTCTGTCTCCTGAGTAATATCAGTGCTGATAACAAACACTCATAAAACTGTCATGTAATAAAGGTGTCAGCATAATTAACAGGAAACAAAATAAAAGGCTTTGTTAATTGACAGGTTTATCCTTCTTCAGTTTTGGATAGTGTCAGTTGTCATCACTAAGCTCAGGCAGCAACCTGACCCTAAACTCACATTTCAACAGGGAGATAATACAACTAAGCAATGGGGCACACACCATTGTCCCTGAGAGGTAAGGCTGCATTGTTTATGTTGGGAATAGAGGTTGTGCACACTTGTTATTTACTGAGTAAATAGAAGTTGTGCAGTTTTCATTTATTGAGTAAATGGGTAAATTAACCATGACACAACATACTGTTAACAGTGGGTTATATATGGTAAATTCTGAGTTAATATTACATTGGTGTAGGCTTTGTTATCCTTGTTGATCAACAAAAGGGAAATGCAGCAATCATACTTGTTCTATTTGACCTCACTTTCCAAAGGCTTTATTTATCTGACATACCCAAAATGCTTGCATGTTTTTATTTTTTTTACTGAAAACTGTTTTATAATAAGGATTATGCATAATATTTAGACACCATGAAAAAAATAATTTGGCATAATCTGTTGCTGCTAAATATTCATTGTAGTGAAGCAGATGCCATAGTAACAGTTTTGTTAGTTGTTGATGTGCCTATATTTATTTTTTACCTTTTTTGGAGGGAGAAGAATGAAAATTACCAGCAGATATCAGTGGATAACTTAAAGTGATACTAAAGTATTTTTCTTTAAAAATTATAAGCTTGTTATACTTACCTGCTCTGTGCAGTTTTATTGCACAGAGCAACCCAGATTCTCCTTGTCTCGGGTTTCTGGCTGGAGCTCCTGCCGAGTGCCCCCACAGTAAGCAGCTTGCTATGGGGGCACCCGAGCCAAGCCGCAGCTCTGTGTGTCCATTCAGACACGAAGCCGCAATTTGGCTCTGCCAATAGCGCTGTTGCTTCTGTGTCTCAGCCAATCAGGAGGGAGAATCCCAGGTGGTCGAGGCACTCATGGACATCGTTGGATTGAGATGGGCTAAGGTCGAGGGGGGCTGCTGCACACAGAAGGTTTTTTTATCCTTAGGCTGGGTTCACACTAGTGCGACACGACATCTGTCCTACTTTGGATCCGACTTTGCCCTGCGACATGAGGCCGACATATGTCCGACTTTCAATGAACGGGGATCCGACTTGGATCCCCGCCAATAGCAGGCACTGTGTTTGGTATGAATCTTGAGGGGGAACTCCACGCCAAATTTTAAATAAAAAACCGGCATGGGTTCCCCCTCCAGGAGCATACCAGGCCCTTGGGTCTGATCTGGATTTGAAGGGGAACACCTACGCCGAAAAAACGGCGTGGGGGTCCCCCCAAAATCCAAACCAGACCCTTATCCGAGCACACAACCTGGCAGGCCGCAGGGGAAGAGGGGGGGCGAGAGAGCGGCCCCCTCCCTCCTGAACCGTACCAGGCCGCATGCCCTCAACATGGGGGGTTTGGTGCTCTGGGGCAGGGGGGCGACCTTCGGCCCCCCCACCCCAGAGCACCCTGCCCCCATGTTGATGAGGACAGGACCTCTTCCCGACAACCCTGGCCGTTGGTTGTCGGGGTCTGCGGGGGGCTTATCGGAATCCGGGAGCCCCCTTTAATAAAGGGGCCCCCGGAACCCGGCCCGCCCTTCGTGAATGAGTATGGGGTACATCGTACCCCTACCCATTCACCTGGTGGAAAAAAATTGCAATAAAAAAAAACACACAGCTTTTTAAAGTATTTTATTGCACAGCTCCGGGGGTCTTCTTCCGACTTCGGGGGTCTCCGGTGTCGTCGCCGCGCTCTCCGGTTCTTTCTTCTGCCGGGCCACCGCTAACTTCTTTAGCTCTTTTGCTAGGGGGCCCGGTCTTCTCCGTCGCCTTCTTCTTCTCCCGCTATCCGGTTCTTTCTTCCACCGGCCCCTCCACTAACTTCTTTAGCTCTTTTGCTAGTGGAGGGGCCGGTCTTCTCCGTCGTCGCCATCTTCTTCTCTCTTCTCCTCCTCGATGATGACGCGTCGCTTCCTCCCGCTGTAATACTGTCTGTCCGCTCCGTTTCGCCTTGATCTAGGCTTCTCATGACGTCACAGTCACATGCTCCGGGTGGCCCCGGAGCATGTGACTGTGACGTCATGGGAGCATGTGACTGTGACGTCATGAGAAGCCTATATCAAGGCGGAGCGGACAGCCAGTATTACAGCGGGAAGAAGCGACGCGACAACATCGAGGAGGAGAAGAGAGAAGAAGACGGTGACGGCGATGACGGGAAGACCGGCCCCTTCACTAGCAAAAGAGCTAAAGAAGTTAGTGGAGGGGCCGGCGGAAGAAAGAACCGGATAGCGGGAGAAGAAGAAGACGACGGGAAGACCGGGCCTCCTCTAGCAAAAGAGCTAAAGAAGTTAGCGGAGGCCCGGCAGAAGAAAGAACCGGAGAGCGCGGAGACCCCCGGAGCTGTGCAATAAAATACTTTAAAAAGCTGTGTGTGTTTTTTTATTGCAATTTTTTTCCACCAGGTGAATGGGTAAGGGTACGATGTACCCCATACTCATTCACATAGGGTGGGGGGCCGGGATCCGGGGGCCCCTTTATTAAAGGGGGCTCCCGGATTCCGATAAGCCCCCCGCCCGCAGACCCCGACAACCAACAGCCAGGGTTGTCGGGAAGAGGCCCTGTCCTCATCAACATGGGGGCAGGGTGCTCTGGGGTACGGGGGCCGCAGGTCGCCCCCCTGCCCCAGAGCACCAAACCCCCATGTTGAGGGCATGCGGCCTGGTACGGTTCAGGAGGGAGGGGGGGCCGCTCTCTCGTCCCTCCCTCTTCCCCTGCGGCCTGCCAGGTTGCGTGCTCGGATAAGGGTCTGGTTTGGATCTTGGGGGGACCCCCACGCCGTTTTTTCGGCATAGGGGTTCCCCTTCAAATCCAGACCAGACCCAAGGGCCTGGTATGCTCCTGGAGGGGGAACCCACGCCGGTTTTTTATTTAAAACTTGGCCTGGAGTTCCCCCTCAAGAGCAGTACAGCACAAGTCGCATGCCAAAGTCGGATCATGCAAGACTGCGGTCCGACTTTGATCCGACTTCAATGATAGTCAATGGGCTGAAGTCGGATCAAAGTCGGACCAAAGTAGTACAGGGAGCATTCTCAAAGTCGGACCGACATGTGTCGGACCAGTTAAGACTGCTCCCATAGGGAAACATTGATTTTCACACGTCATGCGACATGAGCTCCCAATGTTGGAGCGTTTGTCGCCCCAGTGTGAACCAGGCCTAATGCATACAATGCATTAAGGTAAAAAACCTTCTGCCTTTACAACCACTTTAAAAAGGACCAGTAACAATTGGGTTTTATGAGAAATCCTGTAATTTTTATTGCTGCCTTACCCTGAAGTCTTGTTGTATCCCCTGACCCTCTGCTCTACAGTTCTTGCCAATTTGCCCAAGCTACTTTTTCATTAAAGAGGCTTTAAATGCATGGCAGTTTAGGCTTGAAAGGCCAAGGGTAAGGTGTGTTGGCACACATGAAATATGAGTCGCCTAATCTCCCTAAGCATAGTGTCCTGCAATGGTGGTACTAGCAGATGATTCAGTGCTCACCTCTTTGAGCAAACTGTGCCTTTTTTCAAACTCATGACATCAGTGGATACTAAGCTACTGTTTTATGCAGGTGGCTATTGAGGAGTAGCTTCTGCAAAGAACAATATATATTGATACACCAGCCAAACCACAGTACACATTAGTACAGAGCAGCAATAGAGAGGCAAAAGAAAAAGATAGACACAGGTAAGGACAATACAGAGGAGGACCACAGACAAACAGAGACTGATGCATGAAGGGCAAACCAGGGCAATGAAAGAAACATACATACATGGGTAGGGATGTTGGGTTCAGGGACAAACCCAATTAGTGGCAGACAGGCAGTAGGGACAGAGAAAAACTAGACACGGGTAGGGCTAATATGAATAAAGATGAGAAAAACAAGACATGACCAGTTAGAGGCAAAATAAGAATGAGAAATAGTAGGGAGATACTGTATTTAGGTTGGGACACATTCACAAACACAATGCATTTAATATTAGTCTTTTCAGACAAGCCTGGGTCAATCACCTTTTTACTGTAGAGAATAACTGTGCTCTTTGCTGCCATTAAAACGATAAAAATAGCCCAATAGTCTGTGTTTCCTAAATGGTTAAGGCTTCCCCCCCCCCCTCAATAGTATGTCGGTTGGCAAGGTGGCAGCCACAAGTTCATTTAAAAATAGGCACCTCTGGTCATGTACCATTTTCGCTATGCATCTCCTACAATAAAGTTGCTAATTTCACTTGCGTATGCTTTTCCATGGAGAAGTGTATGCATGTTAACTTTAAATTAAATCAGACCAAAAGAGAAAAGAAAAAAGCGGACTTTACTGGTACCAGGGAGACTACAACATTTAAAATCATAAAAACTTTATTAACCACTTCCCTACCCAGCCATAGTCAAATGACATCCACAGATGGGATCTCCCATCCTGGGTGGACGTCATATGACGTCCTCGGCTTTGTAGGGGGATATCTGAATGATGCCTGCAGCTAGAGGCATCATTAAGATATCCTTTTGAAGTGCCCGCGATTCTGCGCACCATAAGAATGATCATAGCAGCGGTTCCGCCGCTTGATCGTTCTTACAGGCGGCGGGAGGGGACACCCCCCCTCCCGCCGCCATCCGGTGATTCTCCGGGCTCCCCGTGCGATCGGGGACCCAGAGCGAATCTTCCGGCGTCGTTGGTGGGGTCACGTGATGAGCATAGAGATGACTGGTGACCAGATGGTCACCAGTCATCTCTATGATCGTCGGAGGCCCGGGCGCGATGTGATGACGTCACGCCCGGGCCTCAAATGTAAACAAAGCCACCATTGCGGCTGTAAGTATGAGATCAGTGAACATTTTTTCACTGATCTCATGCTTTCCAGCCTGGAGGAGAGATGTGGGGTCTTATTGACCCCGCATCTCTCAATAAAGAGAACCTGTCGCACACATTCCTATTACAAGGGATGTTTACATTCCTTGTAATAGGAATAAAAGTGATCAAAAAAAAAAAAAAAAAGTTAAATAATTGTAAAAAAATAAATAAATAAGTAAAAAAAATAATAATAAAAAAAAAAATATTAAAACGCCCCTGTCCCCGGTAGCTCGCGATCAGAAGCGAATGCACACGTAAGTCGCCCACATATGTAAACGCCGTTCAAACCACGCATGTGAGGTATCGCCGCGTGCGTTAGAGCGCGTGCAACAATTCTAGCACTAGACCTCCTCTGTAATTCTAACCTGGTAACCTGTAAAAAAAATTAAAGCGTCGCCTATGGAGATTTTTAAGTACCGAAGTTTGGCGCCATTCCATGAGTGTGCGCAATTTTAAAGCGTGACATGTTAGGTATCTATTTACTCGGCGTAACATCTTTCATATTTTCCCCAAAAATTGGGCTAACTTTACTGTTTTGTTATTTTTTAATTCATGAAACCATATATTTTTTTTTTTAAAAGGCGTTTGAAAAATTATTGCGCAAATATCGTGCAAGAAAAAATGTTGCAATGACCGTCATTTTATTTCCTAGGGTGTCTGCTAAAAAAACATATATAATGTTTGGGGGTTCTGAGTAATTTTTTAGCAAAAGAATGATGATTTGTACATGTAGGAGAGAAGTGCTAGAATAGGCCCGGTATTGAATAGGTACAAAAAGCCCTGTATTGAAGTGGTTAAATATAAAATTGTAAAGATATACCATAGAAAAACAGTCCCTAGTATAAAGTCACATCTCTCATAGTATTAATATATAGCATAATTAGCTTAATACATATTTTTAGAACATACCATAACGCTCCAAGAAAAAGGTTGTTGCGTTTCACATAGATGCATCCTCAGGGCCTTTTTCATATGTTCACGAGAGAGAGTGACCTATCTTCAGAAAATATGTAATAGTTATGCATCCAGGAACATCTATTCATTTGAAATCATAAACCGCAATGAATAATCAATCCTGCTGACTTGCATATCACCCAAGGGGCAAAGACGGGGCGCCATCCATCAGACAGATGAGATCAAAATTATTAATATTAACAGCCTAATCCCTTCTGGGGCAATCAATTGAGGCACAGAGACCAAAGAAGATCTAATAAGGGTGGCAATAGATAGATATATGTACAGTACCTAAACAGTAGATCTAGAGAATCTACATATTAAATGTATCACTTAGGACAAATGAATAAGGCCTCACGAACACAGGGCTTTAGAACAAATGAGCTGCAAAGCTAGTTCTGACGCCAGGAAAAAGCATTTTTCATTGGCGTCAATGCGCGTTTAACCAGATAAGCGCTTAGCAGCGTTTAAAAAAAAAAACACATCCCTCTTCTATTTTCCACTGCCAAATTTCCCACAATGCCAAATAAAATAAATAAAATATTAGGGCTGTTACTGATTAAAATTTTTGTGTTTGATTAATCGTTTTTTTTTTTTAATCGATTAATCGACTAATTTCGATTAATTATAACACACATACAGATCCAACTACTTTTAGCTGATCTCCTTGCAGGCTGATTCCCAGTGCAGCTACCAAACACTGGAAAAATGGATAGCAGGATACAAATAACACACAAAAGCAGCGCTCGATTGGAATAGCATTAAAACCTTTATAGTCTTCAAGTAGGTAACAAAATAAATATTGCACTGGAGGTAAAATCGATGTAGCTCCATAAACTGTAAAAATGGTGCGAGTAATACCAAACGGTAGCAAAAGCAGTCATAAAAACATGTAGCTAAGTATGATACTGGTATAAAAATGTGTACAACGATACCACTGCTGAATCCAGATGAGGAGGGGTTAACATCAGTCCGTCGGCATGTAGATGTCCCGTGAAGGGAACTATCACAACTCCCAGTGGATGGCTGTAGAATCCCAGGTTGATAGAGGGAAGTGATAAAGGGAAGTGTAACAGCCCTTGCGTGTGGCAGATAATAAGGTCCCGCCGGCATGCAGATATGAAGGCACAGCAAAGGAGCCCTTCAGATGGACACGGCAAGCCCCGCCAGTGTCCGTGACGTCACCGGATCTCCGACGGAACTCCCGGAAGCCAGCGGAGAGGTAAGTACCGATCAAAAGAATTTTGATTGATCAAAAAAATTTATTGATTAATCGAGGAATTAATAGTTAATTTCCACAGCCCTATAAAATATGTTAAATAGCATGTGTCAGTGCCATTTGGTTGGAGAGAGAGAGGAGAGAGCATTTGAGAGTAGATGTGAGTATGTTGGAATTTTTTTGAGTTTCGTGGAGGTTTGTGGCATTTTTGATTATGGATCCCGTCGTTCAGAAAATAGATGAGGTAATCTTGCTGATTGTCTTGCGGAGGCTGCGGAAAAGGAGACAGTTGGAGGAGGAGAGAAGCAGCAGGCGTTGTCGGTTCTGGACGCATCCAATAGTATCCCAGCGTCTTTCTTTGGGGTACTTCACTTCACCCCCGGAACATTTGGCTGGCCAAAGACCAGGCCACTTTTTGCGATTCGGCACTGCTTCGCTTTAACTGACAATTGCACGGTCGTGTGACGTGGCTCCCAAACAAAATTGACGTCCCTTTTTCCCACAAATGGCACTTTCTTTTGGTGGTATTTGATCACCTCTGCGATTTAAATTTTTTGCGCTATAAACAAAAACAGAGCGACAATTTTGAAAAAAAAAAATGCATTATTTTGTACTTTTTGCTATAATAAATACCCCCATTTTTTTTCTTTCAAATGCAATTTTTTTCTCAGTTTAAGCCGATACGTATTCTTCTACATATTTTTGTTTAAAAAAAAAAATTGCAGTAAGCGTATATTGATTGGTTTGCGCAAAAGTTATAGCGTCTACAAAATAGGGATTTGTTTTATGGTATTGTTGTTATTCTTTTTTTTTTACTTTTTATGGCGGCGATCTGCGATCACTGCAACATTATGGCAGACACATCGGACACTTTTGACACTATTTTGGGACCATTCACATTTATACAGTGATCAGTGCTATAAAAATTCACTGATTACTGTATAAATGTGACTGGCAGTGAAGGGGTTAACCACTATGGGGCGGGAAGGGGTTAAGTGTGTCCTAGGGAGTTATTCTGTTAGGGGGCGTGGCTAAGTGTAAAATGTCACTGATCGCTGCTTCCGATGAGAGGAACAGTCACCAGGCAGAACAGGGAGATGCTTTGTTTAAAAAAGGCCCCCCTCCCCCCCCCGTTCTGCCGTTCGGTGACCCGATCTCGGGACACCGGCGGACATCGAGTCCGCGGGTCCTGCGGGCATGGTCACGGAGACAACGGTTGGCGCGCACGTACCCGCTAGGGCGGGGGTCCTCAAACTTTTTAAACAGGGGGCCAGTTCACGGTCCCTCAGACTGTTGGGGGGGCCGGAATATAGTTTGAAAAAAATATAAACGAACTCCTTTGCACATATTTTTTTTGTAGAGCACAAAAAAGTTTTAATCAACATAAACTTTAGTATTTCACAGAATAGCCTTCATCACAGACTCCCCCCTCCCGGTCACAGATTCCCCCCCATCACAGACTCCTCTCCATGAAAGACCCTCCCTCATCACAGACTCCTCTCCATCACAGAGCCGCCCATCATAGACTCCTCTCCATCACAGATCCCCCCCCCCCATCACAGACTTCTCTCCTTAACAGATCCCCCCTCACATCACAGACTCCTCTCCATCACAGATCCCCCCATCACAGACTCCTCTCCATCACAGATCCCCCCCCCCCCCATCACAGACTCCTCTCCTTTAAAGATCCCCTCCATCACAGACTCCTCTCCATCACAGATCCCTCCATCACAGACTCCTCTCCATCACAGACTCCCCTCCATCACAGATCCCCATTCACAGACTCCTCTCCATCACAGATCCCCCCATCACAGACTCCTCTCCATCACTGATCCCTCCATCAGACTCCTTTCCATCCCTGAGCCCCCCATCACAGACTCCTTTCCATCCCTGAGCCCCCCATCACAGACTCCTCTCCATCAAAGAGCCCCCCATCACAGACTCCTCTCCATCAAAGAGCCCCCCATCACATACTCCTCTCCATCAAAGAGCCCCCCATCACAGATCCCCCCATCACAGACTCCTCTCCATCACAGATCCCCCCCCATCACAGACTCCTCTCCATCACAGATCCCCCCATCACAGACTCCTCTCCATCACAGATCCCCCCATCACAGACTCCTCTCCATCACAGATCCCCCCATCACAGTCTCCTCTCCATCACAGATCCCCCTTCACAGATTCCTCTCCATGACCGACTCTCCCTCATCACAGATCCCTCCATTAGACTCCTCTCCATCACAGATCCCCCCATCACAGACTCCTCTCAATCACAAAGCTCCCCCAATCACAAAGCTCCCCCCAATCACAAAGCTCCCCCAAATCACAAAGCTCCCCATCACAGAGCCCCCATCACAAATCCCTCACACCACAGACTCCCACATTACAAAGCCCCCTCCATCACAGATCCCCCCAATCATAAAGCCCCATCACAGATCCCCCCATCACGAAGCCCCTATCACAGATCCCCCCCCCAATCAGAGATCCCCCATCACAGACTCCCCCCAATCACAGATCCCCCCAATCACAAAGCCTCCCATCACAGATCCCCCATTTCACAGAGTCCCCCATCACAGATCCTTCCAGCGATATTACACTGTCCCTTCCACAAGGGTTTACAACCCCTTTAAAGAAAGTGGTAATGCCAGAGCCTACAGAAGACCTCTGGGAAGCAGTTGTAGAGTTTTTGGAGAAAACTCTGTTCCCCAATTGTATAGGTGCCCTTGATGGCAAACACAACAGGGCAGAGAAGCCTCCACACTCAGGATTGGCGTATTTCAATTACAAAAATATTTCTTGTGGTCCTCCTGGCATTGGCTGATGCCCATCTATGATTCCTTGCTGTGGATGTTGAAGCGTATGGCAGCCAAGGTAAAGGCCACATATTTTGTGAGTCAGCCTTCGGATGTCGTCTACACTGCACCGAGGAACCCAGCTTGCCATTGGTTATGGTAGCAGACGAGGCCTTTGGAGTAGCCAAAAATCTCATGAGGCCATACAGTGGCTGTGGTCTCACTGATCAAAAAAAATAAAACATCACCTCAGCTATGCACGCCGCAATGTGGAATGTGTTTTTGGTGTGTACACAGCAAAATGGAGAGTTTTGCTGTCTTGTATGCAGCTCGATGTGTAGAATGCCATCAAAGTGGTCCTGGCATGCTGCGTCATTCACAACTTTCTGTGGGACAAGGATAGAAGCACTGTAGAACCAGAGCCCTGTAACCAAAGTCAGTGAGTGCAATTTATGGACTTGTGGTCAACATCTTGGGTCATGACCATCCGGAATCATTTTGCGGATTTTTTCGTTTTACCTGATGGAGAAGTCTCATGGCAAAATCAATGTGAAATGGTGGATATTTCCTTAATCAGCTCTGCTTTCTGTCTTGTTAAAAAAAAAAAAATTCTTTGAATAAAGCATTTAAAATTTATCAAAGTCATTGAAAAAAACGGCAGGGGTCCCCCCCACAGTCCATTACCAGGTCCTTTGGGTCTGGAATGGATATTAAGGGGAACCCCGCACAAAAATGTAAAAAAAAATGGCGTGGGGTCCCCCCAAAAATCCATACCAGACCCTTCAGGTCTGGTATGGATTTTAAGGGGAACCCCGCACCAAAATGTAAAAAGGCGTGGGTCCCCCAAAAATCCATACCAGACTCTTATCCGAGCACGCAACCTGGCAGGCCGCAGGAAAAGAGGGGGGGGGGACGAGAGAGCGCCCCTTCTCCTGAACCGTACCAGGCCACATGCCCTCAACATGGGGGAATGTCCCCATGTTGATGGGGACAAGGGCCTCATCCCCACAACCCTTGCCCGGTGGTTGTGGGGGTCTGCGGGCGGGGGTGCTTATCAGAATCTAGAAGCCCCCTTTAACAAAGGTGACCCCAGATTCCACCCCCCCTATGTGAATTGGTAACGGGGTACATCGTACCCCTACCATTTCACAAAGAAAGTGTAAAAAATGTTAAAAAAAGCACAGACACAGTTGGGATAAGTCCTTTATTAAAAATAAAAAAATCAGAAAACCATTCCAGCGATGTAATCCAGTCTGTCCAGCGTTGTTCTCGATGTCCCATGGGGATCTGTATCCAGCGATTCTGCAGTCTCCTCCAGTCTCCACTCCACACGAAACCCCCATGACATAAGAGGCGGCGGGGTCACCCGTCACATCATAGGTTAAGCCCCGGCTTTCCCCGCTTGCCGGGGAATACCCTATGACGTCGGCGGGTGACCCCGCCCCGTGAAGTCACATCATTGGGTATTTCCCGCTTGCCGGAGAAAGCCAGGGCTTACCCTATGATGGGTGACCCCACCCCTCTTACATCATGGGGGTTTCGTGTGGAGTGGAGACTGAGACTGCAGCATCGTTGGCCATCGGATCACTGTGGGACATAGACAATCTCTGTCCCGCAGTGATCCGATGTCCAGCGATGCTGCAGTCTGTCTCCACTCCACACGAAACCCCCATGACGTAAGAGGGGCGGGGTCACCCGTCATAGGGTAAGCCCTGGCTTTCCCTGGCAAGCAGGAAATACCCAATGATGTGACGTCACGGGGCGGGGTCACCCGCCGACGTCATTGGGTATTCCCCGGCAAGTGGGGAAAGCCGGACACCTGGACTTACCCTATGATGTGGACGGGTGACCCCGCCCCCTCTTACGTCATGGGGGTTTCGTGTGGAGTGGAGACTGAGACTGCAGCATTGCTGGACATCGGATCACCGCTGGACATAAAGAACAACGCTGGACAGACTGGATTACATCGCTGGAATGGTTTTCTGATTTTTTCTTTTTTTCTTTTTAATGAAGGACTTATCCCAACTGGGTCTGTGTGTTTTTTTTAAATTTTTTACACTTTCTTTGTGAAATGGTAGGGGTACAACGTACCCCGATACCAATTCACATAGGGGGGAAGCCGGAATCTGGGGGTCCCCTTTGTTAAAGAGGGCTTCCAGATTCCGATAAGCCCCCCACCCGCAGACCCCCACAACCACCGGGCAAGGGTTCTGGGGATGAGGCCTGGTTTGGTTCAGGAGGGGGGGCGCTCTCTCATCCCCTCTTTTCCTGTGGACTGCCAGGTTGCGTGCTCGGATAAGGGTCTGGTATGCACGCCATTTTTAAAAAAAAATTTGGTGCGGGGTTCCCCTTAAAATCCATACCAGACCTGAAGGGCCTGATATGGAATTTGGGGGGGACCCCCACGCTTTTTTTTTATTTTTTGGTTCACGGTTCCCCTTAATATTCATACCGGACCCAAAGGGCCTGGTAATGGACTGTGGGGGGGACCCCTGACGTTTTTTTTAATGACCGGGGAGCCGACAATTCATTATAGCCGCGAGTGGTTTTAAATGACTTTTTTTCCTTCAGAAATTACATTTTGTGTAGGGACAGTTCTAAACACGGGAAACATGCGCGACTTTACAGGCATACTTTAGACACCCCCCAGGTATGAAATTTAAAGAAATATTTCACTCTTATTGTTTCACTTTAAGCATTATTAAAATCACTTCTCCCGAAAAAATGTCAGTTTTTAAAACTTTTTTATTGCATTGATACATGTCCCCTGGGGCAGGACCCAGGTCCCCAAACACTTTCTATGACAATACCTTGCATATTAACCTTTAAAATTAGCACTTTAGATTTCTACCATAGACTTTTAAAGGGTGTTCTGCGGCTTTTCGAATTTGCCGCGAACACCCCAAATTGTTCGCTGTTTGCCGAACGGGCGAACAGCCAATGTTCGAGTCGAACTCATGTTCGACTCAAACATAAAGCTCATCCCTAAACAGAACTGCCATGAATTTTAAATGCTTTATTCAAAGATTTTTTTTTTTTTTACATGACAGAAAGCATTATTAAAATCACTGCTCCCGAAAAAACAGGCATTTTTAAAAAAAAAATTTTTTTGCATTGATTCATGTCCCCTGGGGCAGGACCCGGGTCCCCAAACACTTTTTATGACAATAACTTGCATATTAACCTTTAAAATTAGCACTTTTGATTTTTCATGTTCGTGTCCCATAGACTTTAACGGTGTTTGCGTGTTCGAACACATTTTTTGCCTGTTCGCATTTTCTGGTGCAAACCGAACCGGGGGGTGTTCGGCTCATCCCTAGTTCTGTTGATGTCTATTGTTCCTCTATTGTACCATATGCCCTTTTCCTCTGCATGAGGCAAGCGTATGCTACCCCTTTTTGGGATGCACATACATTTGCCCCAGGCAGAGGAAAATGTGTCCTTTCCTTATCTTTTTTCTGCGTGAGATAATCCACACTACACATACTGATGTGCAGATGTACTTTATTTTAAACACACACGCAGAATATTTCACTAGTGCTGTCGTGCATCATACCAAAAATAAAAGGAAAAACTACAAAATATAATTTTAATAAGTTTATGTAGAAATAAAAAAAAAAACTGAATGGGGAGAATTACAGCTGGTGATAGGAGGAGGAGGATGATTTGTCACCATGGCTTGGGGAATGGGGGAATGTTGATTCAGGATGTGAATGGGTAGCTTGGGACCAGTGGCGGCTGGTGAAGTTTTAGGATCGGGGGGCGCCAGACCCCACCCTTCTTTTTTGACCCCTCCCATTTCTCATAAGCCCCACCCCTTATAGAATCAACCCACTCCGTCCCCTGTATTTCACTTGCTTCCACCCATATAGTGTCAGGAGTATACAGTTCAGCATCACAGATCAGGGTATATAGGTCAGCATTACAGATATGGTATATAGATCAGCAGCAACACATAAAGGGTATATAGATCAGCAGCATCACATATACTGATCTCGCAGCATACTGTCAGCATCCACACACTGGTGGAGGACACGATAACAGCACCCCCCTCCCCCCGGATCGCAGCACACTGGCTCGGGGCTCACAGGACAAACTGACAGCAATTCCCCCCCCCCCAGCGGGGATCGAGGCACACTGATAACATTCCTGCACACTACCTGCAGAACAAGGCTGGCTCCTGGCACATTCTCCCCTTTCTGAATCCTGAAAGGAAGAAAGCCAGCAGCACTGCAGGGGTTAAACACCAGAAAGAAGGCAGAACATTCGGCTCTCCTCTCCTGCAGGTGCCCGGCCCCCCTTCTGGACTAACGAGCAGGGCAGCGATGAAAAATATATAATAAAAAAAACTGCGCTAATATCAAATTAAATAAATAAATGAATAAACAAAAAGGCAGCAGCAATGGTGGAATAAACACAATAAAAATAAAAACAGAAAAAACTGTGCCAATAACCAAATATTTCAATAGTATCCAGGGGCTGATAAGCAAAAAGCAGTGCACACTGGACAGAGGCACCAGCTACTAGATACTAAAAATATCAATAATTTGTAGAAAAATAATGATAAAAAAAGTCCAGATAAGTGCCCAAATGAGTCCAGATAAGTCTGGCTCTGGTTTCTAATGGCATCATTTGGGCACTTATCTGGACTTTTTTATCATTATTTTTCTACAAATTATTGATATTTTTAGTATCTAGTAGCTGGTGCCTCTGTCCAGTGTGCACTGCTTTTTGCTTATCAGCCCCTGGATACTATTGAAATATTTGATTATTGGCGCAGATTTTCCGTTTTTTTTTTACAGCCATGAAAAATGTTGGGGCCCCTTACACAGCTTTAGGCCTGGCCTCCCCCAGCTTGACCACCAACATTCCCCAGGGCCAGCTTACTGGCCAGCCAGCCCACCGAATGAAATGAACACACTGCCCTACACGTGACATGTGAAAAATACAACCAAGCTTGGTCACACCTGTAAGTGTGAACTGAGCCCGTGATGAGTAAACACAAAATAACAAACCTCCATAAACAGAAATTATTCATGAAATAATCAGTGTTCATACAATAGTGTTACCATGCAAATAGCTGGTGAACACTGTGCTATGCTCTGTGTATTGAGGATTGTTATTCCATAGATATATAAGGGTGAAGTGGAATGGTCATAAATTATGGTCACATTATCTGGACACACAGAGTGATTGGGGGATGCTAATGCAGTGATGTGTGCCTGATTGGGGGATGTGTACCAGCTATGGGGAGACTGCAGACTTCCCCCCTTCCCCCACCCCAGGCACACACTCCTCTCCTCTTTGACACTACTTATCTCATGTCTTGCAAACAAATCCATCCTATATCCTGACATGAAAGGCCACCTGCTTATCTGCACAAACTTTCCTCAGACAGCAGCTCAGCTCACCTCCCTCTCTGCAGTGTCAGACTCAGCATAGGCTATGCTCCAGCTCTGGCTTCTGACAGTGGGGCACTGGAGATTGGGGTGGGGGGGAAGGGGGGAGGATCGGTGTGCTAGAGGGCACAGAGCGAGTGCAGGAGATTGTAAGGCTCAGATCTTCTAAATACATACTCATGCCAGGCAGTGTATGTATTTAGATGTAATGACGCTGCTGCTGACCAAGCCCAGGAGTGAGCTGTAGTGGGGACAGTACTGTTGACAAGCTGGGGCCTCTTACATGTGTACATCTGTCACCCCCTGCTAACAAAACTCAGAAAACACCACCCCCCTTCTCCGCGGGAGGTCCGGCACTTACCGGGCTGTGGTGTCCTCTCCTGTGTGTCTCACCTCCTTCAGTGGGCAGCATGGCAGCAGCAGCGGTGGAGGAGCCGCTTCTCATGTTTCCTCCGCTTGGGCGCTTTGGCACACTGAAAACCGGAAGTGACGTAACTCTAGTGTCACTCAAAGCACCCGGCCGTAGTAATACATACTACGGCGCGGGCGGATGCTGATCAGCCCGATCGAATGCGCCGTAAGGCAGGTTTAAAGCCCGCAAATGAAGCGCCTTGTCTGCAATCTCATGATTGCATAGACGTGGCATTTCCCACAATGCATTGCGTCCGGCGCCCAGCAAAAGAAATCGAAAGGACCATTTTAAAAAAAAAAAATCTTAAAGGGACAGTTTTAAAAAAAAATAAAAATTTTTGTGACTGCCTGGGAGGGGGGGGGGGGGTGGCGCCCATGCGCCCCCTATGGACGGGCCGCCACTGCTTGGGACAGGCGTTCATGCCCAAAATCATGGTGGTAGGGGGGTCCTGGAAATGAGGGAGGTGTGGGATCTGGGTCAAAATGGGAATGAGCAGGATGTTGGGAAGGAGGAGAAAATTCAACGAAGGAGGGGGGGTGGTAAAAGAAGGTCTGGGACTGGATAGGTGGGGGCTGGCATTGAGGAGGGGGCTGATATTGAGAGTAGGGTGCTAGCGCTGATGAGGTCCCAAGGGCCATTGGGGATCCTACAAAGCATTATATGGATCACTTGGTGGTGGCCCACCACTTAATTTAGCATGCGATCCATACAATGCATCTCCTGGTCTCCCTCAATGTCCTCCAAGATGTGATATAAAGTGCAGCAGAAGCAGGCGCATGGGTTGCTGGGATCTGAGAAAGCATCCACACTGTGACTCTCCTGCCGCAATTCCTGCAGCAACGCTAGCATCCTGTCCTGGGTTTCAATACTCCAGCCACCCCCCAACTGACGCTGATTGCGGCCACACACACGGCCACAGTCACGCACTTCGCCCCATCCTTGGCTGCCTGAAGCCATATCCAGGTCCCTGGATTCCTGAAAAAAAATTAAAATATTTAGATTTGCACATAGACAGACAGACAGACAGACAAAGAGATAGACAAAAAAGTTAAGTAATATCCCTGTCTAAAAACACCTGCAGAATAGGTAACATTTTTAGATTTTTAGCAGGAAAACTATGGCTGCCGAGGTCTGTATGACAAATCTATCAGCGGTGGAGGACCCTGCAGTGCTATTGGATGTTTCTCATGGCCTCTATAATGAAAGGTTCCACACGTATGGACATCAGTTCAGCGCTAACACCCAAGCGGGAGCATTAGAGCAATGCACAAAGGAAAATATATGAGAAAAAAACGTACTCTATATTGCTGTTGATCATTGCTTGGCAAAGGAAAGCCAAATGGTTATGGTACACATGTGGCTTTTTTTTGAGGAGCCGGTGCTCAACTTCTCTGCGCCTTCTCCTCCTCAGTCAATTTCCTTCTAACGCGGTGGCAGAGTGATTTCCAGCGTCACTGAAATATTTTGTCTAAAGAAAAGCGGAAAAGAAGGGTTACTATGCATTCTTAATTAAAATTACACAACAAACATATCATGCATTCAATAAAAATAAACTTACTTCTCACTTTTTTTTGCTCCATTTGTCATACAGTCCCAGCTTGGTGTCAGTGCAGAAAAAATGTCCTTCCATGTTTTGCCCTTCTTTAGCCAGTCGCTGTAGAAGGGATGTGACAAATCCCACAACTCTGGATGTGCCTCCACTGCAGATATGATCTCTGCTTGTGAGACATCAGCAGCCATCTTCCCTGGCGTCTTTCTCTCCACACACAACCACGCGGCTGAGCAAAGGACTCTTGGGTAATGTACAGACAGGAATTTCCTGGCTTTTCTGACATTACAGTGCCCAATCACATATTTACAGCTTAAAAAAATGTCTGACGCGGCTAAACGCTATATACAGCGTTAAGGCGCGTTTCGCCACGTCAGGCGTTTTTTACAGCTGTGACGCCAGCGTAAAAATGCCCTGTGTGCATGAGGACTAAAGGTACAGATAAAGGACCTACCTAAAAAAACTGTACATAAGAACAAAAGCTTAAAAAGCTTAAAGTGATATTTTTTATTTTAATATGCTTGTTTATATTTGAAACTCTTGTATATATTTTTATACAGTCCATACTAGATTTGTTTATTGGTGCAAGCCTTTTTTAAGTTATGCTTGATGCAACTGATGCCTTCTGAAAACACATACTCTTTAGACCGGGTTCACACAGGGGCGACTCCGGACGAGACTTCAGCTCTCCCCGAGTTGCCCCAAGTCGTGCTATTTTTAAAACTACCGTATTTATCGGCGTATAACACGCACCGGCGTATAACACGCACCCCAAGTTTAGGAGGGAATTTTAGGGAAAAAAACTTTTAGGAGGGAAGTTTAAGGAAAAAAAAACTTACATTTAAATGCAGCCTTGTCAGTGCAGCCTTGCCAGCAGTGTCCAGTGCAGCCTTTGCCCAGTGTCCAGTGCAGCCTTTGCCCAGTGTCCAGTGCAGCCTTTGCCCAGTGCAGCTTTACCAAGTGTCCAGTGCAGCCTTTGCCCAGTGTAGCTTTGCCCAGTGTCCAGTGCAGCTTTACCCAGTGTCCAGTGCAGCCTTTGCCCAGTGTAGCTTTGCCCAGTGCAGCTTTACCCAGTGTCCAGTGCAGCCTTTGCCCAGTGCAGCCTTTGCCCAGTGTCCAGTGCAGCTTTGTCCAGTGCAGCCTTTGCCCAGTGTCCAGTGCAGCTTTGCCCAGTGTCCAGTGCAGCCTTTGCTAAGTGCAGCCTTTGCCCAGTGTCCAGTGCAGCCTTGCCCCAGTTTTCAAAATTGGCGCCGCCGAGATTGCCGCAGAGACTGGGCGGAGCGGGGCGAACGCCGCCGAGAACGCAGGGACTGGGCGGAGCCGAGATACACATAGCCGAGTGTACTCGGCTATACTCGGCTTTTCTCGGCTTCGCTCACAGTCACGCCGAGTCCCGCCCTATGATGGACATATCACAGGTCCAATGGCGGGACTGGGCGTGACTGTGAGCAGAGCCGAGAAAAGCCGAGTATAGCCGAGTACACTCGGCTATGTGTATCTCGGCGGTGATCGCTGCGCTCCGCTCAGTCAGCGGAGATCGCCGGGATCAGTGGGTATCGGCGTATAACACGCACCCACGATTTTCCCCTGATTTTTAAGGGGAAAAAAGTGCGTGTTATACGCCGATAAATAGGGTAATTGAAGTGAATGGTGATGTTTTAATGTACACGACTGCAGTCGCCCTGACTTCAAAAAAGGTTCCTGTACTACTTCAATCAGACTTCTAGGCGACCTGTAGGCAACTTGTACCCATTAATTTCAATAGAAGTCGCTTAGAAGTCTGATCACTGTTCATTTTGAAGGCAACTTTACAGGAAGCAGAAAGGAATTTACCCAAAAGCCACAAGGAATTTATTTCAAGTCGTATTGTTAATGACCACAAGTCGCGCTGAAGTCTCCTCCAAGTCTGCTGAAGTCTCCTCCAAGTCTCGCTGTGATTCATGCTCAAGTCGTGTCTGAAGTTGCTTCTGGAAGTCGTGTTGAAGTCGTGTTGCCCCTGTGTGAACCGGCTCTTATCCTTCAAATGTTGCTAGTATTATTTTTTGTGCTTATTTACATATAACAATAACATGGCATGACATTTGTAATTCATGAAGCGTTTATCTAGCGGTTTAGTACTCCTAGCTTTATGTGATGTGGACACAAAATTCAGATGCAAAGCACAAATTTGCTGCACAGTCACAGCAGACTGGCGTCACTGAGTTATAGGCTTCATCTGAAAGGAAAATCATAACATTGTGAATTTTCTTTCTTTCTGCGGAGGAGAAACCACTTTCAGAGAGAAGCTATAAATTAGTCCAGGTAGACCATCGCTGGATTAAATCTAAATGTACTATATAGATAGAATTTCTTTCTGCAGTATAATTTTGTATAAAGGAATATATGAATATTATTGCTGTGATATACAGTATTGTCAATGCAAAGCTTGATATGTTTAATGTTCAATAGCAAATTTGCAATTTAAGCCTCTAAATTATTTTATGATTTTTATTTTTGTATTGGGTAAAGTAATGTGAATACATTAAATGGTTAGTCTACCCAAAACTGATTCAGTTTTTTGTAGTTGCTGGAGAGGTAAACTACCTAACATAATCTTATATTTCTCATGAACGTTTGTACTGAGATCTCTGAACTTAAAGTGAAACTCTCAACCATTAAAAAGCCTAATGCCTTGTACACACGAGTGAAATTTCCGTCAGAATAAACTCCGACGGGTTTTTTCCGAGGGAATTCCGCTCAAGCTGTCTTGCATACACACAGTCACACTAATATCCGACTGTCAAGAACGCGGTGACGTAAAAGACTACGACGAGCCAAGAAAATTAAGTTCTATGCTTCCGAGCATGCTCAAATTGTTTCCGAGCATGCGTGGTTTTTAGTCCGTCGGAATTGCATCCAGACGAACGGAAATTCCGCTAGAATTTTTTTTCATTGGAAAAATAGAGAACATGTTCTCTATCTAATTCCGTCCGATTTTTCGACGGAAAAAGTCAGATGGGGCATACACACGGTAAATGTTTAAAAAATTGCTGGTTACCTTTTTAAATTATGATATATTAACCACTTAACGACCGCCCACTGTAAATATACGTCGGCAGAATGGCACCGACAGGCACAATCACGTACATATACGTGATTGCCTTTGTATAGTTGGGGGGTCCCATCGGACCCCCCTTCTATACAGTGAGTGGTCGTTAATTGTTCGGGAGCGATCCAGGATGAGGGGACGGCCGTTCGATTCCGGCCACCCCCTCGCAATCGCTCCCAGCGAATGAGAAAGCTTCCTCTGCTGTGTAATGTTTACACAGGCAGAGGAAGTGATGTCATCTCTCATGCGGCGCTCACATATACCGAGCGCCGTACAAGAGAAGACACACAGGTTAGTGCACAAACAGCACACTGACACCAGGACACATAGGAACATAAATCGCCCCCCCAGACACCCCCAGATCACCCCCCAGCCCCCAGTCACAGTGTCACTGATTGCAGTGACCATTTATTTACTGATCACTGCAATCAGTGACATTTGTGACTGTAAAAGTGTCACTACAGTTTAGTTTTAGGTCCAGTGTAGCCCCCTAACCCCCCCTAATAAAGGTTTAACCCCCTGATCGCCCCCCAGATATCCCTTTCACCCCCTAGTACCACTGTCGCTAATCGATCGTTTTTCTGATCGCTGTTTTATTGTCAGTGATGCCGATCGGTAGCCAGTTATTTTTTTTAGGTTCGCCGCAGGTTTTTATAGCGTCGGGTACCCCCATATATTACCTAATAAAGGTTTAACCCCCTTGATCGCCCCCCAGATAACCCTTTCACCCCCTAGCACCACTGTCGCTACGCAATCGTTTTTCTGATCGCTGTCTTATTGTCAGTGATGCCGATCGGTAGCCAGTTATTTTTTTTAGGTTCGCCACAGGTTTTTATAGCGTCAGGTACCCCCATATATTACCTAATAAAGGTTTAACCCCCTTGATCGCCCCCCAGGTAACCCTTTCACCCCCTATCACCACTGTCGCTAAGCAATCGTTTTTCTGATCGCTGTCTTATTGTCAGTGATGCTGATAGGTAGCCAGTTATTTTTTTTTGGTTTGCCGCAGGTTTTTATAGTGTCAGGTACCCCCATATATTACCTAACAAAGGTTTAACCCCCTTGATCGCCCCCCCAGGTAACCCTTTCACCCCCTATCACCACTGTCGCTAAGCGATCATTTTTCTGATCGCTGTCTTATTGTCGGTGATGCCGATAGGTAGCCAGTTAATTTTTTTAGGTTCGCCGCAGGTTTTTATAGCGTCAGGTACCCCCATATATTACCTAATAAAGGTTTAACCCCCTTGATCGCCCCCCAGGTAACCCTTTCACCCCCTATCACCACTGTCGCTAAACAATAGTTTTTCTGATCGCTGTCTTATTGTCGGTGATGCTGATAGGTAGCCAATTATTTTTTTTTAGGTTCGCCGCAGGTTTTTATAGCGTCGGGTACCCCCATATATTACCTAATAAAGGTTTAACCCCTTGATCGCCCCCCCAGGTAACCCTTTCACCCCCTTTTGCCAGTGTCACCAAGCGATCGTTTTTCTAAACGCTGTATTAGTTATGCTGGTGCCGATAGATAGCCAGTTATTTTTTTTAGGTTCGCCGCAGGTTTTTATAGCATCAGGTACCCCCATATATTATCTAATAAAGGTTTTAACCCCATAATTGCCCCTAGTTAACACTGCGTCACACCCCAGGCAGTGTCAGGTTAGTGCCAGTAATGCCAACACCCACGCGTGAAGCATACACCTCCCTTAGTGGTATAGTATCTGAACAGATCAATATCTGATCTGATCAGATCTATACTAGCGTCCCCAGCAGTTTAGGGTTCCCAAAAATGCAGTGTTAGCGGGATCAGCCCAGATACCTGCTAGCACCTGCGTTTTGCCCCTCCGTCCAGCCCAGGCCACCCAAGTGCAGTATCGATCGATCGCTGTCACTTACAAAACACAACACACATAACTGCTGCGTTCGCAGAGACAGGCCTGATCCCTGCGACTCCAGTGCTGTAGGAGGTGATTTCACCACCACAGTTAAAAAAAAAGCATATATGCCGAAGCATTGGGGCAGCAGGGGCGGAGGAGCGGAGGAGCGATTTTGCTCCTAATGCCGCGTACATATGGTCGAAATTCCGACGGAGGCTTGCCCGTGGAAAAGTCTGACCATGTGTACGCGGCATAACTTTTGCGGGAGGATGCCACCATGCTTTGGCATATATAAATGGTGCATGTATGCCCATCATTAGAAGTGGGTGGATGAAGGGCGGTATTCTAATGGTGGGCATACCCACC
Source organism: Rana muscosa (assembly GCA_029206835.1). NCBI lineage: Eukaryota > Metazoa > Chordata > Amphibia > Anura > Ranidae > Rana > Rana muscosa. The sequence goes on from CM055122.1 coordinate 475,981,875, forward strand.
GATCAATCTCTTTTTTTCGTTCAGCCAACAGGCTGCATGAAAAAAAAGATTACAATACATGTCCAACAAGGACCAGCAACGTACAGGTATGTTGCTGGACTTTGAATGGTTATACCAGATTGATGCCTGTGGGTTTAGGTATCATCTTGGTATCATTCTTTTCAGCCAGCGGCCGGCTTTCATGTAAAAGCAATCCTAGTGGCTAATTAGCCTCTGGACTGCTTTTACAAGCAGTGGGAGGGAATGTCCCCCCCCCGGATATAAAAAGCGCCATTGGGAAAGCATTTTATCACACCGATCTTGGTGTGGTCAGATGCTTTGAGGGCAGAGGAAAGATCTAGGGTCTAATAGACCCCAGTTTTTTCAAAAAAAGAGTACCTGTCACGACCTATTGCTATCATAGGGGATATTTACATTCCCTGAGATAACAATAAAAATGATAAAAAAAAAAATATATGGAAGGAACAGTTTAAAAATAAAATAAAAAAGCAAAATTAATAATAATAAAAAAAAAAAAAAAAGCACCCCTGTCCTGCCCTGCTCTTGCGCAATGGCGAACGCAAGCGTGGGTCTGGCGTCATATGTAAACAGCAATTGCACCATGCATGTGAGGTATCACCGCAAAGGTCAGATCGAGGGCAGTCATTTTAGCAGTAGACCTCCTCTGTAAATCTAACGTGGTAACCTGTAAAGGCTTTTAAAGGCTTTTAAAAATGTATGTAGTTTGTCGCCAATGCGCGTTTGTGCGAAATTTTAAAGCATGTCGTGTTTGGTATCTATGTACTCGGCCTAAGATTATCTTTTTTATTTCATCAAACATTTAGGCAATATAGTGTGTTTTAGTGCATTAAAATTAAAAAAAGTGTATTTTTTCCCCAAAAAATGCGTTTGAAAAATCGCTGCGCAATTACTGTGTGGAAAAAAAAAATGCAACACCCACCATTTTAATATGTAGGGCCTTTGCTTTAAAAAAATATATAATGTTTGGGGGTTCAACATAATTTTCTTGCAAAAAAATAAATATGTTTTCATGTAAACAAAAAGTGTCAGAAAGGGCTTTGTCTTCAAGTGGTTAGAAGAGTGGGGTCATTTGGGGGGGGGGGGGGGTTGTGCTATTTTGGCATTTTATGGCCTTCGAAACTGTGATAGGTAGAGAGGAGTGAAATCAAAAATTTGTGCCCTTAGAAATCCTGAAGGCGGTGCTTGGTTTTCGGGGCCTCGTACGCGGCTAGGCTCCTAAAAAGTCCCATACATGTGGTATCCCCGTACTCAGGAGAAGCAGAAAAATTTATTTTGGGGTGCAATTCCACATATAACCATGGCATGTGTGAGCAATATATCATTTAGTGACAACTTTTTTTAATTTATTTTTAATTTTATTTTTTATTGTCATTATTCAATCACTTGGGACAAGAAAAAAAAATATTCAATGGGCTCAACATGCCTCTCAGCAATTTCCTTGGGGTGTCTACTTTCTAAAATGGGGTCATTTGGGGGGGTTTTGTGCTATTTTGGCATTTTATGGCCTTCGAAACTGTGATAGGTAGTGAGGAGTGAAATCAAAAATTTGCGCCCTTAGAAATCCTGAAGGCGGGTGCTTTGTTTTCTGGGGCCCGTACGCGGCTAGGCTCCTAAAAAGTCCCACACATGTGGTATCCCCGTACTCAAGAGAAGCAGCAAAATGTATTTTGGGGTGCAATTCCACATATAACCATGGCATGTGTGAGCAATATATTGTTTAGTGACAACTTTTTGTAATTTTTTTTTGTTTTTTTTTGTCATTATTCAATCACTTGAGACAAAAAAATAAAAAATTCAATGGGCTCAACATGCCTCTCAGCAATTTCCTTGAGGTGTCTACTTTCTAAAATGGGCTCATTTGGGGGGGGGGGGGGGTTGTGCTATTTTGGCATTTTATGGCCTTCGAAACTGTGATAGGTAGTGAGGAGTGAAATCAAAAATTTGCGCCCTTAGAAATCCTGAAGGCGGTGCTTTGTTTTCGGGGGCCCGTACGTGGCTCCTAAAAAGTCCCACACATGTGGTATCCCCGTACTCAAGAGAAGCAGCAAAATGTATTTTGGGGTGCAATTCCACATATAACCATGGCATGTGTGAGCAATATATCATTTAGTGACAACTTTTTGTAATTTTTTTTTTGTTTTTTTTAGTCATTATTCAATCACTTGAGGCAAAAAAAAAAAATATTCAATGGGCTCAACATGCCTCTCAGCAATTTCCTTGGGGTGTCTACTTTCTAAAATGGGGTCATTTGGGGGGGGGGGTTTGTGCTATTTTGGCATTTTATGGCCTTCGAAACTGTGATAGGTAGTGAGGAGTGAAATCCAAAATTTGCGCCCTTAGAAATCCTGAAGGCGGTGCTTTGTTTTCGGGGAACCGTACGCGGCTAGGCTCCTAAAAAGTCCCACACATGTGGTATCCCCGTACTCAAGAGAAGCAGCAAAATGTATTTTGGGGTGCAATTCCACATATAACCATGGCATGTGTGAGCAATATATCATTTAGTGACAACTTTTTGTAATTTTTTTTTTGTTTTTTTTAGTCATTATTCAATCACTTGAGACAAAAAAATAAAAATATTCAATGGGCTCAACATGCCTCTCAGCAATTTCCTTGGGATGTCTACTTTCCAAAATGGGGTCATTTGGGGGGGTTTTGTACTGCCCTGCCATTTTAGCACCTCAAGAAATGAGATAGGCAGTCATAAATTAAAAGCTGTGTAAATTCCAGAAAATGTACCCTAGTTTGTAGACGCTATAACTTTTGCGCAAACCAATAAATATACGCTTATTGACATTTTTTTTACTAAAGACGTGGCTGAATACATTTTGGCCTAAATGTATGACTAAAATTGAGTTTATTCAATTTTTCTTATAACAAAAAGTAGAAAATATCATTTTTTTCAAAATTTTCAGTCTTTTTCCGTTTATATCGCAAAAAATAAAAATCGCAGAGGCAATCAAATACCATTAGAAGAAAGCTCTATTTGTGGGAAGAAAAGGACACAAATTTTGTTTCGATACAACATTGCATGTCCGCACAATTTACAGTTAAAGCAGCGCAGTGCCAAATTCTGAAAACAGCTCTGGTCCTTTAGCTACAAAATGGTTCGGGGCTTAAGTGGTTAATGGAAGCATAAAACAAACATAAAGCAGGTATCATCCCATTTTTGGTGCTATAATGGAAATGCTAAGTGCATCCTAAGTGCATACGATTACTTTATTAGCCAAAAAACTTTCTAGTTTCACACTGGTATTCCTGTTGACTTTGCCTGGTCTAGGCAAAGTAGCAGTTTTGTTTTGATAGCCGACTTCTCAGTGAGGTCTATCTTTCCCCTCTGCCCAGCCTGATCCAGTACTCGAGCTCCTGAAAATGTAAGTTATGACTTTCTCAAAGTTCTCAAAAACAAAACTTCTCAAAACATACAGTACTTTAACACCCCACTGACAAACACAGGTGACATTACTTTCAAACAAAACGGGTGTAAATAGTCCAAAAAGGATGATTAATTGCAACCTGTAAAAATTAATTGAAATAGCTGAAATACATTTGCCCATTATGATGCCATAATAAAAATACATTTCTAGTAATATATCTGATCTCTCCTGGCAGAGAATACTCTCCTACACCGCCAAAGTCTCCCGATGTACGAATCACTGGGAGTCTTACTTAAAAATCCTCCACCTCCTGGTATGCAACACCTTTGAAAATCTCCAAAATTTACCCCAACTATTCACTACACTGTTGGCACCAATGTGGAGAACAAGGCTCATTACTACATATCACGTGGGCCTGTAAATCCCTCACATTCTTTTGGAATGACATTTTCAAGCTGTTAGCAGGGGTGACAGGGAAAATAACTAACCCAAACCCTAATCTGGCCTTACTCCACATAGGCATAGATGCACTCCCCCTATTATTATCCACATACTCCATGCAGCAAAATTAGTCATTACTAGACTATGGAAATCATTCAAAGTACCCACAATAGCAAGAGGCGCTTACTTAAGACTAAAACGACTATGTGAAATGAAAGCATCCATCATAAGTGAAACATAATGATTGGTATAATAACTAAAATAAATCAACCAAATAATAATATCTTCAAAGCAGGTACACATGTGAATAAACCAAACATAAAAAGTGCAGCAATCCAGTGCAAAATTAAAAGTGAAAAATCTGAGGGCAAGGTGAATATTAATCAATATTCAACCAATAAAATGTCCGTATAAACAAAGTGAGCAATGATCAATCAATAGAAAACAATAAAAAATCATAGAAAAAAAAATAAAAAGATAAAAATAAAAATATATATTATATAAAAATATATACAATGTATATAAAAAATTAAAATATAATATGTAGTGGTCCTTCCCCAGCTTCTTCCCTCTCTTCACGGCTAGTCCTACTTGTCTAGGGGTATATGGGAGAAGGGGGAAAGATGCACACCACCAGCTCGGCTCTCTGATGTAGGATGCAGAGATATGAGCTAACCGTTTACCATCGGGTCGGCGCTTTAGGCCGGAACCTCAGCTTCTCCTATGGAGGATGATTGTCACTGTCACTGACAGGGACACTTAGCTTCCAGTAACACGAGTTCCACACCAAGAAAAGTCCAACACTGTTTTATTGACTTGAACCGGTTGACTTTTAAAAGAACAGACAAGGTGTAGGGAAGAGTGGGTCCAGGCACAACTAATGAATAAAGTTTCTCCTGTTCCGTTTAGTGCAAACAGGCTTGGCGCACAGTCGCTGCCACTGACCGTGAGTTTGGTCACTGCCACTGACCTGGGTGAACGTTGAGGCCCCTGCCACAGACCTTGGATGAGGTCTGCCACTGACCTGAGAAAGATGGGTCCCTGCCACAGACCATGAGAACATGAAGTACCTCCTTTAGAACAAACGACCCCTGTCAGAGGAAGACATCCATCCGGACGGTCACCAGAGGCCTCCACCGGCACCAGCAAATGCTGTGCTGGCTCTACGGGGAGGTCACGTCTCCGGTCCCTTATGCCCAGGATTCAGACACCCAATACCGGGGGCACCTTAGGAATGCTTCGCCCTCGCGGGACCCAGTCGAAGATACTGGGCCCCAGGCCTCCTGATGTAGTACCTCACCCCAGGCTGAAGGTGCCCGGGATGGAACTTGACTCCACGCGCCCAGGCCAAGGGCGCCTGGGCACAGACGAACCGCAGCAGCCCCCAGGCTGAAGGTGCCTGGGGAATGGACCTTGTGCGCAAGATGTCCGCCCCTTTTACATCCTCTCCCAGCAGGCACTGCGGGTTCCTTGCCCCGCCGCACTACTGCCGCAAGAGGACAAAAAGGGCACGGCTCTAGAATGGTAGTTCAACCCTGGTCCCAGGTGACAGCGCCACCCAGGGACCGCAGGGAACATGACACCATTCATACCTCCCACACTCCAAAATGTCCATAAATCCCTAAAATCAATGTATTTGGGCCATGTACTGGCCAGATACACCCCACTAAATTTAACACCCGCTACACTCTCCCCCAGCAATTTGACACTGGTCCCCAGTGTCTGGATCAAGTCATGCCCCAAAGGGAGCCAACATAACCTCCATCCAGAGACTGTTTCAAAAATTTGAAAAAAATGAAATTTGAAAACTGGTAGTTGTGCCTGAACCTGACATGAAAGGGAAAGAAAGGGAAACAACACATAACAGTTTACACATCACAATGACACCATTACCACCTTCTCCCCTCCCTCATTACTAACTAAGACCCGCCCCATTCTCAGCGGTCTTGACCAATGTTCTCCTGCAGAGGGGATAAAAGAAAGTTAAACACAAAAGTTCCTGACACATATGTATGTGTTGGAACGAAAAAAATCTCTCCAAAGAGAAATCCTTTTCTTCCATGAAGTGTGTGTGCGGTGCATTGTGAATAACGTTGTGCAACACTGCCACCTGGTGACAGTGCCACGGTAAAGACACTTGTTGAATCCTGGTGATTTTTTTTTTCTCTGTGCTTTGGCCCTGACTACCCCAAAGTCCATGATTTTCTTTGCGGGAGGGAAGAAAAAGAGAAAACAACAGCAACAGTTCTCCATTCCTCCAAAGAGCACAACACCCATAAAACTCGGGTACAGTTCCTAGGTATCCCGGGAAAACAAACCCCGGAAAGTTCAGCAAACCTGCAGAGCACTAGGCAAGGAGTCTTTTCTCCTACAAGTAGAATCTGGGATGCGGCAGGACAAGGGGCTTGAAATGCTTATCCACAGTCTCTATGTAATATTCGACATCCTCTCCTTCTTTCCGTTGAATCAACACTTTGTCAGCATGGATATGCCGACCCAACATCCACTCTGCTTTACAGTCCTTGAACCTTTGAGATGCTTTAGGGGAACAAGTGAGGTACCTGCGTGCGTGTGGGACTTTGATGTGTGTCCACACGAAATCATTGCACCAACGATCTCTGCAAACTTCCACTTCATAAAGCAGCTCCTTAGATAAGTATGGGAACTCCCACCCATACTCGTTGGCGACTTTCTGGCAAAACAGACGTTGTAGCCTAGACAAGAGAGGCATGGTAGAGGGGTCTCCCTTGCCCGGCAGGATGATTGAATCCGGATGGCGAGGTGCCTTGACCACCTCCAAGTTAGGTGCCCGCAGCGACAGTCTCTTGTCCCCGGTGGTAGGTGCAGGAGGCACCGGGGACTGAAGAACAGGCAGGGGACAGGGTCCCTCCTCAGGCGCTGGTGCCTCCACCCGGGGTGTACTATCCCCTGTAGACATAGGTGGATCCCTGGCTTTACGGGATGAGGAGAGAGGCATCTTGTCCCAGCCCTTTGCAGCAAACATTTCGTCTATGACGACGTCTCCCACATCAGAGACCGAATCCAGGTCGGAGATGTCACACTCCTCCGCGGGCAGGTAGTTGGTAGTAGACACCGAATCACTCCCACCCACGGGCTCAAGGGGCCTTGAATCCCCGACACCTCTGTCCCAACACCAAGTCCCAGTCCCTGGCTTACCTCGGCCCAAGCTTGTGAAAGGATGTCCAGGACTCTTCCTACCGGATCCATCCGGGCTAGGCAAGCGCAGGGGTTGTCCTTCATCTCGGCTGCTGGAAGCTCTCACAAGACCGACCTTCCTTGTTGGCGCTGGGAGTAAGGAAACCGTGGTGACCGAAGCAGTATCTCTGGTTTTAGCATCCTCAATCCCTTTGTTCGCGACCTCTACGGAGGTCTCTACAGTGCGTGAAGGGATGGCTGTCCAAGCATTGATTTCTCCTTGTTGAGTGGCGGCGCCTGCTGTAGGGCTGAGGTGGAAGACTTGAGGTCTCTCTATGGATTGCTCCACCTCAAACGTGAACTCCCAGCAGGCCTCGCAGCGTCCGAAGGGCTTTAGCTGTACCACCAGTCTCGAACATCCGGGACAAATCATGCCCAGGGCCTCAACATCCTTGCAGGTGTACAAGGCGAATCGTCCTCGGGGCTTGAGCCGATTCCCCGTATCTGTAATTGGAGCAGCAGGTGAAGTCATCCTCGTAATATTTGAGACTGGAACCCACGAGGCATTGCTGAACATAGTGACTGATTGCTGCTCCATCGCGCACTGCATAACTGGCGCCAAAGTCCCCACGTGTACCTCTTCACATGGCCGGACTCCTCCCCTCTGGCACACCAGATTGCGGTCTTTCTCCATGTCACGCCCACGAACTGTGCAGGGAGGGTGTGCCTGCTAGCGCGGTGGCCAATACGGCCAACCCACTCGGAACTCTTCTGGGCAGCAAAGTTCAAACTCCGATAGCTTTGGCTCCATTGCATAAACACAAATCCCGGACCCAGAGCCCCCACGTGTAGCAGTCCTTCCCCAGCTTCTTTCCTCTCTTCACGGCTGGTTCTACTTGTCTAGGGGTATATGGGAGAAGGGGGAAAGATGCACACCACCAGCTCGGCTCTCTGATGTAGGATGCAGAGATATGAGCTAACCGTTTACCATCGGGTCTGCGCTTTAGGCCAGAACCTCAGCTTCTCCTATGGAGGATAATTGTCACTGTCACTGACAGGGACACTTAGCTTCCAGTAACACGAGTTCCACACCAAGAAAAGTCCAACACTGTTTTATTGACTTGAACCGGTTGACTTTTAAAAGAACAGACAAGGTGTAGGGAAGAGTAGGTCCAGGCACAACTAATAAATAACGTTTCTCCTGTTCCGTTTAGTGCAAACAGGCTTGGCGCGCAGTCGCTGCCATCGACCGTGAGTTTGGTCACTGCCACTGACCTGGGTGAACGTTGAGGCCCCTGCACAGACCTTGGATGAGGCCTGCCACTGACCTGAGAAAGATGTGTCCCTGCCACAGACCATGTGAACATGAAGTACCTCCTTTAGAACAAACGACCCCTGTCAGAGGAAGACATCCATCCGGACGGTCACCAGAGGCCTCCACCAGCACCAGCAAATGCTGCGCTGGCTCTACGGGGAGGTCACGTCTCCGGTTCCTTACGCCCAGGATTCAGGCACCCAATACCGGGGGCACCTTAGGAATGCTTCGCCCTCGCGGGACCCAGTCGAAGGTACTGGGCCCCAGGCCTCCTAATGTAGTACCTCACCCCAGGCTGAAGGTGCCCGGGATTGAACTCGACTCCACGCGCCCAGGCCAAGGGCGCCTGGGCACAGACAAACCGCAGCAGCCCCCAGGCCGAAGGTGCCTGGGGAATGGACCTTGTGCGCAAGATGTCCGCCCCCTTTTACATCCTCTCCCAGCAGGCACAGCGGGTTCCCCGCCTCACCGCACTAATGCCGAAAGAGGACAAAAAGGGAACGGCTCTAGAATGGTAGTTCAACCCTGGTCCCAGGTGACAGCACCACCCAGGGACCGCAGGGAACATGACACCATTCATACCTCCCACACTCCAAAATGTCCATAAATCCCTAAAATCAATGTATCTGGGCCATCTACTGCCCAGATACACCCCACTAAATTTAACACCCGCAACAAATATAATGAAATAAAAATAAAAATGTAAATAAAAAATTGAAAATTAAAATAAAAAATATATAATGAAAAATTTTAAATAAAAATAAACTCAAATAAAATTTAAATAGAAATAAAAAAAATATATAAAAATAAAATGTAAAGATATAATTATAAAAATGCCAATAAATAAAGTGCAACACAACAATCTTAGTGCAAAAGCAAGTGCAAAATATGCAAGTCTTTGTGAAGCATGAATCCTTAGTTTGCAAAAAATGTGCAACAAAACAGTCTTTCTGTGAAATAATTCATGAAATAATCCAAAACTGCATGCATAAAGTGTGGATGCAAACTCCAGTTTCTTGGTGAAATATCATCAAATCCAAAGTGCATGTGCAAAAATCTGGTGCAGGTGCCCACGTTTCTCCCAGCCTCTCACCTTAGCTGGCTTAGAAACAAGCCTTTCTGATATATTTCAATGGCCAACAGGTCAAATGCTCAAACACGGTCTGGTTCCCCAAGTAATATGCTCAAAATAGATGAAGGAGAAAAGAGGGGCGCTCCATGGTGCACTAAGTTAGTGTAAAACTGTTTATTAAACAATAAGTAACACTTACAATACAGCAACAGATCATCAGCATTGTAAACAAAGCGACTTCCGGTCTCGGCCGCGACCGGCAGTGACGTCACCGCGGCTCCAAATCCCTGAAAGCCGTGGTGATGTCACTTCCAGTCGCAGCGCCCCTCACATCCTCTTATATTCAATACTGTTATGTGTGTGTGAACACTCATCAGGTGGCTGCTACTTATTTTAGTTTTAGTATACATCTTTCTCACCCCTTTTTGGTTTGTGCATTAGTTCCCCCATTTTTCATTACCCACAATAGCAAACAGTCGCATAACTCAATTATCAATGTGACATGGAAAGGAGATTTGCCTTAAATAACTTATTATACTCCAAATTTGTCCAAACATGGTCACTATGGACACACAATCCTAACAATAATGTAGAGTATTATGTTGATAATTTACTTCATATTGAAGTGAATATGTATACATACATGCTATATTTGACTGGTATGTTGATTTACTGAATACTCTGACCTATATTGCCCCCCCCCCCATCTCCTTTTCTCCCATACCCTCTCAACTTCTTAAACAACCCCTCCCTTGAGTTCTCGTTCTCATTGTCAACTGGCCATACGGCCATATGCTTTATGAAGTTTTTTTTCATTCCTGTTTGTCAAAGAGATGTTTACACAGATCTTCTTGTACCATTTCTAAGATGTGAACTCAAGTAATTACTATGTCTCATGTTTATGTTTAAACCTAATAAAAACGACTTGAACACAAAAATACATTTCTAAAATGTTGCTTTTGTTTTAGGATATATTTGACCGACTTGTTGTTGTGGATTCAGTTGCTAAAATTAACTCATTATTTAACTACGAGCAGTCCCACATTTTTGGATTGAGGTAAGAAGCAATTTCTTATCAGAGTATTTCATTTTTGTAACATGATAGAGGATGTAACAATGCTATTGTTTTAAATGTGTCCTTGAGCATAACATACCGTATATCAGATGAAAAATGAATTTTATCTTCACAAAGAATGTGATAGATTCCCTCTTTCATGTTAGAAGTGACTGGGACTCTACCTGTCTGCAGTGCTGCCCTTTCTTCCAGATTACATCACCAAAATGAAGATGGAGATTTCCAATAAATAAACAGTGATTTCAGCAAATGCAAGCTTTAAAGCGAAAATATTTGAAATATGGAAACAGCCATTGCTGACTTAGTTGTAAAGGTGCAAGTTCAATCTCGGCCCCTGACATCACCAAGGGCTGGCAAATGTGATTCAGTATATGTAATGCTACAGAACACTCAGAGACTGAAGGCATAATGCACTACAGGAGATAGTCAGAGTTTGGAGACATGTTTCTGGAGACAGAGACTGGGGACATGTGATAGCTTTCCTTACAGCCCCTTTTCTGATCTATCCCCACTCTCACCACTTGGTGCACTGAAGAGCTTTATGCAGACCCTGCGCTGTAGTTTGTGCACCAAATACCTAAGGATTCCCTGGCCTAGGAAAGGTATGCAGGAGCAGACTTGAAATTTGAATAGCACATTCATTTTTTATGTCATTGACTCACTAAATAGTGAGATCTGGATCAGCAATACAGACTAAGTTTCATCTTAAAAAAACAATTTGTCAAGAGCATTACATTTTGGCCCTCACAGGGTAACTGTAATGCCGCGTACACACGGCCATTTTTCTCGTCGAGAAAAACAAATTTTTTTCCTTTCGACAAGAAAAATGATCGTCTGTGGGCATTTTGCCATTTTTTTCGACGAGAAAAACGGCATTAAAAACGACGAGAAAAATTAGAACATGTTCTAATTTTTCTCGTCGTTTTTTTCGACATGTTTTCCGCGGCAGTTTTCCCATAGGGAAACACTGCCGCGGAGCCCACAGACGGTAGTTTTTCACGTTGTTTTTTCTCTTGTCGAGAAAAACAACTGTGTGTGGGGAACAAGCCGTTCCCTCGTTTTTAATGTCATTATTCACGGCGGTTTTTTAACCGCCGTGAATAATGATCGTGTGTACGCGGCATCAGACTTGAAATTGGCAGATGTTCTCATGTAATTTATAATAAACATTTTTATTATTAATGTTATTGTTATTATTGATAAGGTGCGACTGCTTTCCTGTTAGAAGCATCTGCAATATACGTGCAAATGGACATTGCATATGGATATACAGTACAGTTGTTAAACTGATTTCAGTGGACAGTGTAAGCTGTAATTTGACCAATTTCAGTTCATAGATCCGACAGTAGGTTAAATTTGTTTTGCTATTGTCTTTTAAAAAAAAAAATATATATATATATATATATATATATATTTGGAAGTTCTTACATAGTTAGTCAGGTTGAACACAGACAAGTCCATCCAATTGAACCACAAAAATAAATAATTATATAATATCATACAATCCCATATACACAATTCTATACCCACAGTTGATCCAGAGGAAGGCATAAAATCACAGCAAAGCATGATCCAATTTGCTACAGCACGGGAAAAAATTCCTTCCTGGTCCCCCAAGAGGCAATCAGATTTCCCCTGGATCGATTTTACCTATAAATGTCAGTACCCAATTATATTATGTACATGTAGGAAATAATCCAGGCCTTTTTTAAAGTAATCTACTGAGCTAGCCAGAACCACCTCTGGAGGGAGTCTATTCCACATTTTCACATCTCTAATGCCTTGTACACACGATCGGAATTTCCAATGGAAAAAGTCAGACAGAATTTTTTCTTCGGATATTCCGACGGTGTGTATGCCCCATCGGACTTTTTCCATCGGAAATTCCGAGGAATTCCATCGGAGTTTAGATAGAGAACATATTCTCTTTTACTCCGATAGAATTCCGATGTGATTTTGGCCGGTCAAAAGTCCGACTGTGTGTACGGGGCATTACTGTGAAGAAACCTTTCCGTATTTGGAGATTAAATCTGTTTTCCTCTAGGCATAAAGAGTGTCCCCTTGTCCTCTGTGTTGACCGTTAAGTAAATAACTCAACGCCAAGTTCACTATATGGACCCCTTATATATTTGTACATGGTGATCATATCCCCCCTTAATCGCCTTTTCTCAAGTGAGAAAAAATTCAGTTCCTCTAATATATCCTCATAGCTGAGTCCTCCATTCCTCTTATCAGTTTGGTTGCCCTTCTCTGCACTTCTCCAGTTCCCCGGTATCCTTCTTGAGAACTGGTGCCCAAGACTGAACTGCATATTCCAGATAAGGTCTTAATAATGATTTGTACAGGGGCAACATGATATCTCTCTCTCTGGAGTCCATACCTCTCTTAATACAAGAAAGGATTTTACTCGCTTTGGCAAACACAGCTTGGCATTGCATGTTATTATTGAGCTTCTGATCTACCAAAACCCCCAGATCCTTCTCCACTACGGATCCCCCCAGTTGTACCCCCCCTAGTATGTATGATGCATGCATATTCTTAGCCCCTAGTGCATAACTTTACATTCATCTACATTAAACCTCATCTGCCACATAGTTGCCCAATTAGACAGAGCATTGAGGTTGGCTTGTAAGTTGGAGACATCCTGTAAGACGTTATTCCACTGCATAGTTTGGTGTCATCTGCAAAGACTGAAATGGTACTTTTAATCCCAGACCCTACATCATTTATAAAGATATTAAAAAGTAATGCCGCGTACACACAATCAATTTTTTCGACGGTGAAAACACCGTCGAGAAAATCTACGTGAAAAACGAGGAACAGCTTGTTCCCCCCACACACGGCCGTTTTAAATGACATTTTTTTTTTGCTTGTGTGTGGGCTCCGCGGCAGTGTTTCCCTATGGGAAAACTGCCGCCGAAAAAAACGACGGGAATCACGACGAGAAAAATTAGAGCATGTTCTAATTTTTCTCGTCGTGATTAATGCCGTTTTTCCCGTCGAGAAAAACGACAAAAAGCCCACAGACGATCGTTTTTCTCGTCCAAAGGAAAAAATTTCATTTTTCTCGACGGGAAAAATGGTCGTATGTACACGGCATAAGGGTCCCAACACTAAACCTTGGGGTACACCACTGATAACCTTAGACCATTCAGAGTGTGAATCATTAACAACTACTCTCTGAATTCAGTCTTTTAGCCAGTTTTCTATCCAATTACAAACCAATCTTTCCAAGCCTGTAGACTTTACCATACACATTAGCCATGTGTGGGGAACTGTATCAAATGCTTTTGCAAAATCCAAGTATTAAGTATATTCCCATGGGCAATAAGTTTAAAAGGCTAAAACACCTACAGTATCTCTCAAAAGTGAGTACACCCCTCACATTTTTGTAAATATTTTACTATATCTTTTCATGTGACAACACTGAAGAAATGACACTTTGATACCATGTAAAGTAGTGAGTGTACAGCTTGGAAAACAGTGTAAATTTGCTGTCCCCTCAAAATTACTCAAAATGAGTACACCCCTAAGTGAAAATGTCCATATTGGGCCTAAAGTGTCAATATTTTTTGTGGCCACCATTATTTTCCAGCACTGTCTTAACCTTCTTGGGCATGGAGTTCACTATAGCTTCACAGGTTGCCACTGGAGTCCTCTTCCACTCCTCCATGTCGGCATCACGGAGCTGGTGGATGTTAGAGACCTTGCGCTCCTCCACCTTCTGTTTGAGGATGCCCCACAGATGCTCAATATGGTTTAAGTCTGGAGACATGCTTGGCCAGTCCATCACCTTTACCCTCAGCTTCTTTAGCTAGGCAGTGGTCGTCTGGGAGGTGTGTTTGGGGTCATTATGTTTGAATACTGCCCTGCGGCCCAGTCTCCATAGGGAGGGGATCATGCTCTGCTTCAGTATGTCACAGTACATGTTGGCATTCATGGTTCCCTCAATGAACCTGAGCTCCCCAGTGCCAGCAGCACTAATGCAGCCCCAGACCATGACACTCCCACCACCATGCTTGACTGTAGACAAGACACACTTGTATCTGTACCCCTCATCTGGTTGCCATCACACACACTTGACACCATCTGAACCAAATAAGTTTATCTTGATCTCATTAGACCACAGGACATGGTTCCAGTAATCTATGTGCTTAGTCTGCTTGTCTTCAGCAAACTGTTTGCGGACTTTCTTGTACATAAAGAAGAGGCTTCCTTCTGGGACGACAGCCATGCAGACCAATTTGATGAAGTGTGCAGCATATGGTCTGATCACTGACAGGCTGACCCCCCACCCCTTCAACTTCTGCAGCAATGCTGGCGGCACTCAAACGTCTATTTCCCAAAGACAATCTCTGGAAATGATGCTGAGCACCTGCACTCAACTTCTTTGGTCGACCATGGCGATGCCTGTTCTGAGTGAAACCTGTCCTGTTAAACTGCTGTATGGTCTTGGCCACCATGCTGCAGCTCAGTTTCAGGGTCTAGGCAATCTTCTTACAGCCTAGGCCATCTTTATGTAGAACAACAATTCTTTTTTTTAGATCCTCAGAGAGTTATTTGCCATGAAGTGCCATGTTGAACTTCCAGTGACCAGTATGAAAGAGTGAGAACGATAACACCAAATTTAACACACCTGCTCCTCATTCACACCTGAGAACTTGTAACACTATCGAGTCACATCACACCGGGGAGGGAAAATGGCTAATTGGGCCCAATTTGGACTTTTTCACTTAGGGTTGTACTCACTTTTGTTGCCAGCGGTTTAGACAATAATGGCTGTGTGTTGAGTAATTTTGAGGGGACAGCAAATTTACACTGTTATACAAGCTGTACACTCACTACTTTACATTGTAGCAAAGTGACATTTCTTTAGTGTTGTCACATGAAAAGATATACTAAAATATTTACAAAATTGTGAGGGGTGTACTCACTTTTGTGAGATACTGTATGTGGCTCATGGCCAAAGTAAAAAAAAAAAAAAGCTTTAAATAATAAGAAAATAACTTTTAAAAAGTATAAAAATGAAGGAACACAAAGAATATAACAGAATATGTGAAAAGGAAATCAAGGAGGCAAAAACTCAAAATGAACGACAGATTGCAAAAGATAGTAGGACAAACCCCAAAAAATTATTCAAATATATTAATAGTAAAAAGGTCATGTCTGAGCATGTAGGAACCTTAACAAAATAATCCTAGAGTGGGTGACTGGGGACAAAGAAAAGACAAATGTATTAAATACTTCAGCTCTGTGTATACAAAGGAGCATGGAAGCTCAATTTCATAATGGGGTGGTATTGGCACAGCCCCAAATGATCCACAATGGTTCAAAAGTGATATGGTCCAGAAATATTTAGACAGAATAAAGGTGGATAAAGCACCTGGACCAGATGGCATCCACCCACGGATCCTAAAATAATTGAGCTCTGTCATTTTAAAGCCATTGTATTTAATTTTTAGGGACTTAATAATGACTGGAATAGTACCACTGGATGGGCATAGGGCCAATATTTGGATTTTGCAAGTTCTGTGCATGCTGCCAACATAGTCATGCTGCTTTACAATGGTCTTCTCCTCTTTAACCTACATAAAGTAGGCAGCAACCCAGTGGTAATCATTAGGAAGCCAGGCAAGGTAAGCACAATTGTTAATCATTATACTACTGGCTGATGATCTTTTTTATATTTTGAAACATTTACTTTAACGGATATTTGTCACAAAAGCAACTATTGTTTTGTGACAAAGGAAGTTTAGCTGTGTGACAAGTCCTGTTCAAAAGAAAAAAAATAGCATCAGCAATAAAATGTACCCAACAGTGATCCAAACATTATAAAATTGTATAGCATGGAATTACTAAACAAGTATCAAATGCATAGTATGCAGTTCAGTTTAAGACATTGAATCTCTTGCTTTCATACACACTGGTGTATACACTATAAAATACTGTTATATTTGGAGAATGTTTATTTATTTGTTTTTTTTAGGCATAAATGATTACATTTGCATGCAGATATTTAAAAAAAAAAAAACAGCAATAAGATTAAATGAAACACAAGTCTGTATGGTATATTTATTGGGAAATATATTCTCTAATAATTAAATTACACTTATAGATTTAGAAATACGAAATATGAGCATCCCTTGTTGTAATTTTAATTCTGTATTTCATTATTAGTCATTACTGAAGAATTTGTGGAAAGTGTTTTTTTATGTTATGCACAGGATGCTTCATAAATATTCACAATTTGTAACTAATTGGCAATTGCATTTGGATAATAGAGCCACAAAGTTCAACTTAACCTGTCCGATAATGAATTTGAAACAACATAGAACAAGATGGTTTTGCAATGTCATCGACATTCTTCTATCCTAATTAATGAGATGTCACCCTGAAATTTAGAAAAACCTTTACATAATAAAGTGAAGGTAATAAAAATAAAAGTCACCGTAGAGTTTTGTGCGGTAAGTTAACCAACTTAGTTAACCAATTTATCAGTATTGAACATGAAAAAATGCTGTGCTCTATATAGCTATATATGTAAAAAAAATATATATCTTTTAGCATTTGAGCACATATTAACGTCATATTGTAGTATTTATTATATATATATATATATATATATATATATATATATATATATATACACACACAGTATGTCACAAAAGAGAGTACATTCCTCCCATTTTTGTAAATATTTTATTATATATTTTCATGTGACAACACTGAAGTAATGACACTTTGCTACAATGTAAAGTAGTGAGTGTACAGCTCGCATAACAGTGTAAATTTGCTGTCCCCTCAAAATAACTAAACACACAGTCTTTAATGTCTAAACCACTGGCAATAAAAGTGAGTACACCCCTAAGTGAAAATGTCCAAATTGGGCCCAATCAGCCATTTTCCCTCCCCAGTGTCACGTGACTCATTAGTTTTACAAGGTCTCATGTGTGAAGGGGAGCAGGTGTGTTAAATTTGGTAACAGAACACAAACACTCCTGCGCATAAATGGATCACCAAACAGTCAATCTTGCACGATGGTAGCACTGGCTTTGCAGCCCTTCATGGACAGGGATGTCCTAATAGCAAATAGAAGAAGAGAAACAAGGGGGCACCAGTTAAATTTGGTGTTATCACTCTCACTCTCTCATACTGGTCACTGGAAGTTCAACGTGGCACGCCATGGCAAAGAACTCTCTGAGGATCTGAAAAAAGAATTGTTGCATAAAGATGGCCTAGGCTATAAGAAGATTGCCAAGACCCTGAAACTGAGCTGCAGGAAGGGGGGCCAAGACAGAGGTTCCAGGGGTGGGGGGGTCAGCCTGTCAGTGCTCAGACCATACACCGCACACTGCATCAAATTGGTCCGCATGGCTGTCGTCCTAGAAGGAAGCCTCCTTTAAATATGATGCACAAGAAAGCCTGCAAACAGTTTGAAGACAAGCAGACTAAGGACATGGATAACTGGAACCATGTCCTGTGGTCTGATGAGACCAAGATAAACTTATTTGGTTCAGATGGTGTAGAGCGTGTGCGGAGTACAAAGATAAGTGTGTCTTGCCTACAGTCAAGCATGGTGGTGGGAGTGTCATGGTTTGGGACTGCATGAGTACTGTCGGCACTGGGGAGCTACAGTTCATTGAGGGAACCATGAATGTCAACATGTACTGTGACATACTGAAGCAGAGCCTGATCCACTCCCTTTGGAGACTGGGCTGCAGGGCAGTATTCCAACATGAAAACGACCCCAAACAAAGAATAAAGGTGATGGACTGGCCAAGCATATCTCCAGACCTAAACCCTATTGAGCATATGTGGGGCATCCTCAAACTGAAGGTCTCTAACATCCACCAGCTCCGTGATGTCATCATGGAGGAGTGGAAGAGGACTCCAGTGGCAACCTGTGAAGCTATGGTGAACTCCATGCCCAAGAGGGTTGAGGCAGTGCTGGAAAATAATGGTGGCCACACAAAATATTGACACTTTGGGCCCCATTTTGACATTTACAATTAAGGGTGTACTCACTTTTGTTGCCAGCGGTTTAGACATATTAATGGCTGTGTGTTGAGTTATTTTGAGAGGACAACAAATTTACACTGCTATACAAGCTGTACACTCACTTATTTTAGCAAAGTGTAATTTCTACAGTGTTGTCACATGAAAAAGTATAATAAACTATTTACACAAATGTGAGGGGTGTACTCACTTTTGTGAGATACTGTGTGTGTGCATATATATATATATATATATATTGTGACAGCAGGAAGGTAAAGTCACCTGGTTGCATCCAGGGGGGTAGATATATTTCTCCCAGATTCAGGCTTTATGCTGACTTATACAACTAGGGTGGAGAGTTGTATAAGCCCAGCTGAGGCTAGTAGGCTCATGGATGACTCATACCTCTAGGGAGAGGGCTGGGCGTCGTGCAGGCAGGGAGTTGATGAGACCAGCTGAAGCCTGTCAGTTCGTTTAAGGCCTCTATAAAAACTCCCAGATTCATTAGGTGTTAGCTCATGCCTGGACCCAGACCTGTGTGGACTGTCTAGGGAGAGTGAACCCCTGTGCGGTGAGGCAAAGCCTGTGTGGCTATTTGTTTGGACTTTTACTAAACCAGGGACTTAGGGACTAGGACAGCACCAGGCTGATCCCAGTTGTTAGTTTAGGAAACCTGCATGTTTAGTCAGAGGTCAAACTGACCAGGATTTATTTTGTTTATGTTTCTTTTTGGCTTTGCTGTGTTTTTGTCACTGTACATAGAGAAATAAACCGCACCTTTTGATTTTGAAAACCACAACCTCCGTCTGCTGGCCCTGTTTTTGTGTGGGGAGCCCAACCAGGGGGTCACACACACCCGCTACTGAGTTAACCCCCTCACAGTTGGTGGAGAACCAGTGGCAGTTTTTTTTAAGCCAGCATGGAGGAGATACTGAAACAGCTGGCTCTAGCAAATGCCAATCAACAGCAGACAAATGCAGGTTTGCAAAGGAGCCTTGCAGCCCAGCAGCAAGCTCATCAACAAGCCCAGCAGCAATCTGAGGCCCGCTTCATAGACCTGTTACAGAAGCAAGAGCAGAGACTACAACAAATGGAAGCAGTAATGCAGCAACGTCCGCAGACCAGTGAGGAAAGCCGTCCCACTAATACCGCGTCCTTTGGGGTGAGTCGTTTATTGACAAAAATGACTGGAGAGGATGATCCAGAGGTATTTTTGACCACATTTGAAAGGACTGCTGAAAGAGAAAAGTGGCCTGAGGAGCAGTGGGCTGGACTGGTGGCTCCTCTGTTAACTGGTGAATCGCAGAAGGCTTACTATGACCTAGAGCCTGACCAAGCAAAAGACTATGTGATGCTAAAAGCTGAAATATTGGCAAGGCTGGGTGTCACCCTGGCTGTCCGGGCTCAGCGTGTGCATAACTGGACTTTCCAGCTTGGAAAACCCCCCAGGTCTCAAATGTATGATCTCATTCACCTGAGCAGGAAGTGGCTACAGCCAGAGACTTTGTCCGCACCAGAGATTGTGGAACGTGTTGTAATGGATCGGTTTTTGAGAGCTCTTCCTACTGCCATCCAAAAGTGGGTAAGCCATGGAGACCCAGAGACGGCCGGTGGTCTTGTGGATCGTGTAGAGAAATACTTGGCTACAGAGAACCTGACGGCCTCTTCCAGAGACTCTCGGACTTTCCACCCTAAGACCAGACCATCCCCAGGGGCGGATAAGAGGATTCCAAGGGGTGAGGGTGGAGAGAGTGAGAGGGTAGGAGCTCTACCCAAAGTTTGGCGAGAACAGCCTGGGAAGTCAGGGGCTCAAGAGGCAGCCAAAAGGATTGTTTGCTACCGCTGCCGGCAAGCGGGACATATTGCAGCAAATTGCCCGGTTGTGGAGGAACCCATGCAATGTGACTTTCTGACGGACAGACGTCAGTCGCTGTGTGCGACAGTCGCATGCACTGCCATTCGGGGAACTGAGAAACATTTATGCAAAATGTGTATTAATGGTAGAAATGTTGTGGTATTACTGGATTCAGGTAGCCTTGTGACCCTGATAAAGGCTGAATTAGTTAAAACAGAGGTCTCTGGGAATAGCAAGGTAGCTGTTATTTGTGTGCATGGGGACACCCGAGAGTATCCAGTGACTACAGTGTGTTTCGAGACCCCCAAAGGTACCCTCTCTCATCCAGTGGGGTTAGTATCTCAATTACCGCATGATGCCATTGTGGGAAGAGATTTTCCGAAGTTCTGGGAACTGTGGGATGATCCTGAGCCCCCCACTGGTGCCCCTATGTACCAGGAATGTGATAGCCAGAACTCCTCTGAGAGTGGTGAGGACTCTCCAGAATTTCCCTTGTCAGTATTGGCAGGGGAGACTCAAGAAACTGGAGAGGAGCCCACCTCCTCAGACGAAAACCTACCGTCTGTGGAGTTTTCTGATCTGGAGGTTCACAGGGAAAATTTTGCCACAGAACAGTTAAAAGACCCCGCCCTAATAAAGGCACGGGAAAACGTAGTGGAAATAGATGGCGAGTTAGTGAACCCAGATAATACCTGCACTTACCCATACTTCAGCGTAGAGAAGGACCTACTGTATCGGGTGGCAAAAAGGGCAGAAGAAACCGTTGAGCAGCTTGTGGTGCCCAAACCTTACAGGAAGTTGGTGTTGGAGTTGGCCCATGGGCACATTCTTGGAGGTCATCTGGGGTACAGAGAAAACCCGAGAGAGGGTATTACAGAGATTCTATTGGCCTGGGGTGATGAAGGACATAGAAAATTATTGTTCCTCCTGCCCTGTGTGTCAGAGGTCGGCCCCGATGCCACATTTCCGTAGCCCGCTGGTCCCTCTACCCATCATTGAGGTCCCGTTTGAGAGAATCGCAATGGATTTGGTAGGTCCTATAATCAAGTCTGCTAGGGGGCACCAGTACATATTGGTTATAATGGACTATGCCACCCGTTATCCAGAAGCGATCCCTCTCAGAAATACCTCGGCCAAAACCATAGCCAAAGAGCTATCTCTTGTTTTTAGCCGGGTGGGTATTTGTAAAGAACTGCTTACGGACCAAGGTACGGGCCTTTCTGGGAATCGCGGGTTATTATCGGCGCTTCATTCCCCACTTTGCTTCTAAGGCTGTGCCCCTAACCAACCTGACGAAAGGGAAAGGGTCGGTCATGATTAAATGGACCCCCGAGGCTGAGGCAGCATTCCAATTCTTGAAACAAGCCTTATGTAGCCAGCCAGTGTTGTACTCACCCGACTTCTCTAAAGACTTTGTCGTACAAAGTGATGCGTCAGATGTGGGGTTAGGAGCAGTATTGTCCCAGGTCTGGAACGGGGAAGAGCACCCAGTCATTTACCTCAGCAGGAAGTTGAAGTCCCATGAGGTAAATTACGCCACGGTTGAAAAGGAGTGTTTAGCGGTGAAGTGGGCTCTAGATTCCCTTCGGTACTATCTGCTAGGTAGGCACTTTGACATGGTTACGGATCACGCTCCGTTAAAGTGGATGGCTCAAAACAAGGAGACAAATAGAAGAGTGAATAGGTGGTTCCTGGCCCTACAGGAATTCAACTTCACAGTAAAGCATCGCCCTGGCGTTCAAATGGGGAATGTGGATGCTTTGTCTCGAGTACATGAATGCCTGATTGCTGGTGTTCCAACCCCAAGGTTAAAACAAGAGGGGGGGGTATGTGACAGCAGGAAGGTAAAGTCACCTGGTTGCATCCAGGGGGGTAGATATATTTCTCCCAGATTCAGGCTTTATGCTGACTTATACAACTAGGGTGGAGAGTTGTATAAGCCCAGCTGAGGCTAGTAGGCTCATGGATGACTCATACCTCTAGGGAGAGGGCTGGGCGTCGTGCAGGCAGGGAGTTGATGAGACCAGCTGAAGCCTGTCAGTTCGTTTAAGGCCTCTATAAAAACTCCCAGATTCATTAGGTGTTAGCTCATGCCTGGACCCAGACCTGTGTGGACTGTCTAGGGAGAGTGAACCCCTGTGCGGTGAGGCAAAGCCTGTGTGGCTATTTGTTTGGACTTTTACTAAACCAGGGACTTAGGGACTAGGACAGCACCAGGCTGATCCCAGTTGTTAGTTTAGGAAACCTGCATGTTTAGTCAGAGGTCAAACTGACCAGGATTTATTTTGTTTATGTTTCTTTTTGGCTTTGCTGTGTTTTTGTCACTGTACATAGAGAAATAAACCACACCTTTTGATTTTGAAAACCACAACCTCCGTCTGCTGGCCCTGTTTTTGTGTGGGGAGCCCAACCAGGGGGTCACACACACCCGCTACTGAGTTAACCCCCTCACAATATATATATATATATATATATATATATATATACACATACATATACACATACATATATACATATACACACTCATTGGCTACTTTATTAGATATACCTGTTCAATTGCTTGAAAAAGAGAAAATATCCAGTGAGCGGCAGTTGTAAGGAAGAAAAGGCCTTGTTGATGTCAGAGGAGAATGGACAGAATGGTTCAAGATGATAGACAGACAACAATAACTCAAATACCACTTGTTACAGCCAAGGTATGCAGAATACCATCTCGGAAACACAGAATATATTGAACCTTGAATTAGATGGGCTATGGCGGCAGAGACCACATCGGGTGCCTCTCCTGTCAGCTAAAAACAGGACACTGAGGTTATAATTCGCACAGGCTCACCAAAATTGGACAATAGAAGATTGGAAAAAAGTTGACTGGTCTGATGAGTCTCAATTTCAGCTGCAACATTCAGATAGTTGTCAACGACTTACTGGTCAGAATTTGGCATAAACATGAAAACATGCATCCATCCTGCCTTGTATCAACAGTTCAGGCTGGTGGTGGTGGTGGTGTAATTGTGTGGGGTATATTTTCTTAGCACACTTTGGGCCCTTTAGTACCAATTGAGCATCATTTAAATGCCACGGCCTACCTGAGTATTTTTGCTCACCATGTCCATCCCTTTATGACTACAGTGTACCCATATTCTGATGGCTACTTCCAGCAGGATAATGCACCATATCACAAAGCTTAAATGATCTCAAACTGGTTTCTTGAACATGAACATGAGTTCACTGTACTCCAATGGCCTTCACAGTCACCAGATCTCATTCCAATAGAGCACCTTTGGAATGTGGTGGAACGGGAGATTTGCATTGTAGATGTGCAGCCAACAAATCTCCAGCAACTGCGTGATGCTATCATGTCAATATGAACCAAAACCTCTGAGGAATGTTTCCAACACCTTGTTGAACTTATGCCACAAAAATTAAGGCAGTTCTGAAGGCAAAAGGAGGTCCAACCTGGTACTAGCAAGGTGTACCTAATAAAGTGGCCAGTGAGTGTATATCCACAAGATGTTGAAGGGTCCACAAGATTTTATTTATTACAGTGGTTGTAAAGGTTAATTTTTAAAATTAAAATAATAAAAGATGTTATCCCAAAAAGTAGAAAGAAAAAGTCAGTGCTAGAAAAAAGCAACATAATGGCAGCTGGCAAAAAAGGTCAAGATATAAACCTCCAATCAAATCTATACATAAAATACTGCGCCCAAATGTGTATGACACAAAACTAACCTCCCTCTTCGTAAAAGCATATATCAATAAATTAACCAGTTACCAACTGCGCTATAGCTGAACGACAGCTACAGCACAGCTCGATAACTCTGGGAGGGCATACTATGACGTCCTCCCAGAATCGCCCTCCTGTGCGCCCCCTGGGGCGTACAACCTGGCAATATCCTTGACCGACGGGTCCGGAGGACCCGGCACATCACGGATCACTCCGTCAAATGGCGGAGTGATCACTTGTAAACAAGCCGGCGGATGTAAACAAGCCGGGGGATGCTCTCCCCTCTCTGTACCAAGAGGGTATGACATTTTATATATAAATAAAGATGCACTACTTACCTGAACCTCCTCTCCCAGGGTCCCCCCGCTGGTGCTTTCTGCTCCTCTGCCATTCCATGTGCTCCCATATCAGGTGGCTTGCTATGGGGGCACTTGTGCAAGCTCAATCCTGAGCTGGTCTGTGTGTCCCTATATACACATACAGTGTAGCTGGGCCATGCTCCCCACTCCCTTTTCACAGGATTTGGTTGATAGCAGCAGGTCTTCAGTGAGAAAAGAGAGGGAGACCATTGTGCACATCGCTGGATTAAGATACTGTAGAATGAGAGCAGAAGATCCCAGGAGCCGCACATCACAACAAGACCTGCTGTGTGTAGACAAGTGGACCCCTGCCAGGCCACGCCCCCCAAAGTGTTTCAATTCGCCCACTGGAGCTTACTCATGGGGAAGCTCCAGTGGGCAGAGTGAAACACATTGGGGTGTGACCTGGTGGAGATCTAGGCTGAGACTTCCACTTGTCTACACACAGCAGGTCTTGTTTTGATGTGTGGCTCCCAGGATCTTCTGTTCTCATCTGTCATTGTCAGGAGCGTGGGTGGGCTCCTTCCCAGCCAGCACTCACAGCAGCAGGTACAGGACTGTATTTACTAGCATCCTAAGCGGCTCACATACATACCATGGATTCACACTGGATCAAGATAGAACTCAGATACGTATCTAGGCAGTCTGTGTAGGCTTGGCTGATGCTTTTCAAGGGAGGATGCTCTTCTTCAGAGCCAAAAACATGAATGAACCACCACAAGTTTAAATAAATACTGTATATCTATCCAATCTGTTCCACCCTCAACAGTCTGGCCCGCCCCCCAAGAAACATAAGATAAGAGGTTTGTGTTGCTGGGGTGGGATTTGTTCACTGGTAGTCAGCAGCATTCACAAAAATGAGTGACACAGGACATACAGCACAAGGCACCACCCCTATGTATGCAGAACAATTGTATACATACACATATAAAGTCAAAAACAATTGAAGAAAACTAAAAAATTCCATAAAAGGATAAATTGGATGTACACTGTTAAATATTGACAAAAACAGCAGCCATGATGGCTAGGGTTATACGAAACTCAGACTTCAAGACCGTGAATATGGATATGTATATGAACAGAAATGTATATACAATTACTCCAACCTGTTTGTGGTGAGTGGGTATTGGGGGATCATAATTGGCTTCCTCTCAGTGTATACAGCTTGTGTTGTTGGATCCGTGTAGTGGGGCTCATAGCATTAGCACTTCGGACCGCATCTCGCTTGCCTGGAACGCACGTGCAGCATGTGCACCTGGACGTGCGGACGGATCTGCGTTCCACTGCCCTGCGCGTCACTTCCGGGTGTGCAGTGACGTAATTTCCGGTCTAACCGGAGGCCGCCCAGCCATAACAACCAATGGCGAGAGCGTCCCAGGAGAGCACCCAAGCCCGCCCCAGAGATGCACAGGAAAATTGCTGATGTAACTGGGGACCGAGGGACCCTGATGGAATGACATTAGAGAATGGGAAATGACTCCCTAAGGCTCCTTTCACACTGGGGCGGTGGGTGCGTCGGCGGTAAAGAGCCGCTATTTTTAGCTTTCAACCCCCGCTAGCGGCCGAAAAAGGGTTAAAACCACCTGCAAAGCGCCGCTGGAGTGGCGCTTTGCTGGCAGTATAGCCGCGGTGCCCATTCATTTCAATGGGCAGGAACGGTGGAGGAGCGGTATACACACCGCTCCTTCACCGCTCCGAGATGCTGCTAGCAGGACTTTTTTTAGCGTCCTGCCAGCGCACCGCTCCATGTGAAAGCCCTCAGGGCTTTCACATTGGAGAGACGAGAGTGGTTTTCAGGACGATTTGCAGGCGCTATTTTTAGCGCTGCAGCACCTGCAAAGCACTCCAGTGTGAAAGGGGTCTAAGTGTTTTGTAGCGCTGGAGTATAAGGAGACTCAGTGTGCCGCAATGTGTACTATTGACCTCAGTTAAAAAATGTATGTATGTATGTATGTATGTGTGTGTGTATATATGTATATATATATATATATATATATATATATATATATATATATATACATTGTGATCAAATAATACAATAAAATAAATGATCTAAAAATGGAAATACAAATAAAAATTTCATCATAGAAAGAACAAGATAAGACCAGAATATAATAAAATATAATGTAATGTCATGTACTATAGTGGTTTAAACCATTTAAAGGTGCACACAAGTCTATGGATTTAAAATAGTTTACACAGTGATTTAGAATTGTGCATCGCCGCCATTTAGAAATTCTTGAAAAAATAGGAATCTACAATGGGCCCCTACTATAAAAACATGTATTGTGTATGCAATTGGTCTGCATGTAAAAAAGGTGGTGCCTTGTGTTGTGTGTCCTGCGTCACTCACTTTTGTGAATACTGCTGACTACCAGTGAACACACACCCCTTATCTCTGTTTCTTGAGGGGCAGTGCAGACCGTTGAGGGTGGTACACTTTTGGTACACTTTTGGTGAGTCATTAGTTATTTTGGCTCTGAGGAAGAGGGTCCTCCCTCGAAACGTGTCAGCCAAGCCCAGCAGTCTTGGAGGCGATTAGTTCCACTTTTATTGATATGCGTGTATACATCATGCTTTTGTGAGTGTAATGTATGCTTTTCTTTTATTTGTACAGTGGTAATGCACTAGGTCGGTGCAGCCCTTCTCATGTTGTTGTTGCTTTTCAGTATGTTTGGATACCTGGCCCCGAGGGGGCAGCAAGACCTTAGGTTGTGATATAAAGGATCACACATATCACTCACCTTCTTGCATACCACTTGAGCGCAGGAGAATTACTGTTTTAAAGTATCTAGGGAGGCCTGGGTGAAGCTGGTCATGGGAGGATTTTTTTACCTTAAGAGGTTGTAAACCTCCATGGGGAAGTTGTACCTATAGGTAAGCCTAGAATAAGGCTTACCTATAAGTACTGTAAATATCTCCTAAACGTGTGCCTTTCAGGAGACATTTGCTGTTTTCTGCGCCGATGATGTCATCGGCACATGTGCTCTGAAGGAACGGCCGCCTGTGCCGGAGTGATGTCACGCAGCTCCGGCCACTCACAGAGCCTGCAGGGCTTCATTTGCTTCATTTGCAGGTAAGTGTTACATAATGTGCTAGTATGTGATGCATACTAGCACATTATGCCTTTACTTTGCAGGGAAGAAGAAAGGAAGAGAAACACACCAGGGTTTACTTCCACTTTATTGCAGAGAATGCATTAGGGTAAAGAAAACCTTTAACTTTTATAATCACTTTAATTTTGTTCTATCAGTATTGGCAGCTTGTCGAAGAATTAAAGATAAGCAGTCTCCAATGGGCACCTGTAATAATCTGAATCTCCACTCTTGACTTGTTATACATTGGGTCAAAAAAGTATTTAGTCAGCCACCAATTGTGCAAGTTCTCCCACTTAAAAAGATGAGAGAGGCCTGTAATTGTCATAATAGGTATACCTCAACTATGAGAGACAAAATGTGGAAACAAATCCAGACAATCACATTGTCTGATTTGGAAAGAATGTATTTGAAAATTATGGTGGAAAATAAGTATTTGGTCACCTACAAACAAGCAAGATTTCTGGCTCTCACATACCTGTATCTTCTTCTTTAAGAGGCTCCTATGTCCTCCACTCATTACCTGTATTAATGACACCTGTTTGAACTTGTTATCAGTATAAAAGACACCTGTCCACAACCTCAAACAGTCACACTCCAAACTCCGCTATGGTGAAGACCAAAGAACTGTCGAAGGACACCAGAAACAAAATTGTAGACCTGCACCAGGCTGGGAAGACTGAATCTGCAATAGGCAAGCAGCTTGGTGTGAAGAAATCAACTGTGAGAGCAATAATTAGAAAATGGAAGACATACAAGACCACTGATAATCTCCCTCGATCTGGGGCTCCACGCAAGGTCTCACCCCGTGGGGTCAAAATGATCACAAAAACGGTGAGCAAAAATCCCAGAACCACACGGGGGGGGGGGGGGACCTAGTGAATGACCTGCAGAGAGCTGGGACCAACGTAACAAAGGCTATCATCAGTAACACACTACGCCACCAGGGACTCAGATCCTGCAGTGCCAGACGTGTCCCCCTGCTTAAGCCAGTACATGTCCGGGCCCGTCTGAGGTTTGCTAGAGAGCATTTGGATGATCCAGAAGAGGATTGGGAGAATGTCATATGGTCAGATGAAACCAAAGTAGAACTGTTTGGTAGAAACACAACTCGTGGTGTTTGGAGGAGAGAGAATGCTGAGTTGCAATAACACGATACCTACTGTGAAGCATGGGGGTGGCAACATCATGCTTTGGGGCTGTTTCTCTGCAAAGGGAACAGGATGACTAATCCATGTACATGAAAGAATGAATAGAGCCATGTATCGTGAGATTTTGAGTGCAAACCTCCTCCCATCAGCAAGGGCATTGAAGATGAAACGTGGCTGGGTCTTTCAGCATGACAATGATCCCAAACACACTGCCCGGGCAATGAAGGAGTGGCTTCGTAAGAAGCATTTCAAGGTGGCTAGTGGCCTAGCCAGTCTCCAGATCTCAACCCCATAGAAAACCTTTGGAGAGAGTTGAAAGTCCGTGTTGCCCAGCGACAGCCCCAAAACATCACTGCTCTAGAGGAGATCTGCATGGAGGAATGGGCCAACATACCAGCAACAGTGTGTGACAACCTTGTGAAGACTTACAGA
The DNA here is from genome assembly GCA_029206835.1 of Rana muscosa. Classification (NCBI taxonomy): domain Eukaryota; kingdom Metazoa; phylum Chordata; class Amphibia; order Anura; family Ranidae; genus Rana; species Rana muscosa. The sequence goes on from CM055122.1 coordinate 476,010,940, forward strand.
ACACGTTTGACCTCTGTCATTGCCAACAAAGGATATATAACAAAGTATTGAGATGAACTTTTGATATTGACCAAATACTTATTTTCCACCATAATTTGCTAATTAATTCTTTCCAAATCAGACAATGTGATTGTCTGGATTTGTTTCCACATTTTGTCTCTCATAGTTGAGGTATACCTATGATGACAATTACAGGCCTCTCTTATCTCTTAAGTGGGAGAACTTGCACAATTGGTGGCTAAATAAATACTTTTGCCCCACTGTATTACTGCAGCCTTTTAGCCATGGCTTGTTTTTGTGTATCATTTACTTGATGAAGAACATTTGACCAGCAGGGAGAAATCAGCACTGTGTACACAGTCTGTGGAGATTCCTTTGTGGACAGCCAAATGAATGGGTGTTCAGCTAAGCAAACCTCCAGCTGCAGTGTGAAATGAAACATTTGGCAGCAATATTACTGCCAAAGACAAATGTGACAGCTTGCCGCTCCGGGCTCCTGATTGTTAAGGAGGTGACACCCTAAGTGTCCAGCTGTACTAAAGTCTTTTCAGAGCATTTGTCACATATAGAGCTGAATGTTAAGCCCTGTCACAAGCAAGGAAGGAAAGTGTTAATGCATTTGAAATAAATGAGCTTAGAGGAAAATATTTACAAACACTTGAAAACAGAATGTGGAGATTCAGGTATAAAAATGCACTTTATGGAAGCTATAAGGATAGGTGAGTAGAGAGTGATCCAATAAATAGATATGTCTAACAACAAGTTGGAATATGTGTGAGATTATTTGCTGTGGGGGCAAAGAGATATACTTTAACTCCCACATACCCCACATATATGTGTCACGGGGCAGCCAATGTCTCTGTGCTGAGAGTACGCTCACTGTGCACTCCCAGCACAGAGACCGAGCTGTCAAAGACAGACCTCAGTCTCCACTAACCATTAGTAGCCAGTGGGACCGAATCTTGATTATGTGACCATTGTGACAGCCAATCACAGTGGTCCCATGATCGCCGATCCTCCTATTCCCCCCAGGTTTTCAAGAAATGCAGGAGTAGATAGGAAGAGGTTAAGTACTGAATGATGGTCATTTTAAAAACAGTCCTTAATTTTTGTTCTTGATTATATATTAGGGCTTGTGTTGGTGTCATCGGTTTGGAATCAGTTTGAGACACTTATAAGATTTTTTTAGAAATCATTGACAGGTGCATTTAACCTTCTTCAAGCGAGTTCAAAATTCTCATAGACCTCATTCACACTGGCAGTGACATACCGTATTTTTTGCTCCATAAGACGTACCTGACCATAAGATGCACCTAAGTTTTAGAGGAGGAAAACAAGAAAAAAAAATATTCTGAACCAAATGTTGTACTACTGGTGGACACACATCAATAACAACCCCCCCCCCTTATCAAATCAGCTCAGCTACACTATACCTGGGTGGTGGTGGTGGACAAAGCAATACCACCCCCCCTATCAAATCAGCTCAGCTACACTATACCTGGGTGGTGGTGGACACAGCAACCTCCCCCTTCCCAGATCTGCTCAGGGTGGCAGGGCAAACACAAACACCTATTCAGCCTCTTCTCACACCAGCTCACGTGACTGGGCGGTGAATACCATGCCAGCCCACACCTCCCACCCCTTATCACCTGCTCCCCTCAGGCAGAGGAGGACACTGCCTTTGCAATCCACAACCCCCTCACCTGGCGGGCGGCTGACTGTCTCTCAGCCTCAGATACACCTGGGCGGCAGCAGCTAGGAAGGTCCGGAGGACTGGGGACACAGTTTTTCCGGTGGGAGAAGCAGGAAGTGACAGACTGGACCAGGCCACAGTGTCGGGGGGTGTTCAGGCTGAAAAAAAACAAAGGGAGCAGCCAGGGCTCTCGCCGCTCTCGGGATGGTGTCATATCTGGCGCGGGTGCCGCCCGACCTGAGTGTGGAGTGGAGCCCCATAGAGATGCCATTCCCCCCCCCCTTGGTATGCCCCCTTGGTATGCACCTCACATCCTGTCCTCCTCTCTCCTTCACAGAGAAGTGGAACGCCGGTATTCTGACACGGCGACGTGGGTGGGGGCGGGCTGGTCAGTATTCGCATAAGACGCAGGAACATCTCCCCCATTTTTTTTTGGGGGGGGGGGGGGGAGTACAGAGCGAAAAATATGGTATGTGCATTTTTATTAATTTCTAGGACATTTCTAAATGCATATAAGCACATCTAATGATTTTAAATGGTATCATTTGCATGCATTTGGATTACTTGCGTCTTGGAGAAAATAGCGTCCAGTGACATAGTATGTAAACTTCTAAATTCATGTAAACACATGTAAATGCATTTAAACACAGGTGAAAATGATCTGAGAAATATAATGTAGTCCTAGGCTTGTGTAGAAATGCAAAACCTGTCTTTCACAAATAAAAGTTATTGACACAGGCCATCAGTGTGTTAATAAAGCATTCCCACCTTTCAAGAATTCACTACTGTGGGATCTGTGTTCATAGGGGTTTCAATCCTATCCATATGGAAAATCAGTTGTCATAGTGAGGGTAGGTTTAATCCAGTTGCACCATTTTTCTAGAGCACAGACAATGGGATAGTAGAGAGCAGTTTGACAAAAGGCCAGCTTATGTAACGCTCATCCTCATTGAGTGCCTGAACGTAAGTGTAATTTTCCACTCTTGGCAGTTCCACCTGGAAGTTAACTCCCAATACACACATTAGAAAAAGTGCCAATTAACGTTATAGCTTGCATGGGTCTGGAAAGTTTTCATTTGGACTTGTTTTAACCTCATTAATTAAACACCAACATATAGTTAGAAAAACAAAACAAAAAAAAACACGGATAAACAAAAATGAACATACGGTATTATTAGAAGGAAATGTTTTCTAATGTTTGAACCAAGCTGCTATAAAAGCAGATGATGCGGGCCATTGTTAACTATTACTAGAAGAATCAGGAATAAAAGCATATGGGGTTGGAATGCATACTGCATGAAACATTTAATTTTGATTTAATTATGAGATTTTACATAAACAATCTAGAGGGAAAGGGTACCTTAAAATTACATTTGCATCTGGCTTTGACAGATGTGCCAAAGTAATTTTTTTTTACTGCTGCTTCTATGGGAAGCAAAGTGATTGCATGTATATGATGTACCTATTGCTAAAGGGCTGAGTTGTTTGTACAAGATATTAACATGGTAGCTAAGAAACACTGATCTACTTTATTTTGTTGCATTACATTCACAGGCTTTTTTTGAAGTAAGGGCTTAATTTCAGACATTAACATAGTACACGTTCTGCTGCAACGTATGTAGAAGTCCACCAAACTGGTGAGCCTCTTCAAAAACAAAAGTGATGATCCGAGATTTTGCACTCAGGCAAATTTCAATCATCTGCCTGAATAAAAATGTGGTGTTTTAGACATCCCGTGTGCAAGAGGCCTAAAGCACTGAATTTTTACTTAGTGAATGAAGTAAAGCTAAGTAAATCTTCTATGAATACCCAATCATAAAAAATATATATATATTTTTTTTCTTTTCTTACAGTGATAGGACAAAGCCAAGTGATCAGCCTATGCTCCACCCCACTGGTTTTTATATTTATAAACCTAAAGTATATTAACTCAAAGTTTTAAGGGATTTAACTGCTGTCTGGGGTTCCATTTGAGAATTTTTTCCTCGCTTTCTGTCCTGGTCACAATGGGTTCACCAGGCAGGAAATGAACAGAAATCTGCAAGATGGACACAAACGGCAAAATAAAGTTGACAAGGGTTCCAGTCTTCCTCTAATCTACGAAAAAGATGTTTTTATTTCTGCTGATTATCTTCACTTTCTACCTGTTAAAACCATTGTCACCAAGACAGGAAGTAACGAGAAATCTCTCTAATGGAGTCCCAGATAGCAGTAAGATACTCCACTTTCTCCAAAACTAAAAATTAAAGTGGAACTTTAGCCATAACAACTTGATAAAAAAAATTATGTTTTTTTTTTTATTTTTTTTATTTCAGGTATATATATAGCGCTGTCAATTTAAGCAGTGCTTTACATATACATTGTACATTCGCATCAGTCCCTACCCTCAAGGAGCTTACAATCTAAGGTCCCTAACTCACATTCATACATTTAGACATGAGCCAATTAACCTACCAGCATGTCTTTGGAGTGTGGGAGGAAACCTGCACAGGGAGAACATGCAAACTCCAGGCGAAAGTGCTAACCACTAAACCACTTTAGCAAGGAACATACATTTCACATTAATAATGATGCTACCAAGATCAGTGAGCGCTGTAAATTGCCTCCAGCATTGTTCTTGTTTCTTCTTGCTGAAAACTGCCATTTTGCTGAAACCCAGAGCCCCTGAGCAGCAGTACATGTTCAGGCTCTCAGCAGATTGGCCTCTACATTTTTGGCACAGTGCCAAGAAATGTAGAAATAAACTGAGCATGTGCTGAGCAGGGTGAGACTTTGTATTACTGGATTTTAACCACTTCTCTACTGTGCACGAAAACCCCCTTCCTGCCCAAGCCATTTTTCAGCTTTCAGTGCTGTCACACTTTGAATGACAATTGCGCGGTCGAGCGACGTGGCTCCCAAACGAAATTTGCGTCCTTTTTTTCCCACAAATAGAGCTTTCTTTTGGTGGTATTTGATCACCTCTGCGGTTTTTATTTTTTGTGCTATAAACAAAAGAAGAGCGTCCAGTTTGGGAAAAAAAACACTATTTTTTAATTTTTGCTATAATAAATACCCATTTTTTTTTTTTTTAATAAAATTTTCCTCAGTTTAGGCCGATACGTATTCTTCTACATATTTTTGGTAAAAAAAAAATCGCAATAAGCGCGTATTGATTGGTTTGCGCAAAAGTTATAGCGTGTACAAAATAGGGGATAGATTTATAGCATTTTAATTTTTTTATTTTTTTATTAGTAATGGCGGCGATCTGCGATTTTTTTATTGTGACTGCGATATTGCGGCGGACACTTTTGACACATTTTTGGGACCATTCACGTTTATACAGCGATCCCTGCTATAAAAATGCATTGATTACTGTATAAATGTGATTGGCAGGGAAGGGGTTAACCACTAGGGGGCGGGAAGGGGTTAAATATGTTCCCTCAATGTGTTCTTACTGTGGGGGGAGGGGACTGACTGGGGGAGGTGACCGATGGTTGTCCCTATGTACAAGGGACACACCATCGGTCCCCTCTCCCTCACAGGACGTGGATCTCTGTGTTTACACACAGAGATCCACTTTCCTGCTCGTTTCCCGGGCAATCGCGGGTTCCCGGCGGCAATCGCGGCCGCCGGGCACGAGCACCGGGGCCTTGTGAACGCGGCGGGCGCGCGCGCGCCGCTGGCGGCAAGCGCGCGCCTCCTAGCTCGTTTTAAAGGGAGGACGTCATATGACGTCCTCCCAGAACGAGAGTATCCTCCGCCCGCCGTCAATTGACAGTGGGCGGGGGACAAGTGGTTAAACAGTATTAGCATTTATTTTTAATGTTTTACTATGTGTTGATATACCTGCAAAAGGGTCAACCTGACGTGATCTAACAGGACTTAATTTTCTGACTAAAGTTCTGCTTTAAGTTTTGGCTAAACCTATACCAAAAAAAAAAAATACTTATGGAAAAAAATAAAACTTACCCTCAAACCATTTTATATACACATTAGTTGCCTTTTAATCTCTTTCATATCTATGCCTTTGCATTATTAAATGTTTAATGACAATTTAACCTATTTCCATAACATTTAGCAAAGAAACTAAAAACACACATTAGGAGAGCAAGGTGGACTATAAAAAGAAAAAGAGGTGGCGAATAACGTGGTTTTTGAAATCAGTAACTCCCAACTAGACTGCACTAGACCTATAAACTTCCATAGTAATTATCATATCTGATCATTGAGATTTTTTAATGATTAGTTGTCTGTAGAGGATGCAGTATACTTAAGAAAATGTATTTTATATTTTAATGATATAACAGATTTACTGCACTTTTATTGCACAATTGATGTTGAAAAAAAAATGTATGTCTGCTACAACTTTGTTGTATAACCTCAAGGCACAATCAGTCACATTTCCCCGTGTTAATTCAATAATGTAGTTTGTTGCACAGTAAAGAGAAAAACTGTTTTACAGAGTTGCTAGAAGGAGCTATTTATTCACATCTCTAAGGAAAAAAGGAAGACATTTTAATGACAAAAAAACATAATGATATCTGTTCTCTGTTTTCCACTCCTTACTGTATCTATAAATCTTTAATGCCATCATGTATGGATTTTTTTCCACATTGTTTATGTACTACTTAACAGTACAATATAAAGCATTTGCTATATTGGTAAATGTGTCTGTTGCAATTTTAAGGGCTTAACCGTTTCTGCTGTCGTACCTGTATACCCCAATGTTTACATGTCCACTATGGACCTGTTTATTCTTCAATAACTTTGTCATTATTGAAGATAACAAAGTAATACATTGTTTTTGAGAGGACAAACTAGGCGTTTTGTTGGCACTGTTGTCATGCAAAAATTATTTTACTTCCTATGTAATTCTTATAGACAAAAAGATGTAAAAAAATAAATTTACAACAAAGTAGATTTACTGTATATAATTATTATACATTTCATTCTATAATTCGTTCCATGTTAAATTATGTTTCTGCCACAAAACATGGCAAAGATATCTGCAAATGAAAAGAAAGGGCCCCCTTTTTTTTTTTTACCCAAATTTTGCGCCCCCCTGTCCATCGCTGCCTCCCCTATCCATGCGTCCGGCCCCATTGGGACACCGGTGCATGGTTTCCAATGCAGGGAGGCTCCAATAGACTTCAATATAGGATGGGCTCGGGTCGCAGAGAGTGCGCTCCGATCCCACCCAGGTGTTACAACAGCGAATGACTATTCGCCGTTGTAACACTGATCCTCCTCCCGGCGAATCAGGAAGTTTTGACACCAGTCACCCGATTGCCTGAAAGGACAAGCAGTCCTTTTGGACGACTAGGAGGAGGGGAGAAGCTGGAAGCCACCATGTAGGAGAGGACTCAGAGCCGAGCCGCTGCACCAAGCTGCCCGCCACCCGCCACAATGGGTTAAGTGATGGACCGACCAGCAAACAGGAGGGGAGGGGGTGGTTGACGCTTGGGGGATGGGTGGTTGTTTGCAGCCCCCACCCCAAAAAAAACACCAGCCGCCACTAACATAAACCAAAAACACTTTTTAATTCATGTTTAATGTTCAAGGCAAACTCACCCATCCATGCTTTATTTTGTTACAAAATCAATTTGAAAACAACTTCCAACAAATCTAGCCATGGCCATCTTGAGTTAGGGACTATAGTTCACATAGCATTTACTTCCTGTAATCCATTCTTTCTTACTGTAGCTCAAGCATGCAGGTAGAAGGTCATTCCTAGCTATTCTCCTCCAGATGAATAAAAAGATCCATTATAAGCAACACTGGAAAAAATAAATAACAAACAAAATAAATGAAAAGGAAACAAATAAATGGTATAAACAAAATAAAAACAATAGTGAAAGGAGAGGAAGGAGCTATTGGGGTGTTAAACCATCAGTGTTTTTAGCTTATCACACTAAGCACAGCACTTCCAGTTTACAACTTTCAATACTGTTCTCTCAGAGCTGTTTCCCTGAACTTCCACTTTCATAGAAAAAGAGATAATAGTGGACAGTGCAGGCTGGAGTCTGTCTGTAACCTTGGAGAAGGGAAGGATGGGGGATGAAGGAGGAGCAGGGGAGTTCTTTGCCATTCTAGGCTACAGGGCTGTGTGTTTGTTGATGCACACACTGTGGGAGGCCCAAATCGAATCTCTTTGTGCAAGAATGTCTCCATAGGATGCTGCAAGAGAAAGGAGACCTTGGACAGTGGTCATGGCACCAACTTAACCACATGCCGAATGCTCTATAGCCCATCGATGGCTACAGCATGGCCGGGCAGTTTTGGGAGGGAGTCATATGATGTCCTCCGGTGATCACGCCCTCGCTGCGGTGCACGGGCGGCGCACTCTGTGATCACTGTGTCCTCAGTACACAGCTGATCACAGATCAGGATAAAGAGCCAATCGGCGGCTCTTTACCACGTGATCAGCTGTGTCCAATCACAGCTGATCACGATGTAAACACAAGCCAGTTATCGACATTCCTTTCCTCACACTGACAGCGTGATGAAAGGAGAGGAGAACCAATAACCGACTTCTGCGAAAAGGGACATCTACACTGGGGCACTGTGTCCTGATTATCAGTGCAGTCCCCACCAGTGCAGCCAATCAGTGCCCACCAGTGTCGCCTATTAGTGTCACCACCAAAATAAAGCTCTATTTGTGTAAAAAAAAAAATATATATATATATTCATATGGGTACAGTGTAGTATGACTGCTCAATCGTGTAAATTGTGACACCGCTGAAAGCTGAAATTTTTAAATTGACAGGAAGGGGGTAAAAGTGCTCAGTAGTAGGGATGGGCCCGGTGCTCGATCGAGCACCGGGCGTTCGCTCGCTCGTCGAGCCCAGAACTATTTGGGCCGTTCGCATCACATTCGTGTGATGCGAGCGGCCCCGCAATGCATTGCGGCCGGCGCGGCCGGCGCAGTGCATTGCTGGCTGATGATTGGCCAAGCATGCACTGTGACCCCGCATGCTTAGCCAATCACAGCGCCCGAAACTCGGAGAGCAATAATTGGCTACAGGCAGGACGCCTGTAGCCAATTACAGCTCAGGGGCTTTAGTACATGCCCCACCATTTAAAAGGCCGCCACGCCATCGGCCCCGGTCACATGAGTTCCGGCTTTAGGAGAGATCAGTCTGCTGATTCTGTCTTTGCTTGATACTGAAAGATTTGCTCTTCTTTGCTAAACCATTGGCTATTTCTTTGCTAAACCATTGCTACCTAAGTCATTGATCGTTCATTGCTGCTGATTGCACAGTTAGCGTGTTATTAGCTGCTGCTGGGGATTAGTCTGGTGCGTGCTTACTGTTAGTACAGTATTGCAGTAGTACCAACCGCAGTGCTGTTAGCACAGCATTGCACCCCAACAGCACCCATAGGACTTCTAGTGTGTTAGTGGCAGCAAACAGAGCTCCTATATTTTCTTCTCAGCAGCACCCATAGGACTTCTAGTGTGTTAGTGGCAGCAAACAGAGCTCCTATATTTTCTTCTCAGCAGCACCCATAGGACTTCTAGTGTGTTAGTGGCATCACACAGAGCTCCTATATTTTCTTCTCAGCAGCACCCATAGGACTTCTAGTGTGTTAGTGGCAGCAAACAGAGCTCCTATATTTTCTTCTCAGCAGCACCCATAGGACTTCTAGTGTGTTAGTGGCAGCAAACAGAGCTCCTATATTTTCTTCTCAGCAGCACCCATAGGACTTCTAGTGTGTTAGTGGCATCACACAGAGCTCCTATATTTTCTTCTCAGCAGCACCCATAGGACTTCTAGTGTGTTAGTGGCAGCAAACAGAGCTCCTATATTTTCTTCTCAGCAGCACCCATAGGACTTCTAGTGTGTTAGTGGCATCACACAGAGCTCCTATATTTTCTTCTCAGCAGCACCCATAGGACTTCTAGTGTGTTAGTGGCAGCAAACAGAGCTCCTATATTTTCATCTCAGAAGCACCCATAGGACTTCTAGTGTGTTAGTGGCATCACACAGAGCTCCTATATTTTCATCTCAGAAGCACCCATAGGACTTCTAGTGTGTTAGTGGCAGCAAACAGAGCTCCTATATTTTCTTCTCAGCAGCACCCATAGGACTTCTAGTGTGTTAGTGGCATCACACAGAGTTCCTATATTTTCATCTCAGAAGCACCCATAGGACTTCTAGTGTGTTAGTGGCATCACACAGAGCTCCTATAATTTCATCTCAGAAGCACCCATAGGACTTCTAGTGTGTTAGTGGCAGCAAACAGAGCTCCTATATTTTCTTCTCAGCAGCACCCATAGGACTTCTAGTGTGTTAGTGGCAGCAAACAGAGCTCCTATATTTTCATCTCAGAAGCACCCATAGGACTTCTAGTGTGTTAGTGGCATCACACAGAGCTCCTATATTTTCATCTCAGAAGCACCCATAGGACTTCTAGTGTGTTAGTGGCATCACACAGAGTTCCTATATTTTCATCTCAGAAGCACCCATAGGACTTCTAGTGTGTTAGTGGCATCACACAGAGCTCCTATATTTTCATCTCAGAAGCACCCATAGGACTTCTAGTGTGTTAGTGGCAGCAAACAGAGCTCCTATATTTTCTTCTCAGCAGCACCCATAGGACTTCTAGTGTGTTAGTGGCATCACACAGAGTTCCTATATTTTCTTCTCAGCAGCACCCATAGGACTTCTAGTGTGTTAGTGGCATCACACAGAGCTCCTATATTTTCATCTCAGAAGCACCCATAGGACTTCTAGTGTGTTAGTGGCAGCAAACAGAGCTCCTATATTTTCTTCTCAGCAGCACCCATAGGACTTCTAGTGTGTTAGTGGCATCACACAGAGTTCCTATATTTTCATCTCAGAAGCACCCATAGGACTTCTAGTGTGTTAGTGGCATCACACAGAGCTCCTATATTTTCTTCTCAGCAGCACCCATAGGACTTCTAGTGTGTTAGTGGCATCACACAGAGCTCCTATATTTTCATCTCAGAAGCACCCATAGGACTTCTAGTGTGTTAGTGGCATCACACAGAGCTCCTATATTTTCTTCTCAGCAGCACCCATAGGACTTCTAGTGTGTTAGTGGCAGCAAACAGAGCTCCTATATTTTCTTCTCAGCAGCACCCATAGGACTTCTAGTGTGTTAGTGGCATCACACAGAGCTCCTATATTTTCATCTCAGAAGCACCCATAGGACTTCTAGTGTGTTAGTGGCATCACACAGAGCTCCTATATTTTCTTCTCAGCAGCACCCATAGGACTTCTAGTGTGTTAGTGGCAGCAAACAGAGCTCCTATATTTTCTTCTCAGCAGCACCCATAGGACTTCTAGTGTGTTAGTGGCATCACACAGAGCTCCTATATTTTCTTCTCAGCAGCACCCATAGGACTTCTAGTGTGTTAGTGGCAGCAAACAGAGCTCCTATATTTTCTTCTCAGCAGCACCCATAGGACTTCTAGTGTGTTAGTGGCATCACACAGAGCTCCTATATTTTCATCTCAGAAGCACCCATAGGACTTCTAGTGTGTTAGTGGCATCACACAGAGCTCCTATATTTTCTTCTCAGCAGCACCCATAGGACTTCTAGTGTGTTAGTGGCAGCAAACAGAGCTCCTATATTTTCTTCTCAGCAGCACCCATAGGACTTCTAATGTGTTAGTGGCATCACACAGAGTTCCTATATTTTCATCTCAGAAGCACCCATAGGACTTCTAGTGTGTTAGTGGCATCACACAGAGCTCCTATATTTTCTTCTCAGAAGCACCCATAGGACTTCTAGTGTGTTAGTGGCAGCAAACAGAGCTCCTATATTTTCTTCTTAGCAGCACCCATAGGACTTCTAGTGTGTTAGTGGCAGCAAACAGAGCTCCTATATTTTCTTCTCAGCAGCACCCATAGGACTTCTAATGTGTTAGTGGCATCACACAGAGTTCCTATATTTTCATCTCAGAAGCACCCATAGGACTTCTAGTGTGTTAGTGGCAGCAAACAGAGCTCCTATATTTTCTTCTCAGCAGCACCCATAGGACTTCTAGTGTGTTAGTGGCATCACACAGAGCTCCTATATTTTCATCTCAGAAGCACCCATAGGACTTCTAGTGTGTTAGTGGCATCACACAGAGCTCCTATATTTTCTTCTCAGCAGCACCCATAGGACTTCTAGTGTGTTAGTGGCAGCAAACAGAGCTCCTATATTTTCTTCTCAGCAGCACCCATAGGACTTCTAGTGTGTTAGTGGCATCACACAGAGCTCCTATATTTTCTTCTCAGCAGCACCCATAGGACTTCTAGTGTGTTAGTGGCAGCAAACAGAGCTCCTATATTTTCTTCTCAGCAGCACCCATAGGACTTCTAGTGTGTTAGTGGCATCACACAGAGCTCCTATATTTTCTTCTCAGCAGCACCCATAGGACTTCTAGTGTGTTAGTGGCATCACACAGAGCTCCTATATTTTCTTCTCAGCAGCACCCATAGGACTTCTAGTGTGTTAGTGGCATCACACAGAGCTCCTATATTTTCATCTCAGAAGCACCAATAGGACTTCTAGTGTGTTAGTGGCAGCAAACAGAGCTCCTATATTTTCTTGTCAGCAGCACACATAGTACCTATAGTGTGTTAGTGTCAGCACCCATAGGACCTACAGTGTGTTGTGAGCACACATAGGAGTTCTATTTTTTATACTATATACACTACCGACTACAATGGCTGGAAGACCGCCAAGGAGAGGCAGAGCGTGCCGAGGCAAGAACACAGGGCAGGCAGGCTCTGTTTCTAGAGACAACAGTGCTGGCCGTGGACGTGGTCGTGCATCGTCATCAGCACGTGGCCATGGGACACGCTTGTCTTTGTTTTCGGCAGCTGGACATGTGGAGCCGCATCATGCCGAAGGCTTGGTAGAATGGATGACCAAGCCCTCCTCATCCTCCTCATCCTCTCTCACCCAGGCTCAGGGTACTGGCAGAGCAGCTGCCAACGCGTACTCAATGGCATCATCAGCCACCCCTTCCCTAGACCCACCATGTCCTCCTGAGGAGTCCCCCGAACTGTTTGAGCACAGTGTTGGGTACATGCTCCAGGAGGATGCCCAACGATTCGAAGGCTCGGATGATGATACCCAGCTTGAGGAAGTCAGTAGTGTGCGCGCAGAGAGAGGGGATGCTGAAGGACAGCAATCTGGCAGTAGTGTTCCACCAGCTGCAGCTTACTGCCAGGTTTGCTCTAGTGGTGAAGAGGGAGGGGATGATGAGGTCACTGACTCCACGTGGGTGCCTGAAGGGAGAGAGGAGGAGGAGGAGGAGGAGGATGCAGCGTCACATGTCCAACGAGGCAGGATGCCCCCTGGAGGCCAGCTAGAGGCCAGCACAGCAACTGTACCACACCGCAGAGCTCCGCCTGTGCAGGGCGCTGCCTCTGCACGTTATCACAAAAGTTCTTTGGTGTGGGCCTTTTTTGAGACGAGTGCATCAGATCGCACCACTGCTATTTGCAATATTTGTCTCAAGCGTATCTCGCGTGGCCAAAACATCAGCCGCTTGGGCACCACAAGCATGAGCAGACATATGTCGACCTGCCATGCAGCTCGTTGGCAAGCACACATAAAAGACCCACACCAAAGAACAAAGCAGACCTCTCCTTGCTCCTCATCAGCTGGGATCTCCATCCCCACTATATCTTCAGTCCTCTCTGAAAGCTGCTCTGAGAGGACTGAAGGTGTAGAATTAGGTGTGTCACAACCAAGTACTTGCAGTACACCGACGTCCGATTGTAGCAGGCAAATTTCCCTGCCCCAGCTGCTGGACCGTCGAAAGAAGTATACTCCCAGCCATCCACATGCCCAGAGGTTGAATGCTAGCTTGGCTAAATTGCTAGCACTTCAACTGCTGCCTTTTCAGTTGATAGACTCGGCCCCCTTCGTGAGTTTGTTCAATGTGCGGTTCCTCAGTGGCAGGTTCCCAAACGCCACTTTTTCTCACGGAAGGCGATTCCGTCTCTCTACTGGCATGTGGAAGGCAATGTCCATGCCTCGCTGGACAGGGCGGTCAGCGGTAAGGTGCATATTACCGCTGACTCATGGTCCAGCAGGCATGGACAGGGACGTTATCTTTCTTTCACGGCCCATTGGGTCACTCTATTGGCAGCTGGGAGGGATGCAGGACAAGGTGCAGTAGTGTTGGAGATTGTTCCGCCACCACGCCTCCAAAATGCTACTTCTGGTTGTGACACACCTCTCTCCTCCACCCCCTCCTCTTCTTCTTCCTCCATGTCCTCTTCGAGTGCTCTGTCCTCGGAACCAGCGGTGCTCCGTAGGCGTACAAGGGGCTACGCGAGTACGCAGGCAAAAAGATGCCATGCCGTGCTTGCGCTGGTGTGTTTGGGGGACAGGAGCCACACTGGGCCAGAGGTTCTGGCAGCTCTGCAGGGGCAGGCCGAGAGGTGGTTGACGCCACGCCAGCTTAAGCCAGGAATGGTCGTTTCTGATAATGGCACCAACCTCCTCTCCGCCCTGCGACAGGGGCAGCTCACCCATGTGCCCTGTATGGCTCACGTCCTCAACCTGGTGGTGCAGCGGTTCTTGGGCAGGTTCCCAGGCTTACAGGATGTCCTGAGGCAGGCCAGGAAAGTCTGTGTGCATTTCCGCCGATCTTATAATGCCAGTGCTCGGCTGACTGAGCTGCAAAAGGAGCTGAACCTGCCCAAGAACCGCCTAATATGTGACATGCCCACCAGGTGGAACTCAACGTTGGCCATGCTGCAGCGACTGCACACGCAGCAGAGGGCCATCAATGAGTACCTTTGCGACTACGGCACCAGGACAGGGTCAGGGGAGCTTGGCTTTTTTTCCCCACGCCAGTGGAGCATGATCAGGGATGCATGCACTGTCCTCTCACCATTTGAGGAGGCCACGAGGATGGTGAGCAGTGACAGTGCATGCATCAGTGACACTGTACCTCTTGTCCACCTGTTGGAGCATACGCTGCGTGGGATAATGGACAGGGCACTTGAGGCAGAACAGAGGCAGGAAGAGGAGGACTTCCTTGTCTCTCAAGGCCCCCTTTATCCAGACAATGTTCCTTCTGTCCCACCCATCACACAGGAAGAGGAGGAGGAGGAGGAGGAGGATTGTGTGAGCATGGAGGTGGAGCCTGGCACTCAGCATCAGCAGCAGCAGTCTTTTAGGGATGATGTACAGTCCCAACAAACCAGTGGACTTGTACGTGGCTGGGAGGAGGTGGCTGGCGATCATGTCATCCTCAGTGACCCAGAAGACTCCGGACCGAATGCCTCAGCTAACCTACGCTGCATGGCCTCCCTGATCCTGCAAAGCCTGCGGAAGGATCCTCGTGTTCTTCGGATCAAGGAGAGTGACCATTACTGGCTGGCCACTCTCCTTGATCCACGGTACAAGGGTAAGGTTGCGGACCTTATCTTGCCGTCGCAGAGGGAGCAGAGGATGAGACATCTCAGGGAGGCCTTGCAGAAAGGTCTGTGCAACGCGTTCCCAGAAACTGGGAGGTTACAAACTCCTGGTCCTGGACGACGAGTTGCTGAGGCTTCGGTCAGTAGCAGAAGGAGCGGTGGGGAAGGTGGACGTCTGACCGATGCGTTCAGACAATTTTTTAGTCCGCAGCCCCAAGGTATGATCGGTTCCAGCAACCATCGCCAGCGTCTGATATACATGGTGCAGGAATACCTAGGGGCAAGGTCAGACTTGGACACCTTTCCCACCGAAAATCCTCTGGCTTACTGGGTCCTGAGGATGGATCACTGGCCAGAGCTTGCACAGTATGCAATTGAGCTACTGGCCTGTCCTGCATCCAGCGTTCTTTCCGAACGCACATTCAGTGCTGCTGGAGGATTTGTCACCGATCATAGTGTGCGCCTGTCCACCGACTCGGTTGATCGACTGACCTTCATAAAAATGAATCAGTCTTGGATCACCACCAGCTACCAGACACCTGAAGCGGATATAACGGAATAATTTATAATGTCACATCCCTTCAAGACTGCCTATGCTGATGCTGAGTGACTGTCCTGTTATGTTCACTGTCTATCCTCTTCCTCCTCCTCAATGATCCATGCCACCACACCAGTGCCTAAGGCACAATTTTTCAGCCCCTGTATAACAGGGGCGTGTAATTACAATTTTTTAAAAAGATGCTTCGCAACAGGTGTGACTGCTGTGCTCAGAGTACAGTATCTGTGAGGGGTTGCAGTGTTGTGGCACCAGCACCAGTGCCTAAGGCACAATTTTTCAGCCCCTGTTGGGGCGTGTAATTACAATTTTTAGGCAATGCTTTGCAACAGGTCTCATTGCTGTGCTCAGAGTACAGTATCTGTGAGGGGTTGCAGTGTTGTGGCACCAGCACCAGTGCCTAAGGCACAATTTTTCAGCCCCTGTATAACAGGGGCGTGTAATTACAATTTTTTAAAAAGATGCTTCGCAACAGGTGTGACTGCTGTGCTCCAAGTACAGTATCTGTGAGGGGTTGCAGTGTTGTGGCGCCAGCACCAATGCCTAAGGCACAATTTTTCAGCCCCTGTTTAACAGGGGCGTGTAATTACAAATCTTGATCTAATAGTTCACAGCAGGGCCCATTCCTGCGCCCACCAAGAGTAACTATGAGGGCCTACAGTCTTGTGGCAACACCGTCCACCACCACCACCACCACCAAAGGCCCAATTTTTCTGCCCTGTTCAACAGGTGCATGCAATTACAAATCTTGATCTATTAACTCACAGCAGGGCCCATTC
Organism: Rana muscosa; assembly: GCA_029206835.1. Classification (NCBI taxonomy): domain Eukaryota; kingdom Metazoa; phylum Chordata; class Amphibia; order Anura; family Ranidae; genus Rana; species Rana muscosa. Next base: position 476,027,347 of record CM055122.1, read on the forward strand.
CTGTGCCCACCAGTCTTGTGGCTACACCAACATCTAATAGGGCAAATTTCTGCAGAGTATATACGGCAGGCCCCTACTTTCAAACATCCAACTTACAAACGACTCCTACTTGCAAACGGCAAGAGAAAACAGGAAGTGAGAGGAAATCTACCCCTAGGAAGGAAAATTCTATCCTGTTAGATTTAATTTGGGAAAAAGGTATCTCCTCTCTACTGATGCTTTATCGCCAATCCTTGTTTCAATTAAAACCCCACTTTTCCAAAAACATTTGTCATTGGGACGGAAAGTGAGGTGACATGTTCTGAACAGATGTGCAAAGACAGCAAATGTTACAGGGGTGATAACCCCTCCCTATGTTCTCCAAAAAGCTTAAAAATTGATTTTTTTGGGATGTAGCTACACTTCATAATGTACCTGTTCAGATTCTACTTAAGAACAAACCTACAGTCCATGTCTTGTTTGCACCACCTATATACTGCTGTTCAGAGTATATAGGGTTGTAGGTATAGGGTTTTATTTTGGGTGCGGGGTCCCCCTTAGTATCCATACAAGACCCAAAGGGGCTGGGGTGGGGGGGGGGGGGGGGTGATGGGGTAGCCATGCCATTTTTCTCAAGGATTTTCAGCCATATGGCGGCCAGGACAAGACATGACATTAAAGCCGCAAGTGGTTTTAAATGGCTTCTTTTTTTCCTTTACAAATGTCATTTTGTGCAAGGACAGTTCTAAACACGGGAAACACATGCCACTTCACAGGCATACTTTAGACACCCCCCAGGTACCATATTTAAAGGAAAATTTCACTTTTTTTTTTTTCACTTAATGCATCATTAAAATGACTGCTCCCGAAAAAACTTTAGTTTTTAAAATTTCTTTTTGCATTGATATATGTCCCCTGGGGCAGGACCCGGGTCCCCAAACCTGTTTTATGACATTAACATGCATATTGGCCGTTGTAATTAGCAATTTTGATTTCGAACGTTCGCGTCCATTATAACGAATAGGGTTTGAAAATTCGCGCGAACTTTCGGTCCGTTCGAAGGTTCTGGTGCGAACCGAACCCGGGGGTGTTCGGCTCATCCCTACTCAGTAGGCAAGTGATTAAACTGGAACACAGGCAAGTAATAAAAGCTAAAGAAGCTGCATACTCAGTAAGTGATTAAATCAGCTGCTTAAAGTGCGTAAACACGGATGGTTAAATATCAGTTTAAAGATGGGTTAGTAAGGAGCTAATAAGAATATATTTTATTTAAAAAAAAAGGGTTCCTTAACTGAAGTCTTATGCAGAGCAAATGTAACACCTTTGATCTACATATGAATAAAATAGCAACCACTGTGTTGGTGCCAAAACTATGCAGGCGAAAAATCACTCCACCACTGCTCAATGCACAAGAAACCCCTATCAATCTCTGGAAGAACTGTAGGGTTCCACAGAACCCTGGTTGGGGAAGGCTGCAGTACAAGATCGATCCCATTCAGTGCCAGACTGGAAGTAATGTGACATATAATGAATACCAGCTGACTTCTGATCACAAAACTATACTAAGCTCATTGAAGCTTTATTATTTAAATAGTTAGGTGAAGAACAAAATATGCTTTGTGTGAAATCAAGCTGTTTAACCACTTCAGGACCGGCCCATGTAGATTTACGTTGGCAGAATGGCACGGACAGGCATAATCACGTACCTGTACGTCCCCATTAAATGCCTGCCGTGTGTTCGCGCACACGCCGCCGGCGCGCTCGCGACCCTGCCGCCTTCCCCGTGAGTCGGACCGCGTGTCCCGCGGACTTGATGGCCGCGGGGATCCCCGCGATCGTCTCACGGAGGTATAGAGCGAGGAGATGCTTGTGTAAACAAGCATCTCCCCGCTCTGCCTAGTGACAATGAGATGGATCTCCGCTCTGTGTACCCCTTCACTGCCAGTGTCATTTTCACAGTAATCAGTGCATTTTTATAGCACTGATCGCTGTAAAAATGACAATGGTCCCAAAAATGTGCCAAAAGTGTCCGATGTGTCCGCCATAATGTCGCAGATACAATAAAAACCGCTGAACGCCGCCATTACTAGTAAAAAAATAATTATTAATAAAAATGCCATAAAACTATCCCCTATTTTGTAGATGCTATAACTTTTGTGCAAACCAATCAATAAACGCTTATTGCATTTTTTTTTTTACCAAAAATATGTAGAAGAATACATATTGGCCTAAACTGAGGAAAAAATAAATTTGTTTATATATTTTTTGGGGATATTTATTATAGCAAAAAGTAAAAAATATTGCATTTTTTTCAAAATTGTTGCTCTATTTTTGTTTATAGCGCAAAAAATAAAAAACACAGAGGTGATCAAATACCACCAAAAGAAAGCTCTATTTGTGGGAAAAAAAGGACGTCAATTTTGTTTGGGAGCCACGTCGCACGACCGCGCAATTGTCAGTTAAAGCGATGCAGTACCGAATCGCAAAAAGTGGCCTGGTCATTGACCAGCAAAATGGTCTCGGGCTGAAGTTGTTAAAATACCTTAAAATGGTGCTGCAATAAAGGGGTTGTAAAGGTTCGTGTCTTTTCACCTTAATGCATCCTGAGGGTTAATCATGCGCATTCTGTAAAAAAAGCAGTTTGATCCTGTCTTCTCTGATCCTCCCCTTCTTCCACTGTCCCCAATCCATCTCCTGATAGTACAGAGCACTCTGCACATGCTCAGTTTTTTTTTTTTCTAGAGGGCGCATGTAATCGGCACAGGGCCAATCAGCACTATCCGGACAGAGGGTCAGGGGTCATGCAGCCACAGAGCACATTAGCCTATGCCTCTGCAGGACAGTCCCATGTGATGGGGGGCAGCTTCACATGGACTCGTATAGAGGAATGTTATGATATGCTTTTATTTATGCTTTTATTTTTTATTTTTTATTTTTTTTGGGGAGTATGAAAACTATTTTTGTCTAATAATAAAGCCTTTGCTTGGGGATAATGTGCTAGGCCTATGCGCCTTCTGTTTTTTTATGTTCCAGTACTTTGGATTCCCCAGTTTGTGGAAGGCAGCAAGGTGTGCATTATCCACTTAGAATCGTCAGAATAGAAGTTCACAATTGTATCAAGGCCGAATGCACAACACAGGAGATTAAACTGTGTGTTGTTTTTGCCACATAGGACAATTAGAGGAGAATGACGACTCCTCCTACAAGCTTTAAGCTTGCAGAGACATAATGAAACATTACAAATAACAAATATTGTCTATGTTTCTTGTACACAAAATCCAATAGAATTTGTGTTGTTACTAAATAACAATTATTTATAAAAGTTTTAAATGTTTCAGCTGTTTTCATTATTAATTTTTTCGAAAACTGGACTGAATAAAATGGGGAGGCTGATCTTCTGCCATCTCCTTGGCATCGCATATGTCATGCAACTAGTCAGAATTCTTGATCTGTGTACCTGTTCTGAGTCACAAGCCTCGTACACGCGGCCGGTTTTCTCGGCAAGAAAACTGCTGGCAGAGCTTTTTGCAGAGAAAACCGGTCATGTGTATGTTTTCTCTGCCGGGAATCTCGACGAGAAAAATAGAGAACCTGCTCTCTATTTTCTCGTTGGGATTCTCATCGGCCTGTTTCCCGACGAGAAAACTGTGTGTGTGTGTGTATGCGGCTACAAGCTTACCTGTCCTCCGGTAAGCCCGCACATGCTCGATGAGACTTTGACGCATGCACCGTAGCTTACAAGGGTAGTGTAGGGTGAAGCAAGATGGTGGCGACGGCATCGAATGTGACGAGCGCATGCTCATCGTAGTCGATGACGTCACCGCGTTCTTGCCATTCAAAAGAACGGCGGTTCTTTTAAATGGCCATCTGTATGCGCGGCTTGGCAAGAAAAGCTTGCCAGGAATCTCGTCAGGAAAAACAATGTTTTTTTTCCTGATGGGATTCTCGGCCGTGTGTACAGGGCTACAGACTCAAAGTATTGGATCAAAATAACACCCAAGCAACCATCATTGTGGACAGGTCAGGTCACACTTTTTTCCTTTTAGCAACAATCATTTTCTAAAGGAGAGTTGAGCAAATAGATGTCAAGTTCTAAACCTATTTTTATTTAAACAGAACATTTGTTTCCATAAGTCTATATCAGATCTGACAAAGGGACAGTTGTTAAGGAAAGAGAGACAGAAGGGTTTGAGTTTTTTAAGTGACTATCCCTCGAACAAAGGAAGCCATGTTAATGGTGATTTTGTGACCGCAATTTCACATGTAGCGAAACTGGTTTTGGATTCAATTCCCAAAAGGTGCGGTAAGTGGTTTAGCTTTAAAGCGGTGGTCATTTCTACGAATAATAAAAAAAAAAGAATAATGAATGCATGTAAATAGATTTGTAGTTAATGGAGAACTGTCATGCAATGGAAGCTTGACCTTTAATTATACCTTTAATAACAATGGCTTTCATTTGCCTAAGCACCTTTAGAATTTCACTGTAGCACTAAAGATTTCCTTCCTATGCAATGGTTTATGTATGACTTGAAACCTCTTGGCTAGATATAATGTTCAAGGTCACTTATAAAGGGCTTCTGCTCGACATGTTCATAATTCTGCACAACCAATACAGTTGTTAGTGCACTCCAGTCTAAGATTAATGGCACTGAGTCAAGAGTCAGAACTGAAATATGGGCAATTTTGTTTCTGGATCATTTCCTCCATGACTGCTTGCTGTAATAAAACAACTGTCATAGTAATTTCGTGTTGTTTGAGTACGGAACGGTACTGCAGCATTATTTGGGAGTAAATCCAAAGCTTTTACATTATATTGCATGTAAACAGTCTATTGTTGCCTTAATATGTTTTTTTTTTGTTTGTTTTTTTCAGAACTATGGTGTGGTTAGTGTGAGCAAGTTACATACAATTTAATCTATATGATTTTTATAGTTTATAATCAAACTAAAGTGCACATTTTTTTGTTTAAATCATAGTCTTTTAGTGAAATTTTAAGCTAACAGCTTGAAATAGTTACTGTATATGGGAAGTGTTTACCTTCTAAAGATTTTTTTTATTCTGTTATGATTCACAAACCGCTGTTGCAGTTGACCCCATGTAGTGTCACCTCTCTTCCTGTAACCTGCTCATTAGACTGTAAATCAGCATTATTTCCTATGTCCATGGAGAAGAGACCCAGGAAGCTGTAAAAATACATCTAAACCAAGTCACAAAAATCTTAGCCAAACTTTTAATTTCAAAAGTTGTTTTCAATCTTTTTAAATATACAGCCTTCAATTAAAAAACATCTAGTATTCTTGCCATGAGGGACTTTGTTCAGACAGATAGGGTGACAACTGTCTCCCAGTTGTGCTCCTGTGTTGTCACCCTGTCACGTACATCCCTCGTAAAAAAAGTGACTTTACTTTAGTTTTAAAACATTTAAGTCAGAAGCTGCAATTACTGTATCTGCTGACTTTTAAGAAATAGATGCTTACCAGCGTTGGCTTCCTCAGAGCCGACTCTTACCAGACTTTGGCCTCCGACACCAGAATCCTGGATATGGGAGCTGGCTATGACTACCACAAGTCTCCCCACTGAGCAGACATACAGGCATGGCATTGGTGTGGGACTGGTCCCACAGCCTCCTGGGACTTGTCTCAGGAGGTTGCAGTTGGGGGGGGGGCATAATTTATACCTAGGCAAATATTACGGGAGTGGTTACCCGTCACAAACATGTACCGGCTGCCTGAAAAGAAAAAAAAAACATTTAGAGGAAGAGGATGAGCGAACTTCTAGTTTTAAGGGAAGAGCTGCTTTAGGATTACATTGTTCATCATTGGTCCATCATTAGAAAGCTGGTGCAGAGCAAATATGTGCATCTGATGCGAGTACATGTAGACAGGAAGTGATTAAAAGAGGCCGAAGGCACTGTGATGCAGCATAAGGATGAAAAAAAGATTAAAACTGTTTAAAAAAATTACTATTATTTTATACACAATATATCACAGTAAATATCATTCAATTAGGGTTGCTGTATTTGATGTAATCTATTGAAACAGAGAATGTGGATGATAATTGTTTTTAAAAATGTATATGTTAATGAAGTATTTTCTGTGTTTTTCAGATTGCTGAATGTGTTATGCTGTAATCTAGACACCTTATTACTTCTTGAGTCACAGTACAAAGTGTGTGAAATGCTTTTAAATGCCCAGAAAGAAAATATTCCAGATTCCTCACAAGCTTCAGGGTAAGTGGTACACTGATTTTTTTTTTTTGGCCCTAAAGCTATAGAGTATTTCTAAGTGTATGTAGCAAAAACAATTGAGTACTGTTGATAATACTTTTTTATTTGTGCTAACATCCCAGTTTTCAGGACAAGCTTTTGGTGTTTACCCCCTTGCTGAATTATTAAAGGGACAAAACATAATTATCTCCCAGAACAGTAATGGAGCTTGGATTGTTGTTCCAGAAAGGAGCTCCTATATTGCCCCCCTACCCCCCCCCCCCAGTACTCTACAAAGCCAAGAAACCCTTTCCACTTCCAAACCTTTTAAAAATGATAAGCCCAAGAAACGCCGTTGAGCGGCGGAAGGAGGAAGGGCATCCTCTCCTACCGCTTCTTAAAGCTAAACCTAGTGAAAGCTAATGAGCCGCTCGGTCCGCTTTAATGAGAAAGCTAGCCATTGGCTGAAGACAAAACCGTAGCGTATATATTCGTATTGCGGTCGGCAATTGGTTAATACATTAAAGCATATCTTTGCATTGTGGATAGAATAGGAAATAGTTATAACTTCTATCAGGTTTTTCTGTGCCCCGCTTGGGAATATTTACCCTTTTTATTTCTCCTAGTAACCGTTGTCACCAGGACTGAAAATTGAAAAATCTAAAATTGCGTACCTTCACTGGAAGTGGAATAGGGGGATATCTTTCAAATGGCACATATCTTTCAAATGGCACACTTGTTCCAATGACAACTACTTACAGTATTTTGGGAGATCTCCTCTTTTCTTGCTGGGGTTAAATTTCTAAAGGCAAATTGGTTGTTCACAATTTTTCCCAGAGCTTACTGAATGTGGCGAGGACTTACTGTGCAAACAATACCCAATCATGTGCAAGAAAAAAAAAGTATTTTTGTTTGAATATGATTGGATAATAGAAGTCACCAGAGTCTCACACCATTCACTAAGCTCTGGGAATATTTACAGGAAAAAAACATCAATAATTCCCTAGTCTATCAAAATTTAAAAAAGGTTTGGCTTAGAATACTTTAAAAATGTAGGTATTATTTTTCAAACCAACATCAATGTGACCCTAAATATGTTCGTTCAAATTAAAACAGAAAAAAAAAAAAAAATCATAATTTTACATTCAGTTTTAACAATCATCTTAAAATGTTTTAGTCACCCTTAATAGCTTTAAAGTGGAATTCCAGAAGCAATCTAATGCCTCGGTTCCACTGAGCGGAACGGTTCGGGTCGGTACAGTTTGGAACGGTTACAATGGTCCGGTCTATTCTGGTGAGTGTTTCCACTTCAAAACGGACTGCCAGGGGCCATACAGGGTTTAGAAAAAATTCCTAGCGTGACCACCAATCAGTGGAATGTATTGTAGCTCCTCCCTAACTGAACCATTCAATTTTCTATGGCCCCACATCTGAAGCAGGACCCAGAATGGTGCGGTATGGTTCGGTTGTATTGGCCGCTTTCATAATGGCAACACCCAAAATAGCGTACCGCACCGAACCATACCGAACCGATCCGCTCAGTGGAAACAAGGCATTATTAGGTGTAAACCTACCCCCCTTCTAGCCTCCATACTAACTACCTTTCTTTATCGTACATCACGGGGCACAGAGCGACATAGTAATTACTATGTGGATTATAGAGATTACCTTCAGGTGATGGACACTGGCACACCCAAGACAGGAAGTCCCCTCCCCTATATAACCCCTCCCATACAGGGAGTAGCTCAGTTTTTTGTCAGTGTCTAAGGTGTTGGTCACGGTTAAGCATGTATTCAAGTTAGCTCTGCATATGGTTCTTTTGGGCCTAAGGCAAGCTATTCCGGATCCGTCCAAAGTGCTTCAAAGCCAAAATGGACGGTACCCGGGCCTCGGTGAAGAAGAACGAGGTTTGGCCTGTAATGCCTCTCTTAGGAGGGCTGGACCCTGGGATCCAGTACTCTGGTCAGACCCAATACCAAGAGGTTTTTGGCAGGGTGCTATACAGGTCCAGGGGAGTGGTGTTCCTTTCAGTAGGACCCCGGTCTCTGAAGGTCAGTTGACATTGCCCGCCAAGAGGGGCGAAGTTTGGGCTTTCTGTTTCGAACGGGGTCCTGTGGCGGGGACAGGTAAGTGAAGGTCCCTGATGGACTTGGTTCAGCAGGGAGCCTTCAAACTAATGTGTTTTTGCCTGTAATTTACCTATGTGGTATTACTTCCCGCTGTATCCTGGTGCCTAAATTTTGTAACCTGAAATAAATTTTATATGGTTTCTAATATTGGACATTATGGTAGTACCCCTTTGGGCCTCTAGAGGGAGATACGTTTATGAGATGTCTATAAAGCTGGGCTATACTTTGTTACAAGTGTAATGCCTGGGCAGATAGAGGAGTTTCCTTTTCTAAAGTACAGCTCTAATAGGCCCATCTGATTAAATGTTTGCAATGTCATACCTGAGGTCGCATGATGCACGCTGCGGTCCCCCTGTGTAGCGCCGCTCAGCCTGAAGGGTTTGAAACAGTCCACAGCCTCCCTCCTCCTCCATCCCATTCCTCTCCATGAGGAATCGTGGCAGCGGCACCGGCGTGCCGGTGCGCGCGCGAAGGTCCCAAGATATGGGGAACGAGTCACGGAGGGGTGGGGCTTGGCGTAATGACGCTCCGTGTTTCATGGCGCACTTCTGAGCATTTGTGCGGGCGTCCTCTGCCTCAAAGAACAATCTCTGTGAGAAACACAGCTAAGAGGACGGACAAAGGAGCAAGGAAAATGGGTGACATTTAATATCAATACATTTGGCATACAACAGTCAGTGATACAGGCATCTCCAAGGCACATTCGTTTAGACACCTGACTAGCTTATATAGCAAGCTTGTACACTGGACTATAGCTAGTAGTGGGTGCATTTTGGCTGTGAGTACCTCGGCTTTGAGCTTAGGACTATGCCTGCCAAGGGCTCTGGGAATAAAAATCCCAAGAAGCAAAAGGGTTCACCATCGGGCTCTAAAGATTTAGGGCATGCTACCCGAGGGGAGCCATCAGGATTGTTAGGTGCTGCGGCTGGCCTCAGCTCACCTGCTCCTGTGTATGTGACAGTAGAGGCTTTTACCTCAGCTCTGGGAGGATTAGAGCAGAGATTGGCAGCATTAATCACTTCCTCCCTGCCGGGAAAGAAGTGCGCCAGTTCTCCATCTCCCCCGTTAGAATACCTAACAGCAGAGCAATTGTCCCACAATGAGATTGACTTGCCTGCAGAAGATCAGGCTGAGGAGGATTTTGCCTCAGAAGAGTCTACATTAGAAGAACCGTTTTCAGCCTCACAAGCTGAAAGATTGTTAGTTCAGTCTCTAACAGACATGGTTCGGTAACTTTTAAGCTGCCCCTTTCTGGACCAGCAGCTACATCGGTTTCTTCATTGGGGTCTTTGAAAGCCCCACAGACTAATGGGTCATCTATTATTAGAGGGACTCATTTATCAGGATTGGATACATCCTGATAAGCTTTTTTCTTCCTCCTAAGAGATTTGCTGTGGTGTATCCTATGGAGGAAAAGTTCACCAAAAAGTGGAGCCTCCCTACAGTGGACGCTGCCATCTCCTCTGTGAACATATCCCTGACTTGTCCAGTGGACAATGTACAGATGTTTAAAGATCCAACAGATAAAAAGTTAGAAACCTTATTAAAGTCTGCCTTTTCTACAGCCAGTGCTGTAACTCAGCCTGAGTTGGCAGCTATTGGCGTCTGTCAAGCTTTGAAATACCAGATGAAACTGGTTTTAAAGGACATACCAGCTCAGCAGGCTCATAATCTGGCGGATCTGCCTAGGGCTTTATGTTTTGCAGTTGACACCATTAAATATTCAATTCATCAGGCCTCCCGCCTTACGCTGTTGTTGGTACACATGCGTAGACTTCTATGGCTAAAGAACTGGTCAGCTGAGACGCCTTGTAATGGGGAGCGGTTATTTGGAGAAGACTTGGATAAGTACATCCAGAAGATCTCCAGTGGGAGGAGTACCCTTTTACCTGTTAAAAGAAAGTTCAGGTATCCTTCCTTCAAACGGCTTACCTCTCCAGTCCCAGAAACTTCAGCCTCTAAGTAGTTCCGACGGCTTCCCCGATCAAATCCTGGAGGGAGAGCTCAGGGGCAGGCACAGGGTAATAAAAAACCCTAGAACCGAAGGGGGTTCTAAACCAGCCCCCAAGTCGGCTCTATGAAGGGTCGCCCCCACTCAAATGGATGGGGGGAAGGCTTCAGTTGTTCTCAGGGGCTTGGCGAGAGACGATCCGGGACAGATGGGCTCTCTCCACGGTGTCCTTGGGATACAAGTTGGAGTTACAGGAATTTCCTCCCCCTCGGGTTTTAACATCAAATGTCTCAATCGCTAAAAAGAAAATCTCTCCTTTTGGCATTAGACCATCTATTATGCCAAGGGGTAATTGTGGAGGTTCTGGTAAAAGAACAGGGGTTGGGGTTTTACTCTTTACAATGCCAAAACCCAACAGAGACGTAAGACCCATACTAGATCTCAAGGGTCTAAACAAGTTCCTAATCGTCAGGTCATTCAGTATGGAATCAATTCGGCCAGTAGCCTCCACCCTGCAAAGGGAGAATGGTTGGCATCCATCAATATCAGGGATGCTTATCTACACGTTCCTATATTCCCCGGTCATCAAAAGCTTCTATGCTTTGCGGTGGAACAACGCCATTATCAGTTTGTGGCCCTACCCTTCGGGTTGGCCGCAGTACCATGGGTGTTCTCAAAGATCTTGGCCCTCTGTTGGCCGACTTAAGAACTCGAGGGATATCAATAATGGCCTATTTGGACGATCTTTTGATAATAGATCACTCGGTTCGCAACCTAAATGTTGCTGTACGCAACACGGTAGAATACCTGGAATCCCGAGGCTGGATCCTGAATTTGGACAAATCAGCCTTACAACCAGTAAAAAGACTAGAATATTTGGGATTACTCATAGACACAGACCAAAGAAGGATTCTTTTGCCTCAGGCAAAAATGTCTTCCTTAAGGGAGCTAATCCAAGTCTGTGCAAAGAGACAACCATCCATTCGTCTTTGCATGCAGTTGCTCGGAAAGATGGTGGCCTCATTCGAGGCAGTTCCTTACGCCCAATTCCATTCAATGAAATTGCAGAATGCTATCCTATTATCCGCCTGGAACAAAAAAGTTCAAGCCCTAGACTTCCCAATGTCCCTGACGTCGTCTGTACGCAGGAGTCTATGTTGGTGGTTGGTACCCCAAAATCTACAAAGGGGAAAGTCGTTCATTCCAATCTCTTGGAGAGTGGTAACTACAGATGCCAGTCTTCTAGGCTGGGGGGCAATACTGGAGCAATGTCACTCCAGGGAAAATGGTCGGATACCAAGAAGGTCTTGCCCATCAACCTGCTGGAAATTCGGGCGGCACATTTGGCCCTGGAAGCATGGACATCCAAGCTACATGGTTCCCCTGTCAGGATCCAATCAGACAATGCCACAGCTGTGGCATACATCAATCATCAAGGTGGCACCAAGAGTGGTGCGGCCCAGAAGGAGGTAAATCATATTCTGATATGGGCAGAAAAACATGTCCCATGCATTTCCGCTATCTTTATTCCAGGAATAGAGAATTGGAAAGCGGACTTCCTGAGTCGGCAGCAGTTATCCCCAGGGGAATGGTCTCTTTACCCCGACATCTTCCTGGCAATATGTCAGAGATGGGGGACACCAGACGTAGATCTGTTGGCATCCAGGTTCAATACGAAGTTGGACAGCTTTGTGTCCAGGACGAGGGATCCGCTCGCTTGCGGATCGGATATGCTAGTGTTTCCATGGGATCAGTTTTCACTAATTTATGCGTTTCCGCCGCTGCAGTTATTACCTTGACTCCTCCGCAGAGTCAGGTTGGAAATAAGCCAGTGATTCTGGTAGCTCCAGCATGGCCTCCAAGATCCTGGTACGTGGACATTGTAAGAATGTTGGTGGGGAATCCTTGGACCCTTCCACTTCGTCCAGACCTGCTCTCGCAAGGTCCGATATACCACCCTTCCTTACAAACTCTAAATTTAACGGTCTGGCTATTAAATCCCACATCCTAAAAAAGAGAGGTCTCTCTAACTCGGTGGTGTCTACAATGATCAATGCTAGAAAGTCAGTATCTAGACATATATATTATAGAGTTTGGAAGGCGTATGTGGCAGGCTGTGAGGCCAGGAAATGGCATCCTCGTAAGTATGTCATAGGCAGAATTCTTGACTTCCTACAGTGTGCTGTAGACAGAAATCTAGCCTTAAGTACTATTAAGGGTCAGGTTTCGGCCTTATTGATATTCTTTCAAAGGCCACTAGCTATGCATTCGCTAGTTAAATCGTTTTTGCAGGGTGTGACTCGGATCATCCTGCCAGTTAAGTATCCCATATGTCCATGGGACTTGAACTTGGTTCTATCGGCTCTTCAAAAACAACCTTTTGAACCTTTGCTCCACATTCCTTTAATTCTTCTCACCAGGAAGTTGGGTTTCTTGGTAGCTATATCCTCAGCCAGGAGGGTAACTGAATTGGCAGCTCTGTCTAGTAAGGAGCCATATTTGATTATCCATAAGGATAAAGTGGTTCTACGTACACATCCAGCCTTTCTTCCAAAGGTCGTGTCAAGTTTTCATTTGAACCAAGATGTGGTTCTCCCTTCCTTTTTTCCCAAACCTAGTTCGGTGGAGGAGAAGTTATTACATTCTTTGGATGTAGTAAGTGCAGTTAAAGCCTATCTTAAAGCCACTGCTCAGATTCGTAAAACAGATGTTTTGTTTATTCTGCCGGAAGGCCCCAGAAAGGGTCAGGCAGCATCGAAATCTACTATTTCTAAGTGGATTCGGCAGGTCATTATTCAAGCCTATGGTTTGAAAAGGAAGATGGCTCCATTTAAGAGTAAAGCGCTCTCTACTAGAGCAGTTGGTGCTTCTTGGGCAGTGCATCACCAGGCCTCCATGGCTCAAATCTGTAAGACCGCAACTTGGTCTTCAGTCCACACTTTCACAAAATTTTATCAGTTGGATGTAAGAGGTCATGAGGATATCGCCTTTGAGCGCAGTGTGCTGCAGACTGCGGTATAGATCCTCATGCCTGATGGCGCCCAGCTTATGTATGGTGTCTCCCTCCCCTCATTTTGGCATTGCTTTGGGACATCCCACATAGTAATTACTATGTCGCTCTGTGTCCCGTGATGTACGATAAAGAAAATAGGATTTTTTTAACAGCTTACCTGTAAAATCCTTTTCTTGGAGTACATCACGGGACACAGAGCTCCCACCCCTCTTTTTGGGGACACTTATTGCTTTGCTACAAAACTGAGGTACTCCCGGTATGGGAGGGGTTATATAGGGGAGGGGACTTCCTGTCTTGGGTGTGCCAGTGTCCATCACCTGAAGGTAATCTCTATAACCCACATAGTAATTACTATGTCGCTCTGTGTCCCGTGATGTACTCCAAGAAAAGGATTTTACAGGTAAGCTGTTATAAAAATCCTATTATTCTGAGGGCCCTCCGATCTGGTCATATGATCTCCTCATCAGCCAGCTTCAGGGGAGAGGGGAGAGCAGCAACAACAGATTGTTTTTCTGGGTGGTGACATCACCCATAGGCTTACTATGAGGCATCCGTTGTCGGCTTTCACTCTTCTCCCCTGGGGCCAGCCACTGGGAGTTGATCTCATGATCGGACCAGGACACTCTGATAATAGGTGAGTATAAGGCCTCATGCCCACTGGCGTTTTTACAGCTGCGTTTTTGAGCGTTTTTTACAGCTTAAAAACGCCTGTCCATGTTATTGTAAATATATATTTTTTTTTTTTTTGAAAAAAAAAAAAAAAAAAAACGTCGGAGCTAAAAACGCGACCGCGCGTTAGTGCGCGTTTTTTGCGCGTTAGTGCGCGTTTTTGCGCGTTTTTTGACGCTCGCGTTTTTTCCTGCCTAGTTCTGACGCTGAGGAACGCACTGGCCCTGGGTTTTTTTTACAGCTTACAAACGCCTATGCTCTTTACAGCTCAAAAACGCCTAGGTGGGCATGAAGCTATAGACTAACATGGACAGGCGTTTTTAAGCTGTAAAAAACGCTCAAAAACGCGGCTGAAAAAACGCCCGTGGGCATGAGGCCTAAGCATTTTCCTTCCACAGGGTAGTTGGTATAGGATTTAGAAGAGGGTGGGAACAGTTTTAAACTTTGTTAGATTGATCCTGGAATTCCACTTTAATATTTATTACCCTCACAAGGTAAAAAAAATTTAGTGTGTTTTTCAAAGGAATTGAGGACTCTCATATTCTTTACCTTGGACCAATGTATTAAAGTGACCCTGTGGAATTTTTATACCGATGTGTAAGGTAGAACATCAGTTACTAATAAGCAGTAGTATCTCAGTCAATGGTAAAGATTATAATCATTAGATGACATCTTTGCAGGAGTAGATGGGCCTCCTTTACATGGGTTTACTTAACCATAGATTCATGCAAAGGGCCGTGTTGCCTGCATGTAATGCACAGGTATTCTATGCATCTGCGTGCATTCAGTCCCATACATGTCTATTGGTATACAGTGGTTGCATGGACACAGCCACTGCTCCCAATTTGACATCCATGTGGGTGCATGTCCCTGAAGGCTTAACAAAGTGTGACTTTGGGCACATGCACCCACACGCACCTGTACAGATGTCAAATTAGGAGCAGCAGCTGTGTCCATGCAGCCGTTGATTCTCAATAGACATTAAAGGGACTGTCTGCATGCGGATGCACAGAACACCTTTGCCTTCCATGCAGGCAAACATGACCCTTCGCACAGATGTACATCTAAGTGAACAAGGCCTTTGATAATGATGACACACTGGACTTCATTGCCCAAGATAAATAGTACAATAATAGGTTTAACTAAAAAAGGCCCAGTGCATGTCTGGATCAGTTTTAGTTTACTTTTTTCAGAATTACAGTCCCGTTGTGTGTGCTTTCTTACCTGGCAGCCTGTACATATGCAGTTTGTCAGACCAATAGACATTTCTGAATACCTCCAGGAATCATTAAAATGAAGGCCTTTCCACTTGTTTCACTATTTTCCATTAATTGGCACTTAATTGAGTTGACCAGTTAGTATTTTTATAATATTCCAGAACCTGGAGGTGGCCTTTGGTTTGCTGTTAATAATTCTAATCTGTAAATGTAATACACACATCAGCTAGTTAATTTTATCCAGCAAACCTATGTTGCATCTACTTCATTTAAGTGATAATGTTGAACTGAAGTCTCAGCAGAAAAAAAAAAAAAATGGACTACAGTAATAAATCAAAAATCCATTCCTTTTTTTCATTGAAAATATATTTCTACAAACATGTTTCCCAACAGTTTATCAGCAAGCGTCAGTCATTTTGTTATCGGGCAGGTTTAAACTTGTTCTTTTTTTCTCTCCAATTTATACCTTTTTTGTTATTTGCTCTAGGTGTAAAAATGAAAAAGCTGACTAGAGCTTAATCCACAAATCCTGGTTTATTTAGTTTCATTTATTTCTGCTCCTTGTTGTGCTAGATGAGCTTAGATATAACTCATTTTGTTCTCAAATGCTCTTAGCACGTACTGTAAGTCACAGGTAATACCAATCGGCAGCTAGTTACCAGGGCATTATCTAGTAAAAGATATGAAGATGTCGACCCGGTGCTTGATTTTAATTTTTTTTACCTTTTCTTACTGAAAAGTGTTTTGACTTAACTGCTTTCCGACCGCCCACCGTATGAATGGCAGAATGGCTCCCCTGCGCAAATCACTGTAGCTGTACAGCAGGCGCTTTAAGGGGTATAGGGGGTGCACGTGCCGCCGGAGGCGGCGATGTCCGCTGTGCATCCGCGATCGCTCCTGACAGAGCTAGAACAAGGATCTGTGTGTGTATACACACAAATCCACGTTCTGGCAGGGGAGAGATGACAGATCGTGTGTTTCTAGTAAATAGGGACACCGATCGGTCTCCTCCCCCAGGCAGTCCCATCCCTCCTACAGTTAGAACACGTTGAGGGAACACATTTAACCCCTTGATAGCCCCCTAGTCTTATCCCCTTCCCTGCCAGTGAAATTTATACAGTAATCAGTGGCTATTTTTAGCTCTGATCACTGTATAAATGTCGGTGGTCCAAAAAAGGGGCAAAAGTGTCCGATCTGTGCGCTGCAATGTGGCAGTCCCGATAGAAATCACTGATCGCCGCTATTACTAGTAAAAAAATAAAAATAAAAATGCCATAAATCTATCCCCTATTTTGTAGACGCTATAAATTTTGCGCAAACCAATCAATATACGCTTATTGCGATTTTTTTTTTTGATTTTTTTTTTACCAAAAATATGAAGAAGAATATATTGGCCTAAACTAAGGAAGAAATTTTGTTTTTTCTTTTAAAAAAATTTGGGGATATTTATTATAGCAAAAAGTAAAAAATATTGTGTTGTTTTTTCCAAAATGATCGCATTTTTTTGTTTATAGCACAAAAAATAAAAACCGCAGAGGTGATCAAATATCACCAAAAGAAAGCTCTATTTGTGGGGAAAAAAGGACATAAATTATGTTTGGGTGCAACATTGCATGACCCAATTGTTAGTTAAAGCGACGCAGTGCTGTTTCACAAAAAATGAAAATTTACCAGATGTGGTGAGCTGTCTTAAAGCGGAGCTCCACCCAAAAAGGGAAGTTACACTTTAAAGCCTACTCTCCTGCACCTGTTTGCGAAACTGAGCTTTTGGGGAGGAGGTGGGTACCTGTCAAAATCGGATACCCGCTTTCACTTAAGTTCCATTTGCCTTAGGCGATCGGAAGCGGAAGTTCTCCTTCCCAAAGTATTCTGGGACACACATAACAGGTCCCAAAAGACCTGTCAAAAAGCGCAGCACCGATCGCGCATGAGCAGTGGACACCTGGCTGTGAAGCCGCAAGCTGTTATAGCCGGGTGCCCATAGTGAAGATGCCGGTGCCGCCGAGGAAGGACACAGGGAGAAAACGGCTGGGGTGGAACCGGTGAATGGCTGTTTATTAAAAGTCACCAGCTACACTTTTTGTAGCTGATGACTTTTAATAAACACAAAAATAACTGGAACTCCGTTTTAAAGTGGTTGTAGACCTCAGACATGAAATATAAACAAAGCATATCCCTCTATTGTGTGTACTTGCCTCAGTTAAGAGCACTAAGCATCATTTCTGTCTGCTGCTGTGTTCTCCTGCTATTAGCATGAGTCACTTCTGACAAGTTTTCCTGCCACTATAGCCTATTACACACGGCCGAGAATCCCGTCAGGAAAAAAACGTTGTTTTTCCTGATGAGATTCCTGCCAAGCTTTTCTTGCCAAGCCGTGCATACAGATGGCCATTCAAAAGAACCGCCGTTCTTTTGAATGGCAAGAACGCGATGACGTCATCGACTACGATGAGCATGCGCTCATCACATTCGATGCCGTCGCCGCCTTCTTGCTTTACCCTACACTACCCTTGTAAGCTACCGCGCATGCGTCAAAGTCTCATCGAGCATGTGCGGGCTTACCGGAGGACAGGTAAGCTTGTAGCCGCATACACACACACACAGTTTTCTCGTCGGGCAACAGGTCGACAAGAATCCCGACAAGAAAATAGAGAGCAGGTTCTCTGTTTCTCATCGAGATTCCCGGCAGTTTTCTCGACGAGAAAACATACACACGACCGGTTTTCTCTGCAAAAAGCTCTGCCAGCAGTTTTCTTGATAGTTTCTTGCCGAGAAAAACGGTCGTGTGTACGAGGCCTAAGAGAAAAAATTTGCTTTTTCAAGGAAAGAGGCAAATTTTCCACCCATGTGGTAAACAAGGCTGCAAGCAGTATTGTTTTAAATACCTTCCGAACCAGAACTCCCTTTCACATTATAACACCAGAATTGTAAATTGTGACTATTTTATTTTTTAATATTGTAATAAGACTTTTCTTCTGAAGCTGGTCACATCTTTTGATGTTTAGAAATTAACAATTGAATGTATTTGCAGAAATGTAATTATTGATGGCTTATCTGTGGAGAGAAACCATATTCTGGTTCGGATGAATGTTGTTGGAGGTCCACAGGAGCGTGTGCTACCTCCCAGAACTTTGCTCCAGGTATTGATTTTCTTTGATATGTTAAAAGTGTTAAATGTTAAATGTGAAAGCTAAATAAGTTCTATATGAATGGAATTGGGCTTTAATAAGTAAAAGCTTGAGGAAAGGAATATAAGCAGTATTTGTAGCATGCAATTGAATTATGTGTATCATTTTTCTAGTGGAAGTTAAAATGGTAACAAACATCTGACTGATTTTTGATGGGCAGCACCCAGTCCTCAATTTTAGCCAGTTTAATACCCAAAGTCCATTTGTTTTACACAGAAAATGTGTGAGAAATAGCAAAAAACAAGTTATTAAATTTTCTAATGGAAAATCTGACATTTTCTGCAGGTACATATGTATTTTTTCCCCAAAATATATGTTTAGTAATGTACCTCCTCATAAATGCACTCCACTCCCAAGTAGCACCCCTTTTGTAACAAGTGGTTGCTCTGCCTATCCTTGCACCCAATATTATTAATAATTTGGCTGGTGGTGAAGGATCTCACTAATCGGCAGCTTTGAGATGTTCAATGTCCCCAACCAAAATTATTTACACTGTGTACATAATGACTGATATTGAGGTATATGAGGGTGTATACGAAGTCAACCAATTGAAACACAAAGCAAGCATGTTTTTATTGGCCCAGACATTACCAATATCAGATATGAAGGAGAACTAATCTGACTGTCTAGTCTTTGATGGCAACCTTACTATAAGCAATAATAGGTGGTGCAGCCCTGGCTTTGGAGGTAAGGGTCTTTCTGTTGACTTTGATTACCCCTACTTAGGTACCATAGACACAGCAGGATGTCAGGTCTGTTTCAGCATTGTAGCATCCAATGTTTTAGACAACTGAAGGCAGATATTGAGTACAATCGATAGCTTAAAGGTCTGCAGGGGCAGATCGAAACAAACTAGATAATATGACATTCAATCTGTATTATTACCCCACTGTGTTTTACAATGTCAGAATTATCAGAATAATTAATTTGTTCTTTTAGGCTTCAATTGAGCAGTGATCTGCAGTTGGTATATACAAGTTCCAGTGCTGTAAGCTGTATTTCTTCTTTCTGTATAGGAAAGAAAACTGTAAAAATTAAGTATATTTCAAATGAGCAGATCATAGTGTAGACATTTAAGGGAAACTATTCTCTTTAATAAACTATTCTCACTCTGTTAAAAATACATCATTATAACATTTCCACAAGCGGGATACCCTAAAGCTTTTGAACCTTATTGTTTAAAAAACATGAACAATTATTTGGAAATGTAACAGAGATACCCATGTTATAGTATTTTTCATCATATCACAAAAATAGGATTTTTATAACAGCTTACCTGTAAAATCCTTTTCTTGGAGTACATCACGGGACACAGAGCGACATAGTCATTACTAATGGGTTATATAGATACCGTCAGGTGCTGGCACTGGCAACTTCCAAAACCGGAAGTACCCTCCCCTATATAAGCCCATCCCATCCGGGAGCACCTCAGTTTTGTAGCAAAGCAATAAGTGTCCCCAAAGAGGGGCGGGAGCTCTGTGTCCCGTGATGTACTCCAAGAAAAGGATTTTACAGGTAAGCTGTTATAAAAATCCTATTTTCTTTCTCGTACATCACGGGACACAGAGCGACATAGTCATTACTAATGGGATGTCCTAAAGCAATGCCAAATGAGGGGGGGGATACACCATATATAAGCTGAGCGCTATCAGACATGAGGATCTTTTGCGGCCTGCAACACACTGCGCCCAAAGGCGACATCCTCCTGACTTCTAACGTCCACCTGGTAGAACCTAGTAAACGTGTGAACTGAAGACCATGTTGCGGCCTTACAGATTTGAGCCAGGGAGGCCTGGTGATGCACTGCCCATGAAGTTCCAACTGCTCTCGTGGAGTGCGCTCTAACTTTGAACGGAGGCGGTCTCCTTCTCAAGCCATAAGCTTGCATAATGACCTGTCGAATCCACTTGGCTAAAGTAGATTTTGACGCTGCCTGACCCTTTCTGGGGCCTTCCGGCAGAATAAACAAAGTATCCGTTCTGCGAATCTGAGCAGTGGCTTTTAGATAAGCTTTAACTGCTCTTACTACATCCAAAGAATGCAATAACTTTTCCTCTACCGAAGTAGGTTTGGGGAAAAAAGAAGGAAGAACCACATCTTGGTTCAAATGAAACCTCAATACCACCTTAGGAAGAAAGGCTGGATGAGGACGTAACACTACTCTGTCCTTATGGATAACCAGATATGGCTCCTTACAGGACATAGCTGCTAATTCCGATACTCTTTTAGCCGAACAAATGGCTACTAGAAAAATCAATTTCCTGGTGAGAAGCACCAAGGAAATATGCTGTAATGGTTCAAATGGTTGTTTCTGTAGAACCAACAGAACCAAGTTTAGATCCCATGGACATATGGGAATATTAACCGGAGGACTAATACGCATCACTCCTTGTATAAAGGCTTTGACTAGTGAATGCGAAGCCAAGGGCCTTTGAAAAAATATTGACAAGGCCGAAATCTGACCCTTGATAGTACTCAAGGCAAGCTTCCTATCTACAGCCCACTGTAGGAAGTCCAGAATCCTACCTATTACGTACTTATGTGGATGCCATTTCTTGGCCTCACACCACGCGATGTACGCCTTCCAGATTCTATAGTAGATCTGCCTGGATACCGGCTTCCTGGCATTGATCATGGTAGATACCACAGCATTAGAGAGCCCTCTCTTTTTTAGAATGTGGGCTTCAATAGCCAGGCCGTCAAACCTAGGGCTGGTAAGGAAGGGTGGTATATCGGTCCTTGCGAAAGCAGGTCCTGACGACGTGGGAGAGTCCAAGGACTCCCCACTGAAATTTTACAATCTCCGCGTACCACGCTCTTCGGGGCCACGCTGGAGCCACCGGAATCACTGGTTTCTTTTCTACCCTGATTCTGCGGAGTAATCGAGGTAACCATTGTGGCGGTGTGAATGCATATATCAGCTTGAACTGATCCCAAGGGAACACTAGGGCATCCGAGCCGCAAGCTAGGGGATCCCTTGTCCGAGAGACAAACCTGTCCCCCTTTGCGTTGAATCTGGATGCTAGAAGATCTACATCCGATGTTCCCCACCGCTGACATATTGTCCAGAAAACCTCGGGGTGAAGGGACCCTTCCTCTGGGCCTAATTGCTGGCGACTTAGAAAGTCCGCCTTCCAATTCTCCACTCCTGGAATGAATACCGCAGATATGGCTGGGACATATTTTTCTGCCCATTTCAGGATGTAATTTACTTCCCTCTGGGCTGCACGACTCCTGGTGCCCCCCTGATGATTGATATATGCCACTGCTGTGGCATTGTCTGATTGAATTCTGACAGGGGACCCTTGGAGTTTGGATGTCCATGCTACTAGGGCATACCGGGCTGCTCGTATCTCTAAGAGATTGATGGGCAGGGCCTTTTCTGCATCCGACCATCTGCCCTGGAGAGACTATTTCTCCAGTACTGCTCCCCAGCCTATAAGGCTGGCATCTGTAGTGACCACCTTCCAAGAAATCGGACTGAAGGATTTCCTTTTTTCCAGATTCTGGGGAACCAACCACCAACGGAGGCTCTTGCGAACGGAAGGGGACAAGGACATTGTAAGTCTAGGGCCTGAACTTTTTTGTTCCAGGCTGACAGTATGGCCCCTTGCAAATTCCTTGAATGGAATTGACCGTAGGGTACTGCTTCGAATGATGCCACCATTTTTCCCAGCAGCCTCATATACAGGCGTATGGACGGCTGTCTTTTTTGTACCCACTAAGTGGATCAAATCTTTCAAAGACAACACCTTTCCTCGAGGCAAGAATATTTTTCTCTGGCCTGAATCCAACCTTAGCCCCAAGTATTCCAGACTTTTGACTGGTTTTTAGGGCTGACTTGTCTCGGTTGATAATCCAACCGTGAGATTCCAGATACTTGATTGTCTTGTGAACGACCACGTCTAGTTTTTTCACTGAGTGGTCTATCAGCAACAAGTCATCCAGATATGCCATTATCATTACACCTTGTGTTCTTAGATTGGCCAATAAAGGGCCAGAATTTTTGTAAACACTCGTGGTGCTGTGGCCAAACCGAAGGGTAAGGCTCTGAACTGAAAATGGCGCCCTTCTACTGCAAAGCGTAGAAATTTTTGGTGGACTGGAAAGATGGGAATGTGCAAATAAGCATCTTTGATGTCGATCGCGGCTAACCAATCCTCCCCTTGTTGGGCAGTGGCCACCGATCGGATCGACTCCATCGGAAAGTCCTGATATACAGGAATTTGTATAGCCCTTTTAGAATTAATATGGGCCTCCCGTCCGCGTTTGCTTCGGGACTGTAAAGAGGTTTGAGTAAAACCCGAACCCTCATTCTTCCAGGGGAACCTCCATAATTACTCCTTGGAGCAATAGTTGTTCTAGTGCCAACAGGAGGGACTCTCTCTTCCGGGGATCCCTTGGCACGTTTGACCTCAAAAATGGGAAGGAGGAGAGTCTTTTAACTCCAAACTGTATCCCAAACCTACTGCGGAGAGCACCTATCTGTCTTGATCGTGTCCCGCCAGGTCTCTTGCGAACAACTGGAGTCCTCCCCCCACCCGACTGAGTGGGGGCTTCAATGAATTTAACTTTGGGGGAGGTTTTGTACCTCCCCTGACCCAGGGTTTCTCATTACCCTGCTACTGTCCCTGTTTTTTACCCCCGGGAATTGACCGAGGAGGCCGTCGGAACTGTTACACAGCCGATGCCCCAGGGACTGGAGAAGCAGGCCTCTTAAAGAGGGACCTCTAACTCTGTTTTTAACCGGCAAGAGCGTATTTTTACCGCTGGAAATTTTCTGGATATATTTGTCCAGGTTTTCCCTGAATAAGCGTTCACCATGAAATGGGACGCTAACCAGCCATTCTTTACAGGGAGCTTCAGCAGACCAGTTTTTGAGCCATAGGAGCCTACGCATATGTACTATAGACAGCATAAGGCGGGAGGCCTGATGGACTGAATCCTCTATGGCGTCAACCGCAAAGCCTAAGGCTCTAGGTAGATCAGCTAGGGCAAAGCCTGCTGATCTGTCAAGTCCCTCAAGACCTGTTTCAACTGATCCTTCACTGCTTAGCAGACCCCAATAGCTGCTACTGCTGGTTGTATCACCAAGCAGATTTTCATAAGGACTCCAATCTTTTATCTATTGGGTTCTTGAACATTTGGACATTATCCACTGGACATGTCAGTGATTTATACATACAAGAGATGGCTGCGTCCACTGTAGGGACCTTCCATTTTTTTTTTTTTTATGAACTTATCCTCCATGGGATAGACCACCGGAAATCTCTTGGGGGAATAAATATTTTCTCAGGACGTTCCCAATCCTGGTAAATGAGCCCTTTCAGTAAAGGGTGAAGTGGAAAAGAACAAACAGTCTGGGGGCTTCTAGCGACCCCAACGAGGATACAGTAGTGGTTGATGGTTCCGCAAGGTGCATTTTTAAATGCTGATCGGACCATGTTAGTCAGAGACTGAACCCATAATCTTTCAGCTTGAGATGCTGAGAAAAGGTTCCCCCACTGTTGATTCCTCTATAACAGAATCAACCTCATCCTGATCCCCTTCAGGCAGGTCGATCCCTGTATGGGACTGTTGCTCTGCTAACAGGCACTCTGAAGGAGGAGACGGAGATCGGGCGTGCTTTCCCTGACAGGGAGGCAGCGATAAATGTTGACAATCTCTCTCTAATCCTCCCAGAGCTGAGGAAAAAACCTCCTCTGTTACATACACAGGAGCAGGTGAACTGAGGACAGCCACAGTACCAAGTACCCCTGCGGGGTCACTTACCTCTGAACTTCAGGGGAGACTGGTGCAGCAGAAGTATGCCCAAGATCCTCCGAGCCCGATGAGACCCCCTTCGCTTCCTGGAAGATTCAGTTCCGGAGCTTCTGGACGGCATATTCCTAAGCCTAAAGCTGAGGTATTCCAGCCGTAATACACCACTTTTACTGAGAATAGTCTAGCACAATTGCTGCTATATCACAGTTGGTGTCTACTAATGTGCCTTTCTAGGGGATGCCTGTATCAACCGCTTGCTGTATGCCCTTTTTTTAAATGTTGCCAGCTCTGTCTCTGTACTTCATAGCCAGCTCACCACACAAAACTGTGGTTTTTACATGCTGGGACGCCCGCACATGCGCAGAAGCGCTGCGGCGCACACAGAGCGTCATCCCCCAGGCTCCGCCCCCTTTCCTGGCTCACCTCTATATATAGAGGCGCGTGCACGCGCACGCGCGCGGCCACGTGCGCCTTCGGCGCTAATTTTGAAAAATGGAGACTAGGGACAAGAGCCAGGGCCCCTCTTTGCCGCAGGCCGGGGGATGGACGAGCATTGCAACATGGCAGAGGAAGCAGTTTCCCATAAGAGAACTCACCATCTGCCTGGACTTGCTCTACTGAGAAGAAACTAGTCCACATGACAAGAAAACATTCCACAGCGGCCTCTAGTGGACAAACACAGGTACCGCAGTCTAATATCTTAAATATATATAAAAAAATTTTTTTTTTTTTTTTTTTTCTTGACCACCATTAAAAATTATTACATTTTTTTTAGTAGTTACAGGCATGCACAGAATTTTGCGGGAATACCATTAGGTAACAGACAGAAAGACAAATTAGGCTTGGGGGTCCCCCAATAGAACCAAGTTCCTGGGGGCCCCCACTTACCTGTTCCCCGCCGCAGGACTTTGTTTGGTCCACAAAAGCCCAAACTTCACCTATCACGGCAGGCATTGTAATCAAACCTTCAGGGACCGGGTTCCCAAGGATTCCACTCCCCTGGACCTGTATAGCACCCTGCACAGAAAACATCTTGGTCGTGGGTATGACCAGAGCTCTGGATCCCAGGGTCCAGCTCTCCTAAGAGAAGCATTACAGGCAAAACCTTGCTCTTCTCTGCAAGGCCCGGGTATCGACCGTTTAGCTATGAAGCTTTTTTGGTCGGATCCGGAATAGCTTACTGAGGCCCAAAAGAACCTGTACGCAAGCTCAGTGAAAAACACATGTTTCTTCTTGGCCAACACCTTAGACACTGGCAAAAAACTGAGGTGCTCCCGGATGGGAGGGGCTTATATAGGGGAGGGTACTTCCGGTTTTGGAAGTTGCCAGTGCCAGCACCTGACGGTATCTATATAACCCATTAGTAATGACTATGTCGCTCTGTGTCCCGTGATGTACGAGAAAGAAAATCTATTTGCAGGTGTATAGCCCAAAAAAATAAAAGCATTACCCATGGGCAGTAGAACTGAATTGTAAACAAATAAGAAAGAAAAGTAGACATCACTATCTGCTTGTCAGATTCTGGATGTTTTTTCTCTTACCGTCCATGGACTGACACAGCATCTTCAATCTTGACAAAGTGGGTTATGTTCCTTCTCATAGGAGAAGACTAGGCAGAATATTAGATGTTTTAACATATATTCCATTACCAGAGCTGAACAGCTCCGCCCAGGGGGCGGTCCCTCCGGGCATAACCCTCCTACCTAGAGCCAGCATCCTCAGTTTTTTTCTGCCTATCAGAGGAGAGGACATGGCTCTCTTCAGAGCCAGTCTCTTGAAGAAATATTTTATTCTTGTCCAGTGGACTGTGATCACAACGGACGCCAGTCTTTCGGGCTGGGGCGGAGTCTGGGGAGTTCTGTCAGCTCCGGACGAGTCCCGTCTGCCGATCAATGTCATGGAACTCCGGGCAATCAGACTGTGCCTCTCCTCGTGGTCAAGGAGACTGCAGGGACGCTCGGTCAGGATCCAATCGGACAACGCCATGGTGGTGGCTTATGTCAACCATCAGGGGGGAACTCGGAGCTCAGCTGCGTCGTTCGAGGTCGCTCACATCCTAAGGTGGGCGGAAAGAAGCGTGCCGGCTCTGTCGGCTGTTTACATTCCAGGAGTAGACAACTGGCAGGCGGACTATCTGAGCCGCCAGATGTTGGACCAGGGGGAATGGTCCTTGCATCCGGAGGTGTTTCACCTACCTTTGCCAGAGGTGGGGCACACCGGATGTGGACCTCTTGTCCTCTCGACTCAATCGCAAGGTGTCGAGATTCGTGGCCAGGTCCAGGGATCCCTGAGTGGGTGCGTCCGACGCGTTGGTGGCCCTGTGGGGTCGGTATCGGCTGATTTATGCCTATCCTCCGCTGAAGTTGCTTCCTCGACTACTTTGCAGGGTGGAGGCTGAGGGGATTCCGGTAATCCTCATCGCTCCAGATTGGCCTTGGCGTCCTTGGTACGCCGATCTTGTGCGCCTAGTGGCGGACGTTCCATGGCTACTGCCTGTGCGGGAGGACCTTCTGTCTCAAGGTCCCATACTTCATCCTGCTTTACAGTCACTGGCTTTAACAGCATGGCTATTAAAAGCCAGGTGCTGAGAGACCGGGGTCTCTCAGATTCGGTCATCTCGACCATGCTGAGGGCACGGAAATCTTCCAGTTCCCAGGATCTTGCTGTTTTTACAGAGTGCTGTGTCCCAAAAGCTTGCTTTGAGCACCATTAAATGTCAGATTTTGGCTTTGGCGATTTTCTTTTAGCGGCCGCTAGCGAGCAATTCTTTGATTACTACCTTCATACAGGGGGTCCGACATGTGCTCCCCCCTATTAAACCCCCTCTTCCTCCTTGGGATTTTAATTTGGTGCTCTTGGTTCTTCAAGAACCTCCTTTTGAAAACATTAGAGAGATTCCTCTCTTAACTTTATCTCAGAAGGTGGCCTTTCTAGTAGCCATTACTGTCAGAAGAGTTTCTGAATTTGCGGCCTTGTCTTGCAAACCGTCATACTTGGTTCTCCATAAGGATTGGGCGGTGCTACGCCCGCAGCCTGCCTTTCTCCCGAAGGTGGTCTCGGCCTTCCACCTTAATGAGGACATTGTACTTCCGTCTTTATGTCCTCGTCCATCGCATCCCAGAGAGTTTGCGCTTTACACGTTAGACGTGTTACGTGCTTTACGGGTGTACCTGTCTGCTACGGCTTTGTTTCGGAAGTCTGACTCGCTGTTTGTGTCTGGTCCAAAACAGGACCAAGCGGTTTCGTCTGCCACCATTTCTTGGTGGATCAGGCAGACCGTCATACAGGCCTATGCCCTTAAGGGGCGGGCGCCTCCCTTTCCGGTTACAGCACATTCTACCAGGGCAATTGGTGCTTCCTGGGCTTTCCGACATCAAGCATCTGTTTCACAAGTGTGCAAGGCGGTGACCTGGTCGTCCGCACATACATTTTCTAAGTTTTATAAGGTTGATGTGGGTGCATCTTCTGATGTTTCCTTCGGCCGCAAGGTTTTGCAGGCGGCTGTTTAATATTGCACCTCCTCCGTTAAGGAGCTCTGCTTGTTTGGGGTGAAGTTTTTTTTTTCCTTGATACTGTTCCTACCCCTCGTTCTTTGACACTGCTTTGGGACGTCCCACTTTGTCAAGATTGAAGATGCCGTGTCAGTCCATGGACGGTAAGAGAAAATAGGATTTTTTTGTACTCAATGTAAAATCCTTTTCTCTGACGTCCATGGACTGACACAGCACCCACCCCTCCTTTGTTGAGTTTGTACTGCTTTCTTACGAACTGAGGCTGCTGGCTGCAGGTAAGAGGGTTATGTCTGGAGGGACCGCCCCCTGGGCAGGGCTGTTCAGCTCTGATAATGGAATGCATGTTAAAACATCTAACATTCTGCCTAGTCTTCTCTTATGAGCAGGAACATAACCCACTTTGTCAAGATTGAAGATGCTGTGTCAGTCCATGGACGTCAGAGAAAAGGATTTTACGGTGAGTACAAAAAAATCCTATTTTTCCTATTATAGGGGATGAATACAAAATGAAGTTAGGTTCTCTTAAATCGTATTACAAGTGGTAGTTGGGACCTGCCCTATGTCTCATGGAGCCCCTTCCTGACATTTTCCCCTTTGTTATCGTAGGCAGATTACTGTCATGTTGCTAAATCCATAGTATTGCTGTTATCACAGGATTGAAAGCAATATGTTTTACCAAAGTTATCAAACTTTACCAGGTCAGTGTCATATTCCAAGAATGATAAATGAATACTGGCATGATGCAGTTTTACCAATCAGTAATACATACCCAAGATGTCCAGCCCACATCTGCTTTCTGAATAATTTGCTGGTTGTCAATCAGAACTTAGCAGTGTGCGATATACAGGGGCATCTCAAAAATGTGAATATCATCAAAAAGTTAATTTATTTCAGTAATTCAATTCAAAAAGTGAAATCAATATATTTTATATAGATGCATTACACACAGAGTGATATATTTTTAAGCATTTCTTTCTTTTAATTTTGATGATTATAGCTTACAGCTAGCCCCAAATTCAGTATCTCAGAAAATTTGAATATTACATAAGACCTATAAAAAGGATTTTTAATACAGAAATGTTGGCTACTGAAAAGTATGTCTATGTACAGTATAGTATGCACTTTACAAATACTTGGTCGGAGCTCCTTTTGCATGAATTACTGCATCAATGTGGTGTGGCATGAAGGCGATCAGCCTGTGGCACTGCTGAGGTGTTATGGAAGTCCAGGTTGCTTTGGTAGCAACCTTCCGCTCGTCTACATTGTTGGGTCTGGTGTCTCTAATCTTCCTCTTACATATTCTCTATGGGGTTTAGGTCAGGCAAGTTTGCTGGCCAATCAAGCACATTGATACCATGAACATTAAACCAGGTATTGGTACTTTTGGCAGTGTGGGCCGGTACCAAGTCCTGCTGAAAATGAAATCTGAATCTCCATAAAGCTGGTCAGCAGAGGGAAGCATGAAGTGCTAAAGAATTTCCTGGTAGAGGGCTGAGCTGACTTTGGACTTGATAAAACAAAGTGGACCAACACCAGCAGATGACATGGCTCCCCAAATCATCACTGACTGTGGAAACTTCACACTGGACCTCATATAATTTTGATTCTGTGCCTCTCCACTCTTCCTCCAGACTCTGGGTCCTCGATTTCCAAATGAAATGCAAAATTTTACACAGACCGTGATGACTGTGCTTAATTGGCCAGCAAACTCGCCTGACCTAAACCCCATAGAGACTATGTAGGTTATTGTCAAGAGGAAGATTAGAGACACCAGACCCAACAATGTAGACAGGCTGAAGGTGGCTATCAAAGCAGCCTGGGCTTTCATACCACCTTAGCAGTTCCACAGGCTGATCGCCTCCATGCCACACTGCATTGATGCAGTAATTCATGGTATAGTGCATATTATACCATACATAGACATACTTTTCAGTATTAAAAATCCCTTTTTTTTTTTTATTGGTCTTATGTAATATTCAAATTTATACAGAATTTGGGGTTTTCACTAGCTGTAATCCAAAATCATCAAAAGTAAAAAAAAGAAATGTTTGAAATACATTACTCTGTGTGTAATGCATCTATATAAAATATGAGTTTTACTTTTTTAATTGAATTTACTGAACTAAATTAACGTTTTGATGATATTCAAATTTTTTGAGATGCACCTGTACATTGGGGTTGATTTGCTAAAACGTGAGAGTGCAAAATCTGGTGCAGCTCTGCAAAGAAACCAATCAGCTTCCAGGTATTTTTGTCAAAGCTTAATTGAACAAGCTGAAGTTAAAAGTGTTGGGTAATTTAAAAGCAAATAGACTATGCACTCTGCAAGTGAGATGATGTCACAAGACCCGCCCCCCACACATTTTGTCACTGCCCACGTGGCACACCACTTGATAAAGTCACGTGGACATTGACATTGAAATGCCTCAGTAGGAGCTTGTGATGTCATCACGTACTAATAGGAAGTACACAGCTACCCACGAGGGAAGCAGGGCAGAGGACTTGCAGATGTTTAATTGATCCTAGGGGCCCAATCCCCATTGTACAGAACAAATTACCTGTGTGCACCAGGGCTAGTGCAATTATAAATGTGAGTGAAATTTTTATATTTTAAATAAAAATAGATTTTACAGTTATACACTATGTCAGTTTCCGCTTTACCCTTCTGCTATGGGGGATAGCGCGCAAGAGAACAGGAGTCCATCCATTGGAGCTTAAAGACCACTGGATTTATACCCAGTGCAACTAGACCCCATGAGGGTCATTTTGGGAGGTGAGCGCATAATGTGACTGGTGGAGGGCACACTCGGTGCACATACAAGTTCACTACTAGTATTGATTATCCAGGATTGCACGATTTTACAGATGAATGCACATTTTAAATGGACTGGATGAATTCTGATATTTTTTTTTTTTTTTGCTTGATCATACATTTTTGTGGACTTTTCATTATTCACATTTTTTAGCACGTCATTTGTTTAGATTATACAGACTGCAATAGGGGTCAATATTATCTCTGCATTATATTACTGAGGCATTTTTAGTTTGGGGTTTTCATCTGTGAGGTAGCGCTTCACTTTGGATCTTCGTTATATATGGAATTTATCGTGTTTATCACATCTTGCCAGTACCGGGACAGCTTTGGTCATCTCCAAAGCAAATTTATGAAAGAACCAGGGGATTTCGCACATCTTGGACATTCAGAATTTTCCCTTCTGCCTACTCTATGCAGCAGCTCAAGTGTAGGATACGCCCTGTACAAAATAAAAAGTTGGGTCATTCTAGGGATAAAACTTTTCCGCAGAAGGGAGTTTAATAAGACACGTGGCCATTCATTAAAATTAGAAGAAAAGAGGTTTAACCTTAAACTGCATAGAGTTCTTTAGTGTAATGCCCTGTACACACGATCGGATTCCCGATGGAATAAAATCCAATGGATTTTTCCATCGGGATTCCGATGAAGCTGACTTTCATCAGTCTTGCCTACACACCATCAGACAAAATTCCGACCGTCCAAAACGCTGTGACGTACAACACGTACGACAGCACTATAAAGGGGAAGTTCAAATCCAACGGCGCCACCCTTTGGGCTGCTTTTGCTGATTTTGTGTTACCGCGTGGTAGTAAAAGTTTGGTGTTAGCCGATTCGCGCTTTTCATTCTCTGTGCTTTTCAGTCCGTTACGGCATGATGAATGTGCTATCTCCCTTACGAACGCTAGTTTTACCAGAACGAGCGCTCCCATCTAGTAATTTAGTCTGAGCATGCATGGATTTTTCTCCGATGGCGTTCCACACAGACCGTAATTTCCTATCGTTTTTTTTTTCCATCTGTAAAATTTAAAACATGTTTTATTTTTTTACACCGATGGAAAAAAGACCGATGGGGCCCACACACGATTGTTTTTTCCGATGAAAAAAGTCCATCTGTCTTTTTTCCTTGGAAAAAACGATCGTGTGTACGCGGCATAAGAGCAGCAAGGATGTGGAATTCCCTTTCACAGGCGGGGGTTTCAGCGGGGATCATCGATAGTTGAAAAAAACTATTAGATAAGCACCTGAACGACCACAACATACAGGGATATACAATGTAATACTGACATATAATCACACACATAGGTTGGACTTAACCACTTGGCGCCCGCGCTATAGACGAAAGATGTCTACAGCGTGGCGCCTATCTGCTGGGTGGACGTCAATGGACGTCCTCCTGTTTACTTCCGCAATGCGCGCTGCCGCGGGCACGCATCGGGGAAAAGCTGTGCCCGCCGTTTCACGCGGGTGCCGATGCGCGTGCCTGGTGGCCGCAATGTCCGCCAGGTACCCGTGATCGCCAGTCACAGCCTGCGACGTGGATCTCTGTGTGTAAACACAGAGATCCACGTCCTGTCAGGGAGAGGAGACCGATGGTGTGTCCCTCGTACATAGGGACACAGATCGGTCTCCTCCCCCAGTCAGTCTCCTCCCCCCACAGTCAGAATCACTCCCAGGGTTCACATTTAACCCCTTGATCGCCCCCTAGTGTTAACCCCTCCCCTGCCAGTCACATTTATACAGTAATCAGTGCATATTTATAACACTGTTCGCTGTATAAATGTGAATGGTCCCAAAATAGTGTCAAAAGTATCCAATCTGTCCGCCGCAACATCGCAGTCCTGACAAAAATTGCAGATATCCGCCATTACTAGTAAAAAAAAAAAAAATTAGGCGCTATAACTTTTGTGCCAACCAATCACTATACACTTATTGCGATTTGTTTTACCAAAAATATGTAGAAGAATACATATCGGCCTAAAAAATTGGGATATTTATTATAGCAAAAAGTAAAAAATATTGTGTTTTTTTCAAAATTGTCAGTCTTTTGTTTATAGCGCAAATAATAAAAACCACAGAGATGATCAAATACCACCAAAAGAAAACTCTATTGGTGGGAAAAAAAGGACGTCAATTTTGTTTGGGAGCTACGTCGCACGACCGAGCAATTGTCATTCAAAGTGTGACAGTGCTGAAAGCTGAAATTTCGCCTGGGCAGGAATAGGGTATATCTGCCCAGTAAGCAAGTGGTTAATGGACTTGTGTCTTTTTTCAACCTCACCTACTATGTAACTATGCATAGGGGATATCAAGACCAGCTGAACATTCTTCATTATTTGGTCCAATATATCCTCTAGGTCCACATCAATATCCATCTCCCATTTTTGTCTACATTTTTCCATATTATATAAATATAGATAAAGACGCACACCTAACTTATAGCAGCTATGGCACTTTACCTAATAAATTTAAACATCTATATCTCTTCCACAGCATGTCCACTGAGCTCATTCTGCATTCTCCAGCTGAACTGTTCATTAGACAGATTCTTTTGTTAAGTGCCACACTCCTATGCATGCTGTCAGTCTCCAGTTGATTAGATGGAAATTGCTCTCGACTCAAAAAAGAGAAAGCAAGATTGATGTGAAAAATTGGAAATATAGTGTCTTTAGAAAGCTGTTACCTTCATTTTAATGGAAAAAAGAAGGAGGGGGAAGACATTGATAAACACCACTTTTAGAAGATACTTATAAGTGATAAATCTGTCACACCCATAGAATTGAATGCCTTTATTGTTTTTTTAATTATGGCAAAGTACAGCATTTAACTTTGTTACTTAATGTAGTTTTAATTTGATAGCAGTCATTTTGACAGTTACTGGAGACACATACTGCTGGAATTAATATATTCAGTTTGTACAGTAGAAGTGTGGGAAAGCTATTAATCTGCTGAATATGTTTCATGCATGTGATTTTTTTTTTTTGTCTAGGGAAATGATCCGTATCCTTGGCCAATGTTTTCATCTTATCCCATGCCAAACTTCTACATACCAGAAATTTCTGTGTCTAATGACCCTAAGCAAGGTAAGAATCGATAATTCTATATAGGTCTCAATTTGATGTTATCTGGTTTGCACAATAATGAGTTCATATGCCTTTCATTTGAAATCAATAGCCAACCAAAATTCCAAAATATGTGCATATTAGACATTGTGTGTGATTAAAATGTATTTATTCAGATTTAGTTTGTCTTTAAGATATAATTAGCCTTAAAATGTAAAAATAAGCTTCTTTGTTCTGGTCAGAATTTCATAAAAATGTGTGGGTGCATTGTATCAAAGTATCAAAGAAAATTCTCTAACAAATGAGTTTTGACCTTGCAAAAAAATCCTTCAAAACCACAATATTGTTTATTAATTCTAGCCGTACATTTGCATGGTAAGGGAGGATCTCTGCATAACCAGTCATAAAGAAATAAAATGATTTTATCATAATCCTAAAACATCTTAAAGGAGAAGTATGACCATACTTCGCCTATGGGTCACAGCAGTGCAGACCTAAGTGCACCACTTAAGTACTAGATTTAGCCATCAGCGAGCTAAACCTCTCTTGTTGGCTGATATCACAGAGCCGGTTCAGGCTCTGCAGGGATCCTGCCAAAAATGTCTGGATTCTCCCAAATGTCTGACCATTAGCGCGCCGCTGAGATCCTGAGTCAGCCGCTCTACAGCATGCCGCTCCAGTGAGCAGAGCAGTGATAGCGGTGGAAGTCACCTTTCTCTGCTCAGAGCGGGCCCGAGAAGTGAGCGATCAGTAGTCTTTGATTGCTCTGTTTACGCTGTGAAGCTGGTGGGGGACATCTGCAGCATTGGATAGCTGTGGAAGCCATCTAGGTGAGCATGAATGTTTTTTTTTTATTTTTTTGAAACCTGCACCTCTCTTTTAAAACATTATTTAGTCAATGCCTTCTATTAACACTGTTTCAAATTATTTTTATTGGTAAAATCAAACAGAGTGACATGTTACATTGTACAGTTTGTTTAAACATACATGGTACATTAACATTGGCTGAAAGTATTCGTAAAAGAACAGTCATAATCCAATTTAAAAAAAACAGCATCAACCTTAATGAGTTGATTCTGGTCTCACGTCTTAGTATAGAGTGTGCAGTATTTAAGTTTTCAGACAATATTCAAGTCAGAAATTCTTTATTGTGTTAGATGCAACATAGCACATGGACTCGGGAGAGATATTAAGTATTGGTACCCAGCTAGGAGTACCTGTGTTTAAGTGCTCAGAATATATTGGTGTCTCTCTCGCCAGGGTAGGAGTTTGTAACCTTATGAGGACCTGTGTGATATGTCGTGAGAAGTTCCTATGTGGGGTATGCGAGGTGTATTCATCTTCAGTTGTTTGGTGATATCGGAGGATATCAATCTATGGGGCAAGGAAAATTACTGGGGGGGGGGGGGGGAGGAGAAGAATATAGGGAAGGAGGTGGAGATGGAGGCCTATGGGAATGGTATTAGTGACTCACTCTTGCTTCCCTCCTCAGGGAGCGAGTTTTATTTGGAGTGTTTGCTCAGGCTTTCAAGTTGCATGGGGGGGGGCGGTCTTTCAAGAAGTGGGGTTCCAGTATTCCGATAGTAAATTGTAGGAGGGGTGTATATCTCCTCTGAACCATAATTTCATGCTCTCTATTTACTTGTACTTAGATGATTGTTGAAGTATTTAGTCTGGAAAATTCCATCGTTGTTTGGAAGTGTGTCTAGCATGCCCACTTAATTCCAATTTTTTTTGGAGGATCTCGTGCACTTTGGATCAGTTCTTCCATTTCAGCAATTTTTTTTGAGTGATGGGATATTTTGGGACTTCCAATGGACAGGGATACATTGCTTTACCACTGTTATTGTAAGTAATTAGGTCTTTGCTTACAACAACTCTTTCTCTGCCCTGTCTTCGTGGTGGTTTGCCTAATAAATATTAAAACAGACCTTTTACCCTAACTCTGCAGAGCTTTTCATAAAGGCTACACAAAGTTAGTATAAAATCCTGCAATTACAAATTATAAATGTTTTTACAAAACTTTCACCCAAGATTCATTTTTTTTTCTAATTTGATTAAATTGGAAAATGTGTGAATTCTAGGTGAAGCCCAGATTCACACTGATGCGGGTTTGAAATCATGTGAATTCAGCTGAACTCGAGTCTGATCCATTCTGGATTTGCAGACTCTTAACTTGTTCTATGGGTTAAAAAGTTCTGTATAGAAAATGCCAGTTGGGTACTTGCCTCCCACTTTGCTTCTTATAATTTTTTTGGCATATATAGACATCTGGGATGTTGCTTACACATTAATATTTTTCTGCCTCTTCAGGGCTATCTGCCCTTCGTAGTGGATGATCAACATTACCAATTTATCACCCTTCCCATTGGCCTGTCCATGGCCTTTGGGTTTTCATCAAGGTGCTTGCCCCAATTTTGGCTCTGCTCCTTGCTTAGAGGATTCATTTTCTTGTGAATCTGGTTGATTTACTGTTAAATGACCAGTACTGTTCCTGTTCACCAACATTCAACAGACAGTGCAGACTCTTCTTTCCAGGATTGTTCTGCCTTGAGGCAAACTTGTCTCCTTTTACTCAGATGCCGGTACCTTGAAGATGCCCTCACTTTATGCCTGCATTTCAGTCCTATGTCCATTGGTAGCCTCCTTCAAGGCTGTGCCATAAGCCCACTTTCACTCCAAACCATTGCA
The DNA here is from genome assembly GCA_029206835.1 of Rana muscosa. Classification (NCBI taxonomy): domain Eukaryota; kingdom Metazoa; phylum Chordata; class Amphibia; order Anura; family Ranidae; genus Rana; species Rana muscosa. The sequence continues at coordinate 476,063,538 of CM055122.1, forward strand.
GGCATTTAGGCAGTGTGGGACAAACAGACACCGTCCTTGGACTGTTCCATACACCTGACCCCCAAGGTCAGACTTTCTCTAGGGGTGTTGGATTTCTAACCCAGCACTGGAGTCAGGGAAGCTCTTTCTTCCAAAGAGAAGAAAGGTAGGAGATGTCAGATGTGGATCTTCTGGCATCTAGATACAACAACAAACCGAAATAGGGGATGTGATGGGATCAGTTCAATATGGTCTAGGCTTTATTCGGCACTCCAGATTCTTTCTTCCTTGTCTAAACCACAGGATCAAGATGAAGGATATTCTGTTGATTATAATCACAGAGAATAGGCCCAGGAGGACATTGTACTTGGATACACTCATATTCCTGGTAGAACCTTCTCAATCTTCTAGATCTTATGTCCCAAGGGTCAGTGTTGCATCCTGCTCCTCGCCCTTTGGCTTTCATGGCATGGCTGTTGAACCTACAGTCCTGAGAGACAAGGGCCTGTCTGACTTTCTCATCCCTAGCTGCGTGAAGGATAGGAAATCCACTTCTTGCAATGTATATTATCACACCAGAAAGACCTATATGGCTTGGTATGATCCAAGAAACTTTCATCCTGAAAGAATATTTTGTGGGACATATTCTGCTTTTTCTTCAGTCTAGTCTCGAGAAGCATCTAGTCTGAAATACCCTCAAAGGTCAAATCATGCATTTGACCATTCTATTACAGAAACCTTTGGTTTCCCAATCGCTAGTTGATGCTTTTGTTCAGGTCGTAGTACACCTATCTACCTCTTTGTGCTCTTCTGTGTCACCTTGGAACCATAATCTGGGTCTCTTGGATCTTTAGAAGCTGGCTTTTGAACCTGTTAGAGACATTCCCTTGTCTGACTAGCTGGTTGGGTGTTTATTTCTTGTTGCTATCACTTTGACACGCAAGTTGTCTTTGGGCGTAAAGACTCCTTTCTCCTGAAGGTGTTTTTTTTTTTACCTTAACCAGGACATTGTCCTTACTTCCTCGTGTCCTGCTCTGAAACATCCAATGATAATTTCTCTCAACTGTCTTTACATAGTACATGCTATTAGAGTTTGCCTCAAACTACACTCATACGCATACCTATACTGTCTCATTTAGGCATCAGATTCCCTCTGTTTTTCCTGAGGGTTCCCACAGGGGTTCTCCTGCTTCTCGCTCCATCATTGTTAGGTGGACCAGACAAAATATTATTTGAGCCTATAGTTTGAAAGATAAGTTTACTCTCTCAGAGCATCAAGGGCTTTTCAGGATCAGGCATCTGTTTCTCAGATTTGCGAGGCCGTCACCTGAGTTTCTGTTCATACGTTTGTTAAAAATTGAGCCCCTCCAGGATTATGTCATTATGCTGTGATGTACACCTCCATTGACAAGGTCACCAATGGCTTTAAAGGGTTTGTAAACCCTTGTGTTTTTTCACCTTAATGCATCCTATGCATTAAGGTGAAAAAACACCTGACAGTCACCGGCCCCCCAGCCCCCCATTTTACTTACCTGAGCCCTGGATTTGCCTCGAAGAGGACACGCTGTTCCTCTCTTTGATTGGATAGATTGATAGCCGCGCAGCCGTTTGCTCCCGCTGCTGTCAATCAAATCCAATGACACAGGCGCCGGGGGGGGGCTGACTCATACATTCGGCTATGGACGCCGAATGCTGGACTCGAGAGTGCGCCCGCAAGGTAACCCCCTGGTAGAGCACTTTTCCTAGGGGGTTATCTGATGCAGGGAGGAGCCGCGAGCGCCGCCGAGGGACCCCAGAAGTCGGTGTTCAGGGCCACACTGTGCAAAACAAACTTTACAGTGGAGGTAAGTATGACATGTTTGTTATTTAAAAAAAAAAAAACTTTAACCCTTCCTGCTTAGCTGGTACTTGTGAATACCCCTTGTGGAAATCTCTCACTTATATACAGTACATCAGTATGATGGGTCATAAGTGCAAGGGCAGCGGTCCTGAGAGCCTTGCCAGCTTATGATCCACAAACTGTTCTGGGGCAGGTTGCAGTTTTCCTTCTAAATTACCTGACACTGATAACCTGGACCATTGTGTTCTGCATCACAGCACTACTCAGTGTTCTGTTTAACCTTTTCAGGAGCAACTTCCCTCCTTTTTTCCAGTGAGCAATTCTCAGGTACTATTTTTTGAGTTTATAGGAAACATTTCAGCCATTTCAGCTGACTCCAGGGCCTTAAGCACGCATCCATGCTCTGTCCTCCAGAGTCCATGTCTGTTTTCCCTGTAGCTGCAGATGCTTCTGCACAGCCAGCTGAGGAAGGCAAGAAATGTACTTTTCTGTGTCTGATTACTTGGTACATGAGAAGTCTATTGACATCACTCAAAAACTTAAGGAAGCCACCAGCCTGGGTTATTTTAAATCTGTTAAAACCTTTCCCGCTCACTCACTATTGCTTCCTGTTTTGGATAGTTATTGACCTAATCTTGAGAAACTCTTTACTCCTCTCACGCATTTTAGCTATATCCTATTATGGAAAGGTTCCTTAAAAAGTGGGCCATCCCCATAGTGGATCCCACTATTTCCATTCTTACAAGACTCTGACTGTCCCTGTTGTGGATCTCCTGGTGGTTAAGAGGCTAGAAGCCCTTTCTAAGGCCTCATTCCCTCTCTCAGGATCTGCCCTGCAACTTGCTATTGCTACAATGTTCCTCTGTCAGACCTTGGCTGTTTGGTCCAAGGATATGTCTCGGATCTTGAATCTGTCCTAAGAGATTCCACTGTCCTCCAACAGCTGGAACTCATGTCAGAGGCTACAAGTTAAAATTTTGGTCTGTACCTCTATCGCATCAGTGCTCTACTTCCAGGCAGCTCCATTTACCCATTTTTACGCTAAAGCCTTGCAACTTAGCATTCTGACTGTGTGGTACAAGAAGGCTCAGTTTCTGGATCATCATCTTGCATCTTTACCACAAGATTAGGCTTGCCCTGGCCTGATGAGTTATAAACCTATCCCTGCCCCTGTAGTTGAGGAAACCCTGCCTTACATTGTATTGAAGGTTCTCATGACAAATACCAGCCTGTTGGACTGGTCCTCCTTGCATGCCAAGAGACTTGGTTACCAGTGGAATCCCAGCTCCTGATCAACATTCTGGAAATCGCAGCAATGTACAGTGCTAAACCACTCGACTGCAAAGTCACCCAACCAAACAAGGCCACAACAGTGGCTTACATCAATCACCAGGGAGGAGCCAGGAGTCTCACAGCTCAAAAAGTAGTCAGTCAGATTCTGGCATAGGTGAAACTGCATGTTTTGGCCCAGGTGTCTGCCGTACACATTTGAGGTTTTGAAAATTCAGCAGGCAGACTTTCTTTGTCATCAATATTTGGACAAATGCTTTTTTCACTTCAAAGTGTTTTAAGACTGGATGTTGACCAAATGTGGACCTCCTTGCTTGGTCAGTGTCTGGTTTCTCTTCAGGTCCAGGGATCCTCTAGCCTTCACAATGGTCGCTGTGGTGACTCCATGGGATCACTTCAGCCCAACGTAAGCCTTTCCTCCTCTGGAAACCCTTTTCTTACCTGCACTGTGGGTTCAAGATAGTGGGCATTCTTGTGATTCTTATCGTACAGAGTTAGACCAGGCATGCATGGTACTCTGAACTTTTCAGACTCCTGCCAGACTTTCCTTGGGCTCTCCCAAGTCAGCCATATTGTTTATCCCAAGGCGTGGTTTACCATCCTTCTTTTAATTTGATGGCCTTTTTTCAGCTGGTGATCCTGCCAGTAACACCCTGCCTGTCTTAGGATGTCTCAACTCCATGGAGGAACAAAGAAGCCACCTTTGGACATCAGCATTGTATGTCTGGGAGAGGATAGTGTTATGCCGCGTACACACGACCGTTTTTAATGACGAGAAAAATGCAATTTTTTAAAATGGTCATTAAAAATGATTGTGTGTGGGATTCAGAGCATTTTTCACGACGTGAAAAATGGCCATGAAAAAATTGGAACATGCTCTAATTTTTCTCGTCGTTTTTCTCGTCATGAAAAACAGCTGTGTGTAGGCTTTAACGACGTGAAAAAAAAATGCGCATGCTCAGAATCAAGTATAAGACAGGAGCGCTTGTTCTGGTAAAACTAGCGTTCATAATGGAGATAGCACATTCGTCACGCTGTAACGGACTGAAAAGCACGAGGCTTAAAAGCACGAATCGGCTCTCACCAAACTTTACTAACACGAGGATCAGCAAAAGCAGCCCAAAGGGTGGCGCCATCTGAATGGAACTTCCCCTTTATAGTGCCGTCGTACGTGTTGTACGTCACCATGCTTTACTCAAGCATTTTTTTCCACGATAGTGTGTAGGCAGGGCAGGCTTGAGAAGAATCACGTCGAGAAAAACGCAGTTTTTTTCTATGACATTAAAAACGGTCGTGTGTACGCGGCATTAGATGCACTAACAGATTTGGATGGACTTGATGACTAACAAATTAAAACCAAACTCTAGAGAGCAAACTCTAGAGAACACTTTGTAAGCAATTACAGCAACAGTATTTTTTTCCTTTTGGAATAAAGGTTTATATAAACGAATAAAAGCGGACTATTGTAAGCACCCCTGTCGGGGTAAATTGTTTGCGTCAACATTCTAACTGCCACTTTCCTGGACAACTTGCTCCTGGTCAACTAGTTTTCCTAAAAATATAAAAAATCTGTGCTAAATCTCCAACCTGTGAACAGCAAGCAGCCACTTATAAACTGTGATAGCAGTTTATAGCAAACATAAATAAATTAAGCAGCGCTGATGATGAAAAGAAAATAGTACAAATATTATATGTAAATTGAAACATATAAAGTGCAAATGTGCAGCAACTCAGTGCTTATATGGAGATCTATTTATCATAAAGACCCCAAAAAAATCATATAACCAAAGGTCCATTAATAATTGAAGAAAATTAATCCTTTCAAGTACAAATAAAAGTGTTGATCTGAAAAGTATAGTCGTGCAATGAAGATAAGAGGGAATCCACCACCAGATAAAGACAATTGACAGACGCCTCTTACCAGAAAACAGACCATAAGTTATAATAAATCAAACTCGCATGTGTCACAACATTAAGGACCGGCATCCAGTGTGTTGACAACTATCGCTCAGCAGTGGGTTGCAGCATAGCAATAAGAGAAAAAATGAACTGTCATGGTGAAGCACGTCTGCATTTTCTCAGTTTGTTAAAAGGTATTCACAAACATCCACGTGTCACTGTACACAAAGAAAATCCAGCAGGCTGATGGCTCAAATTAGCCGGACAACCGTTTGCTATCGGCATTGGCTCATATAGATGGAGAAGCCATTCACTAATGGCCAGAGGTGCATGATGACATCAGAAACTAGCCACACCCTACGCGTTTCATCACCAATGTTGTCATTGGGGGAAGGCTTACTAGTGTTCCTGTCAATGGAAGTTGAAAAATAAAATACTGGCTGGATCACCAGGTAAAAATAAAGGGAGAAAAGAAAGTGAATGCAGCCACCACATAGGAATAGCTAAGCTGCAATTTAATAAATATTTGTTTTTGGGTTTATCACCGCTTTAAAGACAAGGATCTACCTTTCCCTGTCAAAGAGCACTCCACTATAACAGTACTTCATGGGCTTTTAGCATCGGGCATCTGTTTTACAAACTTGCAAGGTTGCCACCAGGTCTTCTGTTAACATGCTTGTTAAGAGTTATCAGGAGGGTGTTTAGGTCTCAATTGTGATCTCTATTGAGACCTTTCTGTTTAACTGTTGTTTACATGGACCTTTTTGCATGTTGTTTGCTGTGTTGCCCATCCTTTTGTTCAACTTAGTTGGACTGCTTCTGGACATCCCTATGTATTGGAATACCCTGTGCCCCTTAATTATTATTTAAGAAAAATGATTTTTTACATAGTGTAAAATCTTTTCTTGGAGTACATTAAGGGACACTGATCCATCCCCTCAATCCATATAACCCACTCCTACTATTGCTTGCTACAAATCTGAGGCATGATGGGAGTAGGAGGGTGATACTAGGGTATCCTATCAGCTGCACAACCTTATGCACCAGATTACATCCTGTGATTCTCAATATACTCCACAAAATGTTTTTTGCAGTAAATCAAAAAATATTATTTTTTCTTTTTAACCTTTTCAGCCCCAGAAGCTTTTACCCCCTTCCTGACCAGGGCACTTTTTACAATTTGGCACTGTGTCGCTTTAAATGTTAATTGCACGATCATGCAATGCTGTACCCAAACAAAATTTGCGTCCCTTTTTTTAACACAAATAGAGCTTTCATTTGGTGCTATTTGATGATCTCTGTGTTTTGTTTTTTTTTGCGCTATTCACAAAAAAAGAGCGTCAATTTTGAAAAAAAAAATATTTTTAACTTTTTGCTATAATAAATATCCCCAAAAATGTTTTTTAAAAACAATTTTATTTCGTCAGTTTAGGCCAATATATATTCCTCTACATATTTTTGGTAAAAAAATAGCAATAAGTGTATATTGATTGGTTTGCCGACCACGCACATCAGGTCCCCCGCCTCTTAAAGGAAACCCCATACGGGTACAGGGTTTCGCACAGGGGTGCCATTCTGCCACCGTAAATAGACGTGAGCCGGTCGGGAATCAGTTAATCTCCTATTCCTGTGATTGGGTATTCAAAGTGAATTTCTATCATTCACTTTGCTAAGTGAACAGTCTCCACTCCTTTAGTAAATCAAACCCATTGAATCTTATGTGGACCCACATACATTTGTTTTTTTGTACTTTTTAATCTAAATTAATAGTAGTATAGTACTTCATGCAATCATGTTGTTGCATGTGTGGTTGGCTTAAAGTAGATAGGCACATATATTTGCAGTGTTTACTTATCTCTCTCCAAAGTTATGAGTCCCATGTCTTTCTGCTGCTTCATCCTCTGTTATCAGTATGATAACTTCTGACAAGTTCTCTGACACCGTAGATAAAAGCAGCTGAAAACTTGTGTCAGGGTGGGTGGTTAGCAATAGTTTAGCAGAGAGCAGCACAGCTCTGCGTGTTTCTTCATTCCTCTGCCTATGTGGAGGGGGGTGTCTTTCCTCTAATCCGCTGTCACACAGTGTATGCCAAGAATTCACACACAGTGGTGGAACAGGAAGAGAAATTTCTAACACAATGTTCACTTTCTAAACCGTGTAGAACGCTGAAGAGAGCAGATATTGTTTCATCTCTGTATATAATCTGAAGCTGTTCACTGGGTATATGTGAGGGTTTACATCAATTTTAAAGTCCTCCTAAGTTGTATTAAGGATGTGGGCTAGCAATAATATGGTCACAATGTTATATTAAGAAATATACAAAGCCTACTATGCCAAAAAAAAACACCAATCAACAGTTTTTTTGTGTGAGCAAAACACAGGTCTGCTTTAAAGCCCAATTGAAGTCTCCCACTTTTTTTTTACCTCTTTATAGTGCTGTACTCCTGCATGTTATGATTTGTGAGTTTAATGCTTTAAATTATATTTTTATGGTCAGTGAAATTGCTGCTTCTAGATCTTTTCTAAGGAGTCCAATTTCATGGTATAATTTTTCCAACTTACCAAGTTTGCAGCTTTAGACCCCGTTCACACTGAGGAGTTTTTCAGGCGGTTTAGCGCTAAAAATAGCGCCTAAATACCGCCTGAAAACTCCTGCCCCTGCAGTCTCAATGTGAAAGCCCAAGGGCTTTCACACTGAGGCGGTGCGCTAGCAGGACCACTCCAAAGGTCCTGCTAGCAGCATCTTTGGAGCGGTGAGAGGAGCGGTGTGTTTATCGCTCCTTCACCGCTCCTTCCCATTGAAAGTAATGGGAAACTGCGGTAATACCGCCGGCAATGCGCCTCTGCAGAGGCGCATTGCCAGCGGTATTGACCCTTTTTCAGCCGCTAGCGGGGGTTAATACCGCACCGCTAGCGGCCGAATACCGCGGCAATTCCGACTGTATAGCACCGCTAAAAATAGCGGCGCTATACCGCCACCGCACCCACCACCCCAATGTGAAAGGGGCCTTAGGGTTACTGAATTTTCCAGTCCCCCTTTTCCACCTATTTAGACCATAGGAAGCTCATGCATCTTTAGCAGACATCACCTCTTCATCATCCTCTGCCCCATACAGCAGTCCACAAGTCTTTTGTGGAATAAAATATTTTTCAACAATACAGTCAGTGTAGTGTCTGTCAGTAGACAATAACTGCTATTGGCTTTGTCACACAATACCTGATAGAACTTACCAGGCATAGTTGACATTTTTAGTATTAAAATTGGCAATCTAGTAGTCAAATGTAAGGAAATCCTTTAACTGAGCTTTCTGTTGCCTCTAGTCTTGTGCAACCAGGAATAATGGTTTGGTGTTGAATGGTTTGAGAAGACAACATAAGCCATGAAGAATGTTCTTATCCTAAACATGCTGAAGACAAACACATACTGCATTTCATGCCTTTTACCAATATATACTGTATAGGTTGTATATAGTGAGTGCTCTACAGTGTGGGGGTCTCACTAAATGGATAGAAATATAAGTCATATATTCTTCTTAAGTTGTGTCACTAAATCAGTTTGTATCCTCTAGCGCTACATTTTTTTTTCTCTTGAACATATCAGAAATGGAAGGTTATGTGCCAGTATGCCCAAGGCCATATTTTCAGCTTCATCAGAATTCATCTTAATTGCTAATTCTAAAACAACTAGAGCAGTTAGAAAGTTACACTGCACAATCTGCCTTTTATTAAATTAAAAGGTGATTTCTGTCTATTATTCCCTACTCAATCACAATTTTGCCAGAGGCATAGTGCTATGGAGCATATCTTTTGCAGCAGTCAAACTCTACATCTCTTTCTTAGGCACTTTAATGATTTGGAAAACCACCAGTAGCTTTAATACCAACAAGATATTAATTTATATCATATATTTAGCAAAAATTACAAATTGGTACTAATAGTGAAATCCTACTAACAGAACAAATTCTAAACTTTTTCCATTTTTTTAACCCAGTCCTCTATACCATCAAATAAATCATGCTGTTATCCTGACAAGGAACACATTTGTAAACTTATTAGTTTACTTTTTTGTATGTACTGTATTTTAATGTCTTTTCTTTATTTGTATGGTTCCTGACATATATAGCGAAAGTGGTTCTTGCTGCACTGGGTGAAACCGCAAAAATCTGTGTTTATCATTACAAAAGTTTTTGTCCCCCCTTTTCATTCTTTGGGTAATAAATGTGAGTGAACAATAGAAGTGTGAAAATGTGTGGGCGTGTGTGTATATGTGTGTGTATGTATGTATGTATATACAGGTCCTTCTCAAAAAATTAGCATATTGTGATAAAGTTCATTATTTTCTGTAATGTACTGATAAACATTAGACTTTCATATATTTTAGATTCATTACACACAACTGAAGTAGTTCAAGGCTTTTCTTGTTTTAATATTGATGATTTTGGCATACAGCTCATGACAACCCAAAAATCCTATCTCAAAAAATTAGCATATTTCATCCGACCAATAAAAGAAAAGTGTTTTTAATACAAAAAAAGTCAACCTTCAAATAATTATGTTCAGTTATGCACTCAATACTTGGTCGGGAATCCTTTTGCAGAAATGACTGCTTCAATGCGGCGTGGCATGGAGGCAACCAGCCTGTGGCACTGCTGAGGTGTTATGGAGGCCCAGGATGCTTCGATAGCGGCCTTAAGCTCATCCAGAGTGTTGGGTCTTGCGTCTCTCAACTTTCTCTTCCCAATATCCCACAGATTCTCTATGGGGTTCAGGTCAGGAGAGTTGGCAGGCCAATTGAGCACAGTAATACCATGGTCAGTAAACCATTTACCAGTGGTTTTGGCACTGTGAGCAGGTGCCAGGTCGTGCTGAAAAATGAAATCGTCATCTCCATAAAGCTTTTCAGCAGATGGAAGCATGAAGTGCTCCAAAATCTCCTGATAGCTAGCTGCATTTACCCTGCCCTTGATAAAACACAGTGGACCAACACCAGCAGCTGACATGGCACCCCAGACCATCACTGACTGTGGGTACTTGACACTGGACTTCAGGCATTTTGGCATTTCCCTCTCCCCAGTCTTCCTCCAGACTCTGGCACCTTGATTTCCGAATGACATGCAAAATTTGCTTTCATCCGAAAAAAGTACTTTGGACCACTGAGCAACAGTCCAGTGCTTCTTCTCTGTAGCCCAGGTCAGGCGCTTCTGCCGCTGTTTCTGGTTCAAAAGTGGCTTGACCTGGGGAATGCGGCACCTGTAGCCCATTTCCCGCACACGCCTGTTCACGGTGGCTCTGGATGTTTCTACTCCAGACTCAGTCCACTGCTTCCGCAGGTCCTCCAAGGTCTGGAATCGGTCCTTCTCCACAATCTTCTTCAGGGTCCGGTCACCTCTTCTCGTTGTGCAGCGTTTTCTGCCACACTTTTTCCTTCCCACAGACTTCCCACTGAGGTGCCTTGATACAGCACTCTGGGAACAGCCTATTCGTTCAGAAATTTCTTTCTGTGTCTTACCCTCTTGCTTGAGGGTGTCAATGATGGCCTTCTGGACAGCAGTCAGGTCGGCAGTCTTACCCATGATTGCGGTTTTGAGTAATGAACCAGGCTGGGAGTTTTTAAAAGCCTCAGGAATCTTTTGCAGGTGTTTAGAGTTAATTAGTTGATTCAGATGATTAGGTTAATAGCTCGTTTAGAGAACCTTTTCATGATATGCAAATTTTTTGAGATAGGATTTTTGGGTTGTCATGAGCTGTATGCCAAAATCATCAATATTAAAACAAGAAAAGCCTTGAACTACTTCAGTTGTGTGTAATGAATCTAAACTATATGAAAGTCTAATGTTTATCAGTACATTACAGAAAATAATGAACTTTATCACAATATGCTAATTTTTTGAGAAGGACCTGTGTATATATATATATATATATATATATATATATATATATATATATATATATATATATACACACACACACACCCTATATATTAAAGATCTGTAGCAATTTTATGTTGCATGCATGGGCACCTAAAGGAAACCTGTGTTGAGAGTAATGTGTAGGTGGTCATTGCTGACATCTAGTTGATTGGCTATCAAGCTGACCAAACAGCTTCAATAACTTAGTCTGGGTCAATAAGTTAAAAAGTTTTAAGTCAGAAAAAGTGGGCAACCACTAGAAGGAGATCAGCAATGGTAGATGCCTTTAGATGCCATACAGGGACAGAATACTAGTCATGTAAGATAGGCTATGACCCTAGGACAGCAAAATTTTAGAGACACGGATACACATATACTCGAGTATTGTATATACTGAATATACTCGAGTATAAGCCGAGTTTTTAAGCACATTCTTTTGTGCTGAAAATGCCCCCCTCGGCTTATACTCGAGTCACCTTTTTGCGCCTGATCTCCCAGACTTTGGGGACCCGGTACCAGCCGGTTGTAGGTCCCCTGGACCCCAAACTTGACACAGATGTAGCCCCGCTCTTCCTCTACAAGTGTGCAAAGTTTGTTGTCCGGGGGTCCTACGGCCGGGGAGCCCTGATTTTTCAAAGCCGGGCACCCCTTCCATAGACTCTGATGTTAAACGTCAGTCTAGGCATGGGCACAGTGAGGCATGCACATGGACACAGTGAAGCATGCACATGGACACCCTAGGCTTATACTCAAGTCAATAAGCATTCCCAGTTTTTTGTGGTAAAATTAGCTGCCTCGGCTTATATTCGGGTCGGCTTATATTCTAGTATATACGGCATTGTTATTTTCAAATACACGCATTATGCTTTTGCTTATATTCCACAAGATGTAGAGAACTGGGCACTGTTACAACAGTTGGAGAAAAAGAGAGACTTAGTGGAAGTGAAGCCCTGTTAAAAATAATGCAAGTTTAAAATTCCCTGTTTTCTTATTTGATTGAGCTGTTTTAGGCTTCTTTTAAAAAATAAAAAAAAATTACATCGCTGAGAATATAAATACGCTCATATGCAAGTTGGGTGTGCCTGGGAGAATCTTTAGGGGAGCTTAGAACTGCAGTGCCAATGCAACCAGATGGTGCGCCATCTGTATTTAGCCATGTGGCTCATGGCAGGGATAGTAAAAGAGGGCTGGGGAATGTTTAGCACAAGTCAGGATTGCATGTCAAAATTGTGGGTGTAAGACATAAAGTAGAATTTGAATAAGAGTAGCCTCATGCGCAAACCAATCAATTAAATATATTCCGAGTGGCAACCAACATAAATAAAGGTGTCCCCACAAAAATTGTTAAAAATAAGTGTACAGTACAGTATATGCGGCGCCAACTCAAAAAATTTGAAATGTGAAAAATCTTCAAAAATAATAATCAACCTTCAAATATAACCTTCAGTGTATAATGCAAGTGCAATATGAACATCAAGTCCAATAAAAAACACAACAGTCTGTAAAATGTAAAAAATGTGCAAAGATAGCACTAGAGTGTAATATTAAATGTTGAAAAAATACTTCAATGTCCAATAAGGCTCTTTCACACTGGGACGGTGGGTGCATCGGCGGTAAAGCGCCGCTGTTTTAGCGGCGGTTTACCATCAATTTTGCTGCGCTATTCGACCACTAGCCGATTTTAACACCCCCCCGCTAGCGGCCGAGAAAGGGTTAAAACCACCCACAAAGTGCCGCTGCAGCAGCGCTTTGCCGGGGGTATAGCCGCAGTGCCCATTCAATTTAATGGGCAGGAGTGGTGGAGTAGCAATATACACACCGCTCCTTCACCGCTCCAATGATGCTGCTTGCAGGACTTTTTTTTACCGTCCTGCTAGCGCACCGCTCCAGTTTGAAAGCCCTCGGTGCTTTCACATTGGAGAGACAACAGCGGCTCTTTCAGGGAGCTTTGCAGTCGCTATTTTTAGCATTGTAGCGCTTGCAAAAGCGCCACAGTGTGAAAGGGGTCTAATGTGGAAAGTGCAACAAAATAAAGTGCAGTGATACAAAAGATGAACGTCAAATTCTTATTGTGTAGTAGAAATCTCCTCCAGCAACATGCGTGATCCACCACAAGTGATCCTCAGCCTCTCACCTCAAAGAAAGACCCCAATGGGTCTTATGGCACTTCAGGTCACTGCAGACCAGTAGAAATTCTCTCCTTGCAATGACACATACGGTTGTGGTATAAAGGAATGGTGATGGATAAATATTAGCAATCTAATCCTTCTATATAAATTAATAATCCTTAGGCTCTTCCATTTAACACTCCTCTGCTGCCACTTCCAGCAATGTCTCCTCTTTACCCCCTATGGAATGAGGAAAGAGGAGACTTTGCTGGAAGTGGTAGCAGAGGAGTGTTAAATGGAGGAGTGGAGGAGCCATAACGAGGATGTATTTATATAGAAGGATTACACTGTGTTTATCCATCGCCATTCCTTTATACTGCAACCGTATGTGACATTGCAAGGAGAGGATTTCTCCTGGTCTGCAGTGACCTGAAGCGCCATAAGACTCCTTGGGGTCTTTGAGTTGAGAGGCTGGGACTCGCTTGTGGTGGATCATGCATGTTGGTGGAGGAGATTTTTACTACAAAATAAGAATTTGAAGTTCTACTTTTGTATCACTGCACTTTATTTTGTTGCACTTTCTGTATTATTGGACATTGAAGTATTTTTTGCACATTTAATATTATACATTCGTGCTATCTTTGCATGTGTTTTTTGCAAATTTTTTACATTTTTTACATTTGTTTGCTTGTTACCGACAATTGTGTTTTTTATTGGACTTGATATTCATATTGCACTTGCTTTATACACTGAAGGTTATATTTGAAGGTTGATTGTTATGTTTAAAGATTTTTCACATTATTTGTGTTTGCGCCGCTTATACACTTTTTTTTTAAATAAAGTAGAATTTGGCTTTCCTCTAATTGATTTGTTCGTTTTTTTTATTTTTAGCTTTAAAGGGTAACTCTACATTCTTGGGGAAAAAAATTGCAAATAAAAAAAAATATATATAGCATATACAATTGCATCACAAGCCATATTGTAATTGACTGTTATTAAAAATGACTTTTCCTTTTCAACCTGCAGCGCTGTAACTTTCTGTAAAATGCAATACAGTATGTCTACCTAGAGGCATTCTGTACACAGATTTTGAGCATTCCGTGCAACAAAAATTTCATTTTTGGAGAGATACTCCCAAAGGAAAATCATGTCTAAAGGGATGCAGACCCTGCATCTTTCCTCATTTGAGCCCTGCACGTACAGCAGCTACTTTATAATTATTAAATTACTCTCATACAGATTCACTTTGCACATGGTCAGAGACAAACAGTTATTTCTTTAGAGTAACAAAAGGTAGGAATCTGCAACAAAGTTAACCGCTTGCCGACTGCCTCACGTAGATACACGTCAGCAGAATGGCACGGCAGGCAAAGCAACGTACAGGTACGTTGCTTTAGATCTGTTGCCTAGTGAGCGCACGCGCGCCGCGGTTTCTGTGACCGTGGCCGCGGGACTCGCAGACTCGATATCCGCCGGTGTCCCACGATCATGTCACGGAGAGGCAGAACGGGGGGATGCCTTTGTAAACAAGGCATTTCCCTGTTCTGCCTAGTGACAGGACACTGATCTACTGCTCCCTGTACTCGGGAGCAGTGATCAGTGTCGTGTCACTTTTAGCCCAGCCCCCACACAGTTAGAATCACTCCCTAGGACACACTTAACCCCTTCCTCGCCCCCTAGTGGTTAACCCCTTCACTGCCAGTGTCATTTACACAGTAATCAGTGCATTTTTATAGCACTGATCGCTGTATAAATGACAATGGTCCCAAAATAGCGTCAAAAGTGTCCGATGTGTCCGCCGCAATATCGCAGTCACAATAAAAATCGCTGATCGCCGCCTTTACTGGTAAAAAAAAAATTATAATAAAAATGCCATAAAACGATCCCCTATTTTGTACGCTATAACTTTTGCGTAAACCAATAAATATACGCTTATTGCGATTTTTTTTTTAACCAAAAATATGTAGAAGAATACATATCGGCCTAAACTGAGGAAAAATTCATTTTTTTATAATTTTTTTGGGTATATTTATTGTAGCAAAATGTAAAAAATATTGCTTTTTTTTTCAAAATTGACGCTCTTTTTTTGTTTTTTAAAATACCACCGAAAGAAAGCTCTATTTGTGGGGAAAAAAGGAAGCAAATTTTGTTTGGGTACAGCGTCGCACGACCGCGCAATTGTCAGCTAAAGCGCCGCAGTGCCGAATCGCAAAAAATGGCCTGCCAATTCTTCTGGGGTTGAAGTGGTTAAACAACAAAGTTGTTAAAATCCTTGCAATGTACACAGATCACCCAGAGGGGAATATGTTTTTTCCCCAGCAAATGCGGAGTTACTCTTTAAAACGATCTATTATCACATGATAAAAAATGCATATACAATATGCGTATACTCAGTTACTGCTTTTTATAAAATTCTGCCAAACTAGTTAATACTTGAATTTAACAGGATTTTACTCATGTTTATATTAATAAATGATTCTTTCCAAAGTGACATTTCCCCTTTCATTTATAATCTTATTCTTTCTAATACCTACATCTTACTTTTTTCTGCACATCATTTTTTTCTTGATCATTTTTTTTTTTCTCATTCAAATTTGTATTTTCATCAGTGAAAAGTCATTACAGAATCATAAACATTAAAAAGAGTTACAATTGACTTTACAGAAATTTCAGATAATATTACCATATATTCTCAGACAAATTATCACTGCAAGAAACTGTTACTGTCATTTCTTGATCCTTTAATCTATCTGCTAAGTTTTTAATCTTTTTGTATTTTAGCAGTCATTCAAACTAATAATTGTGAACATACTAAAGAAAAAATTTGTAAAAATATTGTAATTGCAGCCTTTTAAATGCTCTCAAGTTGACATAATCCTGAAGTGAACTTCAAAGGTTATATGTGTCATTCAAGAAAAAGCATAATCTTTTAGATTGCCAGCCCAGCGTTATCTCCATTTAGGTCACTGCCCCTTTCTAGTTTGTTTAGGGCAGGGGTCTCCAAACTGCGGCCTGGGGGCCAGATGTGGCTCTTTGCTTGCTTTTATCCAGCCCTTGGGGCATTTTTCATCCCACTATCAGCAACAGTGGGGCATAGGTCCTGCTACTGACACCGACAATGGGGCACTAGTCCACTCACTGACACCCATGATAGAACACTATTCCTCCCACTGATACAAGCGATGGGGCACTATTCCTCCCACTGACACCAATGACAGGACATTATTCTTCCCACAGACACCAATGACGGGGCGCTATTCCTCCCACTGACACCAATGACGGGGTGCTTTTCCTCCCACTGACACCAACGATGGGGCACTTTTTCTCCCACTGACACCAACGATGAGGCACTATTCCTCCCACTGACACCAATGATGGGGCACTATACCTCCCATTAATACCAAAGATAGGGCACTATTACTCCCCATAATACCAAAGATGGGGCACTATTACGCCCCCTAACACCAAAGATGGGGCATTGTTTATTCCCACTGACCCCAGGACATTTTCTTCTTCCACTGGCCACAGTCCAGCCCTCCTAAAATTTGAAGGATAGTAAACTGGCCCTTTGTGTGGAAAGTTTGGAGACCCCTGGTTTACAGTATCTCCTAAAGGATATTATAGCTAAAGCTGAACTCCAGGCACAGGGTTTTTGCAATGTTACCTTTGCTGAGGCGGTATGCCTTGTCTAGATCGATGCTTTGTCCTTTAAAATCATTACTTCCTTTATCCCTGATGATAGAGATTCCACTGTACTTCCACATATGTGAGCTGCGGGTCTCAAAGATGGAAGAACTAGTGTATCTCCCCATTCCCAGAACCCTGTGTATTCTGTAATTTATTCATAGACTAAATGGCTCTCTGTAAATAGCTAAGAAGAGAAGTGGGCAGATAACTGACACCAGCGCGTCAGCACTATGAGACCTGCAGCTTTCGTATTTGAAGCTGGCCAGAAGTACACTGGAAGCTGTACTATCTGGTGAAAAAATGTATAGATTTTAAAGGAGAGAGCAGCAATCTGACCATGGTATATACACCTCAGCAGAGGTAACATTTGTTTACACTCTGGAAATGCCTGGAGTCCTAATATTAAAGTCAAATTGAGCTCTGTAATTTCAAAGCCATTGTATCTAATTTTTAGGGACTCATTAATGACAGGAATAGTACCACTGGATTGGCGCAGGGCCAATGTGGTGCCTATATTTAAAAAGAGAACAAAGTCTTTACCAAGTAACTATAGACCTGTTAGTTTAACTTCTATAGTGGGGAAGATACTGGAGAGATTAATAAAAGACCACATAGATGAGTTCTTGCTGGAAAAAAAATATTTTAAGCAACAGACAGCATGGATTCATGAAAGACAGAAGTTGTCAGACAAACCTGATTTATTTTTATGAAGAGAGGTAAGTAAAACCTTGGACAGAGGGGTGGCGGTGGACGTGGTATACTTGTATTTTGCAATCCTTCAATACAGTTCCCCACACACGGCTCATGTGCAAGGTAAAGTCTACAGGATTGGAAATATCAGTTTGTAAATGGATAGAAAACTGGCTAAAAGACAGAATTCAGAGAGTCATGGTTAATGATTCCTACTCTGAATGGTCTAAGGTTATCAGTGGTGTACCCCAAGGTTCAGTGCTGGGACCCTTACTTTTTAATATCTTTATAAATGATATTGTGTCTGGGAGCAAAAGTAACATTTCTGTCTTTGCAGATGACACTAAGCTATGCAGTGGAATAACGTCCTTACAGGATGTCTCCAATTTACAGGCCGACCTCAATGCTCTGTCTAATTGGGCGACTATGTGGCAGATGAGGTTTAATGTTGACAAATGTAAAGTTATGAACTTGGGGGCTAAGAATATGCATGCATCATACATACTAGGGGAAGTACAACTGGGGTAATCCATAGTGGAGAAGGATCTGGGGGTTTTGTTAGATCATAAGCTCAATAATGGCATGCAATGCCAAGCTGCGGTTTCCAAAGCGAGCAAAGTCCTTTCTTGTATTAAGAGAGGTATGGACTCCAGAGAGAGAGATATAATTTTTCCCCTGTTCAAATCATTAGTAAGACCTAATCTGGAAAATGCAGTTCAGTTTTGGGCTCCGGTTCTCCAATAGGATATTGGGGGACTGGAGAAAGTGCAGAGAAGGGCAACCAAATTGATAAGAGGCATGGAGGAGCTCAGCTAAGAGGAAAGATTAGTGAAACTGAATTTATTCTCTCTTGAGAAGAGGAGATTAAGGGGGGATTGATCAACATGTACAAATATATAAGGGGTCCATATAGTGAACTTGGTGTTGAGTTATTCACTTTACGGTCAACACAGAGGACAAAGCAACCACAGCCTGAGCAGAAAAGCCCATCCCCTGCCAATACGATGCAGAGAAGGCGGCACACTTGCTGACTGCGGAAGCAGTGGTCCCTCCGCAGTGGTCCACCACGCCCCCCTGCCGAGCCACACCCATAGCTCCGCAGTCAGCAATGCTCATGCTCCCTGCTGACTGGACAGATCCAGCCTTGACTAAGCAAAGGGTGCGCTGGACCTCTCCAGAGAGGCCACCATGTCCACCCAAGAGAGCAATGATGCTCCAGTGCAGCATGACGGCAGGGGACAGGCCCCTCTACCCAGGCCGTGGCTGCCTCCCAAAAAAATGCACCAGAATATATCCCGATGACCCATGCCGGATTGGGCCTTTTTTTTTTTTTTTAAACTTTATTTTATTTAGAAATATTTCTGCATGCAGTACAAAATACATATACATTTTATAATCTGACAAACATCCTATATTTATTTGACCTTTCCCTCCTCTTCCCTCCCCCTATGGAAGGGTGCACCAAGGTATGTTTTGATGATTTATGTTGGATTGGGCTTTAACGTCTTTGGTAGGAATTTAAACCAGGACCCGTCGCCATAAGGGACAATTTCTGCCCATTTAGCCATGGTGCTGTACATGTTGGCCTTGTATACATACATCTCATTTCTTGCTAGTGCTGTATTAGGTCACGGCCGCGTTTTTCCGCGGTTTGTATGGGTCTTCAGCATCTGACAATTTTAGGCCGGTTAAATCAACCTCTTTAAATAAATTCTCTGAGCCGTAAAGCCGTCAACGTGCTAAACCCGGAAGAATGCGGCCCGCTTAGAGATGCGGTGCTCAGATAATGTGCATCTACCTCTTCTCTGCGAATAAAAAGTAGGTTATTTGTGGCAGCGCTCTTTGTGAATCATTGTGATGTTCCACATATTGTATTTATTCCTCATGAATTAAACAATAAGGTGAAGGAAAAAACACAGAGAACAAGGGGGCACTCTTTACGTCTAGAGGAAAAGAGATTTCATCTCCAAATACGGAAATGTTTCTTCACAGTTATGCCGCGTACACACGACCATTTTTCTCGTCGGGAAAAATTTCATTTTTTCTCTTTGACGAGAAAAACGACCGTGTGTGGGCTTTTCATCATTTTTCCCGGCGAGAAAAACGGCAATTATCACGACGAGAAAAATTAGAACATTCTCTAGTTTTTCCCGCGGCAGTCTTCCCATAGGGAAACACTGCCGGGGAGCCCACGCACGGTCGTTTTTCTCGACCAAGAGAAAAAATGACGGGAAAACCGGCCGTGTATAGGGGAACAAGCCGTTCCTCGTTTTTCCCGTCGATTTTCTCGACGGTGTTTTCACCGTCGAGAAAATCGATCGTGTGTACACGGCATAAGAGCTGTGAAAATGTGGAATAGACTCCCTGCAGAGGTGGTTCTGGCCAGCTCAGTAGATTGCTTTAAGAAAGGCCTGAATTGTTTCCTAAATGTACATAATATAACTGGGTACTAACATTTATAGGTAAAGTTGATCCGGGGAAAATCTGATTGCCTCTCGGGGGGATCAGGAAGGATTTTTTCCCCTGCTGTAGCAAATTGGATTATGCTCTGCTGGGGTTTTTCGCCTTCCTCTGGATCAACTGTGGGTATAGAATTGGGTATATGGGATTGTATGATATTATATATATTTTATTTTTTATTTTTTTACGGATGGAGTTGTGTCTTTTTTCAACCTGACTAACTATGTAACTATGTAAATTCTTGACAAACTGCTTAATTTTCAATTCTGTCCAGCCACTTTTGGGATTCATACACAAATTCCCGAGAGCACAATCAAGAGGGTGGCACCACATACTCTATTAAAGCGAAGGCATATAGTGGTGTCACTACCCTCATCATCAACAGGGCCATCTGTTATCACCCCTATCAGCATTTTCCCATCAGCATGTGTATGCAGCAAAGTCAGATTAACACCTAGTGCTGCCTCTGCCTCTTCCAGTCCGAGTGCTGCAGTGCAAGAAATGGCAGAGACTAATATCTAGACAGGTTTGGGTCACTAATCTAGGTGTAAAATGTGTTTAAATATTTTAAAAGAATACACAGCTGCATTCAATTTTTTTTGTTTTTGGAGTTCAGTTTTAAATACTTTAGATTTTACTATTGCTTATACTAAATCTTAGAATATGCTATGGTGTATGGTGTATTTGTACATATGCTTACATTTTACTTTTACAGAACATGAGCTGGTGAAATTCCTCTCTTCTGAAAGCACAGAAACAAAAACAAGTTGGCTAGACACTTGTAAGAGATTGTTCTGCAAGACTCTCAAAACAAAACCAGGAGTGTTGTGGGGTTCTGGTAAGTGCACGTTAGTCACCAAGTATGTTAAAATTACTTACCATCAATTACACATTACAGCTGAGAAGGGTGCACACCAAAAGCTCAATTTACAAAGCTAAAACACCAGAATAAGGATCCTTATTTTCAAAAAAGGCACAGATTTTTTCGGCAAAGTCCAATGAGATTTTATAAAAAGTTCAGCGTCTGAAAATATCCATATGCTCATGTAAAGCTTTGTGAGTAGATCCTAAAAGTGTATATAATCTCAAGAACAAACATATACAGGCATACCCCACTTTTAAGTACACAATGGGACCAGAGCATGTATGTAAAATGAAAATGTACTTAAAGTGAAACAATACCTTTTTTCACTTCTAGGGTGTAGTGGGGGATCAGGGGCTATAAAGGGGGTGTCAGGAGCTGTAGTTGAGGTCTCAGGAGCTGTAGTAGGGGTGTCAGGGGCACACTGGAACAGGGCGGGCTATGCTCTCTGAGCTTCAGCTCCTCCTACTGCGGCTGTAAAATGTCTGTACATTACTTGTGAGGCACTTTACATACACTCGCGGTTATGTCCTTACTCGCGAGTGTATGTAAAGTGAGTGTACTTAAAGCGGGGTATGCCTGTAATACATTGCAGTTTACCAGTCTTTGGGTATAGTGCTGAATTAGTGGTGGATGCTTCTTGTCCAGCACTCTCTCCCTGGTTTGTACAATATCTCACAAAGTAATTACACCCCTCACATTTTTGAAAATATTTTATTATATCTTTTCAAGTGACAACACTGAAGAAATGACACTTTGCTACATTGTAAAGTAGTGAGTGTACAGCTTGAATAACAGTGTAAATTTGCTGTCCCCTCAAAATAACTCAACACACAGCCACAGCCAAAAGTGAGTACACCCCTAAGTGAAAATGTCCAAATTAGGCCCAATTGCCAAGGACATGGATTACTGGAACCATGTCCTGTGGTCTGATGAGACCAAGATAATCTTATTTGGTTCAGATGGTGTCAAGCGTGTGTGGCGGCAACCAGGTGAGGAGTACAAAGACAAGTGTGTCTTGCCTACAGTCAAGCATGGTGGTGGGAGTGTCATGGTCTGGGGCTGCATGAGTGCTGCCAGCACTGGGGAGCTACAGTTCATTGAGGGAACTATAAGTGCCAACATGTACTGTGACATATTGAAGCAGAGCATGGGCCACAGGGCAGTATTCCAACATGATAATGACCCCAAACACACCTCCAAGACGACTACTGCCTTGCTAAAGAAGCTAGGGATAAAGGTGATGGACTGGCCAAGCATGTCTCCAGACCTAAACCCTGTGGAGCATCCTTAACCACTTACCGACCGCCTCCAGTAGATATACATCGGCAGAATGGCACTTACAGGCACATCAATGTACCTGTACGTCCCCTTTAACTGCCTGACGTGGGGGTCGCGCCGTCGGCGGCGCGCTCGTGACCCCACTACCTTCCGCATGAGTCGTACCGCGGGTCCCGCCGTCTTGATCGCCGCTGGGATCCCCGCGATCGTCTCACGGAGGCATAGAGCAGGGAGATGCTTGTGTAAACAAGCATCTCCCTGCTCTGCCTAGTGACAATGACACGGATCTCGGCGCGTGTACTCGGAGCGGAGATCGGTGTCATGTCACACAGAGCCCAACCCCCCCTCAGTTAGAAACACTCATCAGGACACACTTAACCCCTTTAGCGCCACCTAGTGGTTAACCCCTTCACTGCCAGTGTCATTTTCACAGTAACCAGTGCATTTTTATAGCACTGATCGCTGTGAAAATGACAATGGTCCCAAAAATGTGTCAAAAGTGTCCGATGTGTCCGCCATAATGTCGCAGTCACGAAAAAAATACTGATCACCGCCATTACTAGTAAAAGAAAAAAAAATTAATAAAAATGCCATAAAATTATCCCCTATTTTGTAAACGCTATAACTTTTGCGCAAACCAATCAATAAACGCCGATTGTGATTTTTTTTTTTTACCAAAAATATGTAGAAGATATGTATCGGCCTAAATTGAGGAAAAAAAAAATTTTATATATATTTTTGGGGAATATTTATTATAGCAAAAAGTAAAAAATATTGAATTTTTTTCAAAATTGTCGCTCTATTTTTGTTTATAGCGCAAAAAATAAAAACCGCAGAGGTGATCAAATACCACTAAAAGAAAGCTCTATTTGTGGAAAAAAAAGGACGTCAGTTTTGTTTGGGAGCCACGTCGCACGACCGCACAATTGTCAGTTAAAACGACGCAGTGCCGAATCGCAAAAAGGGGCCTGGTCATATACTAGCCAAAATGGTGCAGGGCTTAAGTGGTTAAACGGAATGTAGAGGAGCACAAGGTCTCTAACATCCACCAGCTCTGTGATGTCATCATGGAGGAGTGGAAGAGGACTCCAGTGGCAACCTGTGAAGCTCTGGTGAACTCCATGCCCAGGAGGGTTAAGGCAGTGCTGGAAAATAATGGTGGCCACACAAAATATTGACAGGTTGGGCCCAATTTGGACATTTTCACTTAGGGGTGTACTCACTTTTGTTGCCAGCAGTTTAGACATTAATGGCTGTGTGTTGAGTTATTTTGAGGGGACAGCAAATTTACACTGTTATACAAGCTGTACAGTCACTACTTTACATTTACAAAGTGTAATTTCTTCAGTGTTGTCACATGAAAAGATATAATAAAATATTTACAGAACAGCTTCTGTTCTCCTCCTCTCCATATTATCAGGGGGGAGTTATGTAGTCCACAGAGAGAGGGATGCAAATAATGTTAAAGAGGAGCTCCAGGTTCCCCCAAAAAATTAAAAGTCAGCAGCTACAAATAATGTAGCTGCTTACTTAGTATAAGGACATTAACTATCCAGGGATCCAGTGATGTCTTCACCCAAGCCGATTCTTCAGTCGGGTTTCAGTGCAGGTGCTGGCATCTGAAGTAAGGGACCAAGAAAGTGAAGCCTTGCGGCTTCACAGCCAGCTTCCTACTGCGCATACGTGAGTCGTGCTGCACCTTGTGAATGGTCCCATAGTCTTCTGGGACCTGTCATGTGTCCCAGTAGACTGCGGGGAAAAGAGGGGGTGCCTGTCAAAACCAGATATCCTTTCCCCCTCCTCCCCAAAAATCGCCAAATACAGGAAGTTATCACTTCACAAGGATCAACAGGTATTGTTTATTGTTAAATACTATTTGGAAGCAGTAATGTGGTGCAGTAACTATGAAACTGTATCTGATAGGCTGCTGTAAAAAGTCTGAGTGCTTTTTTGCACTATTTTTAAATAACACCCAGCAATGTTGTTCCAATAAGTTTTCACTTCACTTACTAAATATGTGACTAGAAAGTACTCAAAACCGCCAATTGAAAATGAACACCTTCCAGAAAAAAAATGTGACTAGTAAACACGCTTTATGGGATTATAGTTGAGTGATTTTTATTACTGTCTTCACCAAACTACTTATACTTGTAATAAGTTATATGCGAATGCCAAATCTAGTTCAAATATTATTTGTGCATCATAAAAAACACTATGGCTATAAATCATTCTTCCCAACAGAATTGAATTGTTCAGGTTTTGGACTATACTAGCAATAACAGCATACAACTTGTCACTTTATTTAATTAAAATGCTTAGTTTAACAGAGAATTTCTGGAACCCATTATTCCCAGTGTTATACCAGTTTATACTCAGATATTTTTTATTTTAGAATCAGCAGAAGTGTTTGTCCTTTGGCAGGACTGATGTTGCTAAAACGACTTCTCTTTAATAGTTTGGCACCAAATTATTTTTAAATTATCATTACGGCATGAGTTCTTACTTGTTTATGTTTGTGGAAGACATTTTAATTATAATCAGTGCTATAATATGTGGGTTCTAATATGCACTTATTTTAGTTTGTCGTAAAGTAAACAAATGTATTTATCAATTTTGTATATACACTGGAAAAAAAGTGGGGGGTTATTTTGACACTAAAACAACTTGCAATGTAACCTCCAGGCACTAGACCCTCATTGTACTGTGTTAGTTAGTCACTGGGTTAGTCACTATCCCCGCCTCAACCCCAGGTGAGACAGTTCATCCAGGACCACCACTCCACTCCATATTTGAAACGCTTGGGCCAACCTTTCTGGGCTTTGCCACTGGTAATGTACTAGACCACCTGACTCTGCTTTTTGTTTTAAGTATGACATCACTCTTTTGAGACCTTATTGACCTATCTATCCATTCCCTTTCTAGTCAAATTATACGCTCTCCACTCCTGATGACTGGCTTTAAACGCCAAGAAACGCATTGAGTCCATGCTCAGGGATGCCAAGTAAAGCCTGCCCAACTATGTACTTTATCAACTGTATTCTTGATCTTTTATCTGGATAATCATGTTCACTGTATCTGTATGCCCATGGACTGTTATTGCTTTGATTAGTCATGTCCTTGATAATGAATATTGAATATGTTTATGTGACAATCTCTACCTGTATTATGCCTTTGTCTGCATGATCTGTGTATTATATATTATATATTATGATACAGCACATTTTGACATTGACATCCATGCCTTGATTTTCATTTTTTAGATTGATTATGTAGCAATTTCTCATGGAGTTTTCCCTAACAGGATTGTGAAATTTTACCCACCTCTGATATCCTAGACTATTTTTCTACACCCAACCGTGCCTCACTTAAAGTCCCACAGCCCATTCCTTTCTTTCTTGGGTTCTCTTCAGGTCAAAAGCTATAGCTATGGTACTGCCTCTGATGGGACTCAGTCTTTGAATATTCACTTTGTGAGTTAGCCTCTGGAAGTTGCAACCTTTGAGCATTGAGCTCTGCATTGTGGTGCTTCCCAGAACTGGTGTACTGTGTTAGCTAGCTGCAAAGTGCTATCCAATTCCAGAGCCACGGCACACCATTTTTGCTGTGACCCAGACTCTCATGACTCACTTAGTGAATAATGCTAATTAGGCTACAGCAGTGGGAGCTTGAAAAAAGAAAAATAGTTTTCCCGTGGGATTTTTTAGCAGCAAGAAATGATATAAAACCAAGTATTTGAGTAAAAAAGAAAAATTTGCTTTATTCAGTACAGTAAACCTTTTAAAAGGTCGATGATGAGGTAGTTCTTATGAGCTCCGGTATTAGTACAGGCCAAATACATGTGAACTCAGACAGATAATACAATGCATACAAAATATATATAAAAAGTGAAATCAAATCATACGTATATACACATGTGACCAAGAAGAAAAGCCCCGATGCATTTCGACCTACAATCCAGGTCTTCTTCAGGGAGGATCTTATATTCTAGAAGGTACAGATAAGTAAATACATTAATATGTGCCATGTTGCAGGGATTTTTCCCAATCAATTCTCATAAAAGTAATCAGTATACATCATAATTTTTACCAACTTGGTCTTTATAATAGTATTATCTTAATGTTTGCAAAAAAGAGACATGATGGGAGAAGGGGTAACATATATAGTGTGTTTACCTTTAAGCTACAGGAGTAGGCCAAATACCGAAGATTTGCAAGTTCTGATGCCTCTAGCTCTCACCGCGGGTGAGCTCCCCGGAGCAGTGCTGTCGTGATGTCCTTCCCTCCCGCCCCTAGGCGCGCCCCCCCAGAGAAACAACAGAGGCTGCCCTCAGGGGATCACGCTTAAACTGCGGAGGCTATGATTGGCGGACCATGGGCAGGTGGGTGGACAGGCACCTGGGTGCTTAGAACATGCACCTGAAGATAGTAAAAATAAGACATTTTTAAAAGAAAATATTCAGAAAAATAAAGATTTTTCTTGGTTTGTTTAAAAAAGAAGATTTTTAGATATGTAAATACATAAATAATATTAGTATATATCTTAGGGGATTAGGGCAGGCACATATCTTGATATAGGATAGAGAGGGAGAGTAATGTAGAATGAAAATTGGGGTCTCTATTTGGTTAAAGTCATGAAATATTCGTAACAATTGGAGTGTTTATAAACACTAATTATACTGTTAGAATAGTTATCTAGTAAAGTGCCAAAGAGGATTAAATAAAGATGTCTGTTGGAGTATTAAATATTACAAACAATACTAGGGGTGTGTGCAAACGGGTGAAGTGGTGTGTGGGATGAAGTAGGTGAA
This sequence comes from Rana muscosa, assembly GCA_029206835.1. Classification (NCBI taxonomy): domain Eukaryota; kingdom Metazoa; phylum Chordata; class Amphibia; order Anura; family Ranidae; genus Rana; species Rana muscosa. Next base: position 476,090,350 of record CM055122.1, read on the forward strand.
TGTGTGGGATGAGTGCTGTGAGTGTGAGTGAAGAGGGGGGGGGTAGTGTAATGGTGGTGCAGTGTGTGTGTGGGAAAAAAGACAGGAAGGGAGGGAAAGAAAGAAGGAAAATAGAGGGGAAAGGGAGAAGTGTTGTGGAAATTATGGTGTGGCAAGAGTAGGGACACAAGGGAGGGGGGGAGGGGAAAAAGGGGAGAAAGGAAAAAAGAGGAGAAATGAGGGCCAGGGAAAGAAAGTGATGGAGAGTAGAGGGGGAGGCTGGGAATATGGGAACGTGAGCAAAGAAGAGTGACAACAGGAATGAAAGGGAGGGTACAGAAAAGGGAGAAAAGGGGTGTTGGGCAAGGGAGAAGGTGAAGGAGAGGGAAGGGAAGTGGGGAATAAGAAGTTGAAGTGAAGAGTGGACAGTGAATGGAGTGAAGTATAAGTGTGAACTGGCCGAGAGAATAAAAAAATTGGAATGATAGCCAAAAATATATAGTGAGGTGCAAGTGCGTAAGTGCATTGAAGTGATACAGAGTCTAAAAATCACGGCTGTATACTTACATAGTAATTGTTGTGTATATATGTGCAGGCACAAAAGCGGGTAATGGCAGTGGAATCCTTTCAATGAAGAAAAGAGGATACAACTAATGAATATTTAGCCAGAATTGTTGGTTAGTTGATAATAATGTTGGAGAGGCTGTCGCTCCTAGAAAATGCCCTCCCATAACTTCTTACCTTAGACACACTCCGCAAACATGTGCTGATGTTCCTGTGGAATCAGACAGTTTTCTCGGTAGTTGGAGGTGTTTAAATATGTGACCTACCTTACCCTAACTACTCACAGGTGTGGGGTCACTCCCCCCGACCGTCCGTGTCATGCCCCCAAGCGTGGTCCTCTCGCCATCCCAGTGAAAAAAGTTTTCCGGGTCTACCGCCATCGCCGTGTGCAAACTGCGGCGTCCGCCCGGACCCAGTGCGCACGCGCGGGAGCGCAGCGGCTGCGTGCCTGCGACGTACCCCCGCGCGCGCGTCGTGCGCGAGCGCCCGGTGATAGACATGGGATGTCACGGCATTGCGAGAGCGCCATCTAGTGGTGTTTCCATCCATCGACGGCGCTAACTTGAGGGACATTGAGAACGTCCCTCACCCAGTGCCGGAGGACAGCATGTCGTGCAAAGGGAGCCAGCGCCCACGGCGGGAAGAAGAAAGGAGACCAAGCACTGCACGGGGAATAAACCCAGGGAGAGAAGAGAGAACAGCATAATGAAATCTAGCAAAGATAATACAATTTATAATTTACAAAATATTAGATATGCTTAGTGGAATATTACAATTACAATAATATAATATCACATTGATTAGTCAAAGTAGAAGAAAAAGAGAGAATTTTATATATCTTAATGAGTGGTATCCAAGGGAAAGGTACAATGATATGGGAGCAGAGAAATATCCTATATTAAGGATAGAGTTTTATTTGGGGTTATATAATGTAGTAAACATCAAGTGCTGGAATCGTAGGTTAAATGTCTCTCAGGAAAGAGCAGTCAGAGGAAAAAGGTAGACTGAAATTGGGACTTGTGGTGCTTACTGTGGTGTGGTCGCTGTGTCAAAATTAATAATTATGCTTTTAGAATTTTTGAATTAATGAGATATGATGCAAAATATCATATCTAATATATTGATGTATCAACCAAACCGTTGAAAATTTCATGAAGGTTTGTATAATGAATATGTCCCAGCCTCAAAATTCTCCATACCCTTCCCCCCAACTGGTCTTTCCTGATGAGAAACCTTTTATAAAGGGAACAAATGATATGGCCTCATTAAGGCCTGGGTATATGGTGGCCTTCAGGTTGTGTATCCATCTCTGCTCAATCTGGAGCAATCTCTTGTTCCAATCACCGCCTCGGATGGGTATATGCAACCGGTCCAAGGCGGCGAAACTTACTTGTGGCATTTTATAGTTATGTTGTTCCACTACATGTCATCCTAGGGGCAAGTATATGTTGCCAATACTCATGTTATAAACATGTTTGGAGGTTCTGCACCAGAACCGTTGTCGAGTTTTGCCTACGTAGAATGCTCTACATTCACAGGTCATCAGGTAGACCACTCCCTGTGTTTGACAATTTACAAAGTGTTGGGGTTTGAAAATCTTGCCATTAGGCAGAGTAAAAGTTTTGTCTCTGTGAATGAATGGACAGTGGGCACAATGGCCACATGGAAAAGTCCCAGTAAGGGAACAGTGTTTTTTGTTTGTTCGAGAGTATTCGCTCGTGACTAGTTTGTCCTTGAGGGATCCTACTCTGCGAAAAGTGATGGGAGGGATGGGGGGAACAAAAGTTTTGACAACATCATCGTCAGTTAGAATTGACCAGTGTCGTAGTATAATATTTCTAATTTGTTGGAGCTGAACTAAGTATCGCATAATAATGCGTGGGTGGTCACCTTTCTGGGCTTTGCCACTGGTAATGTACTAGACCACCTGACTCTGCTTTTTGTTTTAAGTATGACATCACTCTTTTGAGACCTTATTGACCTATCTATCCATTCCCTTTCTAGTCAAATTATACGCACCCCACTCCTGATGACTGGCTTTAAACGCCAAGAAACGCATTGAGTCCATGCTCAGGGATGCCAAGTAAAGCCTGCCCAACTATGTACTTTATCAACTGTATTCTTGATCTTTTATCTGGATAATCATGTTCACTGTATCTGTATGCCCATGGACTGTTATTGCTTTGATTAGTCATGTCCTTGATAATGAATATTGAATATGTTTATGTGACAATCTCTACCTGTATTATGCCTTTGTCTGCATGATCTGTGTATTATATATTATATATTATGATACAGCACATTTTGACATTGACATCCATGCCTTGATTTTCATTTTTTAGATTGATTATGTAGCAATTTCTCATGGAGTTTTCCCTAACAGGATTGTGAAATTTTACCCACCTCTGATATCCTAGACTATTTTTCTACACCCAACCGTGCCTCACTTAAAGTCCCACAGCCCATTCCTTTCTTTCTTGGGTTCTCTTCAGGTCAAAAGCTATAGCTATGGTACTGCCTCTGATGGGACTCAGTCTTTGAATATTCACTTTGTGAGTTAGCCTCTGGAAGTTGCAACCTTTGAGCACTGAGCTCTGCATTGTGGTGCTTCCCACAACTGGTGTACTGTGTTAGCTAGCTGCAAAGTGCTATCCAGTTCCAGAGCCACGGCACACCATTTTTGCTGTGACCCAGACTCTCATGACTCACTTAGTGAATAATGCTAATTAGGCTACAGCAGTGGGAGCTATCCCATAAATAGGAATGCTGAGTGCCATTTTTTAACTTTTCTGCAAACTTCATTTTAGTGAGGTAAAGGTTTAAACTGAAGGAACTGATGGCTGATGTCATCTGCTGGGGAGAGTGTTGCACGCACATATTGTATGCTCTTTTCCCACCATGTGGCTTAGAGGAAGCACCATCCCAATGTTGCTCTTGATTGCTGTAAATTGTCAGTTATACATTCATCAGGGTTTGTTACACTGCTCGCCTACAGTGACCTAGTCACCTCCTGTTGCCTATGACCCTCGTCAGTACCAATTGTGTTTGTGAGTGTGTGAGGCCGAGGTTCACTATGGGCCCAGTTGTTATTACCTTACAATGCCCAGTGGACAGTACCGTTATAATGAGTGACATTTGGGGTTATTTACGAAAGGCAAATCCACTTTGCACTACAAGTGCACTTGTAAGTGCACTGAAGGTGCACTATGAAGTGCAGTCGCTGTAGATCCGAGGGGGACATGCAAGGAAAAAACAAAACAAAATTTTAGCTTGCACATGATTGGATGGTAAAATCAGCAGAGCTTCCCTCATTTCAGATCTACCCCTTCAGATCCACAATGACTGCACTTACAAGTGCACTTTTAGTGCACTTACAAGTGCACTTGTAGTGTAAAGTGGATTTGCCTTTTGTAAATAGTCCCTTATTTTTCTACTGTTTCTGGAGGAGATTTTTTGGTATCCTAGAAGGAACTGACACCCCAGTTTCTATAAGTTCGTCCTTGGCAGCTTCTAGGTCTGCAAGGTCTCTTATGTCCACTTTGGATTTTCTTCTTTTTTTTTTTTGATCCTTTAATCTAACTATCAAAATGGTGAAAAATATATTACAAAAGAACAACATATATTTCAAAGTAGCGCTCAAAAAAAAATTATATATAAAAAAAATGTCCATAAGGATATATAATTCAGTGTCCATATAAATGTGAAACAATATCATGCAGTCTCAAACAAAAAAACATAAATTCCAATCCACTTGAATGTGATAGATGAGTGCAACAAACTGATGTTACAACACCAATAATCCTCCACCACAGTGATAAGTGCCACTTCAGCCCCCTTAAGAAAAAAGCTCACCAGATGCTGTTGCCATTCACTCTCGTGTCTGGCAAATATCGCTTAAGTGTAGTATTGAAGCGCTGTTAATGGGTGCCAAACTCCATCCAGATATTTAACTTCACACTCCACATGTAGGAATAAAAAGTAAAGACAGAGCCTCCAATAGTGTAAAAAAACATTAGGTAGTGGATTTATTAAAAAGTATTGCACATACATTGAATAAAACTCAAACAAGCCATCATATTGTTAATTCAATCTTGCCAGGTGACACTGTGCTGCGATCTCACTGCTCCTTCACTCGCACACCCCGAGTCACCATCCCGGCATCAGTACAGTTGCCGTGTAGCCACGCCCCAACGTGTTACGTCACTTCCGACTTCCTCACCCCCTGTGATAACTGACATCAACGCTTCCATCTATGAAACCTGAAGCTCTTTTAGTTGTATTGGGCCAGAAGTACACTGGAAGCTGTACTATCTGGCATAAAGAAAAGTATAAATTTTAAAGGACAGAGCAGAAATCTGACCATGGCATACACCTCAGCAGAGGTAACATTTTTTTACACCCTGGAAAAACACAATGGACAGTCCTGCCATAATGGACATTGTCCCTTATTTTTCTACTGTTTCTGGAGGTGATTTTCTGGTATCCTAGAAAGAACCGTCACCGATAACCTAGATGTGGGGGCCCCAGTTTCTATAGGTTTGTCCTTCACAGCTTCCAGGTACGCAAGGTCTCTTATGTCCACTTTGGATTCTGTGTCGTTTTGAACATTTATTGGAACATATTTCTCATAGACGCTCTAAATGCGATTCAGTGTCATTCATTGCAAAATTGAATTCTTCCTTATTGGGCGCTACTATCAATGTGGGCCCTATTACCTTACCTGATTCAGAACCAAAGCCTTTACAGTCTACTTCTGTAGTGCCTGTATTTGAACAGGTTCCATATGACTTTGACTTGAAGTCAAATGTTTCCAGGCTTTTTGCTGCAGTGTGCTCTACTATGCATCTAGGGGATCAATCTGTTTTAACAGTTATAGGGCCTTTTATTTCAGACATTCCCTACAAGGACTGGGATTGGCCAACACAGTTATTGCCTTTTCCTGACAATGAGAGGCAACTTTATTCCATTCGATAAGGAATTTACTGATAAATGCTCCCTGACTAATATGGACCTTTAGTTATCCACCTTAACAGGCATACAGCCTGTCAGGTTGATTGTGTTTATTCCATTTGGGATTTTACTGGCAGGTAGTTGGATTCCCTATTTAGGTCTCAGTTTGACTTCAGCGTGACTAACTGACTTAACTCTCCACCCTGTTGGCCGGAACTCCCCTCACTATAAGCAATGTGACATTCTTCTACTGCTGAACTCCTTTAGTATATCCTTGTATCCACTCTATTTCAATTGTGTCTAGATATTGTATTTCATCACTCTAGTCAATGAGGGTTTTATATATCTGTCACTGTTTTCTTCTCTCCAGAGAAGTTCAGTATACCTGTAATTTTTAAGACCCTTGTGGGCTCTTTCACTACGAAAATGTATTAATCTACCACGACTGAGCAGATATCCTTCAAGAAAACCTTTGAAAAAAAATATTATTTCCTGTTTCCATTTTTTCCCCCGTGATAAAAGTTTCTAGTGCCAACTCTAGGATTCCTATACAGGACCTTTGAATTACAGTCTGAAGGATTCATACAGTCATTTTTTTTTATCTCTAGGGCAGGTTTGATGTGCATTCATCACATGCCTAACAGTCATTGGAGTGATTTTGGACACACTCTGTAATTTTTAATTCCTGCTCAAACCCCTCTTTTATCCAGAGGTTGATGGTCACCCTGCCCTACTCCTATGAAGGGCTCAGGGATAGTACCATGAAAGTTGTATCCTCTTTCAAGAGTTGCTTTCTGATTTGAGGCTCATCCTTTCTAAGAAGTCAAAGGTTAGGGATAGTCTATTGAGCTTCTAGCAGCATCTGAATTAGTCTTTATGGCGCACTCTTTGTGACCCTAGCCCACCCTATATTGAAGCCTATTACAGCCTCTGGCTCTAAGCGGTGCTTCAAAAAAAAAAAACTGCTTTAAAATGTATGGTTGGGCAGATGTTAAAATGAATAGCCAGCACAATTCTCTAGTTCGTTTATATTTCCCCATGTTCTGGCACTTTAAAAACACTGCAAACCCTGAAAAATACCAAATGATCCTGCTATAAAGGCAGTCGATGCCTGACTTCCTGTAGCAGTGTGACAGCACTGCAACCAGTGAACTAAAAAATCAGGAGAGGGGGAGAAACCGCAGACAGCGGAATGAGTGCCTTTGAGAGAGGAATAAGAAGAATCTTAACAAGGAGGATTTATGGAGATGAGGAAAGAGGGATGCGGTAATGTAGTCCATCAGGAGTGAATTCAAGTAGGGCAGGCATAGCTACTTTTAGTACTGCAGAGGCAATGTTTTCAGAACCACTACAAGACGTTGGAAGCCAACTAAATTTCTGGGGGGGTCACCAGGTAATTTTCAGTACTTACAGTGTTTTTAAGAGATATAACATGGGAAAATGTGAATGAATATATGAGTGCTGTGCTGAATAATAGATTTTTGCCCACACATTCACTCTATGCAACAAATCTGAACGGATTAATTGGTTAAAAAAAATAAGCAGTTTTATCAGTGGTATGCCCATGATCAATGAAAAGAAGGCACTTTTGCTGCCTCTGGAGGCACCAAGTAATAGTAATGTTATCTAGTGTTCAAAAGGTGATCAGACAACAAAAAGCACATTACAACAGTTTTAATCCCAAATGAAATTCTGCCTATGCCATTGATCACGCCATTGAACACAATAATGAAAATATATATACTTTGTGTGTGTGTAATATATATATTTAATTATTCACTTAATTATTCACTTTAAACATTGTATTGCAGCCTTGTGTCCAACACTCTATTGTTGTTTAATGGTTATTCTTCATTTGATTTTCTTTCTTTCTTTCTTTCTTGCAGTGTATGGTGAGCTTTTGGAAAAATATGTGTCCCAACAATGTAGAATACCTGCCAGCTGTATTTTTGATTGCTCTGAATATAAAGGTATTGTATTGCTTGTTTCTTATCATACCATAAACCAATAAATGATGAGTTTGTCTAAGTCAGCATTGTGACATGCTGTATAGATCTCCCATACATTTTGTAAACTATATTCTTTGGAAAGACCTACAGCGAAAGTATTTCCAGAAAATTAAAAATGTTGCCTTTAGGGCTCATTCACATTATGTGGAGACATCTTTTCTGCACTAGATGGATGCCAATCAATGCAAGGGCACATGGTTTTCTATGTGCCTCATTCATACGACAATGCTGGTGTAATGTGTAATGCAGTGTGGGAAAATGCAGCATCGCACCGCAATGTAGCACTACACACCACACAGTTGTCCAGCGATATAAATGAAGCTTCAATTTGTGCATTATAAATAAAGTTCACAAAGCTAACAATGCTATGTGCTGAAACGTGCATCACACCGCTGCCTTACCCCAGCTCATTGATAGGAAAGACGAACATCTGGAACATGTAGCATGCAGGCGGTGTGAGCAATCCTTCAGTCTTTTACTCGATTTTTAAAGGCATCTTTTTGAAGAGTCGAATGGTAATTTTATGCTGCCTACTGCAGTTTAAACAGACCACAAAGGTTATTATTAGAAAAATATATATACTTAATGCAAGTCATTATATATAGTGTCAAGGATTTAGTGCACCGTATGGTACTACTTGCTATGAACACTCATCTTTACTATGTTCCGGAGTGAATGTCAACATCCAGAGTTCATTTAGGGATTTGCACAGAGAACACACATTTATAATTAGCCTTTCTGAGCAAAGAAGGCTTGGAAATATTTAATGCTCTGCCAAATGATTGTGCAAATGACACTGAACTTTTTGCCGATTGCATGCTTACAGGATAAATGGGTCTAAGTCTGTTGTTCACCACAAATTAATGCTTACATAAACTCTAAACACTGTTGCAGTCAATCAATGCATTGTCCACTGAAATTATGTGTTTCACTGATGCTATCTGTGGAGACTAATTGTATTTTTAAATACAGTTGATTAGTGTATTTTGTAACTTTGATAATAGTTCTTACATGTTAAAAAAGAAAGCTTTTGTCTATTCTTTACAGCAATTGATTATGTTAATGTGGCAGATTTTCGAACCCTTTAGGTATCTTGAATTACAATAACAAAGTAATCCATCTGCTGCCTAGTCTAATGGGAATACATCATAAAACTTGCAAATTTAAGAAAAATTAGATTACTGTAGTGTTCTCTCCCCCTTAAGCATGAAACATGCCACAAATATGAAACGCTATATTTTTCATTAATTAGAGTGCTGTTTTGTTTTTCTCCACTGCAGTACAATTCTTTTTTGTCAAACTTTCCATTTTATTTGCCCATCATTTCTAAATATGAGAAAGTAGAATGTATCTTCAAGGATGTTGAGGAATTAAGTCAGTAATGGGGTTTACAGTACCTGTCCGTTTGTTCAATCCATATGTTATGATCGATTGAGAGTATTTTAAAGCAGAGCTCAGCCGTAAAAAAATAAATATTAAAAGTCAGCAGCTACAAATACTGCAGCTACTGACTTTTAATAAATGGACACTTACCTGTCCTGGAGTCCAGCGACATCGGCAGCAGAAGACGAGCAATCGCTCGTCTCTCGGCTGCCCTCACCGCCATCATCGGTGAGGGAATCAGGAAGTGAAGCGTTGCGGCTTCACTGCCCGGTTCCCTACTGCGCTTGCGTGAGTCGTGCAGCGCCGTTCTCACTGGTCCCCGTTGTGTTCTGGGAGCCGTGTGTTTCCCAGAACACAACGGGGGGGCGGGAAGTGGCGTAATGCCCGCAGTTTCCCGTAGAGTCTGTGCCCGGAAGAGGGTGCAAATACCTGTCTTAGACAGGTATCTGCACCCCCCTCCCCCCTGAAAGGTGCCGATTGTGGCACCGGAGGGGGGAGGAATCCGATGAGCGGAAGTTCCACTTTAGGGTGGAGCTCCGCTTTAAGAGACAGATTTGCGATCATGGTACCCTGGGCACATACAATGTAATAATGACTTTCCCTAAATTCATTTTAAGGTCAACTTTAATTCCGGATAATGTTTTTTTTTTAAAAATATAAATGTAATAGATGAAACTGTTTCATACACAAGTAAATAGCTTTTTCTAAGTTTTCCTATTGGATTTACCCACAAGCATACAGTGATCAGACAAGACAGAAAAAAAATGTAAATGTACCGTACTTAAATGTCTTGGCTTTCTTCTCCTTTTCCTCTTCATATGGTTCTTGCTCCTGCTTTGCTTTGGCTAGCCCCAAGCTCATAGATTAGTATGTGTTGGGTAGTCAGAACCACTACTTAGTGTGGTTAATAGCATGAAAATGAATAACCCATGAGAATGTACCCATCATCGGAAGGCGCTGTGGACGTCTCTTGACTTCTGAGAAATTGGCTTTATTGTTCTGCACCTCTGTAGAGAAATCAGGGAAGAAAGATACTTTTGCACCATTATGCATTACCTCTTTACATCCTTTTGTGTATTTTAGGGTAAGCTCCTTATCTTTATAGTTCAAGAGTTTGGCCAGAATAGATCTGGGAGGTATACCATGAGTCAGCAGATGCATAGTTGTTTTATAAGGCCTCAACACTGAAAACACTGAGGTGAAGGCATCCCTTCCAAAGATATAAAGAAGCCATCGCTCTACAACAGGGTCACAGATAATTTTTTCCATGTGAGTGCAGTTGCGTGTCCCTGAACACACATTGCCTTCCATAAGATGGAGCCCTTTGCACCTGTTCAGTAATGTTGCTTATTATCTAGTCTTGGGTCTAATTTATATGTCCTAAATGGCCATGGTGCCGCAAGTATACTGCAAATATTTTACTATTAGAGACAAATTCCTGACCCTGGATACAGATAGATTGCATCAAAGGACAAACAGTGATCCCTATCCGCAGGTGACCACTGGTTGTGCAGATGCGAAAACCTTGCAGTAGACCACTCTGGTTCTTTCAACCTGTTTTTCAGGTGTACAGACTGAGTGGCTGCAGATGATTCGAACACCTAGGTTTCCAGCTGCAGCAATACGTAGAGTGGTGGGCAGTACTTAAGAAGCACTGCAGGCGTCGGGTCATATGACATAACATTATTCACTAGAAAACAGGAAAGTACCGCGCTTAGGACAATTAAAAAGGTTTGCTGCCCCCCTAAAAGAGCTCCACAAGGGAGTTTGGTAAATTATAACAAACAGGTAGGGTAGTGGCGCTACCTGGGGTACCTGACAGTTGGGACACCCACTAAATTAATAAAAAGTATCTATATAACCATATAATGTAGGATGTATAACCCACACCTTGGTGGGATCATACAATATAAATAATGGATTCTATGAGCAGTGAAACAACAATATGTGAGAAAGCATAAATAAGTGCATAACAACCTGTGCAATAAAATCTCTATATCAGTGACCAAAAGCCTAAATATATATGTATATATATCAATAATACAAAGAATCCGGTAACAGAACGGTGAAAAAAATAAAAAAATTATATATGAAGTTAAAAGTAGTCCAACACTAATGTGTATGAAAATGAATGTTCAGAAAAATAGATGAATAGACCAAAAAAATTACTAAATTATTGAAAAAATTCTCATAACATGTTCATTCTCTGTGAGATAATCCAAAGTGACTTGGTGTGGTATGAAGCAGGTAATCAGGTGACTTGTGTGCTCCTTCTGGGTCCCCACTCACCGGATGCCACCACCCCTGCAGGGGTAGATGGCGTACAGTAGCTGAAGCTGCTGGAATCCTAAGGCTTCTCCCCATCAGCTCGCCTCCAGCCTTTCTGCTAGATGATATCCGGCGTTCCCGAGTGATGAGCGAAGCTGGTATGATGGTAGCAATTCCTCAGCAGTGAATCCTCATAGGAAGAGACAAGGGCTCCAATAGTGTAGTATCATTGGTGTTTATTTAAAAAGTTAAAAAACAACAAGGGGTACCAGCATCAACACATAAAAAGCAGCTGGTACTCCCCAAGAACATACACTAAAATCCGTAGGTAGATGAGCGTAATGGAGGCCGGGATGAGCAGCGTGGGTTCCAGCTGCGTTCCACCCGCTCTCCTCGCAACCCGGAAATGACGTAATGTGCGTATACGTGACCACGCCTTAAGCTTTTTGTCAATGGGCGGTGTCTGAGGCAGTGTCTAGCTATGGATTTTAGTGTATGTTCTTGGGGAGTACCAGCTGCTTTTTATGTCCTGGTATCACTTGTTGTTTTTTAACTTTTTAAATAAACACTGGTGATACTATTGGAGCCCTTGTCTCTTCCTATGAGGATTCACTGCTGAAGAATTGATACCATCATACCAGCTTCGCTCAGCACTCGGGCACGCAGGATATCATCTAGCAGAAAGGCTGGAGGCGAGCTAACGGGGAGAAGCCTTGGGCTTCCAGCAGCTTCAGCTACTATACACCATCTACCCCTGCAGGGGTGGTGGCATCTGGTGAGTGGGGACCCAGAAGGAGCACACAAGTCACCTGATTACCTGCTTCATACCACACCAAGTCACTTTGGTTTATCTTGCAGAGAATGAACTTGATATGGGAATTTTTTCAATAATTTAGTAATTTTTTGGTCTATTCATCTATTTTTCTGAACATTCATTTTCATACACATTAGTGTTGGACTACTTTTCACTATATATATATATAATGTTTTAATTTTTTTCAACGTTCTGTTATATACATTGAAATATATACATATATATTTAGTCTTTTGGTCACTGGTATAGAGATTTTATTGCACAGATTGTTATGCACTTATTTATGCTTTCTCACATATTGTTGTTCCGCTGCTCATAGAATCCATTATTTATATTGTATGATCTCACTAAGGTACGGGTTCTACATCTTACATTATATGGTTATATAGATACTTTGTTAATTTAGTGGGTTTCCCCACTGTCAGGTACCCCAGGTAGCGCCACTACCCCACCTGTTTGTTAACATTATTCACTTTGCTTGTCATCCGGTGGGCAATTTTGGTTTCAAAAGTTTTTTATTAAAGCATAATATTGAGTACAACAAGAAGTAGTCAGAAATGGTGAATGTATATCGTTCACGTTACATATAAAGTATAACTATTACAAAACATCAGAAAATTAGTGGATTAAGTGCTATCTTTTGTCGCTGATCAATATTAGGGAGGGTGTTGACACGGTGGCATCAGTGTGTATCAGCGGGGGTGGTCCCCAGAACTTCGACAACGGGTAATGTTATACGTTTACATCAGGTTCATGGGGTATCAAAAAATGTGAAATCACAGCCTCAGAGGCCTGTTCTTGTTGAGGGAGTAAGGGAACATGGGTACAAGCGGGGTTCGCAGAAGAGGGATAGGCGCGTGAGGAGAGAAGGGGCACATAGGGAAAAAAGAGAAAGAGAGAGAAGAGAGGAGGGGGAGGGGGAACGTTGTCGGCGGGGCCGCGGTGTGGCCAGGGGGGCCACCACGCGCAGTGGTAGAGGTAGGTGGAAGATCATGGGATAAGGAGGTTGGGATCAAAGTCCGGGGGTAGAAAGTTATCCACCCATGGGGTCCATATGCTAGTGTGTCGAGGGACACGGTCTAACAATGTGGCCTCAATTTTGCTGTGGATCATGGCTTGGGTTACTCTATTCTTTGTTTCTGCTATGTAGAGTTTCGGGGTTTTCCAGGCTTTGGCAATAGTTTGCTTGGCAGCAGTGGTCAGCTGGAGGAGAAGACTGATTTGATTTCTGGTATATTCTCCCTGTATGTGGTTTAGGAGTGCCAGGGCCGGGTCAGGGATCACTGTTTCATGCAGTATTGTGGAAACCATTTGAAAGATAACCTTCCAGAATTGTTGTGCTATCTTACAAGACCACCAGATATGGAGATGGGTACCCTGGTCACTGCAACCTTGGAAACAGGTCGAGGGATAATTCGGTACAAATTTAGATATTCTCGCTGGAACCAGGTACCAGCGCATTAAAACTTTATAGTTTGTTTCAAGCGCTACCACATTTTGGGAGGAAGATTTGGTGGTGGCCCATATATCGGACCATTCTTCAGGAGAGAGAGAAATATTTAGGTCCTTGGACCACTGTGCAGCGTATAGAGGGAGGTCAGCTGATAGAGTGGAGAAGTGGCTATATAGGCTAGATATAATGCCTGGGGCATGAGGGTCTGCTGCGCAGATTTTCTCGTATATAGATTGGGTGGTCAGACTAGTGCACGGGCCGACTATTGATTTGGCAAAGTGGAGTACTTGAAGGTAACGGAAAGATTCCGAGGTTGGGAGTGAGGCGCTGGATTGGAGATCTGAGAAAGATTTAAAGGTGGAGTTGGCAGTAAGGTCGCATATTTTAGTTATGCCCGCTTGCGACCAGCGAGAAAAGGTGCTGGGTTGAGTGTAGGCAGGGTAGAATGAAGGGTGGTGTAAGAAGGATAATAAAGGGTTATGTGGAGAGATCAGTTTAAAGGGGTCGCGTAGCCTGTCCCATAGCTTTAAGGAGTGGTAGGTGATGGGGTTGGTAATATGACCACGGACGGAAGGGGGTAGCCATAGAATATTATTAACTGTTAGTGGGTAAAGGTCTATAGCTTCGAGGGAAACCCATTTCGGGGTTTCAGTAAGTGCATGTAATAGAGCTAGTTGGGCTAGTTGGGCTGCCTGGTAATATTTGGCAAAGTTCGGGATGCCCAGGCCCCCGTGTAGTTTATGGCGAAGAAGGATAATTTTCGGGATTCTGGGTTTGGTGAGGCCCCATATATATTTAAAGACTCTAGATTGAATAATCCGGTGGAAGTAAGAGGGAACATTGATCGGGAGGACTCTATATAGATATAAGAGTTTGGGAAGCAAGGACATCTTAACAGCTGCCACCCGCCCCAGCCAGGAAACACACAAAGGTTTCCAGGTGTCCAAGATAGATGACAATTGTGCCAGCATGGGGAGATAGTTAGCTTGGTATAAAGAGGTTGGGTTTCCGGTCAGTTTTATGCCAAGGTACGAGAGAGAGGTAGTAGACCAGGTAAAGGGGAAGTTTAGTTGTAAATGGGTGACTTTGTGGGGTGGGAGAGATACATTAAGAGCTTTAGACTTTGTTTGATTAACCTCTAAACCTGAAATGGAGGCGAATCCGGTGGGCAATTTTATTGCACTGACTGCTGCGCTGTTGCTCGGCAGGACATTTAGATTTTTTTTTGTTATTCCCCCTTATCTACACCCCTGTTTTACAGATAGTGTAGTGTGTGGACCCTAAAAAACGAAATATATAGTAAACCTCGTGCTAGAAGACTCCCAAACAGACTGCTGCACTTTTTACAATTCTGAATACAGGATAAAACAAACTATAAGTAAAAAAGAAAAAAGATTGCGCTGTCTGATAAATAGCAATCAGAAATTCATAAAACAAATCCAAAAAACAAGTGTAACATTAATGATGTCAATCAAATTAATATGTGCAAACACAATAATTAATCATGCATATGATGCAACTAAATATGTGTAAATATATATCAAGTAATTAAATACAAAAAAGTCAGTTTTGAATAAATTCTGAAAAATTATTTAAAGTGCGCTGCTCTCAGTGCTTAAATCTCATAAAGTGCACTTGTGATCTATCAGTGCTGAAAGAAGTATAATCCTTTTACCATACATTTATGATCTCCAGATTATAAGAGATTACAATAGGCATAGGGCTAAAGGAGTTGTAAAGGCAGAAGGTTTTTTATCTTAATGCATTCTATGCATTAAGATGTGAATTGGTAACGGGGTACATTGTATCCCTACCATTTCACAAAAAAAGTGTCAAAAATGGTAAAAAAAAAACACAGTAGACAGCTTGGGACAAGTCCTTTATTAAAAAAAAAAAGAAAAGAAATTTCCAGCAATGTACATCCATTCTCGAACGGAGGATACGAAGAAAAACCCGCCGACACGATCCGCCTCCATGGGTGGTTCCCGTCTAATGACACTGCACCCGTCGTGACAGCTCTTAAATAGCTGAGGTTGGGGCCACCCATGACGTGTGACCCCGCCCCCCTCTGACTCAATGGGAAAACACAGCGGGGTTACCCAGTGACATGTACGGGTGACCCCGCCCCCCTCTGACACCACAGGGGTTTCCTGTGGCATCAGAGGGGGCGGGGTCCCCCGTACATGTCACTGGGTAACCCCGCTGCGTTTTCCTGTGGCGCCAGAGGAGGGCGGGGCCACCTGCGCATGTGACGGGTGGCCCCGCCCTCAGCTATTTAAGAGCTGTTACGGCGGGTGTAGTGTCATTCAACGGGAACCACCCATGGAGGCGGATCGTGTCAGTGGGTTTTTCTCCATATCCTCCGTTCGAGAATGGATGTACATTGCTGGAATTTTTTTTTCTTTTTTTTTTTTTTAATAAAGGACTTGTCCCAAGCTGTCTACTGTGTTTTTTACAATTTTTGATTTTTTTTGTGAAATGGTAGGGGTACAATGTACCCCGTTACCAGATCACATAGGGGGGGCCGGGATCTGTGGGTCCCCTTTGTTAAAGGGGGCTTCCAGATTCCGATAAGCCCCCCGCCTGCATACCCCCACAACCACCGGGCAAGGGTTGTGGGGATGAGGCCCTTGTCCCCATCAACATGGGGACATCCTCCCCATGTTGAGGGCATGTGGCCTGGTACGGTTCAGGAGGGGAGGCGCTCTCTCATCCCCCCCTCTTTTCCCTTCGTCCTGCCAGGTTGCGTGCTCGGATAAGGGTCTGGTATGGATTTTTGGGGGGACCCCCACGCCATTTTATTTTTATTTTGGCGCAGACTTCCCCTTAAAATCCATACCAGACCTGAAGGGTCTGGTATGGATTTTGAGGGGGACCCCTACGCCATTTTTAAAAAAAAAAATGGTGCAGGGTTCTCCTTAATATCCATACCAGACCTGAAGTGCCTGGTATGGAATTTGGGGGGACCCCCACGCAATTTTTTTTTTTTACATTTTGGTTCGGGGTTCCCCTTAATATTCATACCAGGCCCAAAACGGCCATTTTTAAAACTTTTTTTTTTGCATTGATACATGTCCCTTGGGGCAGGACCCAGGTCCCCAAATACTTTTTATGACAATAACTTGCATAATAACCTTTAAAATTAGCACTTTTGATTTTTCACATTCGTGTCCCATAGACTTTAAAAGGTGTTTGCGTGTTCAAAAACATTTTTTTGCCTGTTCGCATGTTCTGCTGCGAACCGAACCGGGGGTTTATCACTACTCAAAACATGCAAACCGAACCGGGAGGTGTTCGGCTTATCCCTACTCACAAGGACAGAGCTGAGACTGTCAATCAGCTGGAGCTCCCCTGTCACTAGCTTTCATTTTGTTCAGACAGCATCTGTATCCATGGCTCTTTTTCCTTCACAGGTGTTAGCAATTGCATTTATAATCTTTAATACTGGTTTATATTAAAACTACATTTTTTTGTGAGTGTCTTAGTGATTGTAATCAATCAGCATACTATATCCAGCCCACAAAGTGTTTAGCAACAGGACGACATGGAGGGGGAGGGAGAGGAGTGTCATTTACCACTGTGTATATGCTCACATGTATGACTCTATAGTCACATGGTCTGCACCGATAAAAAAAAAAGAAGGACATTAAGAATTTAGAAGGGAACTGAAATATGAGCATGCTCCATAGAGGACATTGGCTGGTCTACACGATCTCCAGGAACAGTGGGGAGAAAATGGGAGGGACAGCTGAAGGCAGGATCAAACAGAGAGGAGATAAGGGTGCTCTGGGGGAGGTGGATAGCTGATCAGAGGGATACTAGTAATGAGATGGCACTTCTGGCAGCACTTTAGTTAGAGGGGAAGCAACTCTGAAGATATAAAAAAATGAAAAGAAAGGCACCTCTAAGTACAGTATGCAAAATTAATAAAGTGCACAAAGGGTTAAAAGCACTTACAAGATCGTTGAGGTTTTAAAAGTCATGATAAAATCAGGAGTTCTCTCTACCACCATGCTGAGGATGGACACATGCCACAGATGAGGACTCCTGATTTTATCATGTCTTTTAACACTCAACGATCTTGCAAGTGCTTTTAACCCTTTGTGCACTTTATTAAATTTTGCATACTGCACTTAGAGGTGCCTTTCTTTTCCTTTTTTGAAGGCAGGATCAACCAGGTATATTTCACTCTACAAAGAACAAATGCTTTAGTGGCATTGTGAGTATGCACACTCTGTTATATAGCATGTAAAGAGAGTTTCCATAGTCTGTGTTTAATGACACTTTAACCCTTCCACTGAAAAACTGTTTTGTTTCAGTCTGCTCTAGAGAGATTTTACATCACTCCCCGTTCTGCCTCTCAAATACAATCCAGAAAGAGGTTTTGTAAAGAAAAAAATAAAATAAAGAAAAGGTTTTGGCTTGACATAGACTTTGAGGGAACCATGTACTGAGAGAAATATGTTTATATCAACTAATACCATTCTAGTAAATGACCTGAAACAAGCATGCAGATTAGAAAATGAATTCATATTTTATGTATGTATTCCAAATAAGTCGCTCAATAATGAATCAAGCATGATAGGCAGGCCACTAGAATTTGTGAGAGTGGAATGCAATGGCAGCCTGACATTTTCTCCCAGTACAGGATACTTTAGAAATAAAACCGAGTTGTAAAAACAGTTATTTTGAGCTTTTAGATCCATTGATTAGAAAATTTGCTTTAGTGAAATCTGCCCATTGTGATTATACATATTTGGAGCTAGATGAAGTTTCCACTTGAAGACAGTTTTGTCAGAAAGGTTTATCAGATAAGTACTTTGCAATTTCATTGAATCATTGGCAGTTAGTGAGTAAATGTGGGAGCCTTGAATAATTTTCAAGCAAAACTAGACTGTGTGTACAATTAAATAAGCTGTTAACGTATGTTTTCAGTAAAAAAATGGTTACGATTTTTTTCCCATAGAAAAGCTGCTGCTCAATTTGATAGTTTGCCAAAATCCTAGCATAATTTAATGGACCACTTTCAAGAAAATATGTTTATGTATAAAAACCCTTATGGATATAGAATACAAATATGTTCATAATAAAAGCTTTGCTAAAACAAGTATACAAGATACTAACATTTGTCGTAATGTTAAATCTTTCCAGTATGCTAGACACCGGGTCTAGGCTAATGGGTAAGCAGAAGATGCAGCCATCTTGGGAGCAACAGCCAGAAGGGGGGAGATGAAAAATGGCAACACAACCGGACTAGTACTGTAGGTTTGTTGCTGAGAAATTTCACAGCTTTAAGTTATAATGGTCCTTATGCTGCTGCTAGCTGATGGTGTAACCTTGGGAACCTAAAAAATAACATAGCTATCTGTAGCCCCCTTGCCTACTGTACAATAAATATTACTCTTGTGTTCCACTGAACATTAATAACCCTTTTTCTGCTGGAGCCATTTTTAAATGGTGTTAAATAAAATGGTGGTAGTCCCAATTTTTTATGCCACACAATATTTGTGCAATGGTTTATCAAGTGCAAATATTCTGTAAAAAATATACTAAAGTTAATTTTAGGGCACACAGACACATATATCACCCAATTTATTGGTAAAATATAAAAGATGAGGTTGCGCCAAGTAAATAGATACCCAACATGTCAAGCTTCAAAGGTATGCACATTAAATGGCGCTGAACTTCAGTACTCTATATTTTCCGTAGGTTGACAGTTTAAAAGCCCCTACAGATCACCAGTTTAATGATAACCGTGAATAATGGGCTTAGAATTATTGCTTTCACTCCAGCATGCACTGCAATAAGTAACGTGTATAGCAACCAACATTTTACTAAGTAGGTGCCCCCGACAAGTTTGTTTATGGGGCAATGTGGGCTAAAAAAAATTGGGGAGGGTGCGGTCTAAGTGCTTGGGTGTAACTATATTTTTTACTTTTTTTTTCACTAAAACTTTATATCACATGGGGACAACAAGTCCCATATGTGATATAATATTTTTAGATGGGTTCTCTTTAACGATCCGTCAGGGGTCTTTTAGACCACTGTCTCACCTTCCTTCCATTGCCGCTAATGGAGTCCAGATTGCGTGACTCCAAAAATTACACTAGAAGTGGCATGTTGCTTCCAGGTTCATTCTACTTAGGGAATAGATGTTCACTGATCTCTCTCTATCCAGCAACAGCTGTCATGGTGGGACAGTTGGGGGGATATAGGTGCTCTCCAGGGGTTACAGAAAGCAATCCGATCTGAGCAAAACATTAAATCCTATTTGGTACCTTTTTAAAAAAAAAACAGATATGCTATGCGTTTACTCCTGATGAGTGGCAACTGGCCAAGAAACGCGTCGAACCTATCAATGTCATGTTCCCAACACATAGCTTGACCTCAACTGTGATTCATTTTTATCCATTACTCAATAAGCATTAGGCTTTTTATACTAGTTACTTCCATGGGATACTATGCGATTTCAGATGCGTGTGTGTGTGTGCGTGTATATATATATATATATATATATATATATAATTCCTCTTTTTTGTATGCCATCGCCTTGTATACAGAAAAATACTCATGTTATACCATGTATCACATGTTTATGATGTATGCTTTGTTTATGTGCCAAGTAAACAATTTAATAATTTCCCCTACCACGTGTCTTGTGCCTCACTCAAAGTCCCAAAAAACCCTTCTTATTTCTGATTTAGGGATGGAAGTGCATGTTATCATGCACCTCATTTAAAGTCCCAAAACCCGTTTGCTTTCTATATTAATAGAGATGGAGGCAAAATTGACTAGTTGGTCTGGATTAATTTGTTACTTTTTGATCAATTAATATTGGTGTATGATTTGGATGATACTATACATTTTTTTGATTGGTCTCTGGATTAGCGGCTTCATCCTGTAAAGAGCCTTTCCTAGTGTTACACCCCCTCTTTTTATCTAAGGTGTTTTCCTCCTTCCACCATATCCAGGAAATGTTTTTCTTTCTCGTACATCACGGGACACAGAGCGACATAGTCATTACTAATGGGTTATATAGATACCGTCAGGTGCTGGCACTGGCAACTTCCAAAACCGGAAGTACCCTCCCCTATATAAGCCCCTCCCATCCGGGAGCACCTCAGTTTTTTGCCAGTGTCTAAGGTGTTGGCCAAGAAGAAACATGTGTTTTTCACTGAGCTTGCGTACAGGTTCTTTTGGGCCTCAGTAAGCTATTCCGGATCCGACCAAAAAAGCTTCATAGCTAAACGGTCGGTACCCGGGCCTTGCAGAGAAGAGCAAGGTTTTGCCTGTAATGCTTCTCTTAGGAGAGCTGGACCCTGGGATCCAGAGCTCTGGTCATACCCACGACCAAGATGTTTTCTGTGCAGGGTGCTATACAGGTCCAGGGGAGTGGAATCCTTGGGAACCCGGTCCCTGAAGGTTTGATTACAATGCCTGCCGTGATAGGTGAAGTTTGGGCTTTTGTGGACCAAACAAAGTCCTGCGGCGGGGAACAGGTAAGTGGGGGCCCCCAGGAACTTGGTTCTATTGGGGGACCCCCAAGCCTAATTTTTCTTTCTGTCTGTTACCTAACGGTATTCCCGCTAATATTCTGTGTATGCCTGTTACTACTGAGAAAATGTAAAAATTTTAATAGTAGGCAAGAAAAAAAAAAAAAAAAAAGATGTAAGACCGCGGTACCTGTGTTAGACACTAGAGGCCGCTGTGGTTCTTTTTCTTGTAATGTGGATTATTTTCTTCCAGAATCAAATCCAGGCAGTTGGTATGTTCTCTGCTGGGAAGCTGTCTCCTCTGCCCTGTTGCTGCGCTCATCCATCCCCGGGCCCTGCGGCAAAGGGACCCTGGCTCCCATCTAGCTCCTTGTTGTTTTCAAAAAAGGCGCCGAAGGCGCACGTGCCCGCGCGCGTGCGCGTGCACGCGCCTCTATTCATAGAGGCGATCTGGGAAAAGGGGCGGAGCGGGTGGATGACGCTCAGGTGTGCGCCGCGGCGCTACTGCGCATGTGCGGGCGTTCAGCGTGTTTTGAAGCACATTATAGCTGGCTGTTGAAGGCACAGACAGAGCTAGCAACAATATAAAGGCACATAGAGGCGGTTGATGCAGGCATCCCCTAGAAAGGCACTTTAGTAGACACCAACTGTGATATAGCAGCAATTGTGCTAGACTATTCTCAGTGAAAGTGGTGTATTACGGCTGGAATACCTCAGCTTTAGGCTTAGGAATATGCCGTCCAGAAGCTCCGGAACTGAATCTTCCAGGAAGCGAAGGGGGTCTCATCGGGCTCTGAGGATCTTGGGCATACTTCTGCGGCACCAGTCTCCCCTGAAGTTCAGAGGTAAGTGACCGTAGAGACCCCGCAGGGGTACTTGGTACTGTGGCTGTCCTCAGTTCACCTGCTCCTGTGTATGTAACAGAGGAGGTTTTTTCCTCAGCTCTGGGAGGATTAGAGAGAGATTGTCAACATTGATCGGTGCCTCCCTGTCAGGGAAAGCACGCCCGATCTACGTCTCCTCCTTCAGAGTGCCTGTTAGCAGAGCAACAGTCCCATACAGGGATCGACCTGCCTGAAGGGGATCAGGATGAGGTTAATTCTGTTATAGAGGAATCAACAGTGGGGGAACCTTTTCTCAGCATCTCAAGCTGAAAGATTATGGGTTCAGTCTCTGACTAACATGGTCCGATCAGCATTTAAAAATGCACCTTGCGGAACCATCAACCACTACTGTATCCTCGTTGGGGTCGCTAGAAGCCCCCAGACTGTCTGTTCTTTTCCACTTCACCCTTTGCTGAAAGGGCTCATTTACCAGGATTGGGAACATCCTGAGAAAATATTTATTCCCCCAAGAGATTTCCGGTGGTCTATCCCATGGAGGATAAGTTCATCAAAAAAAAAAATGGAAGGTCCCTACAGTGGACGCAGCCATCTCTTGTATGTATAAATCACTCACATGTCCAGTGGATAATGTCCAAATGTTCAAGAACCCAATAGATAAAAGATTGGAGTCCTTATGAAAATCTGCTTCTTTCTACAGCAAGCTTGGTGACACAACCAGCAGTAGCAGCTATTGGGGTCTGCTAAGCAGTGAAGGATCAGTTGAAACAGGTCTTGAGGGACTTGACAGATCAGCAGGCTTTGCCCTAGCTGATCTACCTAGAGCCTTAGGCTTTGCGGTTGACGCCATAAAGGATTGTCCATCAGGCCTCCCGCCTTACGCTGTCTATAGTACATATGCGTAGGCTCCTATGGCTCAAAAACTGGTCTGCTGAAGCTCCCTGTAAAGAATGGCTGGTTAGCGTCCCATTTCATGGTGAACGCTTATTCAGGGAAAACCTGGACAAATATATCCAGAAAATTTCCAGCGGTAAAAATACGCTCTTGCCGGTTAAAAACAGAGTTAGAGGTCCCTCTTTAAGAGGCCTGCTTCTCCAGTCCCTGGGGCATCGGCTGTGTAACAGTTCCGACGGCCTCCTCGGTCAATTCCCGGGGGTAAAAAACAGGGACAATAGCAGGGTAATGAGAAACCCTGGGTCAGGGGAGGTACAAAACCTCCCCCAAAGTTAAATTCATTGAAGCCCCCACTCAGTCGGGTGGGGGGAGGACTCCAGTTGTTCGCAGAGACCTGGCGGGACACGATCAGAGACAGATGGGTGCTCTCCGCAGTAAGTCTGGGATACAGATTGGAGTTAAAAGACTCTCCTCCTTCCCATTTTATGAGGTCAAACGTGCCAAGGGATCCCCGGAAGAGAGAGTCCCTCCTGTTGGCACTAGAACAACTATTGCTCCAAGGAGTAATTATGGAGGTTCCCCTGGAAGAATGAGGGTTCGGGTTTTACTCAAACCTCTTTACAGTCCCGAAGCAAATGCGGACGGGAGGCCCATATTAATTCTAAAAGGGCTATACAAATTCCTGTATATCAGGACTTTCCGATGGAGTCGATCCGATCGGTGGCCACTGCCCTACAAGGGGAGGATTGGTTAGCCGCGATCGACATCAAAGATGCTTATTTGCACATTCCCATCTTTCCAGTCCACCAAAAATTTCTACGCTTTGCAGTAGAAGGGCGCCATTTTCAGTTCAGAGCCTTATCCTTCGGTTTGGCCACAGCACCACGAGTGTTTACAAAAATTCTGGCCCTTTATTGGCCAATCTAAGAACACAAGGTGTAATGATAATGGCATATCTAGATGACTTGTTGCTGATAGACCACTCAGTGAAAAAACTAGACGTGGTCGTTCACAAGACAATCAAGTATCTGGAATCTAACGGTTGGATTATCAACCGAGACAAGTCTGGAATACTTGGGGCTAAGGTTGGATTCAGGCCAGAGAAAAATATTCTTGCCTCGAGGAAAGGTGTTGTCTTTGAAAGATTTGATCCACTTAGTGGGTACAAAAAAGACAGCCGTCCATATGCCTGTGCATGAGGCTGCTGGGAAAAATGGTGGCATCATTCGAAGCAGTACCCTACGGTCAATTCCATTCAAGGAATTTGCAAGGGGCCATACTGTCGGCCTGGAACAAAAAAGTTCAGGCCCTAGACTTACAATGTCCTTGTCCCCTTCCGTTCGCAAGAGCCTCCGTTGGTGGTTGGTTCCCCAGAATCTGGAAAAAAGGAAATCCTTCAGTCCGATTTCTTGGAAGGTGGTCACTACAGATGCCAGCCTTATAGGCTGGGGAGCAGTACTGGAGCAATAGTCTCTCCAGGGCAGATGGTCGGATGCAGAAAAGGCCCTGCCCATCAATCTCTTAGAGATACGAGCAGCCCGGTATGCCCTAGTAGCATGGACATCCAAACTCCAAGGGTCCCCTGTCAGAATTCAATCAGACAATGCCACAGCAGTGGCATATATCAATCATCAGGGGGGCACCAGGAGTCGTGCAGCCCAGAGGGAAGTAAATTACATCCTGAAATGGGCAGAAAGATATTTCCCAGCCATATCTGCGGTATTCATTCCAGGAGTGGAGAATTGGAAGGCGGACTTTCTAAGTCGCCAGCAATTATGCCCAGAGGAAGGGTCCCTTCACCCCGAGCTTTTCCGGACAATATGTCAGCGGTGGGGAACATCGGATGTAGATCTTCTAGCATCCAGATTCAACGCAAAGGTGGACAGGTTTGTCTCTCGGACAAGGGATCCCCTAGCTTGCGGCTCGGATGCCCTAGTGTTCCCTTGGGATCAGTTCAAGCTGATATATGCATTCACACCGCCACAATGGTTACCTCGATTACTCCGCAGAATCAGGGTAGAAAAGAAACCAGTGATTCTGGTGGCTCCAGCGTGGCCCCGAAGAGCGTGGTACGTGGAGATTGTAAAATGTCAGTGGGGAGTCCTTGGACCCTCCCACATCGTCCGGACCTGCTTTCGCAAGGACCGATATACCACCCTTCCTTACCAGCCCTAGGTTTGACGGCCTGGCTATTGAAGCCCACATTCTAAAAAAGAGAGGGCTCTCTAATTCTGTGGTATCTACCATGATCAATGCCAGGAAGCCGGTATCCAGGCAGATCTACTATAGAATCTGGAAGGCGTACATCGCCTGGTGTGAGGCCAAGAAATGGCATCCACGTAAATACGTAATAGGTAGGATTCTGGACTTCCTACAATGGGCTGTAGATAGGAAGCTTGCCTTGAGTACTATCAAGGGTCAGATTTCGGCCTTGTCAATATTTTTTCAAAGGCCCTTGGCTTCGCATTCACTAGTCAAAGCCTTTATACAAGGAGTGATACGTATTAGTCCTCCGGTTAATATTCCCATATGTCCATGGGATCTAAACTTGGTTCTGTCGGTTCTACAGAAACAACCATTTGAACCATTACATCATATTTCTTTGGTGCTTCTCACCAGGAAATTGATTTTTCTAGTAGCCATTTGTTCGGCTAAAAGAGTATCGGAATTAGCAGCTATGTCCTGTAAGGAGCCATATCTGGTTATCCATAAGGATAGAGTAGTGTTACGTCCTCATCCAGCCTTTCTTCCTAAGGTGGTATCGAGGTTTCATTTGAACCAAGATGTGGTTCTTCCTTCTTTTTTCCCCAAACCTACTTCGGTAGAGGAAAAGTTATTGCATTCTTTGGATGTAGTAAGAGCAGTTAAAGCTTATCTAAAGGCCACTGCTCAGATTCGCAGAACGGATACTTTGGTTATTCTGCCGGAAGGCCCCAGAGAGGGTCAGGCAGCGTCAAAATCTACTTTAGCCAAGTGGATTCGACAGGTCATAATACAAGCCTATGGCTTGAGAAGGAGACCGCCTCCGTTCAAAGTTAGAGCGCACTCCACGAGAGCAGTTGGAACTTCATGGGCAGTGCATCACCAGGCCTCCCTGGCTCAAATCTGTAAGGCCACAACATGGTCTTCAGTACACACGTTTACTAGGTTCTACCAGGTGGACGTTAGAAGTCAGGAGGATGTCGCCTTTGGGCGCAGTGTGTTGCAGGCCGCAAAAGATCCTCATGTCTGATAGCGCTCAGCTTATATATGGTGTATCCCCCCCCTCATTGGGCATTGCTTTAGGACATCCCATTAGTAATGACTATGTCGCTCTGTGTCCCGTGATGTACGAGAAAGAAAATAGGATTTTTATAACAGCTTACCTGTAAAATCCTTTTCTTGGAGTACATCACGGGACACAGAGCTCCCACCCCTCTTTAGGGACACTTATTGCTTTGCTACAAAACTGAGGTGCTCCCGGATGGGAGGGGCTTATATAGGGGAGGGTACTTCCGGTTTTGGAAGTTGCCAGTGCCAGCACCTGACGGTATCTATATAACCCATTAGTAATGACTATGTCGCTCTGTGTCCCGTGATGTACTCCAAGAAAAGGATTTTACAGGTAAGCTGTTATAAAAATCCTATTTTTACCCTGATGTTCTGCTCCAAAACATCCCAAGGAAATGTTTTTCTACTGTCTCACCCTGTGAACCTCTACCTCTTGGCTACAGCTTCTTTTCAACAATCTGATTGCCCCTTTGTTCTTCCTGCAGGGGTCTTCCTGCTTCTCACTCCACCATTGCTAGGTCAGCTAGATGAGTCCTCATTTGAGCATACGGCCTAAAAGATAGGGTTGCACCCTTCCCTGTGAAGGTACACACTATTAGATCTGTTTGTGCCTCATGGGCTTTTCAGCATCAGGCATCTATTTTTCAGATTTGCAAGGCTGCCACCTGGTCTTCTGTTCGCAAGTTTTGTCAGGTAGATTTTCAGCCCTTATCTGATGACATTTTTGGAGGGTAAGAGACATCCAGCTGCTGTCTGTTATGTGGGCCTATTATTGTTTATTGTATTGCCCATGACTCAGTTGAAATGCTTTTGGACGTCCCGTGGTTAAAGCAGTTGTCAAGCTTAATTCCCTTTTTTCCTAAAAAAAAAAAGCTGTATACTAATGTTTTTTTTTTATTTTTTTTTATTTTTTTACCGTAAAGTGAAATTAAAGGCAATCATTAAAACATTAAATAACAAACATGTTAAACTTACCTGCTCTGTGTAGTGGTTTTGCACAGCCAGTGAGGAGGGAGAGTACCTGGAGAGCCGAGGTTCTCGTGCACATCGCTGGATCGAGATGAGGCTCGGGTAAGTATTATGGGAGGCTGCTGCACACAGAAGGTGTTTTATCTTCATGCATAGAATGCATAAGGGTAAAAAGCCTTGAGCCTCTATAACCACTTTAATGTGGAGAATGCAATAAAGTAAAAAATCTTCAGTCTTTAGAACCACTTTAAATTGTAGTGCTCTAGGCTGGCATAGTGGAGTAACAGCCACAAATCTCAGAACGAGTGTCCTACGCCAGACTTGTATAGCAGAGGAAGAAGGGGATAGCCAGGCTAGCTCTGCTACTGTGTAATGGTTACTGGGTGCAGTAGGTCTAAAGCTGGCCATACATGGTACATTTTTTCAGCTTGAGACTCCTTAATCCACACACACAGGGTGGATGGAGGAATCCTCCCCACAGGGACATTGTATTCCGACCGTGTCACAGGAAAGTAAAGGTAAGAGTAGAAGAGGAGGTTGTTAGAGCAATGTCTGTGTGGTTGGATATCTATTTTCTACTGTCTATAAGTAATTTATGCTTACATAGGAATACAAATACATTTTTTTTATTTACATATCTCATTTAAAAAATACATTCCAGGAAGGCTAATGTAAAGGTAATGGGGGAGAGAAGTTAGATAATTGAAATCCATCTGTTATTCAATCGTGTTGACATATTGGTGTACGTTTAATAAACCATGATAAGCGGAGATCATGATGATCACCGCTTATCACAGAGCATTGCCGTTTTAATATACTGAGATGAGTACTGGAGAACTATTCTCCTCCTCTCATCTCAGTGCACAGAACGGCTGCATTCACTGTAACAGAAACGGCCCATTTAATATCCAGTGATGCCACTTTATCACTGTGCTTCTCCTTCAAGTTCTCCTTTCTTGCTTCTCCAGCCCAGAGGTGGAGATAGCAGGAAGAAAGAGGAGATCTCGGCCAGTGAATAGCTTCTTCCTTCATACATCTGCCTGCGTGGTCAAAAGTGAAAGTAAAATCTTTCTCTACTTCAGTTAAAAATACATCAAAAGCAGGTTAGAATTACATTAAGGCCCCTTTCACACTGGGGCATTTTTCATGCGGTTTAGCGCTAATATTAGCGCTATTATACCGCATGAAAAATTTGTGCCTGTAGCCTTCGATGTGAAAGCCCGAAGGCTTTCACACTGAAGCGGTGCGCTAGCAGGACCGCTCCAAAAGTCCTGCTAGCCGCTTCTTTACAGCGGTGAAGGAGCGGTGTGTTCACCGCTCCTTTACCGCGGCTGCCCATTGAAATTAATGGGATACCGCGGTAATACCGCCCGCAAACCACGGCAATAGCCGCGGTTTGCGGGCGGTATTAACCCTTTTTCGGCCGCTAGCGGGGGTTAAATTCACCCCCCTAACGGCCGCATACCGCGGTAAGAACGATGGTATAGCAGCGCTGAAAATCGCCCTGTGTGTGTGGATTAAGGAGTCTCAAGCTGAAAAAATGTACCATGTATGGCCAGCTTTAGACCTACTGCACCCAGTAACCATTACACAGTAGCAGAGCTAGCCTGGCTATCCCCTTCTTCCTCTGCTATACAAGTCTGCCCCAGTGTGAAAGGGGCCTAACTATACAATTACACACACATATATATATATATATATATATATATATCTGTGTGTGTGTGTGTATTTATTTATATCTGTAGTGTGTGAGTGTATATATATATATATATATATATATATATATATATATATATATATATATATATATATATACACACAGATATACATATATTAAAAAAAAATATATATATATATTTAATATTTAATTATTAATTTATTATTTTTATTGTTATGCTTTTTTTATATTATTTTGAACTATTTAATATATATATATTTATTGTTTTTATATGAATGGTGCATAGCTGCATGACAAATACAGTACAATCATTTCAGAATACACCATTCACATAAATATGCACATGTGTTATGCTTATGTATTAATCATTATAATGTTTTGCAGTTATGGGGTGTGTGTTTATTGGGTAGGGGGATTATAACTTTATTATTAAGTTAATATGTGCAGTGTATGTGGAGTGTTTCGTGTTTCACTTTGGGGTTCTGATAATGAAATCTCCCGAGGTATCGCGAGATTACAGCAACAGAAGCCGTTTGGGATTCTCAAAGCATTTGTAGATCACTTCTATTCACAGTGGGAGAAGTGATCTACACTGTATATTAAACTACCACAAGGGGGAGAACAGATATCTCTGAGAAGAACCGTGAACTCAGCAGCAGTGAAATATCACGGTATATTAAATGTACACCATTGAAAGGAGATAAAAGAGCATAGCTTAATTCCAATGTATATGACAGTTGGAGAAGCGTACCTTTTCTGAATTTTTACATGTTGCTATAAAAGCTGTATGCTGTTATATGGTTCCAAATATTCCAGTCCTGCTGTACAAAGTAGATCCACTAGAATGGCATGCATTAGTAAAGGTATTTATTTAATTTGTGTCATATTTCCTTATAGCCTTCTGCTTTGATATTATTTCTGTTTTTTTCTACTGTACGTATAGCACATTGCTGGTAAATGACAGCTCAGAAATGGCCTCCTCCTGCCTGCCAGGAAAAGTACACACTTTGTTGTTTATAAGATTGATATGTCAGAGATTTTGTCTTGAATACCATTGTATATCAAAGCTTCAAACTGTGTCATAGGCTATCAATATATTTGGAAAAAGTTTTGTGCAAAAAAACTAAATGGCATTAAATTGAATACTGGTGCCTGAAGACCACTAGTTTGATTAAATAAATCAAATCCTTTTTCTTCATGTAGCTACACTAATGTAGCTGTCCATGTATGGACCATAAAGCATTATTTTGCTTTCGTCATGAGCACAAAATTGAAGATATACAAGACCTTTTTTCCTATTTAATGACTTATTTGTTCCTTCGAGTCCCTAGAATGTGTTTCCAATCTCCTTTTTTTTTTTTGCATTATACGCTGGGAGTTCAGATTGAAAATTGAGTTGGCATGCTCATACTCTAAGAAAAATTGAAGGCACAACAAATAAAGGGATCATACTTAGTAAAACACTGCATATGGTTTAACCACTTTTATTACTGCCTAGCGGAATGCAATCTACTGTTTATTTCTATGATTGATATTCACACCAGTTGCAGTACTGTTGTAGTAGTATCACATGTAGCCTCTGAGAGTATGCACGCTACATGTATGTCAGTACATATTAGTACATGTACATGTATGTCAGTACAATTTGGAGGACATTCAGTGGGTGTCCGCTCCATGGAATGCCCTGCAATGCACTGTATAGAGTATGGGGGTCTGGGTACTGCCTTGGGGGAGATGTATCAATGTAATTTTTTTCAGGAGCGGTGATTTTAATTATGCTTAAAGTGAAAACAATAAAGATGAAAAAAAAAATCCTTTAAATATAGTGCCTGGGGGGTCTCCTTAGTTTGCCTGTAAAGTGGCAAATCTGTACAGTGGATAGAACCTACTGCAGCAAAATGTACATTTCTAAAGAAAAAAAATGATGAAATTAAATTTTAATTGCTGGCAATACAATACCACTGCCGACAATAGAAAAATGTACAAAAAAAAACATGCCAAAATAAAAAAACTGTGTGGGGTCCCCCCAAAATCCATACCAGACCCTTATCTGAGCATGCAGCCTGGCAGGCCAGGAAAGGGGGGACGAGCGAGTGCCCCCCTCCTCCTGAACCATACCAGGCCACATGCCCTCAACATGAGAAGCGCTTTGGGGCAAGGGGGCTCTTCATGACAACCCATGGTGGTGGTTGTTGGGGTCTGCGGGTGGGGGGCTTATCGGAACCACCGCATGTGACTGGGTAGGGGGTGCATAGCACCCCTACCCATGCACCAAAAAAGTGTCAATTCCTTTATTAAAATAATAAAAAAAACAATGTCCCCCGATGTAGATCCATTGTCAATCACGAAACCAGTGCATGCTGGGTCGGTTATGTCACAAGGGGGCGGTGTCACCAGGTGACAACCCCCAGGTGGCCCGCCCTTACCTTTTTATAAGAACCGTCAAACGGCAAGCCAGGCATTAGGAGATTTGCCTTAGTTGACAGCCGAGCATTTTTTTTTTTGGGTTCGGCAGTGGCGCGTAAATGACGATGGATCTACAGGGGACACTGATTTTTTATTTTTATGAAAGGAATTGTCAAAAACTGCCTCCTGTTTTTACCCCCTACCCCATACTCATTCACATGGGGGCGGCAGGATTCCGATAAGCCCCCTGCCAGCAGATCCCTATAACCATCACCCAGGGATATTGGAAAGAGGCGCTTGTCCCCAAGGTGCTTTGGGCTCTGCCCCCCGCCCCAAAGCACTCCCCATGTTGATGGCATGTGACCTGGTATGGTTCAGGAGGGGGGTGCTCACTGGTTCCCCTCCTTTCCTGACCTTCCAGGCTGCATGTTTAGATAGGGGTCTGGTATGAATTTTGGGGGGGGACCCCATGCCTTTTTTTTTATTATGGCATGAGGTTGGATCGGGGGAGGACCCCCACGCCGTTTTATTTAACATTTTTCTATTGCCGGTAATGGCATTGTATTGCTGGCAATTTAAATGTCATTTCATTCATTTTTATTTTCTTTAGAAATATCAGCTTTGCGGCAGTAGGTTCTATCCACGGTACAGATGCGGCACTTTACAGGCAGACTAAGGGGACCCCCAAGGCACTATATTTCAAGGAAATTTTCATTTTTATTGTTTTGTTAAAATCACTGCTCCTGAAAAAACAATATTTAAAAAAAAAAAAGTTTTTTGCATTGATACATGTCCCCCAGGGCAGTACCCAGACCCCCATACCCTTTCTATGGCCAATAACTTGCATATAAGCCTTCAAAATGGGGACTTTTGACTTAAGTTTGGGTCCCATAGACTTAAACGGGGTTCGCCATTCGGGTCAAAACGTTTTCTCTGTTCGGGAGTTCTGATGTGAACCGAACAGGGGGTTGTTCTGCCCAACTCTAATTAGCACTGCCAACATATTTCTATAATAAACAATTTATTTAGGTACAGTAGTAGTTGGAATTTTGACATAAAAATATGCTGTAATAGTCCTTCGTAGGCCTGGCAATAGTTAATCCACAGCTGCAGATCAACATTTAAAGGCCCATTGTACAAACTAAATATACTCAACAAATCCTTATATTAAATGGACAAATAAAACAGTAGTAGATTTTAATTAGTTAGAGGATACTCAGCAGTAGATAAAACCGTAAAGGCTTAATGTACATGAGACATTTTAAAACCCCTCTTGAACGATTTAACTTGACAGATAGTAACCGATGTTTAAAAATGTCCGTCTTTGCTGCATTTACATGCCGCGTTTGCGTTTCAAAGCGTTTAAAATAAATAAATATAATAATATAAAGAACTCTGTGTACATGTACTGATAAGAT
Organism: Rana muscosa; assembly: GCA_029206835.1. Taxonomy (NCBI): domain Eukaryota; kingdom Metazoa; phylum Chordata; class Amphibia; order Anura; family Ranidae; genus Rana; species Rana muscosa. The sequence goes on from CM055122.1 coordinate 476,122,740, forward strand.
ATCATAGAGGAGAGTTCAGGGGCAGCTTAAAAAATGCCCAACTGCTCCTTAACGTTAGTTTACCAGCAGCAGTGTACATGAAGCCTAAAAGAAGATCTTAAAAGGGTTGTAGGTTTTTTCACCTTAATGCATTCTATGTGATGCAGCAGCCCCCCAGAGCCCCCCTTTTACTTCCTTGGTCTTTGCAGCGATGGGGATGAGCATACCAGCTCCAGCCAGTGTCTCAGGTCCTGATTGGATAGCAGCACAGCTATTGGCTCCGGCTGCTGTCAATCAAATCCAATGATGCGGGGGACGGGGCCGAGTCCTGCTGTCTGTATCAATAGACGCAGCAGCAGGACATGGGAGCACACCTACACGAGTGCCCCTACGGAGAGCAGCTCTCCAACAGGGCACTCGAGAAGAGGAGGAGCCAGGAGTGTCACTGAGGGACCCCAGAAGTGGAGGATCTGGGCCACTTTGTGCAAAACCAACTGCACAGAGGAGGAAAGTATGACATTTTTTTTTAAAGAACCTTTAGAACCTAAGAACCTTTAGATATCCTTTAACCACTTGAGACCCGCGCTATAGACAAAAGACGTCTGCAGCGCGGCTCTCAAGTGCTGAGTGGACGTCCATGGACGTCCTGCTGTTTACATCCCCCTGCGCGCCGCCGAGGGCGCGCGGCGGGGGAACAGCTGTGCCCGCCGCGGTCACGTGATGCCGATGCGCGTGCCTGGCGGCCGCGATGACCGCCAGGCACCCGCGATCAGCTGTGACAGAGGCAGGACGTGGATCTCTGTGTGTAAACACAGAGATCCATGTCCTGTCAGGGAGAGAGGAGACCGATGGTGTGTCCCTTGTATATAGGGACACAGATCGGTCACCTCCCCCTGTCAGTCCCCTCCCCCCACAGTAAGAATCACAAATAGGGAACATAGTTAACCCCTTGATCGCCCCCTAGTGTTAACCCCTTCCCTGCCAGTCACATTTATACAGTAATCAGTGCATTTTTATAGCACTGTTCGCTGTATAAATGTGAATGGTCCCAAAATAGTGTCAAAAGTGTCCGATATGTCCGCCGCAATATTGCAGGCCTGACAAAAATCGCAGATCGCTGCCATTACTAGTAAAAAAAAAAAAATATAATAAAAATGTCATAATTCTATCCCCTATTTTGTAGGCGCTATACCTTTTTCGCAAACCAATCACTATACGCTTATTGCAATTTTTTTACCAAAAAAATATAGAAGAATACGTATCGGCCTAAACTGAGAAAAAAAAATTGTTTTTTCAAAAAAATTGGGATATTATTATAACAAAAAGTAAAAAAAATTGTGTTTTTTTTCAAAATTTTCTGTCTTTTTTTTGTTTATAGCGCAAAAAATAAAAACCGCAGAGGTGATCAAATACCACCAAAAGAAAGCTCTATTTGTGGGGAAAAAATGATAAAAATATCATTTGGGTACAGCGTTGTATGACTGCGCAATTGTCATTCAAAGTGCGTCAGCACTGAAAGCTAAAAATTGGTCCGGGCACGAACGGGGTTTAGTGCCCAGTTGTCAAGTGGTTAACCAAAGCTAAGAACTACATCTTCCTATGCTCACATACATGTGATCACTTATTTGTTAACCCATTGCTTTAGCAAATTCAAGGAAATTGAAAACAGTGGGCAGCTAGCATGATACAAAATAGTTTTATTGTCCTTTAAAGCAGTATTATACCCCAAACCCCCCAAAAATCATATTGTAACTTACCAATCCTTAGATGTGGTAGCTTTATTTTCCTTTTGTAGTCCTCTTTTGTGGAAGAGGGGGTTATGAGAAATGACCCCCCCCCCCCCCCAAACAGGGTAGCACACAAAACCTGTTGATAAATAATAAAAACAGAACTAAGTGGAAAAGTGGGTTTGATAATACAGATGGCAGTTCCTCCAGCCAAGCCAGGTCAGGGCCTTTGTGGACAGAGGGGATTTCCTTCCTGTGAAATTAACCAGAAATATAATCAAAGTAATTTGGAGCAGAGGAACTACTGCAACCCACATATATTAATCATCAGTATATACTGTAGATGCACACTTATATGGAAAAAATACAAGCTTTATATAAGAAAAGATTAATAATAGTGCATACATCCAACAAGAGTCCGGGTAAAATTGTATATATAAACATACATACCTTCAGATGAATGTTGCAGCAAAGTCCAATTGCAGGAGCCCGAGGATGATCACGATGCGGTATCTGTCTTTATGTTGGAGACCTGAAGAAACGGTCAGTGGCACTGGGGAGATCCCCTGTTGTCCAACCAGCCTGGAATGCAGCTTCCCACGTGTAGAAACTGGTGTGTGCCACTGGAACTCAGAGTCAGCCTATCTATTCTGCACTTTATTCTCTACCTACGGTAGTAGTTTCTAATCTGACATGCAACCAGACCCAGTGGTGTATTTTGGTTTTGTGCTGCCTCAGCCAAGACTAAAATCAGGCCCACCCCCATCTAAATTTATCCCACCCTTCTTGTCTTAGAGTCTGATGAGGAATCTGCAGCCATTCACAGTAAACAGCTACGGCTTCCCCATCATACACTGCGACATGATTCGTTATTGTTCCACATATGTGGTCAAATGGGCAGAGGATGGAGTCAGTGGGACATAGGACAAGGTCGGCAGGGCAGAGGATAAGGCAGCACTGATAGGCGGCACAGAAGCAAACTGATAGGCGGCACTGATGGGCACTGTTTGGGCTGTACTGATAATTAGGGGGCGCAGTTCTGGGGGGACATCAATGAATGCCCTCCCAGAACTGGACGACCATGCTGTAGCCATCTTTCAGCCTTAGCGCTGTTGCCTGGGGAGCAGCGCTGCCACCCCCCCTGAAAAATGCTGCCCAAGGCTGCCGCCTTATTTGCCTTGTGGTAGATACGCCCCTGACCAGACCTACCAGAAGTGGCCATTGGATGCCTAACCTTGCTCTAGTCTGTGCTTGTTATTAAGCCCTAATCTAAAATTAGCTATAGAATCCCAGACCAGAAGAGACAGGGTTAACTAAAATAACATGAACTGTATGTAAGCTCTATTGCAATAAACAGGTTCACCGATAATATACTTAAAGTTGACAACTACATACATAAAGTAGCACATACCTTGCTATCTGGCACTGTGTGTGTTTGTGAGAAAATAACAATAGGACATACAGTAGATACTCTGTCAGTCACAAAGATTTAGAAACACACTCAAGAAGCTACGAGCAGTCTCTCTCTCTCATAAGTAGATAAAAGCTGACCATTTTAAGCACCCTCTAACTGCTGCATCTGCAGGACAGCTTGTTCTGTTGAAAAACAACAAACTCACTGGCAGGATCGCCAAGTGAAAATAAAGGAAAGAATGCCTAAAAAATAAAACAAATTCAGCCATCACCATCACATCTAAGAATTGGTAGACTGAAATATAATAAATGTTTGCTTTTGGGTTTAATATCGCTTTCATTTTTTATAAAGCTGTGAAAGGAAAGCAAATAATGCAAAATAATTGGACAGTTCCTATTTAATATCTAACTATACACAGTGTCCAATAATGGTGCATCTTTCAGGTTTCATCATAGACTCTTTGGTTAAATCCTTTTATAGTGTTACTAATACTCTTATGCTCCTCATGAAAACCTGTTAGTTTTAGGCTGAAAAATATAGTGGTGTAGAGTAAAGTCCATAAATAATAATGCATCTGATTATTAATTTTTTTTTAATTAATTTGTTAATTTGGTCATTAATGTTATTGTAACATCAGTTCTCCGTTTCATTTTACCCTTTTTTCTTATTACTGAAAGCTATAAAGAACCCTTACCACAACTGGCCCTCATGTTAACGAGTCTGTTATTTATAGAATATCCAAAATTGTTTCTGACACATAAAGTAATGTCTTGCTTTTGACGGAAATTTGCGGGGACAGAGAATAAATTATTTCTGCGCAGACATTTAAGGAAACATTGAGGAAATGTCAGCAATCTAGAATGAAGAGTAAAAGAGGTGGTGTTGGCAATAAACAATTATTTTACAGAGATAAAATCTTTACGTATCACATTACTCTGAATAATAAAATGAATTCACTTAAATGGTAATTGCATTTTAGTTTGAAAATTCATTATTGCATCCTCCTTCTCCTGACCTCTCCAGCAGAACAGGTTAGTAGCAAGTAGAGCCTTAGGCCTCATACACACGGACGGTTTTCTCGTCAAGAAACGACAAGAAAACAGCTGGGAGAGCTTTCTTGCTGAGAAAACCGGCCATGTGTACGAGGCTTTCAGGTTTCTCATCAAGAAAACTGCCCAGAATCTCGACGAGAAAAATAGAGAACCTGCTCTCTATTTTTCTCGTCGGGATTCTTGTCGGCCTGTTTTCCGACGAGAAACCCGAGCGTGTGTATACTTACCTGTCGCAGTGGAAACCTGCGCATGCTCAAAATGACTTTGACGCATACGTGGTAGCTTCCTAGGCATAGGTAGGGTGTAGCAAGATGGCGGCGACGGCATCGAATGTGACGAGCGCATGCTCGTCATAGTCGATGACGTCACCGCGTTCGTGCCATTCAAAAGAACGGCAGTTCTTTTGAAGTTCACGTGTGTACACTCGGCCGGGACAAGATTCTTGTCAAGAATCTCATCAGGAAAAACAACGGGTTTTTTCCTGACGAGATTCTCGGCCGTGTGTACTAGGCTTCAGATCTACAGAAATCGCTTATTTACTGCCCAACATGCCTGAGGTGAGTGCAAAGTGTTCCAGCTTCAGGGCTTGTCTACTTCCAGTGTATTCATGTGCCAAGCTGCAGATGACATCTGGTCAGACTAGCTATTATCCTCCTTGGTCATAACCCATCTCCAGTTTAGGACATACCATTTTTTTTAATGGAGCTACACAGCACATGGCCTGGAAAGCACTACACCGGCTTCAGGCAAGACAGCTAGCCTTGCCTGAATGAGAGAAGTAAGGTATTGAAGGTACAGTAGGCTACCAACTTTCCTGCTACAGAGGTTATGGCAGAGGGGCAATTTTAAAGTATACCTAAAGCCAAAGTGTATTTTATATTTGGATAGAACCATTGTCCGAATTGTATTGCTCTATGTGTCCCTAGTAGAGAGATTTGTTCTTTTTTATTGTCCTGCTCAATAAAGTCACTAGGAAAGTAAGGGTAGATCCAAAATTTTGAGTTGCCACCAAAACAGGAATGGAAGGGAATTCTTCCAATGGAGACACTTCTCATGACAGCTGTGTAAGAGCGGATTTCCCCCACATTAAAAAGATAACCCTTTATAAAGGGGTTGTAAACCCTTGTGTTTTTACTTTCAAAATATTTTATTTTCATAAGATAAATAATACAGAACATTACATCATGTTATATAAAAATAAAGAAAAAATATTATGTTTAGGAATAAACAAACAGTCAATAAATGGATAAAATAATAAAAACATCCTAGAAAAAAGGATAGATTCATGTAAGCAATCAAGTTTGTCTGGGGAAGATCTCTTCATCCTTATAATATAATGGAAGGGAAAAGGGAAACCCTCTCTCCTTGGTAACCTGGAGCCCCTTATCGGGAACTAACTGCTCCAGGCATAGAGACCTCCTTCTGACTCTTAGGCCCCGAGAAGATTATCAGGGCCAACAGATCGGGATGGACTAAACAAGGCCGAACAAAACATTTGATGGTATCCCATTAAATCTAAAAAAAAGAGACATAACATGTAATGGGAAACTAGAATTCCCAGAAAAAGAGTTTCCATAAATCCTGTTTAGAAGGAAGAAAAGAAGAAGAAAATAAAGACAGCGGGTAAAAAAGAGGACGGAGGGAAAGGGATGGGTATGTGTCCAACTTAATGTTGAATAGAAGGTAAAACAGCATCTTCACCAATCGAAATCCCCATATATTTGGCCCAAGGTTCCCATATTTTTTCGAATGTGGGAATGGTATTAGATAAGATGCTAGCTAATTTTTCCTGAGTTAGTATCCAAGATATTTTGGTTTTGGCATCTGACAGGAAAGGTTTTGGTTTTTTCCATGATTTGGCAATTGTGATTTTGGCGCCTGTAAAGATAAAGTGAATAAATTTTTGTAAAACCTTTGGTATGTGAGGAATATGAGTGTTCAAAATGGCTACTGGTAGGGACCTAGGGACCTGAAAACCTGTTACCTTAAAAATCAATAAAAATATTTTTCTCCAGAAGGGGCGAACTCTGGGGCACTCCCACCAAATATGAGGCATAGAGCCGTAAAGTTGGCAACCTCTGAAACACGTTGGATCTGATGCTGGATATATAGATGCCAGTCTGGAAGGAGTTAGATACCATCTGGTTATAACTTTAATATTTGCCTCCATTAAAGAGACATTAGGAATCCCTTTGAAAGATTTAGAGAAGGCTAAGTGCCAGGTATCCAAATTCCCCCCTCGTGTTTTTCCACCTTAATGCATCCTATGCATTAAGGTGAAAAAACACCTGCCAGTGACCAGCCCCCCAGTTTTACTAACCCGAGCCTTGGAATTTCCCACGGCGAGGACGCGCTGTCCCTCTGCCCGGGGTTCTCGGCACTTGATTGGATAGATTGATTGCAGCATAGCCATTGGCTCCCCCTGCTGTCAATCAAATCCAATGATGCGGGCGCCGGGGGGCAGGGCCCGAGTCATACATTCGGCAGCTATGGACACCGAATGATGCACTCGTGAGCGGGCCCGCAAGATAACCCCATGGGGAGAGCACTTCTCCTAGGGGGTTATCTGATGCGGGGAGGAGCCGCGAGAGCTGCCGAGGGACCCCAGAAGTCGGTGTTCAGGGCCACTCTGTGCAAAACAAACTGCACAGTAGAGGTAGGTATGACATGTTTGTTTTTTGTTTTTTTAATATTGAAGCTTTACAATCACTTTAACTTTTATTGAGCCTAAAGCCTCATACACATGATCAGACTTCCAACGGACTTTTCCATGGATTTTGCTTCGAAGGGCGTTGTCTGTGAACTTGGTATGCATACACACGGCAGGACTTTTTCAGCCAACTTTCACCAAATCATGTGTTTTTTTTGCTCTTTACCGCCACCCTTTGGGCAACTTCTGCTATTTGCAGCGCTAGCAAGGATAAGTAAAAAGCAAACACTTAAAGCATTAAAGAAGTGACTCATAAAACACTTATAAAAGGATGGCCTAAATTCGTTGCCACCATATAACATATTGGTGAACCTAATTATCCATTAGTGTTGCCACTGTGCTCATTTAACATATGAGTGATAAACAAAAAGTTGAAAAAATAAGTGAAAAAACTTTTAAGTTCATTAGAAATAACATCTGTGCCAAACTTGGAAGACTGAGTGTTTCCACAGCAGAAACCAAATGGTTAATTCTTTTTTATAGTTCCCCTTTTGTGGCCCCACTCACCAAAAAGGGGATAAGAAATTGCATGCGAGATCACATCAACTTAGATCCAATAAGTTCATCAAATGCAGTAGATAGACTCCATAATATCAGCAGAGGCAACTAGTAAACATAAGGAAAAAAGAAAAGAATCATGTGAAGAGACTCACGAGACTGCAATGTTAAACGAGCGTCAGTGTTGTTCCGGGTACACAGCGTGCGTTCCACAGAAACCGGAAGTAGCGTCACTGGTTCTGGGTTGGCCGGAAATTGCGTCAACGCGTTTCACCCCTCCTCCAGGGCATCATTAAGGACAGCTGCGGCAGCTGCGGATTTATTTATCATAAATATCACTGCACATTTTCTAAGCGCGGGTTTTAGTTTTTGTTTATAAACTTCTGCTATTGTTGTCTGATAGCATTGGTTCTGAGCATGCGTGTTTGTACTTTGGACTTTAGTCTGATGGACTTGTGTATACTTGATTGGATTTGCTCCATCGGACATTTGTTGCCAGAAAGTTTGTCTGCTCTCACAGCGAACATTTGTCCGATGAAAAAATCGAAAAAGTTTGTCCGATGGAGCGTACACACGGTCGGATTGTCTGATCAAACAGGTCCGTCTGAGGTTTGTTGTCAAAAAATCTGATCGTGTATATGGGCCTTAAGAGAGGAAGTGAACCAAAGTCTTCCTAATGAGGCACAGATGGCAAAAGCAGTTTTTCTTTAGATATACTTTGGTTTTTCAAATTAAAGTATACTAAAGCCCTGTACACACGGGCGGGAATCCCTTTTGGGAAAAAAAACATTGGTTTTCCCTACGGGATTCCCGTCAAGCTTGCCTTGCACGCCGAGTGTACACACACCCTTTCAAAAGAACCGCCGTTCTTTTAAATGGCAAGAACACGGTGACGCCATTGACTACGATGAGCTGGCGCTTGTCACATTTGATGCCGTCGCCGCCATCTTGCTACACCCCACACTAACCTTGTATGCTACCGCACATTCATTGAAGTCTTTTCGAGCATGCACAGGTTTACCTTGGACAGGTAAGCATACAGATGACCGGTTTTCTCAGCAGGAAACACTCTACCGAGAATTCCGACGAGAAAATATAGAGCAGGTTCTCTATTTTTCTTGCCGGGATTCCCGGCAATTTTCCTGTCAGGAAAGCATACACACGCACGTTTTTCACGCCAAAAAACTCTCCCAGAAGTTTTCTTGCCGAGAAAACTGGACGTGTGTACGAGGCTTTATCCTTTAATATTAATTGAGTAGGGTAAACAACAAGGATTTTTTTCTTCTTGGTGAGTTAGTTACCAATCAAATGTTATAATATGCCAAAAATTGTTATTTTGCAACATGAAGAAGTGCTTCCATATAGAAAATATTTCACAAAGCATTGCTTTTCAAAGCCTAACTCCAGTTTTTGCAAGTTGTGGACAGAATATGGAAGGATTAGAAGCTTGTTGTCAATTTTCTTTGCTGTCTGAGGTCCTTTGGGAAGGTATTTTTTTTACTTCCTGCCTCCATCTCCAGAACAGGATGTGGGGAGTTGAAAAATTTTCCCACTAGAAACCCACAGAATGCCGACAGAAAAAAAGTTTTTTTATTAGATTACAGAAGGCTTACAATTTAAAAATTAACATGTTATTACTGTTAGTGTTCCAACTGAGGAGTTTTCCTTCTCACAGCCTTCCCATTTATACTCCATGTATTCGTTTATGATGGTGTATTTAGGACAGAAAGTTAGGGAAATATCCCCACCAGACCTTTCCCTCTCTATCCAAAGCCAAAAAGGTTTTGCAGGAGTTACACTTTAGTGTTTGCATGATTGGTCATCTACATGTAAATATTTCCATGTGAATGTTTAGGAAAACATAACACTGTACACAAAGTTGCCATTCATGTTATGCAAAAGCTGGCTTATATCCTATCCATATTGTCATGTGAAATTACCTCAAGAGAAGAAACATCCCGAATATGAACGTATACAATTTGTGTCTTATTTTTTCTTTCAATATTGTTTATTAATTTTTTGAAGAAGAGCTTACAAAGTGTATCTCAATCAATGATATAACTGAAGAGTTATATATCACAGTAGAAATTGTAAATCAAAGTTGTTCAACATATTTAAGGCATGAAAAATATCAAGTAATATTAACAAGAGAACATTGGCTGGGTACATCTCTTAAAGCGGAGGTTCACCCAAATTATTGACTTAATAATATCCCCTTCTGTGCATTGCATAGATAAGCAAACGACAATTATTATTTTTTTTAAATGCTGTATTTACCTTATTATTTGTCTTCATTGGGGAACTTCCTGTCTGTTCCTCCCGCGGGAGTAGGCGTGTACATGCCTTTTCCCCGGCGGCGCACTGTCTCCTGGGAGCTAAGTGTCAGCATTCCCAGGAGTCAGTGCGGATCGCCGCTGCGAAATCTCGCGAGATTGTCTGCGCTCCCTCCCCGTACTGTACTGTGTATATTTTTGGTTGCCATCACAACAGGGCGGGAACTTCCGACGCCTCCGCCCGTTGGGATGGCAACCTGCTCAGTTTACGGCGCTCCGCCGGGAAGTTATTGCGGACGCATACAGAGCCTGTTCTAATCAGTCGCTGATTCTTTTGATTTGAATCCAGTCACAACGGGGCGTGTACTTTGAACGACGCCGCCCGTTGTGATGGCAACCAGAAAGTGTTGACGGCGCTGCTCGCCGTCAACACTGCTCACGCAAGAGAGCGGTGAATGCCGGGAGACATGCATTCACCGCTTCCCGGAAGCCTGTGCTTGTGGGCTTCACTATGCCCACAAGCAAAATGGAGAATTAATATAAGTGTTTATTTTATACGAAAATGGATGGGGGATGCTTTTAATCGCCAGAGTAGTGAGTACTAAACCTTTAACTTTAACCACATTGAATGCAGCAAAAAAAACAAAAACAATCGGCCCCAGAACCTCCGCTTTAAAAGGAGAAAAAAGGCATAGAAGAACATATTAAAGGAAGACGGTAAGGCTACAAGGGTGACTTCCCAAGGCGAACCAGTGGGGGTGTCATGTCACCATTACTGGTGCACAGTACATAATTGATGCTGGAGCCGTTCTGACCACTGTGTGCAGAAGAGTTGACTGTTGCCATTTTTCAAGGAGAACATGAGTTCAAATTGGGTCTGAGTATTGAGATTTATTAAGAAGGAGGAGAACTTTGGAGGGTCCTGTTGTTTCCAACAGGAAGCTATCGATTTCTTAGCGGCCTTCAGGCAATGAAGCACTAAGGGAAGATGCTTCCTGGTCCAACGGTCACAATTCAGTAACAAGAGAGCTATAGCTGGGTCTGGAGGGCAGTCAATGCCAGTGATGTAAGATATAAAGTGGAAAATCTTTTCCCAGAATGGAAGAATCTTGGGGCAATGCCACCAGATGTGTATAGGGATCCTGATTCTTCACATTTCCATAACGCAGAGTGGGGAGATACTTTTGGAAAATTTGGAGAGTTGAATTGGGGTATAGCACCAGTGGTGTGTTAGCTTTAGGTGTGATTCCCAGTGTGTTGTGCAATGGGAGTTCTTGAGTAGGCTATTAGTTGCCGTGTTCCATTGCAAGTGATTGAAAGAACAAGAGAGGTAATTTTCCCACTTCTTCATGGACAGGGTTTTTTCCTGTGGTGGGGAGAGTAGAAAAAGCCGGTAGAAGTATGTGATGCCTTTCTTATTGAGTGCTGGAGATGCGCAGAAAGCAAGAGCTTCTCATGGAGCCATTCTCTCCGGATTGAGGATGCGTCCTAGAATGTTCCGAATACGGAGATATTTATAAAAGTCGCTTTGTGGTAGACGCAGTTCTTCATAAGTTAAGAGGTTGGACTTGTCGAATAGTTGTCCGATAGAAATAACACCCGCCTTTGACCAATTTTTGTCTTATTTGTTGCATAAAGTTATATTATGTTGTGATAAAATAACATACTATTGTATGCTTTGTACTTTAAGAATGCAATAAGTGATGTTGTAGCTTGGAGAATCGGGTCCATTGTCAAGTGATATTAAAGGCTTTCTTTAAAAAAATAACAAACATGTCATGCTTACTTGCACTGTGCAGCAGTTTTGCACAGATCAGCCCCAAACCTCCCCCAAACCTCCTCTTCCTGGGTCCCTCACCAGCGCTGTTTGCCCCTGCTCAGTGCCCCCAGAGCAAGCAGCTTGCAATGGGGGCACCCACGCAGGCTTGTTCCTGAGCCGTGGCTTTGTATGTCCATTCACATGCAGAGCTAATGCTCAGTCCCACCCCCCTCCTCTTTGGCTCACTGGCTTCGATTGACAGCAGTGGGAGCCAAAGGCTCCCACTGCTGTCTAAGCCAATAAGAGCTGAGTTTCTCGCACACATCGCTGGATCAAGATGGGGCTCAGGTAAGTATTAGGGAGGGCTGGTGGGACAAACATTTTATAAATTGCAGCCTACCCGTCATTAAATGTGGTGGCTGCATTTGTTTTCTTATTTTAAAGCTTTTTTCCTCTGTTATCTGTGATCTGGCCAGTAATACATCTCCTGTATTAAAATGTCCCCACTCTAGAGAAAGGAGCACAGGGGGCAAATTTGGACAGCAGCATTGTCAGTCCTGGGGGAGGGGTGTGTTAGAGATGTACTAGAAGTACAACTTACTGTAAAAAATTTAAGCTGAACTCCAGCTAATAGTTTACAATTAGTTACAGCAAACAGTTGTTTCCTTTTGGGATAAAGGTTTTACAGAAATAAATAAAAGCTGATCGTTTTAAGCATCCCTTTCAGTGTTAAATCCCTGTAACCGCAAGAGAGCTTTTCTGTTGAAAAACAACAGACTTAGGCCCGGTTCACACAGGGGCGGCACGACTTTGGGGGCGACTCGGCGGCACGATCTCAAGACGACTTGAGAGGCCCGGTTCAGGCGATTTGCATAATGACTTCTGTATAGAAGTCAATGCAAGTCGTCCCGAATCGCCCCCAAAAGTAGTACAGGAACCTTTTTCTAAGTCGGAGCGACCTGAGTCGCTCCTATTAGAACGGTTCCATTTAACAGAGTGGGACGCGACTCGCCTGACGAGTCGCCCCTATGTGAACCGGGCCTTACTGATGGGATCACCAGATGAAAGTCTAAAAAAGAAAACGAGTGCAGCCATCACATCTCAGAATTGGTAAGCTACAGTATAATAAATATTTGCTTTTGGGTTTAATACTGCTTTAAAAACACCATAATTATTTTATTCTATCTAACTCTAACTAGTTTAGCAGGGATTTTTCAGCAGCTGAGTGATCTCTTTAAATGTGGAAATATAAAAAAAAAATGTTTGCAGTTAAAAAAAATGATACTAACAAGTATACAATGTTGGTTAGCACATTTGATTCCCTTTATTTCTTTACTAGTATCAATGTATTACAACATACTGTCTCCCCCTGAAATTTTCAGATAGCATGTTGAAAGATTGGAACTTTTGGTTGCCTGCGCCCCCACTAAGTAAAGGTCCTGTCACTTCCTTAGGGACACAAACAACAATATAAACCTGATAAAGGTTCTAACCTTTCCTCACACCAGTAAAATAGTGTTTTTATTGCGTTTTTGTGTCTGCTGACACTTTTAAAGATATCTTTTATGACAGCACAGAAAATCGGGGGGGGGATATAGCAGAATATAGCAGCAAAAACAAAACAGAAGCTCTAACCTTTCCTCAATCTATCCATAACTAGAAAAGTTTTGGCTGGAATTACATTTTAATTACCATCATAAAATATTTCATTTAAAAGTTCATTTTTCTATCCAGGAAGGTGCACTGTAAACTGAGCAGTATTTGTGCGTAAATAACTTTTCCAGATCAGCACACTGCCTCCTACTGTATGTGTTGACATTTAAAACATTTAAACCATTTTTTTAATTTTCCTTAGATATGAACATCAAGAGTGGAAGTCTCTCTTCATCTCGGCAGCTTGGTGTAAAGTTGGTTATCAGGTAATTTTATTTTTTTTTTGTTATCAGAAAATTCTAAATGTTCTCCTGGTTTCCCATTATATTCCAGACAACCTTTGAAAAATACGGAAGTCGCAGTTGGTAAAAATACATTTTTTACAGTATTTCAATTTAACCATTTAAATGTAAACAGGAGGAATGCAGCTTGAAAGCATAAGCACTGGTTCACACCAGAATGCGGTGCAGGGAAGGCGTGTTCCTTGCGAGTTTTCCCATATCATGGATGAACATGCTGCGCTTGAGATCTGCACGTGGGTGCCAGTGTATGGCACCCCAAAGATAGATTACAAACGCAGTGCGTTTGCAGACACCAATCCACATGGTACCGCTGTACCATGCAGTTTGTACAATGCGTTTTTCAAAGTAGTGCGAGTACTACTTTTTCGGTGGTCCAGTGCATTTTTCGAATAAATCGGCTATCAAAATTCACCACACGTGAACCAGCAAGTGTAAACCACTACAGAGAGGCAAAAGGGTTGATTTACTGAAAAAATAGATAAAAATATGTCTTCTGACAGGGGAAAGGCCCCCCACCGCCAGGATACACTGATCAGCGCTCGCAAGCACTGATCGGATACTGGTTTCCCTGCATGCCCATTTCCAGACATGGAGCTGTACACACAGGCCGAAAGTCGGCCGGCTCCTGCCGAGCCAATCGGTTTTGGACAATTTTTAGTCTATGTGTACCTGGCATTAGAGGAATGTGTGGTTTTTATCAGTTATCAGCTAGATGAAAGGGCTTGTTACACCAGCAGCTGCGCCTCATGCATCTAATGGCATCCCACATGTAATTTGCTGGTATGATGCGGTGCTGATCAATCTGAACAGTACCCCAACTTCCCTGGCCAAAGGATGTACATTTTAGCGCAGCACACAGCAACTCCCTCATTTGCAGTGCGGTGTGTTGCCAAAAATTGTTCATGTGCTATTTTTTGGCAATGCACCACAACAAAAGCAAGGCACATTAATAGGCAAGATAAAGTTTTATGTTTTTTTTTTGTTTTTTAGTTTTAACTAATGCAGCCCCTTATATAGTTCTACACTTTGGGTTTATTAAAGCGGAGGTCCACACAAAAAGTGAACCTCCGCTTTTCGGAACCCCCCCCCCCTCCGGTGTCACACATTTGGCACATTTCAGGGGGCAGGGGGGTGCAGATACCTGTCTAATACAGGTATTTGCACCCACTTCCGGGAATAGACTCCCGCAGGAGTCACGCCCCTTCGCGTCACCCCCCGCTGTCTTCTGGGAAACACACTGGTCCCAGGAGACAGCGGGGACCAGTGAGGATGCGCCACGCTACTTGCGCATGCGCAGTAGGGAACTGATTCCCTCGCCGAGGATGGCGGCGGGGGCAGCTGAGAGACGAACGATTGCTCGGCTTCGGCTGCCGTCATCGCGGGAACCCTGGACAGGTAAGTGTCCATTTATTAAAAGTCAGCAGCTGCAGTATTTGTAGCTGCTGGCTTTTAATATTTTTTTTTTCGTGGGACCTCCACTTTAACTAAAGGCAAATAGGCTGTAAATTCAGTTTGCAAAAATAATCTAATCGTGTACAAAGAAGAATTTTTTTTTTTCTTGCACATTATTTGGGTGATGGAAGCCTGATTGCCTTTAGTAAATCAACCCCTATGTCACATGAGAGTCTTTCCAATCTAGGGTGCCCTGTCCAAGGTTCTTCTTGCTTCTGTGCCTCAAAGTATCCCATGACTTGATATGGTGGTACTTCTGCCACCCTGTTGCTGGTTACATTTTTGCTTACATGTTTCTTGACATCCTGAAATCCATTTTAAACAGTTGTTGAAATGGCCTCAACTGTCCATAATCTAGTGACAATTTCTGTTATTTTCTCTAGATACGGTAGCCATTTAAATCACTTGGGCAGCAGCAGTGAACAAGATCTTACATATCTACTGCTGCAATGTGAGAATTTCCTTCAACAACAGCAAGTAGTTGTTACCTCTACTCTGAGTATCCTTTTATAGAAATGATTTTGCAAGTGCCACCATTTAGTGAACCTCTAATGCTATCCAGGATATATGACTGTGCTTAGGTTACGCTAATATGGGTTTATATCAATTTTGCGTGATCCCGTTCAGTCCAATTGAGCATGATTTTCTTAAGCCTCTTACACACGATCGGATTATCCGACGGGAATTGTGTGATGACAGGCTGTTATCGGAAAATCCGACCGTTTGTATGCTCCATCGGTCAATTGTTGTTGGATTCTCTGCGGACAAATGTGGGATATCATGCTTTAAAATTGTCCGCCAACAAATGTGTGTTGTCAGATTGTCCGATCGTGTGTACACAAGTCCGTCTGACAAAACTCCAAAGTACAAACACGTATGCTCAGAAGCAATGCTCACCATAACACAACATTAGCAGAAGTTGCCCAAAGGGTGGCGCTAAAGATCTGAAAAAACACGTAGTTTCGTGTTTGTTGGCCGACAATTCTTTGCCGTTTGTATGCAATACAAGTTCACGGCCAACACCCTTCAGACAAAAGTCCTATGCTGTGTCCGATGAAAGTTTGATTGTGTGTATGAGGCTTTAGTGTCTCTAGACACAACTGTAGCATATTGGCACTTTTTTTTTTTTACTTAGCCTAGTGATGAATGCTGGGAAATCCCAAATGATTGCCTGGTGTGGAAAAGCATTACTAGCATGAGCTACAAAAGCCTTTGTTAGTATCTGTGTGTAGTTTAATGCCAAAGCTGGCCATAGAAGGATCGAAATAGGAATACCTAAAAGTTGAAGGGAAATAGAAAAATAATTTGACTATCGAAATCATCAGTAGGTTAAAAAAGGCAACTGGTGATCCATTTCACCAGACTTAACGTTTTGCCTGAAATATTTTTTGGTGTAATGACCCTTTTAAGTGTGCTCACTATGGTGAATACAGGTATTGGTAGATTTACAATTTTCTGATACCTGGACATTTACTATAACAATAAACATCTGTACATTAACATTGTAACTATCGGTAAGCTAGGTTCACATTGGAGCGATTTGTCATGCAATTTGACGGATTAAATCGCATGACAATTCGCATCCTATTGGAGGCAATGGCACTGTTCCAGTCGGTGTGACACCAATTTTGCAGCACCGCACCGATTTTCAAAAGTAGTTTCTGCACTACTTTTGCCAAAATCAGGTGCGACTTCAATAGACATCTGTGCATGAAGCCACACAGTTGTCTATCAAGTAGCACCTGAAATCACGCTGACCTTGCTACTTTGAAATTGTGCTACTTCAAGTGAAGTAGCGCGATTTCAAAGTAGCATTAATGTGAACCAGGGCTCAGTGTAATTGAATGGACTCACTGTAGGGTGAAAGTATCTCAATGGTAAAACATAAACAGATTGTATTCATATCACATTGCATACACCTAATTAATTGCCAATTGCAAGTTGAAGCTCTGACTTTTTTGTCAGAAAATATTTTTTCACTAAAAAAATATAAATTAAAGAGAAAAAATAATAAGAATCTGTGGGTCTTCAGGCAGAACAGCAGTACAGCTAGTTCAGTGGGGAAATGCCCCCTCCTTCCCTCTCCTTCATTGAGAAAAGTTATGCCATTAATTACACTGTTTTAGCACAATATGGGAACGGAAGAGAGAATCTTATGACTGATCAGACACATTCACAGATTGTGCTACAGTCAGTGTAATCAATGAAAAAAAAAATCTTAGTAGAGGAAGAGAAAGGAGGGTCATGTCCCAGATGCACCATCTGTATTTCTATTCTGCCTGAAGACCTGAAGTTGGTAACCATTGCAGTGCTGGAAGTTCAGTGACAGGAAGTAAATAGGCATTCATGCAGTGAAGATTTCTCCAGAATCCAGCTGCATCATGGGACATCCTTCATGGCTTTTTTTCAGCGGGAATAGGGGGGAGCGCAGTTCCGGCACCTCCAGCACTGAATGTATGTAATAGGAAGGGGTGTGGAGTATGCTGGAGGGTCTATTGATGCAGGCTGCTGGGGGATTTATTGTCACTGGTAGGGATCTGCTTTTGTGTACAAGCAATATATCACATAGAACTGGCAGGTAGTGTGTGAGTTAGCGCTCACTGCCAGCTAGGCAGGTATGAGGTAGATCATAAGGAATCATTAACAAATGGGGGGGAACAAGATGTACTTCAAATAAAAATAAAGACGAGCGGATATGTGCAGACAACGAAAGGAGACAGGGAGTGGGTTTGTGTGCTCGCCTGTGGGCTCGTTGATCGGCAGCTCTGGAACAGCCTCGGGACCCCCAGTGGGGACATCGGAAATTGACTGATGATCGGAGAGTGTCTGCAAATTTCGGCTGAGTCCGGTCAGGAGACAGCAGAGAAAAGCCCAGGTCTATACGGAGCAAGAGATCACAAAGATATATTTTGACCGACGGAGATACCGGAGGAGGCTCAGAATGCCTGAATGCTTAAAAACATCCGGGGGGGGGGTCGGTGAGCCGGTGGCCTTTGGTCACAGTGGCGAATATTAGCATTATTATCTCATAGCTCAGAGTTCAAGCATCAGTGTTATAGCACTATACCTGCATTTGCATTCATATTGGTATCTATATCTAAATCTACATCTGAATCTTCAAACTCATTCTGGACATTTCAATAAGAAACAAAATCCGCTAGTCGAAGATGAATAGAAGGCATAATATAAGAATATAAATATAAGTACACATATATATGCCTTAAGCTAGAAGGATCCCAGATCCTAATAGAGACGCTTCTTATTCTTTTTTTTTTTATTCGTTATTACTTTAAAATCTTGCTACTTTGTACTCTGGTACTTTGGTGGTTTTCCCTATCTTTCTTCTATAACTATGGCACCTAAGAAAAACAAAACCCTGCAATCACAAAAAAAGTAAAAGGATAAGAAAGAAAATATAAATAAAAACACTACAGGGGCTCAAACAACTCAAATAACAGACATCAAAGATTTTTTCCATCAGCTACAATCCCCACAAACATCACAGACAATGCAAACATCACAGGGGTTACTGAATATTGTGGAATCATCTACTACCCTGGGAACATCGGGGGAAGAGGAGATTAGCCATCTTAGAAATAGCTCACCAATAGAAACAATTAGATTAACAACAGAACAAGAGGAAATGGAGAGGGAGAAATGGGACATGGAAACATATATTCGCTCTCTCCCGACCAGGGTAGATATGGATCGATATTTACACAGATTGGAAACCTCATATAAGATGGAGATACAGGAGCTAAAAACATCTATGCAAAATACTCAAGAGAAAATAGATACAAGCATGACAAATATGGAACAAAAATTGATACAAGCAGAGGGGAAAATACAAGAGCAAGATCAACATCTAAAAAGAGCCATAGATGCCATAGACGATCAGGAAAATAGAAATAGAAGAAACAATATAAGAATTAGAGGTCTATCTGAAAATGTAGACTCAACAGATTTGATAACAACACTGCAAAAGGTATTTAAGGAATTAATACAGAATCCATCCCCAACTGAAATAATAATTGATCAAGCACACAGAGTAATGGGATCAAGAAGACCAGACCCTAGCAGACCAAGAGATGTCATATGCAGGATGCATTATGCTCAAACAAAGGATAAAATCATGATGGCTGCACTACAAAATAAAAATATACAACACGAAGGGACACAATATTTTTTTAGGACTTGTCTAAACATACACTAGACATGAGAAGAGCATTAAAGCCCCTTTTGGAACAACTCACACAGAAGAACCTCCAATACAGATGGAAATTTCCTTTTCAATTGACGTTCAACATGAAGGACTAATAGCGACTTTTAGGGACCTAGAGGACCTACCGGATTTTCTGGGGACCCTCCGGCTCCCTGAAATAAAATTACCAGATTTGCCCAGGATGTATTTTGGAACATTTAGGCCCCTTTCACACTGACACATTTTTCAGGCGGTTTAGCGCTAATAATAGCGCTGCTATACCGCCTGAAAAATTTGTGCCCTGCAGTCTTCAGTGTGAAAGCCCAAAGGCTTTCACACTGAAGCGGTGCTCTAGCAGGACCGCTCCAAAAGTCCTGCTAGCTGCATCTTTACAGCGGTGTGTTCACCGCTCCTTTACCGCTGCTGCCCATTGAAAGCAATGGGAAACCGCGGTAATACCGCCCGCAATGCGCCTCTGCAGAGGCGCATTGCGGGGGGTATTAATCCTTTTTTGGCCGCTAGCGGGGGTTAAATTCACCCCGCTAGCGGCCGAATACCGCAGTAAAAATGAAGGAATAGCGCACCTTCCCGCCCCAGTGTGAAAGGGGCCTTAGAAAGACTTAAAGGGACACTAAAGCTTCCCTTTTTTTTGCAAAAAAATAACAAACATGTTATACTTACCTCCACTGTGCAGCTCGTTTTGCACACAGTGGCCCCGATCCTGGTCTTCTGGGGTCCCTCGGCGGCTGTCTCAGCTCCTCCCCGCAAGGACTCCACACCTTAATGCGAGCGAGCTCGAATGGTGTGGAGTTATTGCGGGCGCGCTCCCGTGATACAGCGGCGGCCATAGCCGCCGACTGTATCACTCGGCCCCACCCCCGGAATGCCGCGTCATTGGATGTGATTGACAGCAGCGCCAGCCAATGGCTGCGCTGCTTTCAATCCATTCAGTGTAGCCAATCGGCGGCCAGGCTGAGAACCGAGGAGCATGACGGGGACGAGCGCAGGACATTTCAAGGGGCCAGGTAAGTAAAACGGGGGCTCGGGGGGGCGGTTATTGTCGGATGTTTTTTCACCTTAATGCATAGGATGCATTAAGATGAAAAAACATTTACCTTTACAACCCCTTTAAGAGGGATAGAAAGATTTAAGAGGGATGGGGTGGGGGGACTTGGGGAGTGGGATGGGGAGGGGAATTTGAATAGATAAGGAGGTAACAATATTACACATATTATTGCACATATAAATAACACACATAAGTAACAATTACTATTAATTCACAATATATATCTACACATTTTAATATATATATATTTTTTAATGCCATTATCTGGGCAAATTTAGAGCCAATAGTTCCTTACAAACATAAATACACTCACACACAATAAGTTAGATTCCAATAGCATGGAAGAAAACACAAGTTTTGCACAAAAAATAAATGTTTTTTTTTTCACATATATATATATATTTTTCTTCTCTACCCCCCTTCTCCTGCCCCCCACCCCTCCCCCTCCTGACTACACCATTTTTTTGAGCATTTGTTGCAATATTGGAAGGGAAGAAGGGTAAAGAGCTATCGAGACATTGTTATGTGTCTATATGATTGTAGTTGACGGTCTTTGAAGAGAAGAGTATAAATAAAATAAGAATGCAATTAGATGTAGAATAATAGAAGAAAAGATAAAGAAATAATACAAATATTGCCCAAATATTTTTTTTAAGAACTAGAGAAAGCTGCATGTAGAATCCGGATGGGCGACAGATCAGAAACAGCAGCCTCGCCCCCCCCCCCCCTCAATACGGACCTTACTTATTTACAGTAAGACAGGCTTGATTGAAGTCAATATAGATTTAATAGTGAGAGTGGAATTGTGGTGATCGGCAGGTGATTGAAGAGGTGAGTGAGTGTATAAGCGAGTAAACTTTCCCTTTTTGTTTTTGTTTTTTTTGTTTTTTGTTCCCCCCCCACCTCTTTCTCTTCACCTCTCTCCATATTTTTAATATGGGCGGGGTTCAAATTCTGTTCTTTTAATGCAATAGTCCTTAATTCTCCTTCTAAAAGATCTCAAATCTTAAATCTATTTCATAAACAAAAGATCGGAATCATTCTGTTTCAAGAAACACACTTTCGTTCAGATCACATTCCAAAAATAAACAATAGAAATTATGTTACTTGGATTCATGATACATTTCCATATTCCAAGTCAAGAGGAATATCTATTGCGTTCCACAAAGATATACCCCACCAAATACTGCAAAATTGGAAAGGCAAAGACGGCAGATCCTTGATTATAAAGGTCATGCTATATGGAATTTACAATTATTAACCTTTACCTACCAAATTATGAACAAATTAAGAATGGAATAAACGCTTTGGGGGACGCAATGGAGAAAGCGGAAGGAACAATAATTATGGCCGGAGACTTTAATTTCATAATGGATGCAAAACTAGATACTACTAATACCCTGTCTCATAGGAAAAATACTCAATTAAAAGAATTTAAATATCTACTGGGAAAACATCAATTGATAGAAATATGGAGGGCTCCACATCAGACGGAAAAGAACTACTCATATTACTCAAATATACATGACTCGTACCATAGAACAGACAATTTTTTTATTAATCAATCTGGTCTGATGATGACCCCTTCAACAGATGTAGGAAATTTCTCCTAGTCAGATCACGCTCCGATATATCTGGAGCTCGGGATAATTGAATATAAAAAAAACAATGGGAATGTGGAGACTGAATGATAACCTAATTAAAAACAAAGAATGCGAAAAAGATATTTGGCAAGCAGTGAGGGAATTTTTATTAATCCATGAAAGAGATGATACCTCAATTCCCATACAATGGGAAACACTGAAATGTGTACTGCGAGGACTGTTCATCAAGCACGGATCAAGATTAAAAAAGAAAAATGAACAAAAAAAATCTCAATTAATGGAGGAAATTATAAACCTAGAAATTAATGACAAACAGAGCATTGGATAAAATAACTTTAAAAGACAAACTATTGGAGATACAATCCGTGCTTGACGAAGAGTCCCTCCGGATGAGGGATAAAAATAGAATACAGTGGTATCAATATGGAAACAAAACAGGGAAAACACTAGCTAGAACATTAAAAAATCCACAATCGACGACTTTGATAGTAAAAATATTAAAAACAAATGGGGATTTGACTTATGACCCAACAGAAATATCCAAAACTTTTCATAGGTACTATTCTAAATTATATAATATAAATACACAACAAGAAAATAAAGAAAATGAAAAGAAGGGGGAAGAGATTTGTAAATATATAAAGGAGACACCTTTACCTACATTCTCTAGGGAAACTATGGAAGAACTAGAAAAAGAAATCTCATTGGAAGAAATTCAACAAGCTATCTCCGAACTGGTCCTGGGCAAAAGCCCAGGACCGGACGGATATACTCCCAGGTTTTATAAGACATTTCAAGATATAGGTACACCTATCTTAAAAAAAACCCATATAATTCCATATCCAAAACACAAATTTTCGCACCACAAATTATGGAAGCCCATATTACATTAATTCCAAAACCGGAGAAAGATCATACACTATGTAATAACTACCGACCAATTTCCCTGACAAACATAGATATAAGACTGTACTCGAAAATTATCTCTAACAGATTAACACCTATTTTACCAAGACACATAAATTTAGATCAAAAGGGTTTTACGAAAGGACGAGAAACTAGGGATAATATCATAAAAACCTGTACATTGGTGGAATATGCTCAGAGAGCTGCCATCCCAGCATGCCTGTTATCTATTGACGCTGAGAAAGCATTCGACAGGGTGGGATGGCAGTTCTTAGAAGAGACACTAATTCATATAGGAATGGGCCCTAGAATGCTTGGAAGGATTGTCACACTGTATTCTAACTCAAGGGCCAAAGTAAGAACAAACGGAATGCTATCAGAGTATATAGAAATATCAAATGGCACTCGACAGGAATGTCCTCTATCTCCTCTACTATATATAATAGTAATGGAACATCTCATTACAGCAATAAGAAAAAATAAGGATATTTAAGGAATAAATATTAAAGGTAAAGAATACAAAAGAGCGGTATATGCAGATGATCTATTATATGTAACCAACCCTATTATAACAATCCCAAATCTAATAAAATAATTTAAACGATTTGGAGAATTAAGTAATTTTAAAGTTAACTATGATAAATATGAGATGTTAAACGTATCACTAACAGAAAAAACACGGACACTTTTACAAAAAGATTTTCCATTTAAATGGCAGCAAGAAGCAATTAAATACTTGGGAATATATATACCTAGTAATTTAAGTCACTGCGACAATCCGAAAAGCAATTAAAAGAGAAGTATGGGTTTCCTTTTTTTTGCTTACATCTATTCTATGTGAGCTGCTGATATCTATAAACCTTTCCAGACCTCTCAGAAGTGCCCCTATTCTGTTAAAATCTAGATAAATACCTGTGGGAGGTTCTAAAGTCTTTCATACAGCATCATCCAGACAATGGTGTGAATATAGAGTCTGGATGCACCCCCTTTCCTGTCAATTTGTTTGACTGATGTCAGCTCTCCTCCCTCTGCTTGTTTCTGAGACTTCACAAAGCATAGCTGTTCCCCTCTCCCTTCTCACTTCTCTCTCCTCCCCCTCCCTATCTATCAGCACATCCACGTCTCTTAGGGGAGTGGGGATAGAGGCAGGGGGTGTGTTGGTGCAGATGTACACACCCCCTGAAACGTTTCAAACTGAAAATGGACCGTTTTTGCCAGCTAAAGGAAAGTTCATGTGCAAATGCTGTAAAAACTAAAAGAGGTAGGAAACAAATATTATCTGATATGTGACTAATTTGATATGTACTAGTTATTTAACCCATCCCATACTTCTCCTTTAAACTATTGCATAAATATGAAAAAATAACATACTCATGGATGGGAGGAATTAATATAATAAAAATTGATATATTGCCGAAATTATTATATATCTTCCAAACAGTACCTCTAGTCCTTCCAAAAAAAACAATGATGGAATTAAGAAAAGCAATAGGAATTTTTATCTGAGCACAAAAAACTCCCTGAATAAAAAGAGAAATTTTATTCAGAACTAAAAAAAAACGGAGGCCTAGCACTACCCGACTTTTCAAAATATCTACAGGCAGCATCATTGATCAGAATTATAGATTGGCATCACAATATGGAAAATAAACAATGGGTTAATCTAGGAGAAGATATCATAGGAGAACTTAAATTCCTTCCCTGGATTAAACCCCACTTAAGACCAGGAAAAAAAAAATTAACTATCTTTGTAAGAGCTACACTAACAACATGGGATGCCGTATAAAAAAAGGGGAAACTTTCCACTATGATTGGACCTATGACTCCACTGTTCTCCAATCCAGAGTTTCCGCCAGCTTTAGAAACCACAAAATATTTAAAATGGAATATACTGGAGAACACAAGGGTGGCCCAGATCCTGGTGGATGGTAAATTACCAAGAATGCAAGATCTAGGACGGGAATATAAAAACAAATGGCTACAATACCATCAATTAAACACTTATATCGAGACAAAAATACAATTATCTTTAATAAATAGGCCAATAACCTTCTTTTAATATTTGTTAAAATTTGAACAAAAACCAGCTAAAAAATTATCTAAGATTTATTACTCCCTTCTGGATCTCTTAGAGAGTTAACAGGAATGAAAAAATGGGAAGAGGAAATAAGAGGCTCAATATCAGAGAAAGAATGGGAGAAAATATTTGCAATAATACATAAAACATCTATAGCAATTAAACAAGAGATTAACTATAAAATAGTAATGAAATGGTATTGGAGCCCAGTAGCCTTAAATAAAATAAAGTAAATACAGAGATCTGTAGGAGATGCATGGGAGGTAGGGGGACTATGGACCATATTTGGTATGGATGTCATCTGGTGAGGAATTTTTGGAAAAAGATATTCGAGATCTATCAGGAAGTGTCGGGAGTAGAACTGAGTCCAAATTTAAATATTGCACTACTGTCTTTAATGCCAGATTCAATGAAGGCTATTAAAAAGGATATTCTTCATCATATGATAACGGCAGCTAGAACATTAATAGCTCGTAGATGGAGAGAAATAAAAAGCCAGACAATAACAGAATGGATATGTGAAATGAACGAAATACAATATATGGAAAAGCAGATAAGAGAAGAAGGATATATAAAAAATCAAATGCCAGGAATATGGCAAAGATGGGAAGAATTTCGTTCCTCAAAAAGAATGATAGAATATCTATAAATGGAAGGGAACAGTTAACCCCTTAAGGGGATTCAGGAGGAAAAGAGAGAAAGAATAGGAGATGTATATGTGGTTTTTTTTTGGTGGCAGTGTGAATGTGGTTGGAATGAGAGGTGGGTGAGAATGAATAACTCCTGAAACCGAATAGAGGAAAATAGGATGGGAATAAGAAAGGTAATAGATAATAATAAAGACCCTTTATAGACACGCAGGAGAAGAAATAAATGAATAAGCATACTTTAATAAATTTTGTATAATTGTAAACATTTTTGTATAAATCAATAAAAAGGAAATTGAAAACAAATAAAAATAAATTATAAATAAGGCATTGAAGAAGGAGGCGAGGCCTCGGAAAAGCATTGCCACCCGCCCCCATCCTGTGTTCGGTCTTGTGCTAGCTCTGTGAAAGCGGGTGTGGGAGCTGGAGATGCCGCTGTTTATACATCTCCACAAGGTGGGTCCGAGCTTATCCCTACAATGGTCTTCTCATCCCTTGTGACGGCTGGCTGCTCAATTGGTGATCCACATCCACCCTGTGTGCAGCTTGCAAGATACTTTTATGTAAGTGTATATAAAATAAGCACGCATCCCTAAGGAACATTTACAAAAGGAATAAATTCAGTGACATTATACAAAATAAAAAGTCTATAGGTGCTCCTCAATGTGCTTATAGAAGTAAGTGACAAAATCGATGTGTTCACCCGCTGCACCTTAAAAAAACAATCAGCGCCGCTTACCAGAGATGTTTGATCTCAAATTATAGAGATCATGCACGCTCATGCAGAAATCGGCCAGCTAGGGATCTCCTTCTCAGGCAATTCCAATCAGGGATCCTTTCTCCTGCTGCGGGCTATTCTGGAACTCTTCATAGACACAAAAGAGGGTTCTCCAGATAATCTCTGATAATGTCATGTGTCATAAAGTAAAGGGAAGAGGATTCATGGTGCAGTATCTCAATAGATTTATTTAAAAAATGTAGACACTTACATTCAAAATCATGGAACAAGTACAAAACATCACCGCGGCTCAAGCCAACCAGCTGGTACAGTGTGACGTCAATGACCACTGCTCCACCCAACGCGCTTCCCCACACAAGGCATCGACAAGGCAAATAGTTTTTTTAAGGAGCACCGGATGAGCACTTTTTATTTGTATAATTTTATGTGAATTTATCTCTAAGAGCACTTTCACACTGGGGCGGTAGCAGTAAAGCGCTACTAGTTTTAGCAACGCTTTACCACTGTTATAGCGGCACTTTGGTGCCGCTTTTATAGCGCCGCTATTAGGGCAGGAGCGGGGCACTTTTAACCCCCTAAAAGTGTAATGCCACTGTCAAAGCGCTTTGCAGGTGCTTTGGCAGCACTGCCCATGCATTCAAATGGGCAGGGGCGGTGGAGGATCGGTGTATACACCTCTCGCAAGCCGCCCCAAATATGCTGCTTGCAGGACTCTTTCTAACGTCCTGCAAGTGCACCGCCCCAGTGTGAAAGCACTCGGGCTTTCACACTGGGACTGCAGATGAGGCATTTTTCAGGCACTTTACAGGAGCTATTTTTCGCGCTAAAGCGCCTGAAAAACGCCCCAGTGTGAAAGGGGTCTAAATGTCTCTGAATTTATTCCTTTTGTATTAAGGTAAATGTTTCTTTGGGATGCGCGCTTATTTTTTATACATTTCTATTAGCTGAATATTTAGGCTTTTTCTAAGCAGCAGTACTTTTATGTAACTGTATCAGAATAAAGTGTTACTTGTTTTAACAATCACACTGATCCAGGCTGTGTATCTGTTTTTGTGTGAGGGTCTATTGTTGCTGGGGGGGGAATATATAGTTGCTGGGGGGTCTTGTGTTGCTGGTAAGGATCTTCTTTTGAGGGAGGGGTCTATTGATGCTGACTGCTGGGATATCTGTTGTTGCTGCAGGGTCTAATGTTGCTAGGGTGGATCTTTTGTTGCTGGAGTGGTATGTTATTGTGGGTGGTCTGTTGTGTGGGGGAGCTATTGCTGCTGGGGTGGGGACTATTGTTACTGCATAGATCCCAACTGTCCCTAATTTTGAGGGACTGTCCCTTATTTGGAACACAGTCCCTCTGTCCCTCTTTCCTCCTCATTTGTCCAGCATTTTGGTCTGATCTATATAGTTGTATATAAAATGCATTGTTTTCCAGTATTAAACCTTTCATCCGATTTCTAAATTGCTGCATTTGTAAAATTTTAAAAGCCAATATAAAGGAATAGTAGTGGAATTTTTTTTTTGGTTAACTTTTTTTTTGGTTAATTCTCCTTTAAGGGGGTGTGGCAGGGGCGTGTCCTATGCCTACATACGTTTTCTAGTAGGTGTCCCTCATTCCCATCTCAAATTTTTGGGAGGTATGTTTCTGGGGCACATATTGGTGCTGGGATGGTATTTTGTTGTGGGTGGTCCCTTATTGCTCTGTGGGGGAACTATTGTTGCTGGGGTGGGGACTATTGTTACTGGGGTACGTATTGTTGCTGGGGTATTGTTCATTGTTGCTGGGGGAGTCTATTGTTTTGCAAAGGATTGATTGTTGCTGGCTCCAGGGGATCTAGTTTACTGCTTTTTTTGTTATTAGACCAGAACAAATTTCATACAAATTATTTAGCACCACAAAATGATACGCGGGGCAGTACTGGGAGGTGGGTGCGGGGTGGAACCAAGGGACGGTTCTCAGAGGTGGGTAGGGGGTGGAACCAAGGGACGGTGCTCAGAGGTGGGAAGGAGTGGAACCAAGGGACGGTGCTCAGAGGTGGGTAGGGGGTGGAGCCAAGGGACAGTGCTCAGAGGTGGGTAGGGGCCGTGCCAGGGGGGAGTTCCTGCACCTATTCTTTGAGAGAGAAAAAAGCCCTACAGGTAAGCAATGTTTTTGTTTTTTGTTTTTAGATAAACTTCAGCTGTAAAGAAACTGGAGAAAGGGAGGCACCAGAATAAAAAGTGTATGTGATGTGGAAAAGTATGGCAAGTAAAAATAATGAAATCAATTATAAATATCTAGCACATGTTCATATTTTTCGAGCAGTATTTTCCCTTTCAAATTCAGCAGGTCTACTGTGGCCTTAGTTTGTAAAGCCACAATCCTAAACAAATGCTAAATATTTGCTGTCAGCTAAAATCCAAATTCTGTTTAAAACTTCCTTGACTGCTCTTGTGCCCAGGGTGTTTGCACAGAGGCTATTCTGGTCATGACTGGTTTGCATCTTCTATGTTTCTGATAATGTCAGGAGACGGTGAAAAAACATTAACATTTCTGAAGAAATTTTCCAGTCTCCTAGTCTCAGCATATCTCTGGCTGCCACGGCTTCACATTTCTGTAAGTAATCTTGTAAACACTAGCAAGAAAAATCTAAAATTCATTGTACTCGTTCTATAGGAAATTACAGTTTTATGAAAGCACTTCTGCTTGACTGCTTTGACTATATTTATTGTGATAGCTATTGTATTTATATATGCAAAGGAGAAAAAACTAAAAGTGGAAAAAAAGGTGTGTTGTGGGTGATTTCAAAATGATCTCTCTGTATCAGAGCTTTAAAGGGAAATTATGTATTTTTTTTTTTTTTGATTAACGTGGAATGTATTTTGAATGTTTACAAGTTTATAAATATATTCTTGTCATGTTTTTTACTACTTGTATATAATTCTTATTTAACTGCTTAAGGTCCACCCCACATACATTTACTGCGGCACGGAGGCCCTTGGGCACAAAATCAGGTACCTGTTTCCTTCTTCGGGGTCTGGGGCGCGCCGGAGACCCGTTCTTACTGTGATCGGACACAGCGGAAGGCAATCAGCGGTCCGGCGGACGTGACGTCAGCTGGGAACCCAGTAATTGTTCTTGGAAAGGCAGAACGGTGGTCTGCCTATATAAACTAGGCAGATCGCCATTCTGCTAGTAAGAAAGACAGAGCTCTTGTGTTTCTGCTAAGGAACAGGAACACGGATCCCAGTCTTTCTTCAGTAAGCCATCCCTCACACAGTTGGAAAACACTCCCAGGGAACACAGTTAACCCTTTGATCACCCCTGATGTTAACTTCTTCCCTGCCAGTGTCATTTATACAGTGACAGTGCTTTTTTTTTTTTTTTTTTTTTAGCACTGATCAATGGTCCTCAAAAAATGTCACTTGGGGGATTATTTACTAAAGGTAAATCCACTTTGCACTACAAGTGCGCTTGAAATTGCACTGAAAGTGCACTTGGAAGTGCAGTTGCTGTAGATCTGAGGGGGACATGCAAGGAAAAAAAAAACAGCATTTTTGCTTGCACATGATTGGATGATAAAATCAGTAGAGCTTCCCCTCATTTCAGATCTTCCCCTCAGATCTACAGCGACTGCGCTTCCAAGTGCACTGCAAGTGCACTTTTAAGTGCACTTGTAGTGCACAGTGGATTTGCCTTTAGTAAATCAACTCCTTGGTGTCAGTTTTGTCCGCCGCAATGTCGCAGTCCCGCTAAAAATCGCAGGTCGTGGCCGTTACTAGTAAAAACAATAAAAAATAAATAAAAAGTCCATAAATCTATCCTATAGTTTTTAGACACTATAACTTGTGGGAGGGAGAGTCCCGGATGGCCAAAGGACTCATGGACATTGCTGGATAGAGATGGGGCTCAGGTAAGTATTAGGGGGGCTGCTGCACACAGAAGGCTTTTTATCTTAATGCTTAGAATGCATTAAGATAAAAAAAAAAACTTCTGCCTTTACAACCCTTTAATAGTTCGTAAGGCTTAATAAAGACACAGGTCCATTCAGTTAAACCTATGAGCATGTGCTGTGCGTATGTCCTATGAATTCCTATATCCTTTGCATTCACAGAGAAGCGCATTTAGCTTCTTTTTTTTTTATATATATATATATACACGTTTTTTTTGTTTAATCACATTTTATTTATTTTTTGTTTTTACACACAGGTTCCACTCAGAGCATAGAACATGCAAAGCCATTCTAAGTGAGGACTAATCCCCAAACATGACTAGAGAAAGAGAGAGAGAGAGAAAGAGAGAGAGAGAGAGAGAGAGAGAGAGAGAGAGAGAGAGAGACTAGAAGAAACAAAACAAAACAAAAAACGAAGGAAACTAAAAAAAAAAAACACAAGACCACTACAGACATATACAAACCTAACCAGACCTACATATTCCTCTGGAAAGCCCCCTCCCGACCCACACCGCGCCATACCCATCAAACCCAGTCAAATCCGTCTCACGCTCGTTTCACAAATAACATCTCAAGATATCAGCGTTCATGAACTCGATCCAGGGTATCCACACTTCCATAAACTTATGATAATATCCCTGATTACTTGCCGTTATTTCCTCCATACTTTTTATTTGATTAATTTCGGATACCCACTCTTGTATAATGGGAACAACTGTTGTATTCCAATGTCTAGGTATAGTTATTCATGCGGCAGAGATTAAATTAAATGCGGAACCAGTCCTTTTATGGCCTCTCTCAGTGACCCTGGATATATGGATAGTAAGGCTATTTCTGAAGATTTATGATAGGATACACCCGTAACGCATGAACAAATTGGAATACAGAATCCCAAAATTCTTTAACCTCCCTGGCGGTCTGATTATTTCAGATTTTAGGTGCTGAAAGCGGTACCATTATTTTGCATGGAAATTTGGTGTTTTATATTGTAGGCCTGTAATTCTTAGGAATAACTCACTTAAATCTCTCCAAACAAGAGTCTAGTAGACATCACAGGTATGATAAAGTTTGAAACACAAAATTATAATATAATAAATAACTATAAATAATTATAACAAATACCGTATTTATCGGCGTATAACACGCGCCGGCGTATAACACGCACCCCAAGTTTAGGAGGGAATTTTAAGGAAAAAAACTTTTAGGAGGGAAATTCAAGGAAAAAAAACTTACATTTAAATGCAGCATGCAGCCTTGCCCAGTGTCCATCTGCAGCCTTGCCCAGTGTCCATCTGTCCATCTGCAGCCTTGCCCAGTGTCCATCTGTCCATCTGCAGCCTTGCCCAGTATCCATCTGTCCATCTGCAGCCTTGCCCAGTGTCCATCTGTCCATCTGCAGCCTTGCCCAGTGCCTTTGCAATCTTGTCAGTCTCTGCGTTTTTTTTAATTTGGCGCCGATTTCTGTGTAGAGGAGCGAGCGGGGCCGAGTGTACTTTGGCTAGACTCGGCTCCTCTCGCAGTCCCGCCCATCTCCACTGACTGCACCGCTGACAGAGAAAGCCGAGTGTACTTCGGCTAGACTCAGCTCTGCTCACAGTCAGGGGCAGGACTGCGAGAGGAGCCGAGACTAGCCGAAGTACACTCGGCTTTCTCTATGTCAGCGGCGCAGTCAGAGATGGGCGGGACTGCGAGAGGAGCCGAGTAAAGCCGAGTGTACTTCGGCTTCGGCTCCGCTCGCTCCTCTCGCTCGTTTCAGCAGGGGAATTCGACGGAGTATCGGCGTATAACACGCACCCACGATTTCCCCCTGATTTTAAGGGGAAAAAAGTGCGTGTTATACGCCGATAAATACGGTAATAAAATTATTCAATAATGTAATCAAATCAAAAACACTGACATTTGCTGAGTTGCAGAATTGTCGCTGTCATTACTTTCAGTGTTTGATGAAGAATTTCTCCACAAATCACTATCGCTCAATTCTGCAAGTGATTCTAATTTATTATCGCTGTTTTCTAGCTGGTCTAAAACCACTTTTGACGTAAAGTGACACTTTTTGGTTGCTATGGACAATCTCCAGTTTCCAGGCAGAAAGAACAGTTTTTATAATATAAAACTGCATGCAGGACACTGGACAAACCACTAGGGACAAAGGGGATGTGTAATTATTTGATTAAGATGTAAGATTACAGTGTACTGTATGTATATTGTGTTTTTCACTTTTTGAATTTGGCGCCGAACTCCGTCCCCGTGCATCGCAACGCTTGGGAACAGAGCTCGGCACTCGGCAGTGTGAATCAAGTGAGGAGACAGCTCGCACACACAGCAGGGAGACATTGCAGGATCCAGAGGACAAGGTAAGTAACTTTCCCTGTATCCTTCGATGCAATCCCAAGTCTGGCTCGGGGTTACCACTTTTGGTATGAAAAATTCACCCCCGAGCCAGACTCTGAAATACCGCTAGGCAGGTTAATCTGAGGACAGGTCCACCAGATGTGGATCATTATACTCACATCTCCTCCACATCGCCAGCATTCCCCGGGATAGATCTGCGAAATTCTATGTAGCCTTGCCGGACATCTATACCATCTAGTTAGTTTTTTATAATTCTTTTCTTGTATGTAAGTCGCAGAACTCGATTTAAAGGTTAACAAAAAAGCTTTCTTCCATTCTTCTACAGAGATTGAATAACCCAGTTCTCTCTCCCAGTCTCTAATGTAATACAGGTTAGATGGGGAGGCGTAAAATAAAAGTATATCATATATCGTTGAAATATTACTGGAACATCCTGTAGCCCCACTACACAGGGACCAGAGCTGCTGATGGAAATCATGGGGCTCCGTACAGCCTACCTGACGGGGCCCCCTTTAGCCCCACCCCTGTTCCCGTCCCTGATTCCTCCTTCAGCCCCACCCCTGGCCCCGCCCCTATACCGAGAGGCTAGGGTATACCGAGAGGCTAGGGTATGTAGACAGGCTAGTGTATACAGAAAGCACCCCCACCAATTTAATACAATTAGAGGATGATCAAATGAAATGGAATCAGTATACACAGGTTTACTTCTTCTGAGAGATATAAAAGGAACACTCTAACCACCATGACCATTTCAGTGTTGTTTTTTAACAATACATCAATGTTGATGAGCGGGGGTGGGGGCCGCGGACTGCCGCTGATCGCCCTGTTATGAGTGGATAAGCGGGGGGATGCAGGGTGGCATCTTCTTACCTCCTCCTCCCGTGATGACTCCACTGGCTCCTCTTCCTGTGCGGAAATATTTCCTCTGTCGCGGGACTGCGGGAAGTAAGTGGCTATGCGGGAAAGTCCTGCATAATCCGTGCAGGTTGGGAGGTATGGTGTAGTACCTGAAAAGTCCCATTATATTCCTAACATATTCAGGCATTTTACTTTCATTTTCACCAGACCTGTCCTGCTGAGGTACAGGACAAGTTTACAGCACACATTTAGGAGGCAGAACAATGGTGACTCACAGGAGAAGAATGCAATCTGTCATCTGTTATCTTGCCTTGAGGAGATCTCCGGTGTGTTGTCCTGCTTGCTCTGTCCTTCCCGAGGAGGGGGGAGGAGGCTGGGGTGCTGACAGGAATACAAGTCCGCTGTTCTCTTATCCATAGACCCGAGGGGTGTGTTATCTGGCGATGTCCATGCTCCTGGGGTGACGCTTTCCTCCTCCCTCGGTCAGCCCTGTGCAGTCACAGACTTTTTTTTTTTTTTTTTACTGGCTAGTTGTACTGGCTTATCAGCAGCCTTGACAGGGACTCAAACGGTGTTAGGTCCCTATGTAGTGTAGCCATTTTAGAAAGATGTCTGTGATAGTGTTGAAGCTGAAGATAAAGGGATTTTTATAACAGCTTACCTGTGAAATCCTTTTCTTGGAGTACATCACGGGACACAGAGCGACTTAGTCATTACTAATGGGTTATATAGATTACCTTCAGGTGCTGGCACTGGCCACTTCCAAACCGGAAGTACCCTCCCCTATATAAGCCCCTCCCATCCGGGAGCACCTCCGTTTTGTAGCCAAGCAATAAGTGTCCCAAAAAGAGGGGTGGGAGCTCTGTGTCCCGTGATGTACTCCAAGAAAAGGATTTTACAGGTAAGCTGTTATAAAAATCCCTTTTTCTTTTTCGTACATCACGGGACACAGAGCGACTTAGTCATTACTAATGGGACGTCCCAAAGCAATGCCAAATGAGGGGAGGGATACATAAGCTGGGCGCCATCAGGCATGAGGATCTTTTGCGGCCTGCAACACACTGCGCCCAAAGGCGACATCCTCCTGACTTCTAACGTCTACCTAGTAGAATCTAGTAAACGTGTGTACCGAAGACCATGTTGCGGCCTTACATACTTGAGCCAGGGAGGCCTGGTGATGCACTGCCCATGAAGTTCCAACTGCTCTTGTGGAGTGCGCCCTAACTTTGAACGGAGGCGGTCTCTTTCTCAAGCCATAGGCTTGTATTATGACCTGTCGAATCCACTTGGCTAAAGTAGATTTTGATGCTGCCTGACCCTTTCTGGGGCCTTCCGGCAGAATAAACAAAGTATCCGTTCTGCGAATCTGAGCAGTGGCTTTTAGATAAGCTTTAACTGCTCTTACTACATCCAAAGAATGTAATAACTTTTCCTCTACCGAGCTAGGTTTGGGGAAAAAAGAAGGAAGAACCACATCTTGGTTCAAATGAAACCTCGATACCA
Source organism: Rana muscosa (assembly GCA_029206835.1). Classification (NCBI taxonomy): domain Eukaryota; kingdom Metazoa; phylum Chordata; class Amphibia; order Anura; family Ranidae; genus Rana; species Rana muscosa. Next base: position 476,157,435 of record CM055122.1, read on the forward strand.
CCTTGGGAAGAAAGGCTGGATGAGGACGTAATACTATTCTGTCCTTATGGACAACCAGATATGGCTCCTTACAGGACAAGGCGGCTAATTCCGATACTCTTTTAGCCGAACAAATGGCTACTAAGAAAATCAATTTCCTGGTGAGAAGAACCAAGGAAATGTGTTGCAATGGTTCGAGCGGTTGTTTTTGTAGAACCGACAGAACCAGGTTTAAGTCCCATGGACATATGGGAATACTAACCGGAGGGCTAATACGCATCACTCCTTGTATGAAAGCTTTGACTAGTGAATGCGAAGCCAAGGGCCTTTGAAAAAATATTGACAAGGCCGAAATCTGACCCTTGATAGTACTCAAGGCCAGCTTCCTATCTACAGCCCACTGTAGGAAGTCCAAAATCCTACCTATCACGTACTTACGTGGATGCCATTTCTTGGCCTCACACCACGTAATGTACGCCTTCCAGATCCTATAATAGATCTGCCTGGATACCGGCTTCCTGGCATTGATCATGGTAGATACCACAGAATTAGAGAGCCCTCTCTTTTTCAGAATGTGGGCTTCAATAGCCAGGCCGTCAAACCTAGGGCTGGTAAGGAAGGGTGGTATATCGGTCCTTGCGACAGCAGGTCCGGACGATGTGGGAGGGTCCAAGGACTCCTCACTGACATTTTTACAATCTCCGCGTACCATGCCCTTCGGGGCCACGCTGGAGCCACCAGAATCACTGGTTTCTTTTCTACCCTGATTCTGCGGAGTAATCGCGGTAACAATTGTGGCGGTGGGAATGCATATATCAGCTTGAACTGATCCCAAGGGAACACTAGGGCATCCGAGCCGCAAGCTAGGGGATCCCTTGTGCGAGACACAAATCTGTCCACCTTTGCGTTGAATCTGGATGCTAGCAGATCTACATCCGGTGTTCCCCACCGCTGGCATATTGCCTGGAAAACCTCGGGGTGAAGAGACCATTCCCCCGGGCATAATTGTTGGCGACTTAGAAAGTCCGCTCTCCAATTTTCCACTCCTGGGATGAAAAACGCGGATATGGCTGGGACATATCTTTCTGCCCACTCCAGGATGCAATTTGCTTCCCTCTGGGCTGCACGACTCCTGGTGCCACCCTGGTGATTGATATATGCCACTGCTGTGGCATTGTCTGATTGAATTCTGACAGGGGACCCTTGGAGTTTGGATGTCCATGCTACTAGGGCATACCGGGCTGCTCGTATCTCTAAGAGATTGATGGGCAGGGCCTTTTCTGCTTCTGACCACTTGCCCTGGAGAGACCATTGCTCCAGTACTGCCCCCCAGCCTATGAGGCTGGCATCTGTAGTGACCACCTTCCAAGAAACCGGACTGAAGGGTTTCCCTCTTTCCAGATTCTGGGGCACCAACCACCAATGGAGGCTCTTGCGAACGGAAGGGGACAGGGACATTGGTAAGTCTAAAGCCTGAACTTTTTTGTTCCAGGCTGACAGTATGGCCCTTTGCAAATTCCTTGAATGGAATTGACCGTAGGGTACCGCTTCAAATGAAGCCACCATTTTTCCCAGCAGCCTCATGCACAGGCGTATGGATAGTTTTCTTTTTGTACCCACTAAGTGGGTCAAATCTTTTAAAGACGACACCTTCTCTGGAGGTAAGAAAATCTTTCTCTGATTTGAATCCAGCCTTAGCCCTAAGTATTCCAGACTTTTGACTGGTCTTAGAGCTGACTTGTCCCGGTTGATAATCCAACCGTGATATTCCAGATACTTGATTGTCTTGTGAATAGCTACTTCCAGCTTTTCCACTGAGTGGTCTATTAGTAGCAGGTCGTCTAGATATGCCATTATCGTTACACCTTGTGTTCTTAGATTGGCCAATAATGGGGCCAGAATTTTTGTGAACACTCGTGGTGCTGTGGCCAGACCGAAAGGCAAGGCTCTGAACTGAAAATGGCGCCCTTCTACTGCAAAGCGTAGAAATTTCTGGTGGGCCGGAAAGATGGGAATATGCAGATAAGCATCCCTTATGTCGATCGAGGCTAACCATTCCTGCCCTTGTAGGGCGGTGGTCACCGATCGGATCGACTCCATCCAAAAAGTCCTGATATTTAGGAACTTGTTTAGCCCTTTTAGATTTAATATGGGCCTCACGTCCCCATTTGGTTTGGGGACTGTGAAAAGGTTCGAGTAAAACCCGAATCCGCTTTCTTCCAGGGGAACCTTCATGATTACACCTTGGAGCAATAGTTGTTCTAGTGCCAGAAGGAGGGATCCTCTCTTCTGGGGATCTCTTGGCACGTTTGACCTCATAAATTGGGCAGGAGGAGTGCCTTTTAACTCCAGCTTGTATCCCAGACTTACTGCGGAGAGCACCCATCTGTCTCTGATGGTGTCCCGCCAGGTCTCTGTGAACAACTGAAGCCTTCCCCCCACCCGATTGAGTGGGGGCAACGCTTCATGACTTGGGGGGAGGTTTTGTACCTCTCTTGATCCAGGGCTTCTTGTTACCCTGTGATTGTCCCTGATTTCTGCCCCCTGAATTTGACTGCGGAGGCCATCGGAACTGCTTCACAGCCGATGTGCCCGGGACTGGAGAAGTAGGCCTCTTAAAAGAAGGACTTCTACTCTTGTTCTTAACCGGTAAGAGTGAACTTTTACCGGCAGAAATTTTCTGGATATATTTGTCCAGATCTTCTCCAAATAAGCGTTCTCCATGAAATGGGAAGCTAACCAGCAGTTTCTTACAGGGAGCTTCAGCAGACCAGTTTTTGAGCCACAGAAGCCTACGCATATGTACTATAGACAGCGTAAAGCGGGAGGCCTGTTGGATTGTATCCTTTATGGCGTCCACCGCAAAACACAAGGCTCTAGGCAGGTCAGCTAGGGCAAGAGCCTGCTGATCTGGTAAGTCCCTTAAGACTTGTTTCAACTGATCTTTCACTGCTTGGCAGACTCCAATCGCTGCTACCGCAGGTTGTGTCACCATGCTTGCTGTAGAGAAAGCAGATTTTAGTAAAGACTCCAATTTTTTATCTATTGGGTCTTTGAACATTGGAACATTATCTACTGGACATGTCAGTGATTTGTTCACAGAAGAGATGGCTGCGTCCACTGTAGGGACCCTCCATTTTTTTATGAACTTATCCTCCATGGGATAGATCACCGGAAATCTCTTGGGGGGAGCAAATATTTTATCAGGATGCTCCCAATCCTGGTAAATAAGCCCTTCTAATAAAGGGTGGATTGGGAAGGAACAGACAGCCTGGGGAGCTTTTAGCGACCCCAGCGAGGAAATCGTAGTGGATGGTGGTTCCGCCAGAGGCATTTTAAATGCTGATCGGACCATGTTAGTCAGAGACTGAACCCATAATCTTTCAGCCTGAGATGCTGAGAAAGGTTCTTCCACTGTTGATTCCTCCATAACTGAATCAACCTCATCCTGATCCCCTTCAGGTAGGTCGATCCCTCTGTGGGGCTGTTCCTCCACTAACAGGCACTCTGAAGGAGGAGACGGAGATCGGACGCGCTTTCCCTGTGACAGGGAAGCAGCGATCAATGCTGTTAATCTCTCTTCCAATCCTCCCAGAGTTGAGGATAAAACCTCCTCTGTTATATATACAGGAGCAGGTGGACTGGGGACAGCCGCAGCACCAGGCACTCCTGCGGGGTTTCTACGGCTACTGACCTCTGAATTCTCAGGGGAGATTGGTGCAGTACAAGCATGCCCAATATCCTCAGAGCCCGATGGAGACCCCTTTGGCTTCCTGAAAGACTTATTTCCGGAGCGTCTGGACGACATATCCTTTAAGCACAAAGCTGAGGTATTCCCGTCGTCATACACCAATTTTGCTGGTAATAGTCTAACACAGTTGCTGCTATATACCAGCTGGTGTCCACTAAAGTGCCTTTCTATGGGGATGCCTGCATCAATCGCCTCTGTGTGCCCCTGTTTGTTGCTAGCTCTGTTTGCATCCAGCTGACACTTGTACTGTGTCTTTATACAAGCTGGGACGCCTGCACATGCGCAGAAGCGCCGTGGCACGCATCGAGCGTCATCCACCCGCCCCGCCCCTTTTTTTTTCATAGGAGGCGCGTGCACGTGCCCGTGCGCCATTGGCGCCCTTTTCTAAACCAAACAGGGACTAGGAGCCAGGGCCCTTTTTGCCGGAGGGCCTGTGCGGTGGATGAGCGCAGCAACAGGGCAGAGGAAGTGGATTCCCACAGAGAAACTTACCAACTGCCTGGATCTTTTGACTTGAGAAAAAACCAAAGATCCACATGACAAGAAAAATAGACCACAGCGGCCTCTAGTGGTTTAACACAGGTACCGCGGTCCTCTTTTTTTTTTCTTTTTTTTTTCTTGACTACTATTAAAATTTTACATTTTCAGTAGTTACAGGCATACACAGATATTAGCGGGAATACCGTTAGGTAACAGACAGAAAGACAAATTAGGCTTGGGTGTCCCCCAATAGAACCAAGTTCCTGGGGGCCCCCACTTACCTGATCCCCGCCGCAGGACTCTGTTTGGTCCACAGAAGCCCAAACTTCACCTATCACGGCAGGCATTGTAATTAAACCTTCAGGGACCGGGTTCCCAAGGATTCCACTCCCCTGGACCTGTATAGCACCCTGCACAGACAACATCTTGGTCGTGGGTTTGACCAGAGCTCTGGATCCCAGGGTCCAGCCCTCCTAAGAGAGGCATTACAGGCAAAACCTTGCTCTTCTGCTGCATGGCCCGGGTACCGACCGTTTAGCTATGAAGCTTTTTTGGTGGGATCCGGAACAGCTTACTAAGGCCCAAAAGAACCTGTACGCAAGCCCAGTGAAAACACATGTTACTCTTTGGCCAACACCTTAGACACTGGCAAAAAACTGAGGTGCTCCCGGATGGGAGGGGCTTATATAGGGGAGGGTACTTCCGGTTTGGAAGTGGCCAGTGCCAGCACCTGAAGGTAATCTATATAACCCATTAGTAATGACTAAGTCGCTCTGTGTCCCGTGATGTACGAAAAAGAAAATGAAACCATTGACCAGCATATTTGCATTCATTGTTCATTATCATGTTAAATGGCTGGAGTCCTCTTGATGACAGGGCTTGTATGATCGGAGAGGGGGTCTGCCTTATCCATCTTAGAAACCTATCTGGCAACATACCCGGTGGAAAATCTGGGTTACCCATTATTGGGGTGAGTGGGCCTGGTATTGAGGAAATACCCCATCTTCTTACCGTCCTATCCCAAACCCTCAATAATGCCTGGGTCAAAGGTGGAGTTATTTGTCTCGATAAACGCAGTTTGGGTATGATCCATGGAAGAGAGACCAGCGGAAGCTCTATTATTTGCTATTCTATGGTTACCCAAAGTTTTGTGCTCCCAGAGTAGATCCAGTCCAATATTCTAGCCAATACTGAAGCTATATAATATAATTCCATCTGCGGGAATCCAGCTCCCCCCTCGGTCTTCTGCTTTACCAAAATATCATATCGCAATCTTGCCGATGAATTCCGCCAGAGATCGCAAAGTAAACTTGATCTTAGTGTTCGAAAAAAGGTCCGGGGCAGAGCAATAGGCAATGTTTGATATAGATATAGGAAACGCGGTAAAATATCCATCTTGTATATTGCCATTCTCCCTAACCATGAGTGCATCCCTTTAGCCAAAAACTGCAATCTATTAATTGTAGAGTTAAGTAAAAGATGATAATTAAACTCATACAGTTTTTCCTCTTGAGAAGTAATATTCACTCCTAAATATTTAAGAGCTTGTGATTCCCATTGAAAGGGAAAATTCTTTTCTAACATTTCTTTGTCCATTATTGATTTTGTGATATTTAGGCAGCGGGATTTTGCGACATTTACCTTAAAATTTCTTTAGAGGCTAAATTGTTCTAATTCATAGAGAATGTTCGGGAAGGCTATTTTTGGGTTGGATAAATATAAAAGTAGATCATCCGCGAAAATACTGAGTTTATATGAGTTTTTGCCCACTTCAACCCCCTTGATTGAGGGATTTGACCGAAGGGCAACCGCCAGATGTTCCATGGCCAGGATATACAAATATGGTGACAACGGGCAACCCTGGCGTGTCCCATTCGAGATTTTCACAGGTAAAGATAATGTCCTGTTAACTTTTATTCTTGCTGACGGGGCTGAGTAAGGGGCCATTATTTTTTGCATAAACTCTCCTGGGAGTCCTATTTGTTCCAACGATGCTGCCATAAACTTTCAATCTAAACGATCAAATGCCTTCTCGGCGTCTAATGCTAACAGACAGAGCGGGCTGTTAGATCTCCGGGCATGGTATATCAAAAGGCTGGTCTTCAGGATATTTTCCCGAGCTTCCCTCGTTGGCACAAATCCCACCTGATCCAGTCTTATTAAGCAGGGTATCACTGGTTGTAAACGTAAAGCCAACATTTTAGCATACATTTTTAGATCAACATTTATCAGGGAGATGGGCCTATAGCTAGAACACTGAGTAGGATCTTTTCCAGGCTTCGCTATAAGAGTTATATGTGTCTCCTGGGTCTGTTTAGTGAATGGACAATCTGCTTTAATGTCATTAAACAGATTACACAGACTGGGTTAAGAAGCTCTCCAAACTGTTTATAGAATAATCCTGGAAATCTATCAGGCCCCAGACTCTTACCTGGTTTCAATGATTTACTAGCCTGAGTGACTTCTTTTTTTTCTTACTTTTTTTTATACGTTATCTACATTCGTTACTGAGACTACTAACCGTGGAAGGGAGTTCCAAGCCCTCCCCTACAGGTCAGAGAACTTCCTTCTGGGGCAGAGGGAAGGTATATACTGTAGCTTTGTGCAAGCTCTGACACAACCATGAGTTTAGTCAGGACATTCTCATTAGGACTGCAGCAGGCAAATGGGGTGGCAGGAGTACAGGAAAAGTCTAAGTAGCAGAGGTGGCCTATAAAGAGAACCTCTTGGTTTACTGTGCATGGACAACTTGACAGGTTCACTTTAAATCAGGGGTAGGCAACCTGGGGCCCTCCAGCTGTTTCGGAACTACATTTCCCATGAGGCATTGCAAGGCTGGCACAATTACTCCCAGAGGCACGATGGGACTTGTAGTTCTGCAACAGCTGGAGAGCCCCAGGTTGCCTACCCCTGCTTTAAACAAATCATACAAATGCAAACACATTCAGAAAAAAAATGAAACCATATTTTTTCAAGCAGTCCCTTTCATTTGTAAGATAATAAAGCATGCAGCTTACAGCACTAACGCAAATAATGATTTTACATGGCTCACTTTTACCTAAGAATTCTAATCATGTATCCATGTCTTTGTTTCAGAAACACCTGCCAGCTGAAATAGCGCAAGCTGGAATCCACCCAATCTATTTTTGCACTGCTTATTACATTGAGATGTTGATGAAGGCAGAAATGCCACTTGTCTTTTCAGCGTTCCGCATGTCTGGTTTCACTCCCTCCCAGGTAATATTAGACATGTTCAACTTCTTTCTGATTATTATTGTATTGTGTTAAACATGGTTTGTAATGCCTTGATTAGGGCTGCCAGTGAATACAAAACTACATTAGGTAATATCCAAAAATGCTAAAGTCATTGCTCTGAATAATTACTTTCTGACTTTTGACTGCATACATATTAATTAAAAGTATCTCACTATTTCTCCTCTCATAAAACTAGCGATACACTCTGTAACAATTTCAATTAGTATTCCACAGTACAATTCTTATTTGCATTGTTGAATATCCATAGCATGATAATGTCCTTGGAGAGAGACAGTGATCAGTAAAGTTTATTGCTTTAATACAGACAGCTTAAAATGTACCAGTGTGTAATACTAAATACTTTTTTTATTTTACTTGTAACCTGTTTAATAAAAAGATACAGAAAAGTGACAAGGACATTCTAAAATTGCTTAATGCATTGGATTATTTTCATTTATCCACATTATGCTGTAGAAGTATGTATAAAGCTGAATGCCAGGCAAATATAAAAGAGACAAATGAATGCAGCTCTGTATGTATTCAGTAATATGTCATTATTATCTTTATTCTATTTAATTAGTGTAAGCATCTTATTTCGATCTGGCACCATCAGCTTCATGTATAGCTCAGGCTGGGACAGGGAGAAGCAGCACAAGGAGACACTCAGTTGTGCTGCAGTGTTCATGTGCAATCAGGGAACATGCTAATAGGAGGAGAGAGCAGATTGACTGAAAGATAATCTCATCAGTCTGCTGCTTTTCTCTCACTTCCTTTTCCAATGTAGGGATAGAAGAAGACCTGTACTTAAACTACAGCAGAGAAAAATCTGATATCTTGGCCTGCCACACAGAGCTGTGCTGTATGGCAGAGCTGAGTAAATGTCAGTATTGGATAGAAAGAAATTGTGATTGATCAATCGACTTGGGTACAATCAGCATGCCGGCCTTTACCTGTGATTATCGTTGGTGGCTGCAATAGCCGGATGGCTCCCCCCGCCAGGAGAAGAAGACAATTACCCAGCAGGAGGTTCCTGCATCAACACCGTCTATGCTGATGGAGGAATTGAGCTAATTTTCTCTTTATATGGAAAAGTTTAAAGTGTTTGTGACCCTGCTAAGCCCTGATTACTATGGTCAGTTTACGTGCCTCCATCATCTGCAGCTCTTCTCTCTCACCCACCCTCCCACCCTGTCAGTTCCTGTGTGTGTGAGCCACCTAACACCCCCCCCCCCACTCCTGTTAGTGGGAGTCATGTGACCGGCCTGAAGATATCTAGGTATTTAGAGGTATCTAGGTATCAAGTATTTAGAGGCTTAGTTTTCAGCATGCACTTACAATGTGTGTTATTGCTGGATAAAAGAGAGGGGCTGGCAGTGAAATTTTTAATAGTTACAAACACTTTAAGCATGTACGTATTAATGCTTAGCCATTCTTAAAGCACAGTCCTGTCATGACACTGTGGTTGTGGTTTATGAATGACTAAGCAGAGGGAGGGGAAAGAGGCATAACTCTGGAATCAGTGTTGGTTAGTAGTGATGAGCCGAACACCCCCGGGTTCGGTTCGCACCAGAACCCGCGAACGGACCGAAAGTTCGAACGAACATTAGAACCCTATTAAATACAATGGATGCGAACGTTCGAATTCTAAAGTGCTAATTATAACAACTATTATGCATGTTATTGTCATAAATAGGGTTTGGGAACCCGGGTTCTGCACCAGGGGACATGTATCAATGCAAAAAGAAGTTTTAAAAACGGTCGTTTTTCGGGAGCAGTCATTTTAATGATGCATAAAGTGAAAAAAAAAAAGTCAAATATTCCTTTAAATATCGTACCTGGGGGGTGTCTAAAGTATGCCTGTGAAGTGCCACGTGTTTCCCGTGTTTAGAACTGTCCCTGCACAAAATGACACTTCTAAAGGAAAAAAAAGCCATTTAAAACTGCTTGCGGCTTTAATGTAATGTCTGGTCCCGGTAATATGGATGAAATTCTTTAAGAAAAATGGCATAGCTACCCCATGACCCCCCCCCCTACCCCAGCCCATTACCAGCCCCTTTGGGTCTTGTATGGATATTAAGGGGAACCCCGCACATAAAATAAAAAAGGCCCTATATACTCTGAACAGCCGTATACAGGCGGTGCATACAAGACAGGGACTGTAGGTTTGTTCTTATGTAGAATCTGTTTGTAATTTTGAACAGGTACATTGTTGAAGTGTAGCTCCAGCCCAAAAATCTATTTTTAAACTTTTTGGGAAACATAGGTAAGGGTTATCACCCCTGTAACATTTGTTTTGCTGTCTGTGCCCCTGTTCAGAACATTTCACCTCACTTTCCGTCCCAATGACAACTGTTTTTGAAATGTGGTGTTTTTCTTGAAACAAGGATTGCTGATAAAGCATCAGTACAGATGAGACCCCTTTCTCCCATATTTATTCTTACAGGAGAGAATTTTCCTTTCTAGGGGTAGATTTCCTCTCACTTCCTGTTGTCTTCTTTCGTTTGCAAGTAGGAGTCGTTTGTAAGTTGGATGTTTGAAAGTAGGGACCTGCCGTATATACTCTGCAGAAATAGGCCCCTTAGTTGTTGGTGTTGGCACAACACTGTAAGCACTCAGTTACTCTTGGTTGGTGCTGGAACGCCCTGCTGTCAACTATTATATCAGGAATTTTAATTACATATAATTGTTGAACAGTGGTAGTAAAAATTGGGGCTTTGATGGTGGTGCTGGTGCCACAACACTGTAAGCCCTGACAGTTACTCTTGGTGGGTGCAGCAATGGGCCCTGCTGTGAATTATTAGATCAAGAATTGTAATTACATGCCCCTTTTGAACAGGGGCTGAAAAATTGGGCCTTTCGTGGTGGTGGTGGCGTTGCCACAAGACTGTAAGCCCTCAGAGTTACTCTTGGTGGGTGCAGCAATGGACCCTGCTGTGAATTATTAGATCAAGAATTGTAATTGCATGCCCCTGTTGAACAGGGGCTGAAAAATTGGGCCTTAGGCACTGGTGGCACAACACTACAACCCCTCACAGATACTGTACTTGGAGCACAGCAATGAGCCCTGTTGCAAAGTATTGCTTCAAAAATTGTAATGACACGCCCCTGTTAAACAGGGGCTGAAAAATTGGGCCTTAGGCACTGGTGCCACAACACTCCAACCCCTCACAGATACTGTACTTGGAGCACAGCAATGAGCCCTATGGCAAATTATTGCTAAAAAAATTGTAATTACACGCCCCTGTAAAACAGGGGCTGAAAAATTGGGCCTTAGCCACTGGTGGTGGCACCCATAAACAAAAATGATCTTCCAAGCTATCATCATCAATCGTATCATTGAGGACTCGGAGGAGGAGGATAGCCAGTCAACATAACAGCACAGGCACTCAGCATCAGCATCAGTCTTGAAGGGATGTGACATGTTAAAATCAATTAGTCTGTTATATCAGCATCAGGTGTGTGGTAGCTGGTGGTGATCCAAGACTGGTTCATCTTGATGAAAGTCAGTCGATCAACCGAGTCGGTGGACAGGCGCACCCTGTGATCCGTGACAAATCCTCCAGCAGCACTGAATGTGCGTTCCGAAAGAACGCTGGATGCAGGACAGGCCAGTAGCTCAATTGCATACTGTGCAAGCTCTGGCCAGTGATCCATCCTCAAGACCCAGTAAGCCAGAGGATTTTCGGTGGGGAAGGTGTCCAAGTCTGACCTTGCCCCTAGATATTCCTGCACCATGTTTATCAGACGCTGGCGATGGTTGCTGGAACCGATCATACTTTGGGGCTGCGGACTAAAGAATTGTCTGAACGCATCGGTCAGACGGCCACCTTCCCCACCGCTCCTTCTTTGACTGGCCGAAGCCTCAGCAACTCGTTGTCCAGGACCAGGAGTTTGTAACCTCCCAGTCTCTGGGAACGCGTTGCACAGACCTTTCTGCAAGGCCTCCCGGAGTTGTCTCATCCTCTGCTCCCTCTGCGACGGTAACATAAGGTCCGCAACCTTACCCTTGTACCGTGGATCAAGGAGAGTGGCCAGCCAGTAATGGTCCCTCTCCTTGATCCGAAGAATACGAGGATCCTTCCGCAGACTTTGCAGGATCAGGGAGGCCATGCAGCGTAGGTTTGCTGAGGCATTCGCTCCGGAGTCCTCTGGGTCACTAAGGACGACATGATCCGCAGCCACCTCCTCCCAGCCACGTACAAGTCCACTGGTTTCTTGGGACTGTAAATCATCCCTAAAAGACTGCTGCTGATGATGCTGAGTGCCAGCCTCCACCTCCATGCTGACACAATCCTCCTCCTCCTCCTCCTCCTCCTCCTCTTCCTGTGCGATGGGTGGGACAGAAGGAACACTGTCTGGGTAAAGGGGGCCTTGAGAGGCAAGGAAGTCCTCCTCTTCCTGCCTCTGTTCTGCCTCAAGTGCCCTGTCCATTATTCCACGCAGCGTGTGCTCCAACAGGTGGACAAGAGGTACAGTGTCACTGATGCATGCACTGTCACTGCTCACCATCCTCGTGGCCTCCTCAAATGGTGCCAGGACAGTGCATGCATCCCTGATCATGCCCCACTGGCGTGGAGAAAAAAAACCAAGCTCCCCTGACCCTGTCCTGGTGCCGTAGTCGCACAGGTACTCATTGTAGGCCCTCTGCTGCGTGTGCAGCCGCTGCAGCATGGCCAACGTTGAGTTCCACCTGGTGGGCATGTCACATATAAGGCGGTTCTTGGGCAGGTTCAACTCCTTTTGCAGCTCAGCCAGGCGAGCACTGGCATTATAAGATCTGCGGAAATGCACACAGACTTTCCTGGCCTGCCTCAGGACATCCTGTAAGCCCGGGTACCTGCCCAAGAACCGCTGCACCACCAGGTTAAGGACGTGAGCCACACAGGGCACATGGGTCAGTTGTCCCTGTCGGAGGGCGGAGAGGAGGTTGGTGCCATTGTCGCAAACCACCATTCCTGGCTTAAGCTGGCGTGGCGTCAACCACCTCTCGGCCTGGCCCTGCAGAGCAGACAGGACCTCTGCCCCAGTGTGGCTTCTGTCCCCCAAACACACCAGCGCAAGCACGGCATGGCATCTTTTTGCCTGCGTACTTGCGTAGCCCCGTGAACGGCTACGGAGCACCGCTGGTTCATAGGACAAACCACAGGAAGAGGCCATGGAGGAAGAAGAAGAGGAGGGGGTGGAGGAGAGAGGTGTGTCACAACCAGTAGTAGCATTTTGGAGGCGTGGCGGTGGGACAACCTCCAACACTACTGCACCTTGTACTGCATCCTTCCCAGCTGCCAAAAGAGTGACCCAATGGGCCGTGAAAGAAAGGTAACGTCCCTGTCCATGCCTGCTGGACCATGAGTCAGCGGTAATATGCACCTTACCGCTGACCGCCCTGTCCAGCGAGGCCAAGACATTGCCTTCCACATGCCGGTAGAGAGCCGGAATAGCCTTCCGTGAGAAAAAGTGGCGTTTGGGAACCTGCCACTGAGGAACCGCACATTGCACAAACTCACGGAAGGGGGCCGAGTCTACCAACTGAAAAGGCAGCAGTTGAAGCGCTAGCAATTTAGCCAAGCTAGCATTCAACCGCTGGGCATGTGGATGGCTGGGAGTGAACTTCTTTCGACGGTCCAGCAGCTGGGGCAGGGAAATTTGCCTGCTAGAATCGGACGTCGGTGTACTGCTAGCAGAGTGGCCGCAAGTACTTGGCTGTGACACACCTAATTCTACACCTTCATTCCTCTCAGTGCATGTTTCAGAGAGGACTGAAGTTATAGTGGGGTTGGAGATCCCAGCTGATGCGGTGCAAGGAGAGGTCCGCTTTGTTCTTTGGTGTGGGTCTTTGAGGTAGGCTTGCCAACGAGCTGCATGGCAGGTCAACATATGTCTGGTCAGGCATGTGGTACCCAAGCGGCTGATGTTTTGGCCACGCGATATACGCTTGAGACATATGTTGCAAACAGCAGCTGTGCGATCTGATGCACTAGCCTCAAAAAAGGCCCACACCAAAGAACTTTTTGAATGACGGGCAGAGGCAGCGCCCTGCACAGGCGGAGCTCTGCGGTGTGATTCCGTCGGTGTACTGCCCTTACGCTGGCCACCAAAGGGCATCCTGCCTCGTTGGAGATGTGCCTCCTCCTCCTCCTCATCCTCCTCCTCCTCCTCTCTCCTATTAGGCACCCACGTGGAGTCAGTGACCTCATCATCACCTCCCTCCTCATCACTGGAGCCAATCTGGCAGTATGCTGCAGCTGCTGGAACATGACTGCCAGATTGGTGTCCTTCTTGAGCATCCCCTCTGTCTGCTCTCACGCTACTGCCTTCCTCTAGCTGGGTTTCATCATCAGACCCTTCGAAACGCTGGGCATCCTCCTGGAGCATGTACCCAACACTGTGCTCAAACAGTTCGGGGGACTCCTCAGGAGGAGGACATGGTGGGTCTAGGGAAGGAGTGACTGATGATGAGTCTGACATTGATACCAGGGAAGAGGACGCTTTGGCAGCTGCTTTTCCAGTACCCTGAGCCTGGGTGAGAGAGGATGAGGAGGAGGAGGAGGGCTTGGTCATCCACTCTACCAAGTCTTCGGCATGATGTGGCTCAACATGTCCAGCTGCCGAAAAGAAGGACAAGCGTGTCCCATGGCCATGTGCTGATGACAATGCACCGCGTCCACGACCAGCACTGTTGCCCCCAGACACAGAGCCTGCTTGCCCTCTTTTATTGCCTCCTGAATGTCTGCCTCTCCTTGTTTGCCTTCCAGACATTCTAATAGATGGCCTGCAGGGAGATGGGAAAAAAGCAATAAGGGCTACCTTCAGGTGTCCTTCTCTGTCCCTTGAAACAAGGACTTTGACAGTGAAAGAAACTGACACACTCTCCCTACCTACAGTTTTCTGTCCCTAGAAAAAATGTTTTTTTTAAGCACAATTTAGCACAAGGAGAATTCACTCACTGTCCTTCCAGGTCCCTGGAAACAAGGACTTTGACAGTGAAAGAAACTGACACACTCTCCCTACCTACAGTTTTCTGTCCCTAGAAAAAATGTTTTTTTTAAGCACAATTTAGCACAAGGAGAATTCACTCACTGTCCTTCCAGGTCCCTGGAAACAAGGACTTTGACAGTGAAAGAAACTGACACACTCTCCCTACCTACAGTTTTCTGTCCCTAGAAAAAATGTTTTTTTTAAGCACAATTTAGCACAAGGAGAATTCACTCACTGTCCTTCCAGGTCCCTGGAAACAAGGACTTTGACAGTGAAAGAAACTGACACACTCTCCCTACCTACAGTTTTCTGTCCCTAGAAAAAATGTTTTTTTTAAGCACAATTTAGCACAAGGAGAATTCACTCACTGTCCTTCCAGGTCCCTGGAAACAAGGACTTTGACAGTGAAAGAAACTGACACACTCTCCCTACCTACAGTTTTCTGTCCCTAGAAAAAATGTTTTTTTTAAGCACAATTTAGCACAAGGAGAATTCACTCACTGTCCTTCCAGGTCCCTGGAAACAAGGACTTTGACAGTGAAAGAAACTGACACACTCTCCCTACCTACAGTTTTCTGTCCCTAGAAAAAATGTTTTTTTTAAGCACAATATAGCACAAGGAGAATTCACTCACTGTCCTTCCAGGTCCCTGGAAACAAGGACTTTGACAGTGAAAGAAACTGACACACTCTCCCTACCTACAGTTTTCTGTCCCTAGAAAAAATGTTTTTTTTAAGCACAATTTAGCACAAGGAGAATTCACTCACTGTCCTTCCAGGTCCCTGGAAACAAGGACTTTGACAGTGAAAGAAACTGACACACTCTCCCTACCTACAGTTTTCTGTCCCTAGAAAAAATGTTTTTTTTTAAGCACAATTTAGCACAAGGAGAATTCACTCACTGTCCTTCCAGGTCCCTGGAAACAAGGACTTTGACAGTGAAAGAAACTGACACACTCTCCCTACCTACAGTTTTCTGTCCCTAGAAAAAATGTTTTTTTTAAGCACAATTTAGCACAAGGAGAATTCACTCACTGTCCTTCCAGGTCCCTGGAAACAAGGACTTTGACAGTGAAAGAAACTGACACACTCTCCCTACCTACAGTTTTCTGTCCCTAGAAAAAATGTTTTTTTTAAGCACAATTTAGCACAAGGAGAATTCACTCACTGTCCTTCCAGGTCCCTGGAAACAAGGACTTTGACAGTGAAAGAAACTGACACACTCTCCCTACCTACAGTTTTCTGTCCCTAGAAAAAATGTTTTTTTTAAGCACAATATAGCACAAGGAGAATTCACTCACTGTCCTTCCAGGTCCCTGGAAACAAGGACTTTGACAGTGAAAGAAACTGACACACTCTCCCTACCTACAGTTTTCTGTCCCTAGAAAAAATGTTTTTTTTAAGCACAATTTAGCACAAGGAGAATTCACTCACTGTCCTTCCAGGTCCCTGGAAACAAGGACTTTGACAGTGAAAGAAACTGACACACTCTCCCTACCTACAGTTTTCTGTCCCTAGAAAAAATGTTTTTTTTTAAGCACAATTTAGCACAAGGAGAATTCACTCACTGTCCTTCCAGGTCCCTGGAAACAAGGACTTTGACAGTGAAAGAAACTGACACACTCTCCCTACCTACAGTTTTCTGTCCCTAGAAAAAATGTTTTTTTTAAGCACAATTTAGCACAAGGAGAATTCACTCACTGTCCTTCCAGGTCCCTGGAAACAAGGACTTTGACAGTGAAAGAAACTGACACACTCTCCCTACCTACAGTTTTCTGTCCCTAGAAAAAATGTTTTTTTTAAGCACACTATAGCACAAGCACAAAACACACTGACACTCTCCCTACCTATCCTTCTCTTTCCCTAAACTAAAGGAATCCAGGTTAAGCAAGAAAGAAATAAAAGTCACTGTCCCTGCCTATGCTGCTCTATCCCTGCTCCGGAACATACTACACTAGGCCGCCGTGCTGGCGGCCTTTTATAGTGTGGGGCGTGTACTAAACACCCTCAGCAATAATTGGCCACAGGCATCCTGCCTGTGGCCAATCATTGCTCTCCTCGCTGACGGCGCTGTGATTGGCCAAGCATGCGGGGTCACAGTGCATGCTTGGCCAATCACAGCGCCTGGATGACACTGCGATGGCGTAGTGCATTGTGGGCCGTTCGCGTCACTCGAATTTGGCGCGAACGGCCCAAATCGTTCGATCTTCGTCGAACGATCGAACAGCCGATGTTCGAGTCGAACGTATGTTCGACTCGAACACGAAGCTCATCCCTATTGGTTAGTAATAGATCCAGTTCTAAAGTGTCTGGGAGTCGAAAGTGTTGCTCCTGTTATAAATTCCGGCAGTGCTCATTTGAGCTAAAAGAATATCATTATTGTAGGTAAAAAAAGGCTGACTATTCTATCAGTAGTAAAGAAGATCTAAAAATGTCTAAACATGTAAAAATTGATGTTCCTGGAGTTGGGCTTTAATTATAGCACTGTTCATCTACAGTATACCACATGTGCCAGTCCATTTAATGTGACCTTTGTCCTACAGCTGCAGCAGTAGTGAGAAGGACAGAACTCTTCCTCCAGATCCTGCTATTCTCAGTTCAGTTGTGGAGAGGCTCATCTCTTAACCCCCCCCCCCCACACACACACAATTTCAGCAGTTGACAGTAGAGAGGAGAACAAAACTCCTATAGATACTGCACCTTTCTGTGCAGCCTCCCCTGGTCTCAGTATTCAGTAAACATAGGCAGCCGACTCCAGCCCTCCTCTGGTCCTCCTCCAGATCCTCCACCCTTCAGCCTCTTCTTGGCAGCAGCACAAGGTAAGGAGGTGCACTGTTATGTAAGGACTCTTGACTTCTGATGGTTGGGGGAGGCTCTTGACATTCAACGTAAGGGGGAGTGGGGTGCTCTGGACATCTGCTTATAATTATTATAAGTGTAGCGGCCTCACCCGCTTTCTCCCTTCTTCTTTTACGGCTGGCTGACTCGTCTAGGGGAACCAGGGAGAAGGGTGAAGTGCACCACCAGCTCGCACCTCGTGTATGTGTAGAGGTTTGAGCTAAAATCTTTACCTTCAGGTCTGTGTACCGGTCCGGAGCTTCCACTTCTCCGCTTGCAGGTGGATAGATGAATGTAGAACACTTTGCTCCCAGAAAAGTAAGCCCACACCAGGTGACAGTACAACTTCTATATTTATTTCCGCAGAGATAAATATGCCTCTTTGCAAGCAGACAGGTTGATACAAACACAACATGGTGGGGAGAGGGTTCAGGCACAATCCTTTCGGATCAGAGAAGCTGTTAGGAGTTCACAACAACTTTTGGCGCACGGTCGCTGCCACTGACCGTGAAGTTGGTCCCTGCCACAGACCGGGTGAACGATGAGGTCCCTGCCACAGACCTTTGGATAGGTCTCTGCCACCGACCTGATTGTAGTTGGGTCTCTGCAAAGACCATAGAACGTGGACTACCTTCTAATGACTGCCCCTGTTAGGGAGATGATCCATCTGGACGGTCCCCAGAGGCCTGCACTGTCACCAGCCAATGCTGCGCTGGATCTTCAGGCCAGGTCACCTCCCTGGTTCTCCTCGCCCAAGACTCAAATCCCCTCACTCGGTGGGCCCCTAGGTATCTTCTCCCATGCGGGACCCAGTCGAAGGTACTGGGCCTCAGGCCTTTGCTAGTACCTCACCCCAGGCTTAAGGTGCCTGGGATGGAACTCGAACTTCCCCGCGCCCAGGCCGAGGGCACCCGGGCGCAGACGAACAGGACAGCAGCCCCCAGGCTGAAGGTGCCTGGGGGCTCGGACCTCATGCGCAAGATTTCCGCCTCCTCTATACCCTCGCCCAGCAGGCACAGCGGGTTCCACGCCCCGCTGTACTACTGCCGCAAGAGGCCACAAAGGGCACGGCCCTACAATGATGATTCAACCCCAGCCCAAGGCGACAGCGCCACCCAGGGGCCGCAGGGAACTGAACACCATTATTATCTTCCACAAACCAAAATGGCCATAAATCCCTAATAATTAGTGCATCTGGGCCATGCTACCGCCCAGACACTCCCCCTAAATGTTGACACCCGCTACATAAGAATAATACAATTCTATGCCAGATGAAAAAAGAGGGTTGCACACCGCTGTTATCACCCACAAGAAACTTTATTGGAAACTGCTCAGATCAAACACTGTGGCAGAACCAATAAAGTCTCCAATAAAGTTTCTTGTGCGACCCTCCTTTTCAGACTTGCATCATTTGTTACAGGCGTGTGAGTAGGCTCTGTGCGGGTCTGCACCTGCCCTTCACAGCTTAAAATATTACTAAAACCAGTAATAATTGAATGCAGAGGCAAATATTTAATATGATTAGGAGTAGATAAATTTGCATAGTCTTACAGATACTATCGGCCCTTTAAGGACAACCATAATGCTGATGCGGTTGTCCTGATCTATATTTTATTCAGCATGCATTACCTAAATTGTTCCAGTAAGTGTTAAAGTAGATGTAAACCGATTCATGAAATCTGACCTGGGCACATGTATCTGTAGTGTTTCCAAAGCCCTGAGTCCCATGTCTTTATGCTGCTCTGTTCTTCTGTTATCAGCATGATAGCTTCTGACAAATTCTCCGACACAGGAGATAAAAGCAGCTGGAAATTTGTGATGGGGTGGGTGCTATAAATTGATTAGCAGAGAGCTGGTCTATTCACAGCACAGCTCTGCAAGTATCTTCCTTCCTCTGCCTATGTGGAAGGGGGGGGGGGGTGCCTTTCCTCCAATCAGCATACACAGTGTATGCCAAGACTCCCCTCCCACAGCTGAAACAGGAAGAAAAAAAATGAACACAATGTTCACTTTCTAAACAGTATATAAAGCTGAAGACAGCAGATATACAAGTAAAACTCATGTAGGGAGATTTGTTTCATCCCTGTGTATCATTTGAGGCTATTCACTTCACTGGGTATAGGAGAGGGTTTACATCCACTTTAAGAATGTTAAGTGTTATCTCACCATTCCTAAGAGAAGCACGGGGACTTCAATTGCTGGTGTATCATTCAGAAAATACTAGGCGCCAGGCTGACATGCCTACCCTCTTGATTCAATACATAGAGCCCCTAACCAGTATGCAGAAGAGGACCTCTGACTTTTCTCTGACATTCCTGCTCTACAGGTCAGTGGCATAATACCTTCGAAAATTTTGAAGCCAGGGTTAAACATTATAGGCATACGATTAGCATTTTCCGATGGAGGTCAACAATTACAGCCCCCATGTTTCTTTCCTGAAATGTTTACTTTAAATAAAACATGTTATGGTAAAATAATCAAGGCTGCAATTGCTGACATCTTATCAAAATGTTCTTTATATAAATGGCACACACATTATTGTAGTAGTACAAAGATAGCTTACTCACTATATACACATATGCTGGTTGCCAATGTGTTTTTGGATACCTGCTGTCTAAATGAAATACTGGGGTTCTTCCTTTATAGGGCAAGCTCAAATACACATTATTAATCCTAGCTGTGTTGCTTTGTGCAAAATAATCACTGTTTACTTGTCAGTGAAAGTATAAAAAACCAACATACAGTATGTAAGGATCATGGCACTTCAGAAACAAAAAATAAGCAAAAAAGCCAAAAATAAAATTATTGACAATGGAGAAATAATTAAACTGGTTCCCACCATTACTTTTGTTTCTAGCAATCTTCAGAGAATAAAATACTCAGAACAGACTTTTTCATGCTACCAGTATGAGGCTGTGCAATTCCTAACTAATATTTTCCTAATCTTCACAAAACCTGGATTAATCGAGACCCTTTCTGATTTCTTTTGTAAGTAAATACACTTGTGTAGGTAGCTGGCATTTTCAACAGTGATCTCCCACTGCTAAATTTGTTACCATCCTGGACGTGCTGAGAACCGCTATTGAAAATGTATTAATATACAACTTCAATTAACTTTGAATGTAGTTGAAATATGTGAAATACATGCTGAGGAAATTAAAAGAGCCATTTCACTTGGATTTTAATTCCAGCCTTCTTTAATGTAAACTAAATATATTCAAACAGCAGCTCTAGTCCTCGAAAATAACAGTAGCCCTCGTTTTCGGATAATCAAATATATAAATAAGAAATGTTCATGCTGTATTTTCCACACGGCTGACAGAGGGAGGCATATGCGCATAGCATGAAGTAGGGGTTTCTAATATATTGTACTGAATCTCCTGCCAGCACATGCTTTTAGAAATTTTGTGATTGACTTTAGTTATAAGGAAGAAGTCAATTTGTTCAGGGTCATTTCAGAGATCACAGCAACTGCAAGTTATCTTTTCAGCAATCTGTTGTGGTAATTGTATTTTTACAGTTTTAGGTTTTCTTATGTTATATCTTTAATAACATAATTTAGATGGTCATACAGTAGGTTTATGTGTGTTTGAATGAATCTTAGTACCCTAAACATTGTATTGTAATCAGATGTCCCATATACATGTTTGTGCCAGACACTGGCATCATTTTACCTTGGGACAGACATAGTGATTAGATAGGGATTTCTCATCTGTCTTATCAGTCTTCTTCTGAAAGATTTGTTGGCTAAGGCCGGCCATATATACAGTGAAAATTTCTTTCCTGCAACCCAAATAAATGTGCACGATTCCCCCACCAGTGCAACGAATAACAGTTTTCATGATCATCACCAGACTAGTGTCTGCCAGCAACAGTGTTCTTCACTGTCACCACACCAGTGTAAGCCAGCAACGGCATCCCCAATTTGGGCCACACCAGTCCTAGTGTCACTAGACCAGTGTAAGTCAGCAGCAGTGTTTCTTATTGCAGCCACACTAGTCCCATGTCTCAAAAGACCAGTGTAACCCAGCAACATTGTTCCTGATCGCTGCTATACAAGTCCCACTGTCACCAGACCAGTGCAGCCAGCAACAGTATTCTTGATCGCTGCCACACCAGTGCAGTTTTCCCTCTACCTGCTACCTGAACTAACCCTGGCATGTTTATTGAGCACATTTTTGCCTGCTCCCTGTACCAATTCTTTTGAAAAAAAAGAAAAAAAGGCACGTGATCTAACGCATGGATGAAATAGATACAGTTTATTTAAAACAAGTTCATAAATAAATGAAAAGAAATTACTACGTATTCATAGAGACTAGGTTACAAAGAGTTCATATAAAATGAGTGGTGCCCATGCAAGGGCAGATGCTCAATGGTAGGCTAATCCTTTGCCTGTTTGCTGACCATTAGACATGTGCATTAGTTTTCGTCCGAATGCATTTTCGTCCGAATTTCGGATACTTTCGTTATCGTTTTAACAAACAATAACGAAAGCGCAGAATCCGAAATAAACAAATGCTTTATTTTTGTTTTCGTTGCGACAGCAGTTCGATATACAGTAGATAGGAGATTCGACATGACGCTGACAATAACGATCTGTGTCTATCGAACCTGTAGTCGAATGTGCCTAACCTTAACTCTATTAGTCCAAATGTCAGGAAAGGTTCCATCCGCTGGTAATATTTATTATTTGGCTTGCAGTACTGTGGTCCACCAGCAGGTGTTTCCTGGCAGTTTGGAACTGTCAGGAGAACTTCTCCCTGCTGGTGTTATATCATCTTTGGGACGCAGTACTGGTCTCCACCAGCGGATATAGCCTGGCAGTGTGGAGCGGACTGCTCTTCCTGCGGACAGGTGTCACCTAGCCTAATCACTGGCAGATACTTAAATACCCGGCAAGCCCTCACATGTTTGCCTTGGTATCTCTCTCCCTGACCTTGACCCTGCGATACTGACTTCTGAGCCTTTATCTAACCTGATCCCTATCCTGAGCCCATCCTGGTTCTGTCCCTCCTGCTTCCCCATTACCTTGGATACCTGTCCCCCTGTTACCTGATTACTTTGGATTCCTGCTCTGCAGCCTATCCATCCGTCCTCTTCCTGTTCTTGTTTATCTCCCGTCCTTACCTATCTTCTGATCTCCTTGTGTATGACCTCAGCCTGGCTTGTTTACGATTATGGTATCTCCCATCATTGTACCTATAGGTCTATTGTTATCTGTGGGTCTTGGTTTTAGGGTTGGTTATTGCACTGAGTTTATTTGAGGTGGTTGTATTCATATTTACTTACTTAAATAAATTATTATTATATTTTCGCTCACATGCGTTTTTGGTTTCCTCTCTGCAGTCCACACAGTCTGGTCTGCTAACTTCCCTGACAGTATACCAAGGCCATCTCTGATCAGACATGGCTGCATAGAGGAACCATCCTGGTGTTGTGCGTTTTTGCTGATATGGATTTCGATGCAATCGTTTACTTTTCTCTGCTGGCAGCAGAGGATGGTGAATATTGTCGCCAGATTTTAAAAGGGTGGACTAGTCACCAGCTGATGGAAGCCATCTGATCAGCTCATTCCCTAGTGGATTGGGGTCATATGTTATTTGAGGATGTTAAGCCTCTAATCCAGTTTTGTGTAAAGCCAGCCCTGTCACATGTTCCCGAAGGAAGTGATGATTTCTCTCCTCCCTTCAGTCGTGACCAAGTTGAATCCCTGGTATGGTTGTTGGAGGACGATCTGGCCTTTTTTGATGAACATTATTCCTCCTGTTCCCAGCAGGTGCTATCTGATTGCATTTGTTCAATACAATCTCTGATTAGACAGGGTATGTGTGAACCAGCTTTTGTTCAACCTGTGCTACAGGCATGGTCAGATCTCCTGTATTTAGCCAAGCCACAACAACCCAGCCCTGCCATTAGTCACCTGCCTTCCCAAGAATCTATCTCCCCGTCACCCATGGCAACCTCAGCTACAGCCCAGTATACTCAGCTTCCCACCAAGTACTATTACCCAGTCTCTACTTGCTGCACTTATCCTGCCTTCAATCCACCTGCCTCTTCCCTTCCACCTGTAACTATTCCACAAAAATCTCCTCCAGCCACTGTCCTGGTGTCTCCACCACATTCCACCCTTCCTTTTTCCCAATTACATCCTTTTCTTACATTTCTCCAGTTACTTACAAATCTGCAGCGGCTAAGCCAAAAAAGAGACAAAAGTTCTTTCCGACCCACACAATCCTGCCAGTAACCCAACCTGCCTCCACACCGACCAACCTGCTCCAGCCTGCGTTCACGCCAGTTGAACCTGATGACCCACCTAATTCTACCAACTCTTTGCCTGTTACCCAGCCTGACGTCCCAGTGCCTGTTACCCAGCCTGACGTCCCAGTGCCAGCTACCCAGTCTGAAACTCCAGTACCTGCTGCCCGGTTTGGAGTGCCAGTGTTCCAGCCCAAGGTGCCAATGTTCCAGCCCGAGGTGGCAGCATTCCAGCCTGGGGAACCAGTACCAGCATTCCAGCCTGAAGAGCTAGAACCGGCCTGAGGTTGTGGTGCCCATTTCCCGGCCTGAGGTTGTGGTGCCCGTTTCCTGGCCTGATGAGCCTCTGTCTGCTGCCCAGCCTGATGAGCCACTGTCTGCTGCCCAGCCTGATGAGCCACTGTCTGCTGCCCAGCCTGATGAGCCTCTGTTTGCTGCCCAGCCTGATGTGCCCGTACCTGCTACCCAGCTTGATGTCCCGATGTCTGCCTTCCAGTCTGATGTGCCTGCCTTCCAGTCTGGTGTCCTGGTGCCTGCCTTCCAGTCTGGTGTCCTGGTGCCTGCCTTCCAGTCTGGTGTCCTGGTGCCTGCCTTCCAGTCCGATGTGCCCGCTTTCCAGTCCGATGTGCCCGCTTTCCAGCCCGATGTGCCCACTTTCCAGCTCAATGTGCCCGCTTTCCAGCTCGATGTGCCCGCTTTCCAGCCCGATGTGCCCGCTTTCCAGTCTTATGTGCCCGCTTTTCAGTCTGATGTGCTCGCTTTCCAGCCTGATGTGCTCGCTTTCCAGTCTGATTTACTCGCTTTCCAGTCTGACGTGCCCGTCGCCTGCCTGGATGTGTCCGCTGCCTGCCCGGATGTGCCTGCTGTCTGCCCGGATGTGCCCACTTTCCAGTCTGATGTGCCCGCTGTCTGCCCGGATGTGTCCGCTGTCTGCCCGGATGTGGCCGCTGCCTGCCCAGATGTGTCTGTACCCGCTGCTCAGCTCCATCTGCATTTTGTTTGTTTTAAAGCCATGGACTTTTCTCATGCCCAACCTGATGTGACTTTGCCTGTTGCCCAGCTTGTCGCCATGGACTTTCCCCAGCAATAGTTAGTTGGAGCATCCGGAGGCCGCTCCTTCGAGGGGGGCACTGTCAGGAAAGGTTCCATCCGCTGGTAATATTTAATATTTGGCTTTCAGTATTGTGGTCCACCAGCAGGTGTCTCCTGGCAGTTTGGTGTTATATCATCTTTAGGACGCAGTACTGGTCTCCACCAGCGGATGGATCCTGGCAGTGTTGAGCGGACTGCTCTTTCTGCGGACAGGTTTCACCTAGCCTAATCACTGGCAGATACTTAAATACCTGGCAAGCCCTCACATGTTTGTCTTGGTATCTCTCTCCCTGACCTTGACCCTGCGATACTGACTTCTGAGCCTGTATCTGACCCGATCTGATCCGACCTGATCGCTATCCCGAGCCCATCCTGGTTCTGTCCCTCCTGCTTCCCCATCACCTTGGATACCTGTCCCCCTGTTACCTGATTACTTTGGATCCCTGCTCTGCAGCCTATCCATCTGTCCTCTCCCTGTTCCTGTTGATCTCTCGTCCTTACCTATCTTCTGATCTCCTTGTGAATGATCTCAGCCTGGCTTGTTTACAATTACGGTATCTCCCATCATTGTACATATATGTCTATTGTTATTTGTGGTTCCTGGTTTTAGGGTTGGTTATTGCACTGTGTTTATTCGAGGTGGTTATATTCATATTTACTTAAATAAATTATTATTATATTTTCACTCGCATGCGTTTTTGGTTTCCTCTGTGCAGTCCACACAGTCTGGTCTGCTAACTTCCCTGACATCAAGATTATTCTACATAGAGAGAAAAGATTCGACATAGAGAGAAAAGATTCAACATCGGAGACCTGAAGATTCGACGAAGCAGCTAAAAACATACGATCGCAGCGAGCGGACATTTATGGTCAAATGCTCTGCCCATAGGCTAAAGGAGAATTCTAATGTTGGTTGACTGGTAATAATAATTAATAAATATAATTATTACTAGTCATACAACATTAGAATTCTACTATAGCTTGTAGGCGGAACATTCGACCGGAAATGTACGATTGCAGCGTCGTACAGTTTAGCTGCTCCGTCGAATCTTCTTAGAACGTTCGACAGACACCATAAGCCTTCAATAACCGTTTCGACTTTAATTAATTCAGATTTTCGAATACATTTTTAAACGAAATTAAATAAATAAAAACACATTTTGGGAGTAACTAAATACCGTAAATAAATTTTTCGGACGAAAACGAAATTCCGAAACGAAATATTTCAGTGTGCACATGTCTACTGACCATATCTCTGCCTACTGCCTGAACTGACCCATCTGCATGTCTGATTGACTATGTTCCTGCGAGACATCCCAGTCATCCCCTGTGGACAACTGCACTCCTGGAACCACAGGGAACCCCTTTGTGCTTCCTTGCCCACATTGTTAAATAATATTTGCCAATACAGGCGAGAAGTGCAAAGTGTAATGATGATGTGCACAATGCAGTTGTAAGGTACCTGTGATAGGTAGTGTCCGAAGTGGAACTTGTGTGCTGAGGATTCAGGCGAAAACGTAGTCAGGCAGATTAGGTTGGCAACAGATCAGGCAAAACGGTACATGATCGAAATCCAGAGAGTGGTCAGGCAGGCAAAGGTCATACACAAGCTGGCGGTGAAGTACAAAATCAGCAGGCTAGAGAGTAGTCAGGAATTCAGGCAGAAGTTCAACACGAAAATCAAGATCAAAAAGCAGTCACAACACCCAGGGAGCTATTCCACACAAACGGGCGCTGAGAGATAGCATCACTTCCTTTTTATGGGCTGCTTTGATTGAAAATTGTCCACAGCTGGCAGCAGGTGGGGCTAGTGAGTCCAAGGTAATGCTTAATACTGAGAGGACATTTCCAAAAGTCTAGATCTGCTCCGTAGCACAACAGGTAAGGCTGCAGCTGTGGGACCAGGGATCCCGGTTCAAATACACCCAGGTACATGACAGCAGTGTCCTTTGGTTACGACTCCCCGCGGCATTGACTCACTCTCACCAGCGTTATCACCATTGAAAAAATATTATAAAATCTCTCGTGAATTTTTTTTTTTTTTTTTAAATACATCCTTTATTTCATAAAGACTAATGTCCACATCCACTTTGAATACGGTGCAAAAAAAACAACAAACAAAGAAGAAAAAATTGTCTTACATAAAATATTGTAGCAGGCTGATAGTTTGGGCTTGGAAGGATGCCAGATCAGACTGACAAATAGCACGGACCAGCGCCAGTAGGTGATGATGTCACGAACAATCCATGTCCAACATGTTTTGTCAGAATGACGTCTTTGGGGGACAGGCTTATTCAAAGTGGATGTGAACATTAGTATTTATGAAATAAAGGAGATGTTTTTTAACATTTCTCCCCATCGTGAGATTTTATAATCGTTTTTAATGGTGATAGTGCTGGTGAGAGTGAGTTTATGGCGCAGGACGTCGTCTCTGGCTTTGATACAGTGAGAATATTATGATAATTTATAATGTGATGTTCCATTAAATCTGGTAAAGTATGCTTTTTACCATGTCACAAGGTAGAGGAATCTCCTCTATTATTGGTGGATTACTTTGCACGTGTTAAAGATTTTCTATATACTGTACACTCTGTAGAGAGAACTCTTTCTTAGATATATTTCTAAAGATAGGACACTATTGCTCCCACTGACACCAAAGAAAGGGCATTATTTCCCCCATTGACAATGGGGCACTATTCCTTCCACTGATACCAACCATGGGGCACTATTCCTCCCACTGACACCAATGATGGGGTACTATTCCTACCATTGACACCAATGATGGGACACTATTTCTCCTCCTACTGATCACAGGTGCTGTGCAATTTTCTACTCCTACTGACCATCAAGCCTTGGACATTGCCTACTCCCCCTGGCCCTGGGGCTTTTTGTACTCACATTGGCCATAGTCTGGCCCCCTAAAATCTGAATGACAAAGGACTGGTCCTTTTTGTTTAGAAATTTTGGAGTTCCTGACTTATATTATGGGCGTGATTTATAAACATTCATAATATATACAGTATATATATATATGTAGACAGTGACTTGAAAAAGTATTCATACCCCGTGAAGTTTTCCACATTTTGTCATGTTACAACCAAAGGCGTAATATTATTTTATTGGGATTTTATGCGATGGACCAACACAAAGTGGTACATAATTTTGAAGTGGAAGGAAAATTATAAATGGCTTTCCACATTTTTTACAAATTAATATATGAAACGTGTGGCGTACATTTGTATTCAACCCCCCTGTCAATACTTTGTAGAACCATCTTTCACTGCAAATACAGCTGCAAGTCTTTTTGGGTATGTTTCTACCAACTTTTGCACATCTAGAGTGTAATTTTTGCAAAATAGCTCAAGCTATGTCAGATTGGATGGGGAGAATCTGTGAACAGCAATTTTCAAGTCTTGCCACAGATTCTCAATTGGATTTAGGTCTGGACTATGACTGGGCCATTCTAACACATGAATATGTTTTCATCTAAACCATTCTATTGTAGCTCTGGCTGTATGTTTAGGGTCGTTGTCTTTTGCAAACTCTAACAGGTTTTTGAAGCAGGTAATACCGCCACCCAGGTGTACTTCAGGTATATGCAAGATCATTTTCAGTGACCCCCGGATCCGTAAGAAATCAAAATGAGACACATGGAAACGGATTTGAGTGTTCATTAGATCTCTGCCCTTTATTGAATTTCAGAGTGGCTTATATGTAAAAGAAAGATAGGAGGGGCTGTGTATTAATGCATATGTCTCTAAAAATTATACAAACTCAGTATATTCTTATCATGATGTAGACTGCTGTTAACAAGAGCTAAAAGATGACTTTGCTTATACAATCAGGCTGATCCATGAATCAGCTTAACCACAATGACTATCAGTAGCAGGGTGTGACTCTATGCAAACTGTCAGTTAAGCTAAGTATGTCAAAGTTCATTTCTACTTAAAATTGAGTTGATTATTTATACATTCTATTACAGTTTTCTTCTAAGATTGCCCTGTATTTGGCTCCATCCATCTTCCCATCAACTCTGACCAGCTTCCCTGTCCCTGCTGAAGAAAATCACCCCCACAACATGATGCTGCCACCACCATGTTTCACGATGGGGATGGTGTGTTTAGGGTGATGTGCAGTGTTTGGTTTTCCACCACACATAGCATTTTTCTTTTAGACCAAAAAGTTCAATTTTGGTCTCATCTGACCAGAACACCTTCTTCCACGTTTGCTGTGTCCCCACACATGGCTTCTCGCAAACTGCAAACTGGACTTCTTATGGCTTTTTTCAACAATGTCTTCTTGCCACTTTTCCACAAAGGCCAGATTTGTGGAGTGCTTGACTAATAGTTGTCCAGTGGACAGATTCTTCCACCTGAGCTGTGGATCTCTGCAGCTCCTCCAGAGTTACCATGGGCCTCTTGTCTGCTTCTCTGATGAATACTCTCCTTGCCCGGCCTGTCAGTTTAGGTGGATGGCCATGCCTTGGTAGGTTTGCCGTTGTGCCATACTCTTTCCATTTTCAGATGATAGATTGAACAGTGCTCCGTGAGATGTTCAAAGCTTGGGATTTTCTTTATAACCTAACCCTGATTTAAAATTATCGACAAATTTATCCCTGACCTGTCTGGCGTGTTCCTTGGCCTTTATGACGCAGCTTGTTCACAAAGGTTCTCTAACAAACCTCTGAGGGCTTCACAGAACAGCTGTATTTGTACTGAGATTAAATTACACACAGGTGGACTCTATTTACTAATTAGGTGACTTCTGAGAGCAATTGGTTCTACTAGATTTTAGTTTTAGTGCAGATTAGAGTAAAGGGGGCTGAATAGAAATGCACGCCACACTTTTCACATATTTATTTGTAAAAAAAATGTTGAAAACCATTAATCATTTTCCTTCCACTTCACAATTATGTGCCACTTTGTGTGTTGGTCACATAAAATCCCAATAAAATACATTTACATTTTTTGTTGTAACGCCGCACACACATGATCGGAATTTCCGAACAACAAATGTTCAATGTGCGCTTTTGGTCGGATATTCCGACCGTGTGTAGGCTCCATCGGACATTTTCTGTCGGAATTTCCGACAACAAATGTTTGAGAGCAGGTTCTCAATTTTTCCGACAAGAAAAATTCCGACCATGTGTAGGCATTTCCGATGCACAAAAGTGCTGCGCATGCTCGGAATCAATTTGACGCATGCTCGGAATCATCGTACTTCATTTTTCTCGGCTCGTCGTAGTGTTGTACGTCTCCGCGTTCTTGACCATCGGAATTTCCGAGCAACATTTGTGAGACCGTGTGTAGGCAGGACAAGTTTGAGCAAACATCCGTCGGAAAGAAAAACAAGGCTTTGTTGTCGGAAATTACGATCGTGTATACGCAGACTTTCTTGACAAAATGTGGAACATTTCAAGGGGTATGAATACTTTTTCAAGGCGCTGTAGACCTGCACTTTTTGCAATGAACTTTTGTAGTTTCCTAATGGGAACAAAACCTGTGTCTAAATAATGTGCAAATTAACTATATCAATATCTGAAATTTATTTTCAAGCCGTGATAATATAAGTGACAGTAAATAGAGGCATATGAGATCAAGGACAAATTAAAGGGGCCAGATCTATAAGTTAAACCCTCCTAGAGCACCTGTCTTGAGCTGCCCTTTCTCAGTTGACTTGCTAAACCTAGTATTATACCCGATACCATAGCCAAACTAGATATGATCATGATGGGGCATAAAGGCTCTGTTTAGTGTCAGAATACCTTGAAGTTGTAATAAATCTGTTGTCCTACTTCTAGCAATGTGATTATAGATATATGGGCACAAAGTGGGCACATTCTATGTATGTAGCAAACTATTCTACCAACGAGATTTCAACAAGAACAACTGAGTACTGTCCGTGACACTTTTTTTATTTATTCTAACATCCAATTTTTCAGGACAATCTTTTAGGGTGTGCCCCATCTTCAAGGGAGAAGCTTGAGGAAAGGAGCAACCTCCGAAATCTTGTCCTGAAAATCTGGACATTAGTGCAAATAAAAAAAGAGTCGTGGACAGAACTTAATTGTTCTTGTTGCAAGTGCACTAATATGGCTACAATCACCTCAAACAAACGTGCACAAACTCCAAAGATATAGCAAAAATGAGCACCCATGCAGATTGCAATGATAGACAGGATGGAAGCCTGGAAAATTGTATCATACTGGAAAATATGTTAGTATCAGCCAAATGATGTGTTGGTGACTATATGCTAGCCCTGACGACTCTGCCCAAGGTCACAGACTATGCTGCCTATGCCCCTTCAACAGAATTGTTACAATTCATCTTAATATTAACACTTATTAGTACCTCTTGGAACTTGCACAACAAGAAGTTCTTCTTTTCTAGGCTCTGCAAGAACATACAGATATAAGATAAACACTAAATGCTACCAGTAGGAAGCCTGCATTTCAGTATAGAACATAATTGGTTTAAACTAAAGTTGTTTTCTTCCCATTCACTTTGCCTGATGTTCTTTGATTATTTAATTTTGCTGTTTGACAATTTCATGAACAAAGTTAAATTACATTTCTGTATAGTCAGTCAGTTGTTAGCTATTGTTCAGCCTGAAATTAGTAGCCCTTTGACCCAGAATTCTAAATATTTAAAGTCTTTTACAAGTGTTAAAAGCTAAACTACCGGCAAACAGCTAAATACTCAGTTGAATTACATATAATGTAACTGTTTTGTCTGCCAACGGATGTGGATTTCAGTTTATGCAGTACTGAAGCACAGTCAGGCATCACTTGCTGTTACTGTTATAAAAGGAATAGTGTCCACTCTCTCTCCCCAACCAGTGGGTTGAACAAAAAAAGGAACGATTCCCCCATTCACACATTTGAGGTGGATGGGGGAATCCTCCTCACTAAGCCTTTGTATTCTGGCAACAGGGAGACTTCCCCACCTATAGTTTCACGGTGAGGGTGGTGTGTTCAGGGTGATAAGCATTGCTAGTTTTCCGCCACACATAGCATTTTGCCTTTAGGCCAAAAAGTAACATTTTGGTCTCATCTGACCAGAGCACCTTCTTCCACATGTTTGCTGTGTCCCCTACATGGCTTCTCGCAAACTGCAAACGGGACTTCTTGGGGGTTTTTTTTCAGCAATGGCTTTCTTCTTGCTGCTCTTCCATAAAAGCCAGATTTGTGGAGTGCACGACTAATAGTTTTCCTTTGGATAAATTCTACCTGAGCTGTGGATCTCTGCAGCTCCTCCAGAGTTACCATGGGCCTCTTGGCTGCTTCTCTGATTAATGTTCTCCTTGCCCGGCCTGTCAGTTTAGGTGGGCGGCCATGTCCTGGTAGGTTTGCAGTTGTGCCATACTCTTTCCATTTTTGGATGATGGATTGAACAGTGCTCTATGAGATGTTGAAAGTTTTTGTTATTTATAACCTGACCCGGCTTTAAACTTCTCCATAACATTATCCCTGACCTGTCTGGTGTGTTCCTTGGACTTCATGATGCTGTTTGTTCACTAAGGTTCTCTAACAAACCTGACAGAACAACTGTATTTATAGTTAGATTAAATTACACACAGGTGGACTCTGTTCACTAATTAGGTGACTTCTGAAGGCAATTGGTTCCACTAGATTTTAGTTAGGGGTATCAGAGCAAAGGTGCTGAATACAAATGCACGCCACACTTTTCACATGTTTATTTGTAAAAGATTTTGAAAACCGTTTATCATTTCTTTCTCGTACATCACGGGACACAGAGCGACATAGTCATTACTAATGGGTTATATAGATACCTTCAGGTGCTGGCACTGGCAACTTCCAAAACTGGAAGTACCCTCCCCTATATAAGCCCCTCCCATCCGGGAGCACCTCAGTTTTTTGCCAGTGTCTAAGGTGTTGGCCAAGAAGAAACATGTGTTTTTCACTGAGCTTGCGTACAGGTTCTTTTGGGCCTCAGTAAGCTATTCCGAATCCGACCAAAAAAGCTTCATAGCTAAACGGTCGGTACCCGGGCCTTGCAAGAGAAGAGCAAGGTTTTGCCTGTAATGCCTCTCTTAGGAGGGCTGGACCCTGGGATCCAGAGCTCTGGTCATACCCACGACCAAGATGTTTTCTGTGCAGGGTGCTATACAGGTCCAGGGGAGTGGAATCCTTGGGAACCCGGTCCCTGAAGGTTTGATTACAATGCCTGCCGTGATAGGTGAAGTTTGGGCTTCTGTGGACCAAACAGAGTCCTGCGGCGAGGAAAAGGTAAGTGGGGGCCCTCGGGAACTTGGTTCTATTGAGGGACCCCCAAGCCTATTTTGTCTTTCTGCCTGTTACCTAAGGTATTCCCGCTAATATTCTGTGTATGCCTGTTACTACTGAGAAAATGTAAAAATTTTAATAGTAGGCAAGAAAAAAAAAAAAAAATGTAAGACCGCGGTACCTGTGTTAGACACTAGAGGCCGCTATGGTTCTTTTTCTTGTAATGTGGATTTTTTTCTTCCAGAATCAAATCCAGGCAGTTGGTATGTTCTCTGCTGGGAAGCTGTCTCCTCTGCCCTGTTGCTGCGATCATCCATTCCCGGGCCCTGCGGCAAAGGGACCCTGGCTCCCATCTAGCTCCTTATTGTTTTCAAAAAAGGCGCCGAAGGCGCACGTGCCCGCGCGCGTGCGCGGGCACGCGCCTCTATATATAGAGGCGATCTGGAAAAGGGGCGGAGCGGGTGGATGACGCTCAGGTGTGCGCCGCAGCGCTACTGCGCATGTGCGGGCGTCCAGCGTGTTTTAAAGCACATTATAGCTGGCTATTGAAGTGCACAGACAGAGCTAGCAACAGTATAAAGGCACACAGAGGCGGTTGATGCAGGCATCCCCTAGAAAGGCACTTTAGTAGACACCAACTGTGATATAGCAGCAATTGTGCTAGACTATTCTCAGTAAAAGTGGTGTATTACGGCTGGAATACCTCAGCTTTAGGCTTAGGAATATGCCGTCCAGAAGCTCCGGAACTGAATCTTCCAGGAAGCGAAGGGGGTCTCATCGGGCTCTGAGGATCTTGGGCATGCTTCTGCTGCACCAGTCTCCCCTGAAGTTCAGAGGTAAGTGACCGTAGAGACCCCGCAGGGGTACTTGGTACTGTGGCTGTCCTCAGTTCACCTGCTCCTGTGTATGTAACAGAGGAGGTTTTTTCCTCAGCTCTGGGAGGATTAGAGAGAGATTGTCAACATTGATCGCTGCCTCCCTGTCAGGGAAAGCACGCCCGATCTCCGTCTCCTCCTTCAGAGTGCCTGTTAGCAGAGCAACAGTCCCATACAGGGATCGACCTGCCTGAAGGGGATCAGGATGAGGTTGATTCTGTTATAGAGGAATCAACAGTGGGGGAACCTTTTCTCAGCATCTCAAGCTGAAAGATTATGGGTTCAGTCTCTGACTAACATGGTCCGATCAGCATTTAAAAATGCACCTTGCGGAACCATCAACCACTACTGTATCCTCGTTGGGGTCGCTAGAAGCCCCCAGACTGTCTGTTCTTTTCCACTTCACCCTTTACTGAAAGGGCTCATTTACCAGGATTGGGAACGTCCTGAGAAAATATTTATTCCCCCAAGAGATTTCCGGTGGTCTATCCCATGGAGGATAAGTTCATCAAAAAATGGAAGGTCCCTACAGTGGACGCAGCCATCTCTTGTATGTATAAATCACTGACATGTCCAGTGGATAATGTCCAAATGTTCAAGAACCCAATAGATAAAAGATTGGAGTCCTTATGAAAGTCTGCTTCTTTCTACAGCAAGCTTGGTGACACAACCAGCAGTGAGGTCTGCTAAGCAGTGAAGGATCAGTTGAAACAGGTCTTGAGGGACTTGACAGATCAGCAGGCCTTGCCCTAGCTGATCTACCTAGAGCCTTAGGCTTTGCGGTTGACGCCATAAAGGATTCAGTCCATCAGGCCTCCCGCCTTACGCTGTCTATAGTACATATGCGTAGGCTTCTATGGCTCAAAAACTGGTCTGCTGAAGCTCCCTGTATAGAATGGCTGGTTAGCGTCCCATTTCATGGTGAACGCTTATTCAGGGAAAACCTGGACAAATATATCCAGAAAATTTCCAGCGGTAAAAATACGCTCTTGCCGGTTAAAAACAGAGTTAGAGGTCCCTCTTTAAGAGGCCTGCTTCTCCAGTCCCTGGGGCATCGGCTGTGTAACAGTTCCGACGGCCTCCTCGGTCAATTCCCGGGGGTAAAAAATAGGGACAATAGCAGGGTAATGAGAAACCCTGGGTCAGGGGAGGTACAAAACCTCCCCCAAAGTTAAATTCATTGAAGGGTTGCCCCCACTCAGTCGGGTGGGGGGAGGACTCCAGTTGTTCGCAAGAGACCTGGCGGGACACGATCAAAACAGATAGGTGCTCTCCGCAGTATGTTTGGGATACAGTTTGGAGTTAAAAGACTCTCCTCCTTCCCATTTTTGA
Organism: Rana muscosa; assembly: GCA_029206835.1. Classification (NCBI taxonomy): domain Eukaryota; kingdom Metazoa; phylum Chordata; class Amphibia; order Anura; family Ranidae; genus Rana; species Rana muscosa. Next base: position 476,192,511 of record CM055122.1, read on the forward strand.
GGTCAAACGTGCCAAGGGATCCCCGGAAGAGAGAGTCCCTCCTGTTGGCACTAGAACAACTATTGCTCCAAGGAGTAATTATGGAGGTTCCCCTGGAAGAATGAGGGTTCGGGTTTTACTCAAACCTCTTTACAGTCCCGAAGCAAATGCGAACGGGAGGCCCATATTAATTCTAAAAGGGCTATACAAATTCCTGTATATCAGGACTTTCTGATGGAGTCGATCCGATCGGTGGCCACTGCCCTACAAGGGGAGGATTGTTTAGCCGCGATCGACATCAAAGATGCTTATTTGCACATTCCCATCTTTCCAGTCCACCAAAAATTTCTACGCTTTGCAGTAGAAGGGCGCCATTTTCAGTTCAGAGCCTTACCCTTCGGTTTGGCCACAGCACCACGAGTGTTTACAAAAATTCTGGCCCTTTATTGGCCAATCTAAGAACACAAGGTGTAATGATAATGGCATATCTAGATGACTTGTTGCTGATAGACCACTCAGTGAAAAAACTAGACGTGGTCGTTCACAAGACAATCAAGTATCTGGAATCTCACGGTTAGATTATCAACCGAGACAAGTCAGCCCTAAAAACCAGTCAAAAGTCTGGAATACTTGGGGCTAAGGTTGGATTCAGGCCAGAGAAAAATATTCTTGCCTCGAGGAAAGGTGTTGTCTTTGAAAGATTTGATCCACTTAGTGGGTACAAAAAAGACAGCCGTCCATACGCCTGTGCATGAGGCTGCTGGGAAAAATGGTGGCATCATTCGAAGCAGTACCCTACGGTCAATTCCATTCAAGGAGTTTGCAAGGGGCCATACTGTCAGCCTGGAACAACAAAGTTCAGGCCCTAGACTTACAATGTCCTTGTCCCCTTCCGTTCGCAAGAGCCTCCGTTGGTGGTTGGTTCCCCAGAATCTGGAAAAAGGGAAATCCTTCAGTCCGATTTCTTGGAAGGTGGTCACTACAGATGCCAGCCTTATAGGCTGGGGAGCAGTACTGGAGCAATGGTCTTTCCAGGGCAGATGGTCGGATGCAGAAAAGGCCCTGCCCATCAATCTCTTAGAGATACGAGCAGCCCGGTATGCCCTAGTAGCATGGACATCCAAACTCCAAGGGTCCCCTGTCAGAATTCAATCAGACAATGCCACAGCAGTGGCATATATCAATCATCAGGGGGGCACCAGGAGTCGTGCAGCCCAGAGGGAAGTAAATTACATCCTGAAATGGGCAGAAAGATATGTCCCAGCCATATCTGCGGTATTCATTCCAGGAGTGGAGAATTGGAAGGCGGACTTTCTAAGTCACCAGCAATTATGCCCAGAGGAATGGTCCCTTCACCCCGAGGTTTTCTGGACAATATGTCAGCGGTGGGGAACATCGGATGTAGATCTTCTAGCATCCAGATTCAACGCAAAGGTGGACAGGTTTGTCTCTCGGACAAGGGATCCCCTAGCTTGCGGCTCGGATGCCCTAGTGTTCCCTTGGGATCAGTTCAAGCTGATATATGCATTCACACCGCCACAATGGTTACCTCGATTACTCCGCAGAATCAGGGTAGAAAAGAAACCAGTGATTCTGGTGGCTCCAGCGTGGCCCCGAAGAGCGTGGTACGCGGAGATTGTAAAATGTCAGTGGGGAGTCCTTGGACTCTCCCACGTCGTCCGGACCTGCTTTTGCAAGGACCGATATACCACCCTTCCTTACCAGCCCTAGGTTTGACGGCCTGGCTATTGAAGCCCACATTCTAAAAAAGAGAGGGCTCTCTAATCCTGTGGTATCTACCATGATCAATGCCAGGAAGCCGGTATCCAGGCAGATCTACTATAGAATCTGGAAGGCGTACATCGCAAGGTGTGAGGCCAAGAAATGGCATCCACATAAGTACGTAATAGGTAGGAGTCTGGACTTCCTACAGTGGGCTGTAGATAGGAAGCTTGCCTTGAGTACTATCAAAGGTCAGTTTTCGGCCTTGTCAATATTTTTTCAAAGGCCCTTGGCTTCGCATTCACTAGTCAAAGCCTTTAGATAAGGAGTGATGCGTATTAGTCCTCCGGTTAATATTCCCATATGTCCATGGGATCTAAACCTGGTTCTGTCGGTTCTACAGAAACAACCATTTGAACCATTACAGCATATTTCCTTGGTTCTTCTCACCAGGAAATTGTTTTTTCTAGTAGCCATTTGTTCGGCTAAAAGAGTGTCGGAATTAGCAGCTATGTCCTGTAGGGAGCCATATCTGGTTATCCATAAGGACAGAGTAGTGTTACGTCCTCATCCAGCCTTTCTTCCTAAGGTGGTATCAAGGTTTTCATTTGAACCAAGATGTGGTTCTGCCTTCTTTTTTCCCCAAACCTAGTTCGGTAGAGGAAAAGTTATTGCATTCTTTGGATGTAGTAAGAGCAGTTAAAGCTTATCTAAAAGCCACTGCTCAGATTCGCAGAACGGATACTTTGTTTATTCTGCCGGAAGGCCCCAGAAAGGGTCAGGCAGCATCAAAATCTACTTTAGCCAAGTGGATTCAACAGGTCATTATGCAAGCCTATGGCTTGAGAAGGAGACCGCCTCCGTTCAAAGTTAGAGCGCACTCCACGAGAGCAGTTGGAACTTCATGGGCAGCGCATCACCAGGCCTCCCTGGCTCAAATCTGTAAGGCCGCAACATGGTCTTCAGTACACATGTTTACTAGGTCTACCAGGTGGACGTTAGAAGTCAGGAGGATGTCGCCTTTGGGCGCAGTGTGTTGCAGGCCGCAAAAGATCCTCATGTCTGATAGCGCTCAGCTTATGTATGGTGTATCCCCCCCCCTTGTTGGGCATTGCTTTAGGACATCCCATTAGTAATGACTATGTCGCTCTGTGTCCCGTGATGTACGAGAAAGAAAATAGGATTTTTATAACAGCTTACCTGTAAAATCCTTTTCTTGGAGTACATCACGGGACACAGAGCTCCCACCCCTCTTTAGGGACACTTATTGCTTTGCTACAAAACTGAGGTGCTCCCGGATGGGAGGGGCTTATATAGGGGAGGGTACTTGCGGTTTTGGAAGTTGCCAGTGCCAGCACCTGAAGGTATCTATATAACCCATTAGTAATGACTATGTCGCTCTGTGTCCCGTGATGTACTCCAAGAAAAGGATTTTACAGGTAAGCTGTTATAAAAATCCTATTTTTCCTTCCACTTTACAATTATATGCCACTTTGTGTTGGTCTATCACATAAAATCCCAATAAAATACATTTACGTTCTTGGTTGTGACATGACAAAATGTGGAAAATTTCAAAGGGTATGAATAATTTTTCAAGGCACTGTATGTATATATATATATATTTATTTGTAAAATAGTGAGTGTACAGCTAAACAAAACATAACAAACAGCAGACATGTTTTTTGCCATTGTTGAGGATTCTTACTATATGGATGGAGGCATGGACTAGTGCCAAGGGTCACTATGGCTACTGAGAGGCGTAAATGCCTTCCCAAAGCCAAACACGCCACAGTGCCTGTTCCAGCCTAGATAAATTACTCTCCTAATGGTTCCCTTTCTCCGCCAGCACATAAAGATCTCCCTTAATCCTCCTGCAACATAGTCCATATTGCCCCAATAGAAAACCTGCTCTTTAATGTAAAAATTTATAGAAAAAGTTAAAAAGCAAAAAAATTCCTTAACCCAACATGTTTTTGCCACAACTACATGTGTAGTTGTTTTAACCACTTCAATACCAGGCACTTATACACCTTCCTGCCCAAGCCAATTTTTCAACTTTCAGCGCTGTCGCAATTTGAATGACAATTGCGCGGTCATGCTACGCTGTACCAAAACATATTTTTTATCATTTTGTTCCCACAAATAGAGCTTTCATTTGGTGGTAATTGATCACCTCTGCAATTTTTATTTTTTGCGCAACAAATAAAAAAAATTTGAAAAAAAATACGTTTTTCTTTGTTTCTGTTATTTTTTTTGTAAATAAGTACCCTTTCTTCTTCAATAACAGGCACTGATATGGCTGCACTGACGGGCACTAATAAGGCGGCACTGATGAGGTGGCACTGATGAGGTGGCACTGATGGGCACTGATAGGCGGCACTGATATGTGGCACTGGTATGCGGCACTGATGGGCACTCATAGGCGGCACTGATGGGCACTCATAGGCGGCACTGATGGGTACTTATGGGTGGCACTGATAGGTGGCACGGACGGGCACTGATAGGTGGGCACTGATGGGCACTGATAGGTGGCACTAATGGACACTGGTAGGTGGCACTGTTGACACTGGTCGGTGGCATTGCTGGGCATCACAAATTTTGTTTGTGCCATGATGGTGCCAGTCAGTGCCCATTTGTGGGCACTGATTGGCATATGTTATGCATATATTTGTACATGTGGATGGCCATGGGGGACTTACCTGGCCATCTACATGTTAGGTGCTTCCCTGGTGGTCCTGGGGGGCATCCTGGTGGTCCAGTGTGGGCATCTGAGGGGGGGCTGCGCTGATAAACAATAAGCGCGAACCCCCCCTGTCAGAAGAGCCGCCGATCGGCTCTCCTCTACTCGCGTCTGTCAGACGCAAGTGAGGAAAAGCCGATCAACTGCTCTTCCTGTTTACATCGTGATCAGCCGTGATTGGACAAATGGCCATATTGGCTCTATGATTACTATATCATGCCTCTGTATCTGTGAATTCATTATACTATACGTGTTTTACGTAGTTGTTTAATAAAAGCCACGTTTTAGGTTATGGGGTAGTTTGGTGTGTGGGTTCAGTGCATCCCTCCTGGTGCTAATTCAGCAACATCAACAAGCATCGAGAGGCACATAATACAAAATACATTTCTGTTGCTATAGATGTAAGTGAGAATGTTGCAGATTTTTACATCCGTTGTTTTGGTGTTGCTGTGGTTTAGTATAGTGTAGTATAGGAGCTGCATGCATACAAAATTAGAAATGTCTACCAGATTTTCACCACCATACAAGTTATCACTAGTGCAGAAAATAAGGAAAATCCTCCTTAACAGGGGCAGAGAGCACTAAAAACCTGGGGGGGGGGGGGGGCAGGCGGAAACGCGTGTTCTCTACTCTATCCATTAGAGAAAAAGGTTTTATCTGAAATTCTACATTAAATATCTTCAGACTGAATATATGTCCATTTACAAATCATATTTTATGGTGTGTACTATAGGTTAAGGCTTTTTTATGCCCAGTTCCATTAATACATAAGCATTATAAATCAGTGCTTTAAAAAACAGGCAGTATTTTTTTATGGAAAGGATCAAGCCTTTATTGGCAGAGCTTCAAGGTACTCTATTAGTAATTATACACATTCCTAGGGCTACAGTGTCAAGCTGGGCATATAAAGGTGTATAGATTTTCTTTTTATGATACTTAGTCTGAGGCCTCGTACACACGACCGATTTTCTCGTCGTAAACAGTCAAGAAAAGTGCCGCGAGAGTTTTTTTGTCTAGAAAAACGTTCGTGTGTATGGTTTTACGACGAGAAACTTGACGAGAATCTCGACGAGAAAATAGAGAACCTGCTCTCTATTTTCTCGTCAGGAGTCCAGATTTCCTCGTCGTGTTTCTCGTCGGCCTGTTTTGTGACGAGAAAATGGTTCGTGTGTATGCTTTTACGACTCTTCCAAAAGTGCGCATGCTCACAAGCAACTATGAGACGGGAGCGCATCTTCTGGTAAAACAAGCCTTCATAATGGAGAGAGCACATTCGTCACGCTCATAAATATTTCATCGTTTAAATGTTCTGCATTGAATTCTTCGTTAGAATGTTACATTAATCAAAACGAGAGACCTTCTTTTGCTGCTGATATTCACACAGAGTTATGCCTTATTTTTAACCTTTTTCATGCTGCTCTTTATAAGATTTATGTGTATTATATCGTGCAAGTTTTTAGGAATAATTTAAATGGTTAGATTTTTCAAAATGATGTTAATTATAATTTCTCAATGTTTTGATAGCGATCTCCCATTTAATTTTCTAATCTATATTTTTAAAATTTCACACCATGTTTTTGAGCTAATCAGATTTAGTTATTCTTTTGGGGGGGTGATATCTGTGCCTTTTATTGTCAGTCAAATGTATCTGCTTACTCCAAAGCTTGTTTTTTTTTATTTAAAAATACACATAGTCAAGTATGAACTTAAACAAAAAACACATTTATTCATGTTTATAAATTAAATAAAGAGAAGGCAGCGCTGGAGAAGCTGCTGCCATTTGTGCATCCCAGGGACCCCAGAGCACACAGCAATCCTGTGTGGACACTAAAATTGGGAGCTTGAGAAGGCCCACATTTCAGAACACAATCTGATGCTGGCCTCCCAGAGGTCAGGAACAGCAGCAGGTGAGATATATGTCCCAAGTGTGTGGTACTACAACAGGCTGCCTTCTGTCCGACCAGTGCGACCACAATGAAGCAAGGCCATCACTTCCTCTTCTTCCTGGCAACCTTCCCTGCAGCCTTTACTGAAGCCTTCCTTCTTCGTTTAGCTGGAGGCTGGCCCACTGGAGGGGTACTCCTGTCAGGAGGAGGAGGTGGAGGTGTAGCAGAAGGGGGTGGGGCAGAAGAAGAAGGTGGAGGTGTAGCAGAAGGGGGTGGGGCAGAAGGTGGAGGTGTAGCAGAAGGGGGTGGGGCAGAAGGTGGAGGTGTAGCAGAAGGGGGTGGGGCAGAAGAAGAAGGTGGAGGTGTAGCAGAAGGGGGTGGGGCAGAAGGTGGAGGGGTAGCAGAAGGGGGTGGGGCAGAAGAGGAAGGTGGAGGTTGAGGTTGGGTCAGTTGGGCCACCTCACATATGGCGGTATTGGGGGTAATTTGCTCCATCACCCCCTTGTTGAGCAAGGTGATGAGCAGGGGTTCGCATAGGAGGCGTTGCTCCATGCTCATCACCTTGAACTTAGCCTCCACTAGGCCGGCAATGGCCTCTTCAGGGGATGTGGGCTCCTTGAGGGTGGCATGGGCCTCTTTAATAAGGGCCATTGCTGCCTCACTGGTGGTCCTGTCCCTCCTGCCTCTTTTGTGAAGCCTGATGGGAGGCACCTGGGATCTGGTGCTTCTCCTTTGCCCTGCCACCTCCTGTCTGCCACTGGGCCCTGCCACCTCCTGTCTGCCACTGGGCCCTGCCACCTCCTGGCTGCCACTGGGCCCTGCCACCTCCTGTCTGCCACTGGGCCCTGCCACCTCCTGGCTGCCACTGGGCCCTGCCACCTCCTGGCTGCCACTGGGCCCTGCCACCTCCTGGCTGCCACTGGGCCCTGCCACCTCCTGGCTGCCACTGGGCCCTTCCTCCTCCTGCCTGACAGTTTCCAGACCCTCCTCCTGGCTGATTTCATCCTGTGTATGAAAAAGAAACATAGTTTAATATGTTGGTTTAATCTTTGCATCAAACTTTGTAATCCTGATGGAAGCAATTAGAATGTAAATGCATAAATCCTTGCTTTAAATTTACCACTACATCAGCTTGACTATTTACCACACAATTAAGTGCAGAATAATGTCTACAGATCATGATTTCACTTGTTGAATACAAAATAATGTATGTTTCTCATCCTGACATATTTGGGAAACATTAATTTTATCCCAATACATTTTCAGTTAATACTATACCTGGCTCCAGATGGCCAAATCAGGATCATCCAGGATGGCTGCCTCCTCTTGCTCCAGAGAAGGCTCAGGTTGGCTGCAGGGAAGTCTGGGGGGAAGAGTGGAGAGTGATGGCCTTGGCTCAATGTGGTCATCCAGGAAGGACATCCTGCTGTAGTACCACAAAACCGGGACATAAACATCATCTGCTGCTGCTCCTGACCTCTGAGAAGCCAGCACCTTAGAGCGTTCAGTCCTGTAGGTACCTCTCAAGCTCCCAATTTTAGTGTCCACTTGTTTTGCTGTGGCTGTGGGCACCTTGGTATGCACAAATGGGAGCAGCTTCTCCAGCGCTGCTTTTCTCACCCCTTTTTTTTATGGATGGGGTTTTTGGTCTCCCACAGAGCCGGCAGCTCCCTTACCCGGTCAATAAATTCCGCCAGGAACTCTTTGTCGCTAATAAATACATTCATATTGTATCTGCAAGTAAAATAAATTATATTTAAATAATGTGAGGCAAACAGTCTAACCTCCTTCACATCCTAGTCACCATATATATCCTCCAACAATCTCAAGACAGTATAGGCCAACAATTTTAACAAGTCTCACAAAATCACATACCTTCGTTCGCACGTCCGTCACTTGAAATCCTCTCTCCGCACACCGAACGTACTATAGTCACATGTGTGTTTGCTATATACACACCACGCATGCGTCCAAATTCGAACACGTCGCTCCGCACACGTCGCCCGCCCATGACGTTCTAACTAACATCTTTTCCCCGCCCCTTCTCTTTCGGCGCGCAGACAGATATGGCGGAGTTACAGCAGGTGTCTGATAATTCCGCAACTAGCGAGGAGACAAGCCCGGAGACCGAGGACACGTCACGATCAAGGAGGAGATTCAAGGCATCGAATATGTCTTTGGCGGAGATGGCGGAGATGGTGGACATCTTGGTCAAGGCTGATTATGATGCCAAGCATGGGCCGTATAGCAAACCAAATAGAAGGAAGGCCAAAATCCTCACTAAAGTTGTGAAGAGTCTGAGGGCGAAGTTCGGGGTGAAACGCTCAAATGAGCAGCTCAGAAAGAGGTGGTCAGACCTCAAACTGAGGGAGCCAGACCAGTTGAGGAGCATAAAGAGGATGCTCGCTAAAAGTAAGTAAAATGACGACCTTTCTGCTATTAATCTTTTTAGAAACTGACTTTTTTTTTTTTTAAAGCATATTGGACTCCCTTCCAAAATGTATTATTTTGAACTAGGTTGGGCACAGTAATCGTTCGTTACGTTACCGACACTTCGTTCGGCCACTATCCGTGGTTTTGGTTTATTTAAGACCCCCAAAAGTAATTAGACATCTGCCATTTTTGATCAAGTATTGTGGATAATTTTTAAGTCTAGATGATGTGTTTGTAAGGAGAATGAAATGCAAACTTTAATCAGTGTAAAGGAGAGGACACTCAGCAGCTGCTTCCACATCTGTACTTTGGAGCACTATAGTGTGGGCCACCAGACCCGCCTTTTTTGGGTGTCCCACACAGGTGCATCAGAGTTTATTTGTGGTGCCTCCATGTCCAAAAAATTACATCCAAATGTGAATAATAAACATATTTGGGGTCATAAAGAATGCATTTTTCTTTAAATTCCGCACAAACACACACTTGTACCCCACTTCCAAACAATTTAGCCTGTTTTAAGTTTAAAAATGAGATTTTTACAGTGTGATAAATAGACCTTTGGTTTTATTCTCATAGGGGAGAGAAGACTGGGAGGAGGACACTCCAGGGAGCACATGCACCCCACAACTTCCAAGCAACCCCAAACTCCCAAAGATCCACAACCGAAAGATGTGCAGGAAGTTGAGGTGGAGGAAGGAGAAGTGCAGGAAGGAGAGGTGGATGACGTTGTGGATCTGGTCACCACAACAGGTCAGTATCTGACACCACAGCTTAAGGTAAGCGAGGTAGGCCTGCAGAGTTTTATTAATTTTTTTTTATGGTTTTTAGGGGATGGAAATGTTGTGAAGGATAGCACACCGTTCTCTGCTGACAGTGCCCTCCGCCTCATCCAGCAAGTGATGGAATGTAGCACGGAACTGGACCTAATTAAACAAAGAATCCATGTGATGGAACAAACATTTAAAGACATTCTCGATGTTTTGGGGAGAATTCAATAAGCCATCCAAACACATTTGTTTTTACATGTTTGTTTTTATATTTTTACTAATTTTTTGAGTAACAAAGCAGCCAAAAATTGAATATGCACACAGTGTGTGAACATGTGCTATCTGCCATCAGGGGATATCCATGTACGTCTTTTGTGGGTGCAACCCCTTCCTCGTATCAAAAGTCGGTGAACTGAGGAAGGGGATGCACCCCCAAAACACATCCATTGATCACCCCTGATGGCAGATAGCACATGTTGACAATAGGGATCAGGATTGTAAACTTCCTATTTGCAAAAAAGTAAAAATGTGTGCATATTGAATTTTTGGCTGGGCAAGGGGTGGCAGGACCCCATATTAGGACGGGCACATAGAGACATAGTTTGTGTAACTGAATGTCTCAGATTGCTCAGAGGTATCCAATGTTGTCATTTTAGAAATGCAAGTGGTATTTTTGTATTTTCATAAGCCAAAATTTGACGGGTTGTGGTCAGGCCAACCCCAAAGTAAAACAAAAAAAAATGTGCAGAGAGTAAAATATTTGACCACAAACAACGTGTAGCTTCTTTTTATAATACACTCTAAGCTTATTTGGTTCTTTTGTAAGGTAACATAGTGAAATTGGTTGTTATTTACTAAAGTAAAATACACTTGCCACTACAAATGCACAAAGACAAACTAGGAGACAGGAAAGAACAAATAATTAAAGGTTTAAACAAGATTTTTATTGGGATACTTAGACATAGGCTGGCATAGGAATTGCCCCCCTACCCGTGAAATACTCCATGTATTTGTCCCGAACCACACGGGCATTTTGGGGGGGCAAGCCAAGACGGGCAGATTCCAGGCCCGGAAGGGGATTTGCAGGGGAAAGTCCAGCCTCTGGCAAAACTGAGGCCATATATGAATTCGCTTTGCGGCAAAGAAAATTGTGTAGCACACAGCAGCATAACACTACATAGTTTATTTTGTAGTCCGCCAAGTGGATGGAAGTCATAAAAAGGCGGAACCGGCTGGCCATTATGCCGAAGGCATTTTCAACGACTCTTCGGGCCCTGGCCAGCCGGTAATTGAACACACTCTTCTCTGGGGTCAGGGTCCTCTGTGGAAATGGCCTCATAAGATGCCGTCCGAGTCCGAAGGCTTCATCAGCCAAGAAAACAAAGGGGAGTCCTTCAATATTCCCTGCATCCGGTGGCAATGCAAGGTCGTCACTCTGGAGACGGAGGGCAAACTCCGTCTGGATGAAGGATCCCCCATCGGACATCCGGCCATTCTTCCCTACATCAACATAGAGGAATTCATACCGTGCTGACACCACCGCCATCAGCACAATGCTATGAAACCCCTTGTAGTTGTAGTAGTAGGATCCAGAACGGGGTGGCGGCACGATGCGGACGTGCTTCCTGTCTATGGCACCACCGCAGTTGGGGAAGTCCCACCGCGTGGCAAACTCCGATGCCACAGTCTGCCATTCCTGTGGCGTTGAAGGAAGCTGTGGAGTGAAACAAGATGAAATAATATTAGAAAAACAAAGGCATACATTACAAGCAAATTCAAGACCAAAAAATTAGAGACCAACATCAATCTAATTATACGTTTATTAAGGTGTGTAAAAAAAGTATAATGGAAGGCTCATTTATCATATTCATCACCCCCTCTGATGGGCCATTACTAAATTATTTTGGGGGGGGGAGATGTGTTTGGCCACAGGATAGCATTGCAGTGGCGGTGCGTCCAGAGTGGGCGCTGGAGCACTGTCCCCTCTCTCCTGTGCCCATCACTCAGAACAATACATAGGTTCATGCGTTGCATGAACCTATGTATTGTCTATGCCGCACACTATTCAGGTGGATGGCCTCTTGTAAAGCGACCGACATATGATTAATTGCGTCATTTAGGGGGTTAAAATTGCAGAGCAGAAACAGGTATTAAAAAAGTCTTGCAAATTACAACCTGAGGGATGTAATTGGCTTCCTCAAAGAAAAATCGGGGACGCAAGGAGGGGGCATTCCTTGTGTAAACACTGACAGGCAGCTCTGGCAATCATGTTCACCAAGTCTGTTTAATGGTAACATGATTGGCTGATGCAACATGAAGGGAAGGAGAAGACATCAAGGACAGAAGAAGGATGGCGCTGACCACAAGAAGGTAAGTGCAGGGCTGGGGGGAAACTGGCTGCAATAGAGGGGACTAAATGGCTGCATTGGAGGGGACAACTGGGGGCGTTTATTAGGCAACAGAGCAAAAAAGGAGGAAGTTTATTTCCGAAATTGGGGTTGTAACCCCCCAACATTTGGAGCAACAGGCGCCCCTGCTGGAAAAGTTAGTGAGGGGAAATATTTAGGGAGGATAAAAAAGGGGCATTTAAAAACTTCCAGCATGCATGGGGACAAAGGGGACATTCTCAGCATATTACAATCATGGTAATTAGGAAAGGATGAAAGAAATACAATACATTAGCATACATGTAATACATAAAATGTGATGTGAAGGGAGAAAACTTACCCTAATATAGTCCTCCTGCAGGACTTGTATAATAGCAGAACAGGTGTCTGGGATTATGAGGCCCAGAGCCTGGGGGGAGATGCCTGTGGTGAACTTCAAGTCCTGAAGACTTCTCCCTGTCGCCAGGTAACGCAACGTGGCGATGAGCCTCTGCTCAGCACTGATGGCTTCCTGCATAACGGTGTCCTTCCTGGTAATATAGGGGGACACCAAAGCCAACAGTTCCTGAAAAACGGGGTCAGACATCCTCAGAAAATTCCTGTAGTCCTCAGGATTATTCTCGACGATCTCCCGCAGCAGAGGCATGTGGCAGAATTGGTCCCGCTGGAGCAACCAATTCTTGGTCCATGAACTCCTCCTCACACCATTCATGGACTGGTCTTGGTCCAAAACAAGCAGACCAACACCAAGCGCACGCACAGCACGAACTCGACGACGAGAACGTCCAGGCGACATGGCTAGGAAACGGTCGTCTAATCAGAACGTACAGAACAGAACGCACTTTAGAACAGCAAGGCCTATGAATAACGAACTGAAATTCAGAAACGAACAGGCAAGAACGCACTGTAAAACAGATACGACCTGCCTAGACGCCCTGAAAGTCAAGATACGAACCCACAAGCACAAACTGAACGGCAGAAAACGATCTGAAAAGTACGAAGACTGAAAAGCGCGAATCGTCTCTTCCCAAACTTTTACTTCACACGCGGTAACACGAGATCAGCAAAAGCAGCCCAAGGGGTGGCGCCAAGAAAAAAGATCTTCCCCTTTATAGTGCCGTCGTACGTGCTGGACGTGAGCGCAGAGAACCACGAGGAAATTGGGAAATGACAGTGTGTACGCATAGAAAGCTTGACGAGAAAATCGACAAGCTTAACAAGAATCTCGTCGAAAAAAACGACGTGTTTTTTACGACGAGAAAATCGGTCGTGTGTACGAGGCCTGAGTATTGCCTAATACTTATTTTACATGTGGATGTGTAATGCAAATTGTATATCTTTTTACGAACATTTCTTAGGACATTATTGCCTGTAATTGCATCTCTGTTTTAGAGAAAATCATTCAGATCTTCCTTCAAATAATTTTGCACCTTTTGAGTGTGTCAGTTACTTCCTTTCCCCACCACACTGCAGTACATCAGTCCCTAGGTCTCTACCTAATCAAGCCATGCATGGATTGAAAATGGACTGGTTCAGCAGGAAGCACTTTACAATAAATGTTGCACTTTATTTGTTAAAAAATTAGTATGTATATTATACAGTATATGCACACACTTTTTTTTTATTTTTGAGGTGGGGGGGGGGGGGGGATCTTGGGTGAGTTCCCACACTTTCTTTTTTTGCAACTTTTTCCCAGGAATTGACCCCTGCCTATAAATGTTAGTACTCAGTTAAAATATATACATTTAGGAAAGAATCCAGGCATTTTTTAAAGCAATCTGCTGAGCTGGTCAGAATCACCCCTTGAGGGAGTCTATTTCACATTTTCACAGCTCTTACCGTGAAGAAACTTTTCCATATTTGGAGATAAAATCTCTTTTCCTCTGGAGTCTAGACCTAAAGAGTGCCCCTTGTCCTCTGTAATGACCTTAAAGTGAATAACTCAACACCAAGTTCACTATATGGACCACTTATGTATTTGTACACAGGGCTGGTACAAGGGGTGGGAGGAAGAGACGAGTGCCCTGGGCAGAGTATTACATGAAGGTTGAGGGGTGCAATTGAGCCACTCGATAGATTGCTCTTTCCTCCCTCCAATAGCAACATGTTGGTGGAAGAGAGGAGGACAGCCACAGAGAACACTTCCTTCTGTGTACAGAGCGCTGGGGAGTGAGGGCAGAGCGTCCTTCTGTCTGTTTCCAAAGAGCAGAGAAATACAGCCTTTTGCCAACAAGAGGAAAAAAACAAAAGTAATGTGTGTGCAATCACTGCCCCCTGCCCCTGCATGTCAGGCTCCTGCTAACCTCTACAGTCAGCCTATGTGTGTCCTGTGGAGGGACAAAGCAACAGAGAACCAAATGGCAGCATTCCTAGAAGTTGATAGCAGCACTTAGAAAACGAGCTGAACCACTTGGATTAAGCACTGACCTTCAGTGTGAAACATGTAAGCAGTTACCCTGGCTATGCTGTGATGAATTTTGGTGTAATTTTTCCATCTTTTTACAATAAAGGCGACCGTCAAAGGTTTTTTGGAGTGCGGCTGTCCATATTTTTTATTTTTTCCTCTTCATATGCTACGTGCATTGCTGGCACCCACGGTAGTCCTGTCATTACGGATTTTTGGAGTGCATCCACCTGGAGCGGTAAAAATCTCTCTCTCTCTACTTTTAGATGACAGGCATTACATGTGATTCACAACGCATTGCTGTGCAGATCACATGCGATGTCTGTGCGTTGCAAATTCAGCCATACAATTTGTATGGCTGAATTTGCATCACGTTTGAACCAAAATGGTGCAGGACCCATTTTTTAAATTACTTTTTTTCCTTCAGAAATGACATTTTGTGCAGGGACAGTTCTAAGCAAGGGAAACAAGCGCTGCTTTACAGGCATACTATACACCCCCCGGTACGAAATTTTATTGTTTAACTTTAAGCATTATTAAAATCACTGCTCCTGAAAAAACTTCAGTTTTTAAAACTTTTTTTTGCATTGATACATGTCCCCTGGGGCAGGACCCGAGTCCCCAAACCCTTTTTAGGACAATAACTTGCATACTAGCCTTTATAATTAGCACTTTTGATTTTGAACATTCGAGTCCATTGTATTTATTAGGGTTCTAAAGTTCACGCAAACTTTAGGTCTGTTCGCAGGTTCTGGTGCGAACCGAACAGGGGGGTGTTCGGCTCATCCCTAGATATGAGTATACTCTGATAGGTGTAGGCATAAGAGGAAGCATGTCAGACCTGATATGCATTAGAATGTATACCTCCATATAGCTGCTTTTGCAACTTAGGGGGTCATTGGGGGATATGGTAGGTTGTAATCATTGCAGCACATGCTGTAACCAGTACATACATTTTGCCACTGCATTTGCTTCTCTAACCCCCCCTCCAAAATCCTTGGGAAGGCCCAATTTGGCATTATCACCCTGGGCACTAGTTGACCTTGTCCCGCCACTGTTTGTACATGTTGATCAAAAAAAAAACATAGTCGTGCTCTTGAGCGTCTGTGGCATAAGACTAATGCCGTGTACACACAACCGTTTTTAATGACGAGAAAAATTACATTTTTTAAAATGGTCATTAAAAATGATCGTGTGTGGGCTTCAGAGCATTTTTCACGACGTGAAAAACAGCCATGAAAAAATTGTAACATGCTCTAATTTTTTACGTCGTTTTTTAAAACGGCTGTGTGTGGGCTTTAACGACGTACAAAAAATGTGCATGCTCAGAATCAAGTATGAGACAGGAGGGCTTGTTCTGGTAAAACTAGCGTTCGTAATGGAAATACCACATTCGTCACGCTGTAACGGACTGAAAAGCACGAGGCTGAAAAGCGCGAATCGTCGCTCAAAAAACTTTACTAACATGAAGGGTGGCGCCATCCGAAATGGAACTTCCCCTTTATAGTGCCGTCGTACGTGTTGTACGTCACCGCGCTTTACTCAAGCAATTTTTCCACGATAGTGTGTAGGCAAGGCAGGCTTGAGAAGAATCACGTCGAGAAAAATGCAGTTTTTTTCAATGACATTAAAAACGGTCGTGTGTACACGGCATTAGTCTCTCAAAGACTTCAACCAATACAAATCTGCTCTCCACAAATACACTTCTTGCCTCCACACTGCCAAACAGACCTATTTTACCACACTCATTAACACCTTCTCATCCAGTCCCAGTCAACTCTTCTCTACCTTCAACTCTCTACTTCGTCCTTCACTACCTCCCCCTGCCAACTTACTAACTGCCCAGGAGATTGCTAATCACTTAAAAACAAGATTGACACAATTTGTGATGAAATTTCCACCCTACAGGTATCTCCCCCAGTTAATACCCCATGTCAACAGGTACAATTGACACTCCCCTTATTCAAACCTGCTACTATAGACAAAGTTTCTAAACACCTTTCTAACGCCCACCTAACCACCTGTTCCCTGGATCCTATTCCCTCTCAAATACTATGGTCTTCCTCTCACTCTATCCTACACTCTCTAACCCACATCTTCAATCTCTCCCTCTCTTCCGACATCTTCCCCAATGCTCTAAAACATGCACTGGTCACCCCCATACTTAAAAAGCCATCCTTGGACCCTACCAATTTTAACAATCTACGCCCTATCTCCTTGCTCCCCTTTTCTTCTAAACTCCTTGAACACCTGGTCTACAACCAACTGAGTGACCACCTCATAAAGAATAACCTTCTTGATCCCCTTCAGTCTGGATTTTGCCCTCAACACTTTACAGAAACTGCTCGTCTAAAACTCTCAAATGACTTACTAACCGCAAAAACCAATGGACACTATTCTGTAATCCTACTTCTGGACCTTTTGGCTGTCTTTGATACGGTTGACTACCCCCTCCTCCTCAAAAAACTTTACTCCCTCAGTCTCTGTGATGGCGCTCTTCAGTGGCTCTCATCCTACCTATCCCAACACACCTTCAGTGTCCGTTACAGTTCTACTTCCTCCTCTCCTCTTCCGTTCTCCGTCGGGGTCCCCCAAGGTTCTGTTCTTGGACCTCTCTTTTCTTCAATCTACTCCTCTTCCCTGGGTCAGCTGATAACCTCACACGGCTTTCAATATCATTGCTACACTGATGGCATACAAATCTATCTCTCCACCCCTCAGCTCACTCCATCAGTCTCCTCACACATCACTAACTTACTAACAGACATAGCTGTCTGGATGTCACACCACTTCCTTAAACTCAACTTGTCCAAAACCAAACTCATAATATTTCCTATCCACGTGCCTCTTTCCCTGACTTCTCTGTGCCAGGGTGCTAGGTGTTATCCAGGACTCTGAACTCTCCTTTTGCCCCCACATCCAATACCTTTCCAAAGCTTGCCACCTCAACCACCGCAACATCTCCAAACTACGCTGTGACGGATGCCGGATACCCCGCCTGGGCACCTCCGTGTTTCCTGTTCTCCAAACGCGCCCGCAGCTGGCAGACTCACCATAACCAGCCCATAAACCCCCAAACCACATAGATGTTGAGGGTTAAACATGCAGAGCATTAAACTGTTTATTAAGTACAAAACATACACCTCTAAACACCGTTGGGGACACTGCCCTTAGCCTTGTCATAGAGGGGGTAGTGGACAAGGAAGAACTAATGGGAACTCAACACTTGTACATTCAAACAGAAACTACAGTTGAAACACATAAAGAGATTATGATAAGCAGACAGCCCCTTCTTACACATCCCCCACTGGGATGTGTCTCCACAACTTTTGTCTACGTGCCATGACATAACATACTTAAACACAATAACAAGAGGGGGAGATGGGATGTAGCTGATATAGGGACCTTCATTACATTATCCCAATGCTATTTTGTCCCCAAGTCTTGTAGCCTCACGCTTTGGGCATACCGCCATCTTGTATATGCCTTTATCAGCTAAAAGTACATTGTTTGTGGAATTAAAGTATATATTTGGCCCACCCGGGCCAATAGGTTTAAGTAGCCGGCATTGTCTCCATGAGCCCGGCCACAGATACCGCGTTCACCTGGTTCCGATGAACCGGCGACTGTGGACACAAATGTCTGGAGGTGGCATCTTCTCCTGTTGGTGGGAGAAGGCAAATAGCCTTCCAAATCTTCCGTTCCCTGCTGGGCCATAGTCTGTGGGTAGGAGGCCAGCCCACAGCCCCTCCAAAACACACAGTGACAGTGGGTTCTGTCACATACGTCCCTTCCTAACCAATGAAACTGCAAAGCTCCTGATTCACTCCCTGGTTATCTCTCGCCTTGACTACTGCAACTCCCTCCTCACTGGCTTACTGTTAAATAGACTATCCCCCTTCAGTCCATCATGAACGCTGCTGCCAGACTCCACCTTACAAGCCGTTTAGCGTCTGCTACCCCTCTCTGCAAATCCCGCCATTGGCTGCCACTCGTCCCAACAAATTAAATTCAAAATACTAACAATATGTTACAAAGCCATCCACAACTCTGCCCCCAGCTACATCACTAGCCTAGTCTCAAAATACCAACCTAATTGTCCTTTTCGTTCCTCCCAAGATCTCCTGCTCTCCAGCTCCCTCAATGCCTCCTCCCATATTCGCCTCCAGGACTTCTCCTGAGCCTCTCCCATCCTCTGGAATACCCTGCCCCAATCTGTCAGACTATCTGCAAATCTATCTACTTTTAGGCAATCCCTGAAAACGTTTCTCTTCGGAGAAGCCTACCCTGCCTCCACCTAACAACTGCAATTTTATTTTCATCAACTCATCCTGCACAGTTAGTACCCTTCGTATCACTTGACCCTCCCTCCTAGACTGTAAGCTCTACGAGCAAGGCCACCCGATTCCTCCTGTATCGAATTGTATCGTAATTGTATTGTCTGCCCTAATGTTGTAAAGCGCTGCGCAAACTGTCAGCGCTATATAAATCCTGTATAATATTAATAATAATCATATCCCCCCTTAATCGCCTCTACTCAAGAGAGAATAAATTCAGTTCCTCTAATCATTTCTCATAGCTGAGCTCCTCCATGCCTCTTATCAGTTTGGTTGCCCTTCTCTGCACTTTCTCCAGTTCCCCGATATCCTTTTTGAGAACTGGTGCCCAAAACTGAACTGCATATTCCAGATGAGGTCTCCTTCCAAGAAGACAATGCATACAATCTTTCAAATGGACAAGAGCACACTACCAGTTTAGTTGCTGACATAGAGCTTACCTGTTCACCAGGATACATCTATTCTCTAGCTCCATTCCTTGCCTTCCACTTAGCATCACAAAAATTTGGTCTTGTCCTTAGTATTAGGGAATGGTAGAATGCATACCTGTAGGTGTTTCTGTCTGTTAAATATGTATTTTGTCCAAATCTTGTTAGATATGTTTCTAGAGGAGTACTTACTATGAAATATATTATTTGTTAATAAGTGAATACATGAAACATTTCTTGAATGTTTTATTTATTCTTTAATCATTACATTTTCATTAAAATTTACCTAAATCTCACTTGATAATCTTGATTACAGTATGATGCCCACTTTAGTAATACCTCCTGCTGATCAATGTTGGATAATGTCAGAATGCGCATGCGCGAGAACGGGGCGGTACATGCTGGTCGCTCAGCTGCACCGTATCCTGAAACTATATGCTTGTGGGCTTCACATGCCTACAAGCAATATGACAACGGCCAGGAATGAATTATATAAGTTTATTTTTTCTATTAAACCGGACATCGGGAACGATTTGGCCAAAAGACGTGAGTGTTAAAGTAGTTGTAAACCCACTTTAAAAAAATAAATAAATAACACCTGCAAGAAAAAGACATAATGAGCTAGTATGCTATGCATACTAGCTCATTATTTGGCACTTACCTCAGATCGAAGCCTCCGAAGCGCTCCTCGTCCCCCTCCGCCACCGCTGCCATGTCTGCTCCGACCGTCTTCCTGTTATCGCCGCTCCGGCGCTGTGATTGGCCGGAGCGGCGATGACGTCACACGCATGCGTGCGGGGCCGTCATTCTCCAATGAGAAAACCGGCAGTCTCCATTGAGAAAACCGGCAACGCTCAGTGCGCCTGCGCCGTTGTCTACAGCGCGCATGCGCCGTAGACATCGGTGCAGGGTTTTCTGAAAATATCTCCTTAACCGTGTAGGTTAAGGAGATATTTCTTGCACCTACAGGTAAGCCTTAATCAAGGCTTACCTGTAGGTGCAAGTTGTGTGGTTGGGTTTACAACCACTTTAAGTGGCAATATCATAAACTTATGAAATGTTTAAAAAAAATATACCCCATTTGAGCAAAAAACATTTATTTGGATAAGGTGGGTAAAGCACATGCCATGTTTTATTCTTGTTTGTGAGATTTTCCCTGACCTCCCATCCCATTGAAAGCATTGGATTGATTTACTAAAGGAGTAGAGGCTGTTCATCTAAGGTGAAGATCACTTTGCAAAATGTATGTTAGGCAATGAAGAAAATGTGTGTACACTTTGAATACCCAAAAAAGTGTGAGGAAAATTGTACAAAAACTGATTTATTTTTTTCTACACCAAAAATGTTATGCAGTAACTGTGTTTTTTTATTGCACTTATTAAATAAATATGAAAAAATACTTTCAGCGGTATTGAAATGGTCTAGACAGCCCTAAGGAACTTCAAAGAACAGCTTCATTAGGATTTGCATACACTTTAACCGCTTAACGACCGCCCACGGCATATATACGTTGGCAGAATGGCTCGTACAGGCACAATCACGTACCTGTACGTCCCCTTTAACTGCCTGCCGTGTGGTCGCGCGCATGCCGCCGGCGGCATGTTCGCGACCCTGCAGTCATCCCCGTGAGTCGGACCGCGGGTCCTGCGGACTCGATCGCCACGGGGATCCCCGCGATCGTCTCATGGAGGGATGGAGCGGGGAGATGTTAGTGTAAATACAACATCTCCCCGCTCGCCTACTGACACTGTCACCGATCTCCGCTCTGTATAATCAGAGTGGAGATCGGTGACATGTCACTTGTAGCCATGCCCCCCCTCAGTTAGAATCACGCCCTTAAGCACACTTAACCCCTTCAGCGCCCCTAGTGGTTAACCCCTTCACTGCCAGTGTCAATTTTACAGCAACCAGTGCATTTTTATTGCACTGATCGCTGTAAAAATGACAATGGTCCCAAAAAGGTGTCAAAAGTGTCCGATCTGTCCGCCATAATGTCGCGGTTACGAAAAAAAATACTGATCGCCGCCATTACTAGTAAAAAAAAAAAAAATGCCATAAAACTACCCCCTATTTTGTAAACGCTATAACTTTTGCGCAAAGCAATCAATAAACGCCGTTGCGATTTTTTTTACCAAAAATATGTAGAAGAATACGTATCGGCCTAAACTGAGGAAAAAAAAAGTTTTTTTATATATTTTTGGGGGATATTTATTATAGCAAAAAGTAAAAAATATTGCATTGTTTTCAAAATTGTCACTCTATTTTTGTTTATAGCGCAAAAAATAAAAACCGCAGAGGTGATCAAATACCACCAAAAGAAAGCTCTATTTGTGGGAAAAAAAGGACATCAATTTTGTTTGGGACCCACATCGCACGACCGCGCAATTGTCAGTTAAAGCGATGCAGTGCCGAATCGTCTTTATGCTGCATATTGGTCCGGGGCTTAAGTGGTTAAAGTGGCCTTTATTTTGTCTTTCCTTGTCTCCCCCTTCTATATGCTAATACCATTTTTAAAGTGACGCTAAAGGCGCATGGATTTTTACCTGAATTCTATGCATTAGGGTAAAAACCTTCTGGGTGCATCTCCCTCCAGCCCCCTCCCCTTATACTTACCTGAGCCCCATCTCGATCCAGCGATGTGCATGAGAGCAGCGGCTCTCCCGGGTCTCTTCCTTCTCACTGGCTCACGCAGCAGTGGGAGCCATGGGCTTCTGCTACTATCAACCGCAGCCAGTGAGTCAATGAGAAGAGCCACGCTCTGTGTGTGAATGGACACACAGAGCGTACACACAGAGCGTGGCTCAGGAGCGAGTCTTCGAGTGCCCGCATAGCAAGAGGCTTGCTGTTAGGTGCACTCAGCAGTTGGAGAAGCCAGGACAGCCGGTGGGGTACTTAACAAGAAGAAGATTAGGGCTGCTCATGTTTGTTGTTAAAAAAAATTAAAATCCTTAAGAATTACTTTAAATAAAACCTTTTAATTTGCATTGCATACTTTATTTTAGACCCAGTGACATTATCTGTCCAGTGCTGGCAGATCATAACTCTGGTGCAAGGAGGCAGCAAGGTGTGTAGCTTTAGGTTTCAAAAAACATCACAGCACATTGCCTTGGTACTCCTCCAAGGAGCCTTCAACCCTGATGCAGGCCATAGGTTGGCTCTTTGTAGGAGTTATGCAAATATCAAAATGTCTTAATATGTGGATTTCTGAAGCAGTCAGCATTTCTAGGCAGAATGCATATAAATGTAGGCTGTCCTCAGTAATGGCCACTACATATGATGATAACTGAAATGCAATGAATGAAAGGGGCAGGTCAGGGACATTAGGGTTGGGGGGAGGAACAGGCTAGATACTGCTGGATGTCCTCCAGCCAAGAAAGTAGATGGATGCTTTTTTGCTGCATCTTCTAATGCACACAGGAGCTCACAGTGTGCAGTGAAATCAAAGTAAGCAATTTTAATACAAGGGAGTAGCCTATACAACCGCGTAGGACTATTGAAAAAGCTGGCATTCAGCATTAACCACCTTATTTAGTAACATTCACTTTGCAAAGAAAATAGACTTTACTCCATTAGAAAATCAGCCACCATGTTTGCCATCACATATAGCATTTGTTTTATGTTTGTTACAGTATAGTTTATTGTCTATCCAAATTTTACTTTTACAACATTACTAGTATCCTGCTGGAGTTTATCGAACTGTATAAAGCCACTT
The DNA here is from genome assembly GCA_029206835.1 of Rana muscosa. NCBI lineage: Eukaryota > Metazoa > Chordata > Amphibia > Anura > Ranidae > Rana > Rana muscosa. Next base: position 476,215,306 of record CM055122.1, read on the forward strand.
ATTTACTGAGTAATAAATGACAATGTTTTAAAAGCATGCTTTAATGTCTCACTACAAGTGGTGCTGTTATGGCAATACAGTAAATAAAATTTTTATGGCCATTTAAAGTCTCTTAAGTAGCTGCATTACACGATGATGTATCCATTATCATATTATTTCACTTACAAAAGAGTTTTTTTTAGTATGTGGTCTAACTTCAGTTTTTCAATGCTAGACTAAGAATAATAATAATGCAGAAATATGAAAACTTCAGGACTAACAAAGCTATTCAGTCTGAAACAATACACCATATCAAATGTCCTTGTTATTTTTTAGGAGACAAGATGCTACTTTAATTAGGATAGCTTTAATATATTTTGGGATTGTGCCTAAGCTCCTAGTGTTGCCATGACAGCTTTCAGACAGGATAGGAACAGAGCTTAAACAAGAATCAAATATGGTTTAAAGATTTCTTCTAAACAATATTTGTATCTAAATTGGTTACCCAACATAAACCACATTTTAATTTTTGAAATTGATGAAGCATGCTTTGATTCTGTAAATAAAATGTTATGTGCTGCTGGCAAAGGGCTATTTTAAGTGAAATTGTTGCTTTGGCTTTGGTTATTGTGAAGAAGGATTTGAACATCTGTTAATTAGAAATGTTCCCTCTTAATGTCCTAGTGACTACCAGTCTTTAGTAGAGAAAGTAAGGGTACATTTCCAGATGGAGATGCAATTAAAAATAAAAATAAAAATGAGTGAGGTGCTAGCCATCACTGCTCCATTTAACAGGTGTTTTATCAAAATATGTGTCTAAGGCCTCGTACACACGGCCGAGATTCTCGGCAAGAACCAGCAAGAAACTTGCTGGCAGAGATGTCTTGCCGAGAAATTCGTTCATGTGTATGGTTTCTCGTCAAGAAAACCGACAAGTAATCTCGACGAGAAAATAGAGAACCTGCTCTCTATTTTCTCGTCGAGATTCTCGTGAGCCTGTTTCTCGATGAGAAAAGTGAGTGTGTGTACACTTACCTGTCCTCCGGGAAGCCCATGCATGTTCGAAATGAATTCGACGCATGCGCGGTAGCTTCCTAGGCATAGGTAGGGTATACCAAGATGGCGGCGATGGCATCGAATGTGACGAGCGCATGCTCGTCGTAGTCGATGATGTCACCGCGTACGCTCCATTCAAAGAACCGCGGGTTCTTTGAATCGAGCGTCTGTACACTCGGCCGGGACAAGTTTCTTGTCCAAGGATCTCGTCGGAAAAAACGACGTGTTTTTTTCGATGAGAAACTCGGCCGTGTGTACAAGGCTTCAGTTAAAATTATTTTCCTTGACTTCTTGTTCTAGTAGCTGTATGTCACCAGTACAAGAAAATAGTGGAGGTCCCCTAAAGGGGATTCTGTATTGAGATAAGGACTGTCATTGCAGGCCTTGTTTTAAAAATGCTAGTTGCTTAGCTGTGTTTGGCGTTGCTATGTTTCAGTCACAGACCCTGAACAAGCATATAGTAAAAAAGTGTCAGAACTACTTATCTCCATACTTGTTCTAGGTCAACAACACATCAATGTCAAAGTATCTGATTGACCAACCACGGATGAAAAGAAAATGTGATAATGTACCCATATCTTTATTGTTAACTATGTTGAAGAGCTTTTGGTGAAGATCAGTAATGGGAGTATATGAGAGAAAGTGTTACTTTTCTGTATGGCGGTGATGCTTACACTTCCTGGAAGGATTAAATATGTGATCCAAGATTATACCGGAGTAGTTACAGTTCCTTCAAATTAAAGGGGTGTTCCATTGCTCCACAAAATAAAGGAAAACCCTGCATTGATCCCTTCGATTTGATCTAATGTAGGTATCTGGTCCTTTAAAAAAAAAAAAACAGCAGCAGCACTGATGCAGCCTTTTCCTGTGTGGTAGAGCACTGACCTTTTCAGGACAGCTGGATTCTGAGCTTTGCATGAGTTGCACCAAAGTTGGCAGATCATTCCAAGAGAACTGCTTGACTAGGGCTTCAAACATTGACAACGACACTGTTCCACTACCTGAAAAAACTGCAATGAGTCTCAACACATTACAATTCAATGTGGAAAATATATTTTAAGCTCAGCTCCAACCAAACCATTTTAAAGTTTGGATACAATCAGCAAACACAAGAGCCTCTGACAGTTTTTCACTGCAAAGGTGTGAAGTTATAAAACTTGTAAAGTCACAGACTTTGTAGGTACAGAATTAGTAGGTACGATGCCCAGCGGGTATGGAGATGCGACTCAGTGTACATCTTGCGGCATGTATGCATTTCTTGATCATCTGATTGAGGGTGAATACTGCTGTGCAAAATGTAAGGACATTGTTTCCCTGGAAGCCCAGGTTCTGAATCTGGGTAAGCAAGTGTCAGCACTGAGAATACCCACCATACTAAAGGAGAGCCGGGAACGTACCCAGCAGGTGTCGGCAGGGGCCAGCACAGAGGCGGGAGGAGACAAAGAGGTGCAGGCACTAGAAAAAAGTAGATGGGTAACAGTCAGGAAGGGTAGAGGGGGAAGTGCCAGGGAGGCCGATCCAGGGCTGGAGCATCCCAATAAGTACGCTCCATTGTGTGACATTGGTGAAAGCAGTCAGGGACCAGCACTGCTGGAGCTGGGGGACTTCCCTAGCTGCAAAGGTAAGAACTCCTCCAGTTAGAGTGGGGGGGAAGTGAAGGGAAAGGAAAGACAGATTCTGGTGGTAGGTAGGGTACTCAATTCTTAGAAGGACAGAGAGGGCAATCTGTGACAAAGACCCGAAGCGCCAAACTGTATGTTGTCTAACGGGCGCTCAGAGGCAGATGGAGTGTCCTAAAGAACGATTTTAGGGACTTAGGAGCTAAATTCAGGAAAAGGACCTCCAAGGTAGTATTCTCAGGAATAATAACAGTACATCGAGCCACACAAGAAAGGCAGAGGGAGATTAGGGAAGTAAACAAGTGGCTGAGGAGCTGGTGTAGTAAGGAGGGGTTTGGGTTCCTGGCGTACTGGGCCGACTTCTCAGTCGATCACCAGTACTATAGAAGGGACAGACTGCACCTAAATGAGGAAGGTGCAGATCAGCTGGGAGTAAAGATGGCACGACTATATATGTCGACAGCATGGCACGGACAGGCAGAAGGACATACCTGTACGTCCCCTTTAAGATCGCGGCATTGTGGACGCGGGCCCGCCGCGAGCTCCGTGAGCCTGACCGCGGGTCCCGCGGACTCGATCGCCGCGGTGATACCCGCGATCCTCTCACGGTGAGTTAGAACGGGGAGATGCTGATGTAAACAAGCATCTCCCCGCTCTGCCTAGTGACAATGACAGTGATCACCGCTTCCTGTAATTGGAAGCGTTTATCACTATCTTGTCACACACAGCCCATCCCCCCTACAGTAAGAATCACTCACTAGGGCACACTTAACCCCTACAGTGCCACCTAGTGGTTAACCCCTTCACTGCCAGTGTCATTTTCACAGTAATCAGTGCATTTTTATAGCACTGATCGCTGTAAAAATGACAATGGTCCCAAAAATGTGTCAAGTGTCCGCCATAATGTCGCAGTCACGATAAAAATCGCTGATCGCCGCCATTACTAGTAAAAAAAAAGTATTAATAAAAATGCCATAAAACTATCCCCTATTTTGTAGACGCTATAACTTTTGTTCAAACCGATCAATAAATGCTTATTGCGATTTTTTTTTTTACCAAAAATATGTAGAAGAATACGAATCGGCCTAAACTGAGGGAAAAAAATTTTTATATATATTTTTGGGGGATATTTATTATAGCAAAAAGTAAAAAATATTGCTTTTTTTTCAAAATTGTCCCTCTATTTTTGTTTATAGCGCAAAAAATAAAAACCGCAGAGGTGATCAAATACCACCAAAAGAAATCTCTATTTGTGGGAAAAAAGGACGTAATTTTGTTTGGGAGCGACGTCGCACGACCGCGCAATTGTCAGTTAAAGCAACGCAGTGCCAAATTGTAAAAAGACCTCCTGTCTTTAAGCTGACAAATGGTCCGGGGCTGAAGTGGTTAAACTAGGCGACGTGGGGGAGGGCCCAGGGGTAGAGATAGTCAGCGCGGAACATACTCCAGAGGGTAGTATTGGGGGCATTAGTGGTAGGTTGACTAAAGCACATAAACCTAGTCCTAGTTGCAATCTCGGAACACCCAATAAGAGGATAGTATGCAACCGTCTTAACTACGTGGCATGTTCACCAATGCCAGGAGCCTGGCGGACAAGATGGGTGAACTAGAGATACTGGTATACAAGGAAGATTTTAGATTTTGTGGGAATTTCAGAAACCTGGTTCAACAGCTCTCCTGATTTGCTGGCAACCATTTAAGGGTATACCTTTTCTCGCAGGGATAGCCAGGGTAAAAAAAAGGGGGAGGGGTATGCCTATATATCAAGAATAATGTACAAGTGAATGTGAGAGATGACATCACTAAGGGAGCTAGGGAGGAGGTGGAATCCTTATGGGTAGAGCTCCAAAGGGATGAAGCTAAGGGGAAAATAATACTGGGAGTATACTAAAGGCCCCCTAACCAGAGGGAGGAGGGGGAGACGTATCTATTGTCACAATTTGGATTAGCAGCAAGGATGGGAAGTGTTATCATAATTGGGGATTTTAATTATCCAGACATAGACTGGGCGGAGGGAACCATGCATTTGTCTAAGGCTCTTCAGTTCCTAAATGTCTTGCAGGACAATTTCATGGTTCAGCTGGTAGACACACCAACTAGAAATGAAGTGTTACTGGATCTACTGATTGCCAACAATACAGACCTGATCACGGATGTGAAAATGCGGGCAATTTAGGAAACCGTGATCACAGGTCAATTGGCTTCAGTATAAATCACACAATTAGGAAACACAAGGGGAATACAAAGACACTGAATTTCAAGAGAGCCAACTTCCCTAAACTATGACCCTTGCTAGAAGGCATATACTGGGATAAAATCCTAGGAACAAAGAGCACGGTGGAGAGATGGGTTTGCTTTAAGAGCATATTAAATAAGGGCATTAGCCTATGCATCACATTGGGTAATAAATTTAAAAGAGCGAACAAAAGTTCAGGATGGCTTAACTCCAATGTAAAAATGCATATAAAAGCAAAGGAGAAGGCCTTCAAAAAATACAGGGTTGAGGGATCATCATCAGCATTCAGACTTTATAAGAAATGTAAGGGTGCAATTAGGGCGGCTAAAGATAAAACACGAAAGACACATTGCTGAGGAAAGCAAAAAAAATCCCAAGAAATTCTTTACGTATGTAAACAGTAAAAAAGGGAGGACAGACCATATTAGCCCCATAAAGAATGAGGAAGGTCATCTGGTTACAAAGGATGGGGAGCTGGCGAAGGTATTGAATTTATTCTTCTGCTCAGTCTTCACGAGGGAATCAGGGGGGCTTCAGTAGCCAAAACTGCAGTGTTTATCTTAATGACACATCACAGGAAGCACCTCCATGGTTAACAGAGGACAGAATTAAAATTAGACTTGGGAAACTTAACATTATTAAATCACCGGGACCAGATGGCTTGCACCTGAGGGTACTTAGGGAACTCAGTCAAGTAATTGCCAGACCATTGTTCCTAATTTTTACTGACAGTCTACTGACTGGAATGGTACCAGCTGACTGTAGCACCAATATTTAAAAAGGGCCCAAAATACATCCCTGGGAATTACAGACCAGTTAGCCTAACATCAATAGTATGCAAGCTCTTGGAGGGGATGGTAAGGGACTATATACATTTTAGTAATGAGAACGGTATCATTAGCAGTAATCAGCATGGATTCATGAAGAATCGTTCTTGCCAAACCAATCTATTAACTTTCTATGAGGAGGTGAGTTGCCATCTAGATAAAGGAAGGCTCGTAGATGTGGTGTATCTTGACACAGTTCCCCAGCAACGTTTACTGTACAAAATAAGGTCCGTTGGCATGGACCATAGGGTGAGCACATGGATTGAAAACTGGCTACAAGAGCGAGTTCAGAGGGTGGTGATAAATGGGGAGTACTCAGAATGGTCAAGGGTGGGTAGTGGGGTCCCCCAGGGTTCTGTGCTGGGACCAATCCTATTTAATTTGTTCATAATTGACCCAGAGGATGGGGTAAACAGCTCAATCTGTGTATTTGCGGACAATACTAAACTAAGCAGGGCAATAACTTCTCAGGATGTGGAAACCTTGCAAAAAGATCTGAACAAATTAATGGGGTGGGCAACTGCAGTAGGTGCCGCCGATATTGTGTCAATCTCGCCACTTCTAGCGGCGAGATTGACACCCTATGAGCTCCGTCGCGAGAGCCAGCGCCGAGCTGTCTCATCATCGGGAAAGGAAAAATGTTCCTTTCACGATGAGCGACACGCATTGCCGATAGGCGGGGACTCGACGTGGATTCCCGCCAATACCAGGCACTGCGTTTGGTATGAATCCTGAGCGGGAACTCCATGCCAATTTTTAAAGAAAAAAACCGCATGGGTTCCCCCTCCAGGAGCATACCAGGCCCTTGGGTCTGGTCTGGATTTGAGGGGGAACCCCTACGCCAAAAAAACGGCATGGGGGTCCCCCTCAAGGTCCAAACCAGACCCTTATCCGAGCACACAACCTGGCAGGCCGCAGGGGAAAAGGGGGGGACAAGAGAGCGGCCCCCCTCCCTCCTGAACCGTACCAGGCCGCATGCCCTCAACATGGGGGGGTTAGGTGCTCTGGGGCAGGGGGGCGACCTGCGGCCCCCCCACCCCAGAGCACCCTGCCCCCATGTTGATGAGGACAGGGCCTCTTCCCGACAACTCTGGCCGTTGGTTGTCGGGGTCTGCGGGCGGGGGGCTTATCGGAATCGAAATTAAAGGGGCTCCCGGATCCTGGCCCCCCCACCCTATGTGAATGAGTATGGGGTACATCGTACCCCTACCCATTCACCTGGTGGAAAAAAATTGCAAGAAAAAAAACAAACACACAGCTTTTTAAAGTATTTTATTGCACAGCTCCGGTGGTCTTCTTCCGACTTCGGGGGTCTCCGGTGTCGTCGCCGCGCTCTCCGGTTCTTTCTTCCGCCGGGCTTCCGCTAACTTCTTTAGCTCTTTTGCTAGCGGAGGCCCGGTCTTCTCCGTCGCCTTCTCCCCTCCGGTTCTTTCTTTCTTCCGCCGGGCCTCCGCTAACTTCTTTAGCTCTTTTGCTAGCGGAGGCCCAGTCTTCTCCGTCGCCTTCTTCCCTCTTCTTCTCTCCGGTTCTTTCTTTCTTCCGCCGGGCCTCCGCTAACTTCTTTTTAGCTCTTTTGCTAGCGGAGGCCCGGTCTTCTCCGTCGTCTCGTCCGGCTCTCCGTTGTCCTTCTGCCGGCCCCTCCACTAACTTCTTTAGCTCTTTTGCTAGTGGAGGAGCCGGTCTTCCCGTCGTCGCCGTCGGCGTCTTCTTCCCTCTTCTCCTCCTCGATGTTGACTCGTCGCTTCCTCTCGCAGTAATGCTAAATCTTCGGTCCGCAGAGATTAATATAGGCTTCTCATGACGTCACAGTCACATGCTCCGGGTGGCCCCGGAGCATGTGACTGTGACGTCATGGGAACATGTGACTGTGACGTCATGAGAAGCCTATATTAATCACTGCGGACTGAAGATTTAGCATTACTGCGAGAGGAAGCGACGAGTCAACATCGAGGAGGAGAAGAGGGAAGAAGACGCCGACGGCGACGACGGGAAGACCGGCTCCTCCACTAGCAAAAGAGCTAAAGAAGTTAGTGGAGGGGCCGGCAGAAGGACAACGGAGAGCCGGACGAGACGACGGAGAAGACCGGGCCTCCGCTAGCAAAAGAGCTAAAAAGAAGTTAGCGGAGGCCCGGCGGAAGAAAGAAAGAACCGGAGAGAAGAAGAGGGAAGAAGGCGATGGAGAAGACCGGGCCTCCGCTAGCAAAAGAGCTAAAGAAGTTAGCGGAGGCCCGGCGGAAGAAAGAAAGAACCAGAGGGGAGAAGGCGACGGAGAAGACCGGGCCTCCGCTAGGAAAAGAGCTAAAGAAGTTAGCGGAGGCCCGGCGGAAGAAAGAACCGGAGAGCGCGGCGACGACACCGGAGACCCCCGAAGTCGGAATAAGACCCCCGGAGCTGTGCAATAAAATACTTTAAAAAGCTGTGTGGTTTTTTTTCTTGCAATTTTTTTCCACCAGGTGAATGGGTAGGGGTACGATGTACCCCATACTCATTCACATAGGGTGGGGGGGCCGGGATCCGGGTGCCCCTTTATTAAAGGGGGCTCCCGGATTCCGATAAGCCCCCCGCCTGCAGACCCCGACAACCAACGGCCAGGGTTGTCGGAAAGAGGCCCTGTCCTCATCAACATGGGGGCAGGGTGCTCTGGGGTGGGGGGGCCGCAGGTCGCCCCCCTGCCCCAGAGCACCGAACCCCCCCATGTTGAGGGCATGCGGCCTGGTATGGTTCAGGAGGGAGGGGGGCCGCTCTCTCGTCCCCCCCTTTTCCCCTGCGGCCTTCCAGGTTGTGTGCTCGGATAAGGGTCTGGTTTGGACCTTGAGGGGGACCCCCACGACGTTTTTTTCGGCGTAGGGGTTCCCCGTCAAATCCAGACCAGACCTAAGGGCCTGGTATGCTCCTGGAGGGGGAACCCATGCCGGTTTTTTCTTTAAAAATTGGCGTGGAGTTCCCGCTCAGGATTCATACCAAACGCAGTGCCTGGTATTGGCGGGAATCCACGTCGGATCCCCGCTCAATACAGTGCCGCGTCTCCCTCTCGCTATTGCAGCGAGCACGACACGTGACGCCACCCTGTTGCCGAGATCTCTGCACTCCTGTCACCGAGAATCTCGGCGATGGGAGCGCGATAGATGTACAATATCGGCGGCACCTACTGTACATGGCAAATGTTTAATGTTGAAAATTTTAAAATAATGCATTTGGGTGGCAAAAATATGAATGCAATCTATACACTGGGGAGAGAACCTCTGGGGGAATCTAGGATGGAAAAGGACCTGGGGGTCCTAGTAGATGATAGGCTCGGCAATAGCATGCAATGCCAAGCTGCTGCTAACAAAGTAAACAGAGTATTGGCATGCATTAAAAAGGGCATCAACTCCAAAGATAAAATGATAATTCTCCCGCTCTACAAGACTCTGGTCCGGCCGCACCTAGAGTATGCTGTCCAGTTCTGGGCACCAGTCCTCAGGAAGGATGTACTGGAAATAGAGCGAGTACAAAGAAGGGCAACAAAGCTAATAAAGTGTCTGGAGGATGTTGTTATGAAGAAAGATTGCGAACACTGAACTTATTCTCTCTGGAGAAGAGACGCTTGAGAGGGGATATGATTTCAATTTAAAAATACCGTACTGGTAACCCCACAATAGAGATAAAACTTTTTTGCAGAAAGGAGTTTAACGAGACATGTGGCCACTCATTAAGATTAGAAAAAAATAGGTTTAACCTTAAACTACGTAGAGGGCTCTTTACTGTAAGAGCGGCAAGGATGTGGAATTCCCTTCCACAGGCGGTGGTATCAGCGGGGAGCATCAATAGTGTAAAAAAATATTAGATAAGCACCTGAATGACCAGGGATGTACAATGTAATACTGACATATAATCGCACGCATAGGTTGGACTTGATGGACTTGTGTCTTTTTTCAACATCACCTACTATGTAACAGATACTTCATTCCTCCCTTTGGAAGGTCACTGTTTGCCTTGGGCAAAGGACTCTGTATAATCCAAGCATGCAGCAACATAAAGTTCAAATCTGAGATTTTTTTATGATGCCTAAGGAAGTGTAAAATAAAGTAGTAGCTCTGGCTGCAATACTCACCTTCTCTCTGACTGTCAAGCCCTTTACACACGATTGGTTTGACTGATGAAAACCGTCTGATGGATGGTTTTCATCAGACCAACCGATCGTGTATGGTACCCATCGGTCTTTTTTCCATCGGTTGTAAAAAATAGAACTTGTTTTAAAAATTTTCCGATGGATAAAAAACCGATGGGAATTTCCGATCGTCTATGGGCAAGTCCATCGGATCAAAAACCCACGCATGCTCAGAATCAAGTTGACGCATGCTCAGAAGCATTAAATTTTTCTCGGCTCATCGGAGTGTTTTACGTCACCGCGTTTGGAACGGTCGGTTTTTTGACTGATGGTGTGTGGGCAAGACTGATGGAAAACAGTTTCATCGGATATCCGATGGACAAATCCATCGGACGAAAATCCATAGGTTATCCGATTGTGTGTACGGGGCTTTACTGTCCTCTGCAGTCATTTCTCTTCACCATGTTCTCAGTCTTTCATATGGAATGATGGCAAGCATTATTCAACCCACTGCTGTGAGTGCAGGGCCCCATGTGTCAACACTCTCGGGTGGACATCATCACAGCACCTTGCACTCACAGTACAATGCAAGCCGACCCCCTCCCCATCCCTGGAGAAGACTGTGATTATCGCTAGTGGCTATTGCTGCCGCTAGTGATAATTGCAAGAGAATCCGGAAGGCTGGTTGTACCCTAGTTGATCAATCAATCAACTTGGTACATTCAGCCTGCCCAATAATGATTTGAACCATGTATGGCTGGCCTAACTCCTTGGTGAGTCACTGACCTAGAAGAAGCATGCAGCAAGAACATTTCATATGAGCATACTTGTTTTAGATACATGTAGTACTGACGCAAGGAGAAACAAAGACAGCAACAATGTCAATATATCTGTCCCTTGAAAGGTTTTGGACATAATTGTCAGTCACAGGTATAGTTGAATTCTATTGCTTTGTGGAAGAAAAAATGATTGGTTAAGTAAATGACCTCATAAACCGCACACTATTAAATAAAAGTAAAAAAAAAAAAAAATGAATAATTTAATGCCTTTATATTATGATCACAAATTGAAAACAAGCGTTCAAGCACACCATACACATCTTAGTTTGATAAGATGATATAATACAAATTTCCATCTCATTCAACTAATAATATTCTGTTTGCTCTCATCAGAAACCCCAAACGCATCTGACTTAAAAGCACGACACATGTTGTAATCTTTGAACAATCAGATTACTACATCAAACAAAACATTGTATCGTGTTGTGTGCGTTGGCCTTTTTAAGGTTTAAGCAGATTGTGATGTGTGTGTGATGTGGTTATCAAGTTCTACAAAGCGTTCTTTATGGCTGTCAGTGAGATTGTAAAATCTGCAGTCAGGCAGGAGCAGTCTGTGATGCCCCTGCAACCCCCCTCTGGGAGTGATGGAACAAGATGTGATGAGTTGGGATTAGTGGAAATGTTGCTTTATAATATGCAATATCAAAAACAAAAAAATCTTTTCATCACACAGAGGATCTGTATTCAGTGTACAAAACAATATCTGATGTTGCTGCTGTTGTTTTTAATTAGAAGCTGAAGTTTGCAATTAGTTGCTTAAAAGAGTGGCAGATACTTTGACTGGATCATCGTGGACATGGATAACTGTATATCTGCACTTTGTCACCTGCTCGTTTGTATACTTCCTTTGGGAGGTTTACATGCGTTTTATCATAAATAAAAAACAAACAAAAAAAAACGTCATAATTGGAAAAAATGTCAGTAGCCAATTAAATTATTGTCATCATTTGTTTACATCAACTTTATCTACATCTTCAAAGCTTTCTTTGTGTCCATATTTCACTATTCCTTCATATGTTTCATCTAATTAAAGCCAAAAACTGTAAAATCTGAGAATCCTCTCTTGCAGCCGGGCTGCTCCTACATTAATTGCTTGTTTAGTCTGGTGGAGAGCAAAAAATTTTTTACCCGATTCTACCCTCCCCTGGTAGATGGTGCTCACCCATGCTTCTGCAGTGGAATATCCCTCGGTGTAATCACATCCAATGAAGGGCCACAGACCCTGCCTTGGTCTTGATGACATCAAGACCTAAGACCAGTAGAGCATAGGGGAGAAGATGCTGCGAGGACTGGTCTAGCAGCATGGAGGATTTGAGGATTGGGTAGGTAGATCATCTTGTCTATATCCTGTAGACCTATGCAAATAATTAAACCTTGCAGTGAGGGTGTAGGCCAGAGTTGGCTTTAAAGTGTAATTATAATCAAATATAGGGAAGAGAAGGATTAAAACTCCTGCCAATTATTTTTTTGCTGGGTGTGACCCATTGGGGAGGTTTCCCTTCACTTCTTGTCATGGAGATGCAAAAGAAGGTGAGAAGAAATCTTTACACATTCATTTCTTAGTTGTCACTGGAAAGGTTATGCCCATTGGAAGGTTTCTCTTCTGTTCCTGTTCCAATGTCACCTCAAAATGGTGATTTTGCTCTTTAAATTCTGGTGAGAATAGTTATTCAATAGTGGAAAAATAGAGAGGGGGTATCTCCCTGTAAGGAACACAGACAGCAGTAAAAACTATTAGGTCTTGAATAAAGTGGAGAATGCTTGGATACTCTGTTCGATTTTTAAATGTTTTCTTTATCACCATTGTGGGAATTTTCATCACTTTCTGAGTCATCTTTGGGACAAAAAGTGAGAAGAAATCTCCCCCAATTTGCGCGTTTTCAACACGCATCTTGTGTGGACCCCACAACAGGAACACTGGTAGGTATAAAGACCCCACCCAAGTCTATAAAAGGCTTTGGCTTGTAATGCACTTAAAAAAATGCACTTTAAAGGTTGGTTTTTTTTTTGTGTTTTCTTATGTTTTTTTTTTCTTTTTCAGATCTGTCAGCACTGGCTAAGCCAATGTTTCTGGAATTACCTGGACTGGAGTGAGATATGCCACTACTTTGCTGTGTGTATCCTTCTTGGGGTGGATTATCAGATATACCTGTGCATAGCAATATTCAGGCACCTACAGCAAGAAATTCTACAACATACACAAACCCAGGACCTACAGGTCTTCCTGAAAGTAAGTATATCTAAAACAATTAAATAAATAAAAAACACGTTTTTTATAACCTCACCACTATACATTATATCAATCTAGACTATAAATTTGTGTAAATACAAGTAGATTGGGAAAGATAAACATACAATTCATATTATTATGTGTCTGTTCTGGCACCTAAATACAATGTCACCTGTCGCCCCTGAATACAATGCTAACTGAAGGTAAGTCTATGAAGTACATAATCTAGAGAAAGTACCCTCTTGCACATCTTCTAAATCTGTCACTCCAACCCTGAGCTACAGGCACTTCCTGAAACATGCACATTTTCGTTGGGAGGCAGCACAATCTTGTGCAAGCTTCTCAACAGCCTTGAACAAGCATTACATTTTCAGATTAAACAAGGTGATGGGTAGGCAGAGCCTGCCCTCTACAAGTGATATAGACTGTAAAGATGATGGCACCAGCAAAATCTCAACCCTGGGAAACTGCCCGTGGAGCAGCTTTTCCCTCATGACATGTTTACTTTAATCCCTTCCCACCCATCCACTGTATCTAACATACTTCTAATTCCGCGTACACACGCTCTGAATTTCCGACAACAAATGTTCGATGGGAGCTTGTTGTCGGAAATTCTGACCGCGTGTAGGCTCCGTCGGACATTTGCTGTCGGAATTTCCGACAACAAAAATTTGAGAGCTGGTTCTCAAATTTTCCGACAACAAAATCCGTTCTCATAAATTCCAAACATGTGTAGACAATTCCAACGCACAAAATTCCACACATGCTCTGAATCAAGTACGAGACGGAAGCGATCGGTCTGGTAAAACTAGCGTTCGTAATGGAGATAGCACATTCGTCACGCTGCAAACACGTCACGGACTGAAAAGCACGAGGCTGAAAAGCGTGAATCGTCTCTCACCAAACTTCTACTAACACGAGATTAGCAGAAGGAGCCCAAAGGGTGGCGCACTTGTTATTGAACTTCCCTTTTATAGTGCCATCGTACGTGACCGCGTTCTTGGCGATCGGAATTTCCGACAACATTTGTGCGACCGTGTGTATGCAAGACAAGTTTGAGCCAACATCTGTCGGAAAAAAATCCACGGTTTTGTTGTCGGAATGTACGATTGTGTGTACGCGGCATTAGAATTTTTGATGCCTGTTCCCACCACTGAAAACCTTCTCTCATTGGCTTCTAATTTGCTACTCTGTCCTGTAGTGTCATAGGGGTTGGCAGGAGGAACCAGAGAAGGAGGGAGACCAGGATTCCAAGACTTTTGGAAGTGTTGGATGCAGACGTTTTTGAGGCAGTGGCTCAGGCAGGTACCGTATATACTTGAGTATAAGCCGACCCGAATATGAGCCGAGGCACCCAATTTTACCACAAAAAACTGGGAAAAATTATTGACTCGAGTATAAGCCTAGGGTGTCCATCTGCATGCCTCACTTTGCCTCACTGTGTCCATGTGCATGCCTCACTGTGCCCATGCCTCACTGTGCCCATGCCTCACTGTGTCCGTGTCTCACTGTGTCCGTGTCTCACTGTGTCCGTGTCTCACTGTGTCCGTGTCTCACTGTGTCCGTGTCTCACTGTGTCCGTGTCTCACTGTGTCCGTGTCTCACTGTGTCCGTGTCTCACTGTGTCCGTGTCTCACTGTGTCCGTGTCTCACTGTGTCCATGCCTCACTGTGCACATGCCTCACTGTCACTGTGCCCATACCTCACTGTGTCCATGCCTCACTGTGCCCAATCTCCCTACCTGATCTCTGGCGCTGTGTGACTAGACTGACTTTTAACATAAGAGTCTATGGAAGGGGTGCCCGGATTTAAAAAATCGGTGCTCCCTGGTCGTAGATTCCCATGACAATAAACTTTGCACACATGTAGAAGAAGAGTGGGGCTACGTGTGTGCCAAGCTTGGGGTACAGGGGACCTAGGGCCGGCCGGTACTGGGTCCCCAAAATCACCGGAGAAATTACCATTTAACATTGGAGTCTATGGAAGGGGTGCCCGAGTTTGAAAAATCGGTGCTCCCCAGCCCTACGTCCCCCGGACAACAAACTTTGCACACTTGTAGAGGAATAGTGGGACTACATGTGTGCCAAGCTTGGGGTCCAGGGGACCTACAGCTGGTTGGAATCAGGCGCACAAATTTGAAGATGGACACCGACTAGAGTATAAGCCGAGAAGGGCATTTTCAGCACAAAAATGTGCTGAAAAACTCGGCTTATACTCGATTATATATGGTAAGTATTAAAGAGGAACTGTACTCACCTCGGCTCAAACAATGCAGCATCCCCGAGCTCCCTGCCTGGCTGTCATTGGCTGGGTATGGATGACATCACTCAGATTAGTCAGATAGAGCATTGCCAAAGCATGTCTCTTCTGCATTAAAACTCCTGCCTGTTCATCCATCTTTAATTCTCAAGTTTCATTGTAACTGTTTTTTATAGACTGTGACAGTTTATTTAATTTTTTGGCTAACAGATTATACAGAATTTTTTTTTTTCTATGTAGTCTTTTACCTTTAAGGGGTAGAACACAGGGGCGCATTGATTTTGGTTTCATATTAAAATATTTAACTTCAAAGATTAGACTCTGCCCCACCTGGGGGTCCATATAAACTGATTTACTCAGGGAACCTCTTGATTTCATGCTGAAAATAGAGAAAGTTTATGGGGGTAGCCAAAGCACTTCCAATACTTCCCAAATGAGATATCACTCTATAAACATTGATTGGTGGATCAGTTTGGGCTACAAAAATATGGGGATTTTAGCAGACTTCTAGAATTTTACCTGTATAATATACTTGGTGATAACTGATCAGAAATGTGAAAATATTCACATGCTTCCTACAAGAACTGCCCCCCCTTTTTTTTTTTTAACCAAAACTGCTGTTCTTATGCCTAATACACACGGACCAAATGTCGGCCGGCATTCGGCCCGTGTGTGCAGAAGTCGGCCGTTCGGCAAGCTTCCATCGAAGGCTCATGACCGAAAAAGGTCTGCCGACCAGCTCCTGATCAGCTTTCTCAGCTGATGGTGCTGACCGCAGTGTACTGGTGGGGGGACATCCTCAGGTCAGAACACAATAGCTCAGCAGGGGAGATTGCTGCACTAACATGGGCTTGTTAGTACAGGGACTTGGACTTGAGCTGTTTTTTTCCATTCAACCCGCTGCACAGGGCTTACAAACAAAGTGTGGTAACAAGGATTTGCACATCCTGTACATTATGGTTTTGCAATGTTTACTGTAAATATTGCAGAACAAATGTACTAAAACTATAGCAAACTACAAAATAAATAAATACATAAATTATGTGTAACTAGGTATACCTAAGAACATTTAAAAGCGATGTGAAGGTTAAAGCCATGTCTTGTCGGCTGTTGTGAAGTGTTTATATGCCTACCTTTCTTGGCCTCATTTTAAAAAAAACGAAGCAAGGAAAATGGTGCTTATGCTCTTGGGAACCAATCGGATTGCAACTGTCACTTTTCCAGGGTGGGCCAGGTCATAAAAGCTGACACCAGATTACTCACTTTGTGCCACAACAACCTTGTTTATTCTTTCTGTAGGTTTTTATAAATCAGCCCCACTGTGTGTAGGATGTTCTAGTCTTTTTATTTTTGCAGTTTTATTGTCCACACAATGTCATATATATATATATATATATATATATATATATTATTTTTTGAAAATAGTAGTGAAATATATATATATATAAATAAATTATATATATATATATATATATATATATATATATATATATATATATATATATATATAATGTATTTGAATGAAAAATTGGTTTTATATTTTGATCGCACTTTATTTCTCTTGACCCCTTTGATTGTCTTTTTTGGTTGGAATTGGACTTTAAAGTCAGAGTGCTGTATGCCCATTAGGGATGAGCTTCGAGTTCGAGTCAAACACATGTTCGACTTGAACATTGCCTGTTCGCCCGTTCGCCGAACAACGAACAATTTGGGGTGTTCGCGGCAAATTCGAAAAGTCTATGGGAGAAATCTAAAGTGCTAATTATAAAGGCTTATATGCAAGTTATTGTCCTAAAAAGTGTTTGGGGACCTGGGTCCTGCCCCAGGGGACATGTATCAATGCAAAAAAAAAGTTTTAAAAACAGCCGTTTTTTTAGGAGCAGTGATTTTAATAATGCTTAAAATGAAACAATAAAAGTGAAATATTCCTTTAAATTTCGTACCTGGGGGGGTGTGTATGATATGCATGTAAAGTGGCGCATGTTTCCCGTGCTTAGAACTGTCCCTGCACAAAGTGTCATTTTTGAAGGAAAAAAAGTCATTTAAAACTCACTCGTGGCTATAATGAATTGTCGGCTTTTATCAATACATAGAAAAGTCATTGATAAAAAAAAAAAAAAAAAAGCGTGGGGGTTCCCCCAAATTACCAGGCCCTTTAGGTCTGGAATGGATATTAAGGGGAACCCCGCCACAAATTAAAAAAAATGGCGTGGGGTTCCCCCTAAATATCCATACCAGGCCCTTGAGATCTGGCATGGATTTTAAGGGGCACTCCACCCCAAATTTAAAAAAAAATGGCGTGGAGTCCCCCCAAAAATCCATACCAGACCCTTATCTGAGCACGCAACCTGGCCGGCCGCAGGGGAAAAGGGGGGGGACGAGAGAGCGGCCCCCCTCCCTCCTGAACCGTACCAGGCCACATGCCCTCAACATAGGGAGGATGTCCCCATGATGGGGACAAGGGCCTCATCCCCACAACCCTTGTCCGGTGGTTGTGGGGGTCTGCGGGCGGGGGGCTTATCGGAATCTGGAAGACCCCTTTAACAAAGGGGACCCCCAGATCCCGCCCCCCCCCCCTATGTGAATTGGTAAGGCCTACCATTTCACAAAGAAAGTGTCAAAAAATGTAAATAAAAACACACACACCTTGGAAAAGTCCTTTATTAAAAAAAAATAATACAAAAAAAAACATTCCAGCGATAAAATCCAGTGTCCCGCGGCGATCCCGATGTCCAGCGCTGTCCGTCATTGGTTGTGCCTGTGCGGACCTGATGGGGAACTACGTCATTGGCCTGAGCGGGAAACTTCCTTCACTGTGTAAATTTAAATTACACAGTGAAGGAAGTTCCCCGCTCAGGCCAATGACGTAGGCGGGGTCGGACATACCGAGGGGGCGGACCTGATGGGGAACTTCGTTCGCTGTGTAATACATATATAGACCCGCCCCTTCTCATGTTCCGCATCTGGTCCGCTGAGCGGACCTGATGGGGAACTTTAGAAGGGGCGGGTCTATACATTTAAAACACAGCGGAGGAAGTTCCCCATCAGGTCCGCACAGGCACAACCAATGACGGACAGCGCTGGACATCGGGATCGCCGCGGGACACTGGATTTTATCGCTGGAATGTTTTTTTTTATTATTATTATTTTTTTTTTTAATAAAGGACTTTTTCAAGGTGTTTGTGTGTTTTTATTTAAATTTTTTGACACTTTCTTCGTGAAATGGTAGGGGTACAATGTACCCCTTACCAATTCACATAGGGGGGGCCGGGATCTGGGGGTCCCCTTTGTTAAAGGGGTCCTCCAGATTCCGATAAGCCCCCTGCCCGCAGACCCCCACAACCACCGGGCAAGGGTTGTGGGGATGAGGCCCTTGTCCCCATCAACATGGGGACATCCTCCCCATGTTGAGGGCATGTGGCCTGGTACGGTTCAGGAGGGAGGGGGGCGCTCTCTCGTCCCCCCCTCTTCCCCTGCGGCCGGCCAGGTTGCGTGCTCGGATAAGGGTCTGGTATAGATTTTTGGGGGGACTCCACGCCATTTTTTTTTTTATTTGGGGTGGAGTTCCCCTTAAAATCCATGCCAGATCTCAAGGGCCTGGTATGGATATTTAGGGGGAACCCCACGCCATTTTTTTTTTAAATTTGCGGCGGGGTTCCCCTTAATATCCATTCCAGACCTAAAGGGCCTGGTAATTGAATTTGGGGGAACCCCCACGCTTTTTTTTTTTTTTTTATATCAATGACTTTTCTATGTATTATTAAAAGCTGACAATTCATTATAGCCACGAGTGAGTTTTAAATGACTTTTTTTCCTTCAAAAATGACACTTTGTGCAGGGACAGTTCTAAGCACGGGAAACATGTGAAACTTTACATGCATATCATACACACCCTCCAGGTACGAAATTTAAAGGAATATTTCACTTTTATTTTTTCATTTTAAGCATTATTAAAATCACCGCTCCCGTAAAAACGTCAATTTTTTAAACCTTTTTTTGCATTGATACATGTCCCCTGGGGCAGGACCCGGGTCCCCAAACACTTTTTAGGACAATAAATTGCATATTAGCCTTTATAATTAGCACTTTAGATTTCGAACGTTCAAGTCCATTGTATTTAATAGGGTTCTAAAGTTCACACGAACATTCTGTCTGTTCGCAGGTTCTGGTGCGAACCGAACAGGGGGGTGTTCGGCTCATCCCTGATGCCCATCTTAATATAATGCAGGGGTGTAAGTATAGGGGGTCCCAGGCTGCAGGGGGCCCATGCGGTTCCCCTGTCACATTCGTCTACACTTGTGCCAGAGCCAGAGTTGGGGGCGGATCTGGGAGGCAGAGATTGCAGTCCTAGGTCCCTCTGACTGCTTGACTCTTGACTCTACACTCTGGATAAAAGTTAGCACCAGGCTGGATAGGAGGACCGGCGGGATGACATATAGGAGAAACGATCTCCATCCTCCTCTTGGCTCCTGCAGGGATTTCAGCGGCTGTATGAGCTGGATTGGTTCTTCTATATGCTGCCCCACCGGCCCTCCTATCCATCCTGGTGCTAGCTGCATCCAGAATGTAGAGTTAAGAGGCAAGCAGTCATCCATACCTAGGACCACCAGCTCCGCCCTCGACTCTGGCTCCTGCTTCTTGCCTCAAGGCTGTTCCTGCCACCGGAACAGTAGGAGAAATGTTCCCTGCCCCAAGGTCGCTCTCATAGCAGAGTGTAAAAGAATACACTGCCCAGTGAGTATAGTGTTCCAGGTGTCCTACTGACTGTCACTCTGCTCCCCCCCTCCGGTCATCCTGCTCCCCTATACTGCCCTCTATTGACCCCCTCCGGTCAAGCTGCTCCTCCATACTGCCCTCCACTGCCCCCTCCCATCATGCTGTCCCCCCCATACTGCCCCCCTCCCATCAGTGTTGCCCCCATACTGCCCTCCACTGCCCCTCTCCTGTCACACTGCCCCCCATACAGCCCTACACTGCCCCCTCCCATCATGCTGTCCACCTATACTGCCCTCTGCTGCCCCCTCTCATCATGCTGTCCCCCATACTGCCCCCCTACCATCATGCTGTCCCCCTATACTGCCCTCCACAGCCCCCCCATACTGCCCTCCACTACCCCTCCCATCAGTGCTGCCCCCCCATACTGCCCTCCACTGCCCCTCTCCTGTCACACTGCCCCCCCTGGTAAACTGGCCAGTAAGTCTGTTATTTTTCAACAGAACAGGCTCTCCTGCAGAGGTAGCAGTTAAAGGGAAATGACAAACCATCTCCCACTGAGGGATGCTTACAATGATCAGCTTTTATTTATGTAAAACCTTTATTACAAAAGGAAAACAAAAACTGTTTGCTGTAACTGATTATAAAGTGTTAGGTGGAGTTTGGCTTCAGGTTTCCATTGTATTTAGATCTACTACTACATTTAACACCCCCCCCCCCGCTAAAGGTGCCCCCTGTGCTCCTTCATCCAGAACAAGGCACCCTAATACTGTGTTACTGTGAGTGGTTTTGCGGGAGGATAATGGTGGGGAAGGGGGAGCTGAAAAATACACATTTGTCTGTGTCAAAAATCCTTGCACTTGCCTTGCACTACTTGTTTCCTGCTGCCCCTGTGTGTTCACTGCCCTCACGCAGCACTACCAGCATCTCCCCTAACCTCTCCCACTGGCTGCTGCGGGGGATGCCTTTAAGGACTGAGAGCGGGGGAAGGGCTGGTAAATATGTAATTTCCTCTTCTGAATGGGCACAGTGAATCGATACCGTAAATGAATGAGAAGCTCTGTACAGAGCAATCCTGTCCATTTATTCTGTGCGGCTGAGGCAGCAGAGATGGACCTGGAGTGCTGTGTCCTCAGTCTCCTTTCTCTGTCTCAAAGGTGAAACATCAGAGGTCTGTTTAGACCCCTGATATCTCAGTAAAGCCCCCCAATGGGGCTCCTTAAAATTGTAAAAAAATAAATAAATAAAATAATAAAAAAATAAAATAACAAAAAATGAAAAATGACTGACCGCATCCACTGCCCTACTGACCACGTCCACTGCTCTATTGAGCATGTTCACCACCCTACTGACCATGTCCACTGCCCAACTGACCATGTCCACTGCCCAACTGACCATGCCCACTGCCCTACTGACCATGCCCACTGCCCTATTGAGCATATCCACTGCCCTACTGAGCATATCCACTACCCTACTGACCATGTCCAATCCTCTACTGACCATGTCCAATACTCAAAGATCGCACTTGTGACTGGGCCCTGGCCTTCTGCCACCATGGCGGGGCCCAAGACTGCAGGAAGGGGGTCCGCTGCACAACATGTGAAAGGGATCCACTGCAGGACTGTAAAGGGTCGTGGGATCAGTGGAAAGGGATCTGGGCTTGAAGGGAAGGGCCCCTGCGGGAGGTCCCTTAATGTTTTCTTGCACCAGGGCCCTAAGGTTCTAGTTACGCCTCTGATATAACTTTACAGAAAAGCATGTGAACATATTGGTATTTTTGTA
Organism: Rana muscosa; assembly: GCA_029206835.1. Taxonomy (NCBI): domain Eukaryota; kingdom Metazoa; phylum Chordata; class Amphibia; order Anura; family Ranidae; genus Rana; species Rana muscosa. The sequence continues at coordinate 476,236,936 of CM055122.1, forward strand.
ATCCTTTGCATTAGCTACTTCAAATGCATTCCTTATTTACCCCAAAACATGCAACCTAACCAGACAAAACAGCTTTGTTACTAAAATGCAAATGTTGATTGTTAGTCAAAAGGCCATCTCTATTTACTCCCCCTGACTACTTACGTATGCTGAGAGTGCTAGCAAATGAACATCACAGGGGAGGGCAGCTGTGTTTTTTTTTTTTTTTTTTTTAAGCGGCAGGCTATGGGTGACACCCTGCTTTCAACTCGTCATTGCTGTGGAAGAGGGATGGTAGTAGAGCCAAATGGGAGAATATTCTTAGGAGATACTCTGGTGAAGTGTTTACACTCGTGAGCTGAACAGTTTTTATTTGGCATAAAATGGCATAAAATACTTTTGAAATTATACCTGCTATGTACACTTTGCAAGTCTACATAAATACTTTTTTCTGACATTTCAAAATATACGGCAAGCTAATAAAAAATCGACCTTTTAGAGCAAACTATACTGTAACATAGTTGTTAGTGCTACACTTATACAATATTTAGCATATATGCAATAAATATAATACCATATATTAGCCTAAGTAAGCTTTAACCACTTCCTGCCCGCCCTATGCAAAATGACAGCTGCACAGTGGTTCTATTATCCTGACTGGGCATTGTATGACGTCCATCAGGATAAGCCGCTCGTGCTTGCCCTCCAGGGCGCGCAGTGCGGCCATCAGTAGTGCAGTGTGTCGCTCTGACACACTGCATCACCGATACCCGGTAAAGAGCCTATAATGTAGTCTCTTTACCATGTAAACAGCTGTGTACAATCACAGCTGGTCACAACGTAACCAGGAAGTGCCATTTATCGGCTTTTCCTCTACTCGCGCTGACAATGCGCGAGTAGAGCAGAGCCGATCAGCGGCTCTTCTGTCAGGGGTCTGCACTGATAATCAACGCACTGATTATCAGTGCAGACCCATAAAGGATACCCACTAGAGCCCACCAGGAATGCCAATCCATACCCATTAGGGATGCCAATCAGTACCCATTAAGGATGCCAATCAGTGCCCATCTTTAAAGCCTGTTAGTGCTGCCTACCAGTGCCATCCATCAATGCCGACCATCATTGCCCATCAGTGTCACCGATCAGTGCCCATCAGTGCTGCATTTTAATGCCTCATAATCAGTGTCTATCAGTGCCTCCTCATCAGGGCCTGTCAGTGCAGATTCATCAGCCAGGAAAGGAGGAAACTTACCAAACTTATTTACAACATTTTATAACAGAAACAAAGAAAAACTTTTTTTTTTTTCTAAATGTTCTGTATTTTTTGGTTTATTTTGCAAAAAATAAAAAACCCAGTGGTGATCAAATACCAACAACAGAAAGCTCTATTTGTGTGAAAAAATTTATAAAAATAGGATTTTTATAACAGCTTACCTGTAAAATCCTTTTCTTGGAGTACATCACGGGACACAGAGCTTAGTAATTACTATGTGGGTTATATCTCACCTTCAGGTTCTGGACACTGATGTAATCAATTAGACAGGAAGTTCCCTCCTTATATAACCCCTCCCATACTGGGAGTACCTCAGTTTTGTAGCAAAGCAATATGTGTCCCAATATCCCCAAACAAGAGGGGCGGGAGCTCTGTGTCCCGTGATGTACTCCAAGAAAAGGATTTTACAGGTAAGCTGTTATAAAAATCCTATTTTCTTTATCGTACATCACGGGACACAGAGCTTAGTAATTACTATGTGGGACGTTCCAAAGCAATGCCTACTGAGGGGAGGGAGACACAACTAACGCAGACCGCCATCAGATGTGAGGACCTATACCGCTGCCTGCAGCATACTGCGCCAAAGAGCGGCATCCTCTTGCCGCCTTACATTCACCTGATTGAATTAGTGAACGTATGCACCGGCGATCAAGTTGCGGCCTTGCAATCTGAGTCATAAAGGCTTGGTAATGCACCACGCATGAAACGCTTACTATCCTGTTAGGGTGCACTCTAAAAGAAACAGGAGAACCCTCTCTTTAACCACAAGCCTGAATAATAATCTGATGAATCAACATTGAAAACAGTTGATTTAGACGCTGCCTGCCCTTTCCTGGGGCCTCCTGGTAGCGCCCCAACATCAGTTTTCCGTATCTGAGCAGCTGCTTCAGATAGGCCTTGACTGCTCTTATACCAATGAGAGAGTGTAACCATTTTAATAGCCGATTTGAACGCTACCTGCCTATTTCTAGGGTCTTCTGGCAGCACAATCAAAATGTCAGTTTCCTATATCTGAACCTTCAGATAGATTTTTAACTGCTCTCCTCTATATTGAGAGAAAGCAATAACCTTTCTTTCCGCAGAACAAGGCTCTGGAAAAAAGGAAGGCAAGAATATCTTGATTGAAATGAAAACCAGATCCTTCTAGGAAATAAGGCCGGGTGATCACCCTATCCTTAAGAAAATTAAGTATGGCTCTATACAAAGAAAGTTGCCAATACTGAAACTCTCTTGCGGAGGCTACCGCAACCAAGAACACTAATTCCCATTTTAGAAGGATGAAGGGATATATGGTGCATCGGCCCAAGGTGCTGACCTTGTAAGCTGACCAAATTAGACTCAATCCTCCAAGCACAAGGGTGCCCTTAACTGGCGGACTTATACATGTTACCCCTTGTATAAAGGCCTGGATCAAAGCAAGTGGTCTTTGAAGATACTGACAAGGCCAAATCGGATCCTTGATGGAACTTAAGGCTAGCTCCATCTCCTTTCCTAATGTAGGAAGGTAAGAACTTTACCTATGACATACTTCCAAGGATCCACCCCTTGGTTTCACACCAGGAACATGGACCTTCCAGATCCTTTCATACATGGTCCTGGAGGCCAGCTCTCCTGTATGAATCAAGGTAATTTGCCGCTGATTCTGAAAACCCCGATCCTCAAGAATGCGGGCTATAACAGCCAGACCATCAATTCCCATGTTTGCAAGACGGGATGGAATACCCCCTGAGAAGTAGGTCTGGACAAGATGTAAGGGACCCTGGGTCCTCTACTACCACCCTTACAATTCCTGCACAGTAAGGTTGTCTGGGTCATGCCGGAGCCATTAGGCCGGCTTCCGTTCCCCTCAGATGTTGCATAGAAGTCACGATAGTCACGGCACTGGGGGGAGAGAATGCATAAACCAGTGACAACTGGTCCCATGAGATCACCAACGTATCTGTCCCACATGCGAGTGGATCCTTTGTTCTTGATACAAAGCTGACCAACTTCTTGTTGAACCTGGACGCCAATAAATTTTATGTCCGGGATACCTTCTCTGGCATTTGGCCAGAAAAAAGTTGGGGTGTAGAGGTCATTCTCCCGAGAACAATTGTTGACGGCTCCAGAGAACCGCCTGCCAATTCTCCATTTCATGTAATGAAGATTGTCAATGGGCAGAGGAGCTTGTGCCTTGCCTAAGCCAGAACATGGTTCACTTCCCTCTGGCTGCGTGACTTCTAGTGCCTTCTTGGTATATAAAGTAAATCATTGGTGTGGCATTGTCGGATTGTAGTCTGCCATACATAGCTCTAGAATGTTGACGGATAAGGCTCACTTGGATCTTGACCACTTCCCCTGGGCACTGGTCTCTTCCAGGCCTGGCCTCCATCCCTAGAGGCCAGCCTTCGTAGCCACCACCTCCCAGGTAACCGGCTTGAAGGATCTTCCTTTCTGCCAATCTTTTGGTTAAGAACCACCAACTAAGACTCCAGCGTATCCCTGGGACCAAACCCTTTGGATAATGCTAGGTTAGGATCTACTTGTTCCAGGCTGCCAGAATAATGTTTATAGCAGTTTTGAAAGAAACTGAGCATAGGGAACTGCTTTGAAATAAGCCACCATCTTCCCTAGCACCTTAAGCAAAAGGCAAACGTAAGGAACTCTTCCTTGCCTTGACCACATTAGACCAGCTTTCTTTTAGCGCTGCCTTTGTCTGAGGCAGAAACCTCTCCTTTTTGGGCTGTGTCCCAAAATTTCCAGGCTTCTTACCAAACGCAAGAAGGTACCTTTAGACTGGGATCCTAACCCAGGAGTTCCAGATACTTGACCATGCTGGACACACTTAGGTCCAGCCATGCTACTGACTGATCCATCAGCAGCAGATTGCCTCGGTATGCCATTACTGCTATACCCTGGGCCTTTAGACCTGCTAGAGGCGGGCCCTAGCACCCTGTAAACCCGGGCACGGTGGCTAACCCAAAGGGAAAGACCACCAACTGGAAGAGGTGCTTCTCTCCTGCGAAACGCAGACAACCTCTGCAGTCCCATGTAAATAAACATATATGCAAATGGCTCCCCATATGTGTATGTGGCAAGTGTTAAGCCATATGCCTCTATGGAAGAGAGCGTTCATTGAGGCATGAATTCATACAAATATGTTTTAGGCACAACATAAAAAAGTGTGCGCTGTATACCACGCATACATATACCACGTGTGCTATGGAACGGCCATCTTGCAAGCAAGCATGCGTTTGAGAACGTGTTATGCCACATGTACTCATGCAGACACGTATTCCTATGTGAACACAAGGAATCCTGTATAATTAAGCAAACTTAAATTATCATGCCTCATTATGCAACCATGCAAAATCTAGGCGAACATGCAACTTTAGGCGATCATGTATCCTTATGCGATTCAGCATCTTTTATGCGATCAAACATCTTATGCATCTTAAGCACTACTGTGCGGACATGTACCCTTGTGTGACCAAGGACTCTTGTGTGATCAAGCACTCCTGAGCGATCCAGCATGTTTATGCAATCAAGCATTTTTATGCGACTTTAGGCCTTTCCGTGAAAACAAGCCTCTCTGTGTGATCAAGTATCCTCGGAAAATCAAGGACTCCTGAGATCAGGCAACCTTGTGTGATCCAGCATCTTTATGCAATCAAGCGTTTTTATGCGACTTTGGGCATTTCTGTGAAAACAAGCCTCTCTGTGTGACCAAGTATCCTTGGGTAATCAAGGACTCGTGTGATCAGGCAACCTTGTGTGAGCAAGCATTTTTATGCGATTTTAGGCATTTCTGTGCAAACAAGCCTCTCCGTGCGAGTTAAGCACTTTAATATGATTAAGCATCCTCATGCGACTATGTAAAAAAACATGTAATCCATACAAACAGAAACCTGTATCTTTACTTGTCTTTTTACCCCACATGCAATTTGTGTATTCCAAACCCATGTATTTTATGCCAACCTGTGGACTGGTAAAGAGGCAGTTATCCTCTGTAGATGTGCGTTTCCGCAATCATGCGACATAGCCAACGTGTACCAGCAACAGTGCATCCCAGCAGTTGTGCGTTCGGCTAGCCTGAAGCCAGCACCAGGATGAGGATCCTGTGGAGGTTTTTCTAGCAACCTATACTCCTCGACTAGAGTTTCTGGGAGGAGAAAAAAACTGCTTATGCGGGTGCCCAACCAGCAGAATAAACTGTGGTACAAGCAACCTATGGGATTTTTTTTTTTTTTTTTTAAAACCCCAAGGCGGAGAAGGAGGCTTTAGCCGACTAGGCTAATTATATGCAGTATGAATCTCTGAAAAAGACTGCAGCTGCAACTCCAGAGCTCGTGAGGCTTCTGATACCTCCGCCTCGTTAGCCTGCACCTGTTCCCTGTCCTCTGACGGTGAACTTTCAACCTCAGGACTTTTAATCCATTTGTTTGAGGATTTAGAGCAGGGAAAGGGGCACACCCCAGTTTCTGCTTTCTGTGAGGATGCAGCAATATAGCAATTAACCTCTTATAGGGCAACAACGTCAGCCTTTTGCTTCTTAGGGTTTTTAGTCCGAGGTACTGGCAGCCAAATTGCACCTATTACTGAGCTATAGTTCAGCGTACAAGCTGCTATATGAGCCAGTCAGGTGTCTAAACTAATGTGTCTTGGGGATGCCTGTATCACCGCCTGTTGTATGCCAAATACATTTATACTGTCTCCAAATCAGCCCTTGCTCCTGTGTCTGTCCTCTTACTAGTGTGTCTCCCAGAGACTGTTCTTTTAAGGCAGAGGACGCCCGCACATGCGCAGAAGCGCCAAGGGACACACGGAGCGTCAGCACGCCAAGCCCCGCCCCCCTCCGTGACTTGTTCATATCTTGGAAACCTCTCTCGCGTGCGCGTGCACGCCGCGCTTCCTCATGGAGAGGAAATGGGGAGAGGAGGAGGGGGGCCGTGAACTGCTCCAGCCCGTCATGGCTGAGCAGCGGCTATATAGGGAGATCTTCAGCGCAGCACCAGGATGCGAACTCAGGTCTCCCCCTCAGGTATGACATGGCAACATTTAACAGATGGCCCCTGGAGCTGTACTTACAAAAGGGAGCTCCTCCATCTGTCCAGGCATTACTCTTGAAACAAGGTATAGCCCAGTTTAGACATCTCATAGAGGTCTCGCCCTCTAGTGCCCAAAGAAGGGTACTACCATAATGTCCAAAACTAGAAACCATATGAAATCATTTCAGGTTTTACAAGATTAGGCACCAGGATACAGCGGGAGTAATACCACATAGGTAAATTACAGGCAAAAAACACATTAGTTTGAAGGTTCCATGCTGAACCAAGTCCATCAGGGACCTTCACTTACCTTTTCCTCGCCGCAGGACCCTGTTCGGAACAGATTGCCCAAACTTCGCCCCTCTCGGCGGGCAATGTCAGCCGTCCTTCAGGGACCGGGGTCCTACTGAAAGGAACACCACTCCCCTGGACCTGTATAGCACCCTGCCAGAAACATCTTGGTTTTGAGTATGACCAGAGTACTGGATCCCAGGGTCCAGCCCTCCTAAGAGAGGCATTACAGGCCAAAACCTTGTGCTTCAGATACGAGGCCCCAGGTACCATCCGTTTGGCTATGAAGCACTTTGGATGGATCTGGTCTTTTATGGAGGCTATTTAAATCCAGCATGGATCCCTCCAGTGGAGCTCCTCAGAGCACATCTTCACTCGTGACCAACACCTTAGACACTGATGAAAAAACTGAGGTACTCCCAGTATGGGAGGGGTTATATAGGAAGGGAACTTCCTGTCTAATTGATTACATCAGTGTCCAGCACCTGAAGGTGAGATATAACCCACATAGTAATTACTAAGCTCTGTGTCCCGTGATGTACGATAAAGAAAGTATTATTTGGGTACACTGTTGCATGACTGTGCAATTGTCATTCAGAATGCGACAGCGCTAAAAGCTGAAAATTGTCCTGGGCAGGAAAGGGGTAAAAGTGCCCAGTATTGAAGTGGTTAAAGTGCCCAGTATTGAAGTGGTTAAAGTAAGGTTAATCTTAGATAGATATAAGATGGTGTTCACCAGACACATGAGTAATCAATTTTTAAAATATTATTCCATAATCAGTAATGATTTTCTCTGTCAAAAAGGTTGTACATTTAAAAAATATTCACATGACGGTGTCAGATATTATTGATCTGATGCTTCCTGGTAAAGGACATGCATACGTGTATTGCATAGCTTGTTATATATTAGAACAGATCAGTGGACAGCTTAGGTTGCTCCTCGGATGAAGGAAAGCTAGAAAAAAAAAATCAGCTGTGCAGATACATTTTTCTGGAGACGTTGTCTATGACAGACCTGGCATTTAGGCTAGGTTCACACTGCTGTGAATTCAAAATCGCGCGATTTTGCGGCCGCGAATTTGCCGCGATTTTGCCGCGATTTCAGGGAATGCCAGTCTATAGAGCTAAATTTGCATTGCACACGGATCAAACTCGCACAGGACCCTTTTTTCCGGCATTGATGTGAACGGCACTAATGTAAAACAATGTTATATAAATGACTTGCGAATTTGAGCAATCGCAATAGAATTCACAGCAGTGTGAACCTAGCCTTATATGAACCAACATTTGGCTTGAAATTGTACATTTCTTCAAATTGCTTTTATATAAATCTGTCCAGTGGAGGAATGTGTACATACAGTTTTATACAAACATTTGGAGAGGTAAAAAGTTAGTTATTTACATATTGAATCATTTACATGTATGTTTTATGTTTTCTATTAATTTAAGTGTAGCGCCCTGCTCCCAATGAGTGGGCGATATGTGTTAAAATTATAATTGTCTGAGCAATAGTTTGGCTCAGAAGGATTGTGTTTCAAATTATACTCTTTTTCAGTTCAGCTGGTTGCATGATTTTCCTCCTGACAGTGGGTGTCTCTGTCACCACTGGTCAGGATTGGAAAGGCAACAGGCTGAATGCATTGGGTATCTCTTTCTCAGAAGCAGCTCAGGGGGCGTGGTCAACCCGCTGTGCATTCTGGGAGCGGGTACTTAAGAGACAGCCACCATTTTGTGGGGCCGTTGTTCGTTGGTGGTGGGCACCACATGCCCTATCCCGACCTGAGGGCCCTCTTGGCCTCAGGGATGTACTGGCAGTTTTCGCCTCGGGGCCACGTTGGCCTGAGGCTCTGTTACTGAGATGTAGGCCAAGGAGTTACTGGGGCCTATTGATCCAGGGATGATCCTGTGTTGCCTTGCCTGCGGGAAGGGACCAAGCAATTGAGGACTCAATTGGAGGATGTATCCGGATCACAATCTACCTCACAGTGCTGCCGGAACGGCTGGAAGATCCTGGCACTGAGAGCTGTGTTCTTTTATTCAGAAGGTAACCCAGGGAAGGGTTGCACCAAGTCTGTGGCAGAGACTGTTCTATTTGCACCAAGTCTGTGGCAGAGAATGTTCTATTTTTACTGAGTCTGTGGCAGAGACTATATGTCATCGAGCTGTGCATCGGTTGCTAGGCCGGTGAGAGTGGACCTATCCGGTGGTTGCTGAGTCCAGCATGGAGACAGCTGTTCCTCTGGACCTAGGAAAATTCCTGTGATCCGCAATTAAGGTACCCGAGTCCTCCCCATCCCTTTAACCCCTCTGGTGGAAACTTTAATCAATAAAACCCTTGAAAGAGACTTTGTGTTGGTGCAAACTTTTTTCTGGACAACTCTTCAGTCCTTCAAGGAGAACCCCTGAGACGAGCATACGGAACAGTAAGGTAACGGCAGGCCCAAATCTAAACCAGCAGCTCCTATGGGGGTAGTGCTACATAAGGATTAAAGGCATCTTGTGCTTTGCCAATGCAGGACGGAGCAACAGATTCTCTTTATTTTCTGCCTCCATTTGCTTATCCCCTATTTAATCTCCCTCTGCTATATTTGCCTTGCAGATCGAGGTGAAGTACTCAGTACTTCCAAATATGAGGGAACATGTGACACATTACCTTTACTCCCATTGCAGTGCTAGGTGACCAAGGCACTATTTACCTGGCCAGAGTACAGAGTGGTGTCAACTGTGGGCAAAATCATTAGCCCTGTAAAAGGTTCAAATCAGTCTAGTTCTGTAGGTGAACAGGACAGCAGAGGAGAGAAGGGGAGGTGCGTATAAATAGTGAGAGACCCAGGAAACCAAATGAACCTACTTCTTTACCCAACATGTAGCCACCTCAAAGTCATTGCCTGTGGTGTACTTTTATTGCAGAACCGTTTCACCATTTTACCTAGCTTTGTGCGAGTAGTTGTTTACTATTTCACAAAAAACAGTTTCCTGCCACTAAAGCTCTCTCTTCATGACAGCATGTAGCTCATTTGACTTCGCACCGCCCCAAAATGGCCGCTGCAGTTTACTTATATGAGATAGGTACAGAGGAAAGGGCTTATGTGGATGACATCAGAGGCAAACTCTGCAGGGGCAATCTGATATACAGAAGGAGAGGAACAATTTTAGAGAGGAAAAAGGCTGTATCATTGTGTCCAGGAAAGGATATTAAAGTGGGGGGGGGGGGATAATGCGCTAATGTGTGATAATACTAAATAAACATACAGTGACAAAAGTGACAAAAATATGAATGAAGTGCAGGAAAAAGTGCATATCAAAATATGAAAAAAATGAGGGGTGTAGTGGTGGCGCTGCTCTTACGTGAAACCAATCTGCTGGGAGCCAGATATTGGTAATAATAGGTCTACAAATGAGAAACACAAAGGGGGTTCTCTCTGATATAATCAGAACCTAAGTGGGACCACACATAGAATGTAAAAATCAAATAAATAAATGAAATAAGTAAATAAAGTGGGGTGTCTCTGCCAGGTGTTTACTTGGCCTTAGCAATAGCCTTCAGAAGGTTCTCCGAGAAGGTGAGGGTTATGGAAAGGAAAAAAGGATACCCATAGTGTGAACCCGTAAAAAAATTGGTTTATTGATATATCACGCTCCTGATGACGTGAATTTGATGAAACGCGTAGGGTGGAGTCACGTCGCTTCATCACTTCCTGAACCTTGGATCGCTCTTCACTGGCCAAGCGCCATTGTAATGCTTTTTATTGTCTAATACTATGTGAGTACCCTTTTTCCCGATATATCAATAAACCAATTTTTTTACGGGTTCACACTATGGGTATCCTTTTTTCCTTTCCATAACCCTCACCTTCTCGGAGAACCACAAGGGACCAAAGGAGCCACCCTGGATTCCTGAGATTGCTACACAGTGGCATATACTGTGACTGCACCATACCCCCTGAGGGTATGAAGAATCTGGTGAGTGCAACATCATAAACAATCACGGATAATCACATTCATGGCACAGGCTACTAGAACAAGCACTGCAGCAAAGTCACCAATTTATTCTGTCACTATATTCTGGATTGTCACCATTGATCTTCACTTCATTTTATCAACTTCAATTTTTATGCTGAACATTTGATGTACATTGTCAGAGTGTATTACGGATCACGTAAACACTTTTTTCTAACTGTTTGGGACCGAGTATAATTCCAGTTGGGTTTAGTAAACACCCGGCCGAGACAACATCCCAATCCATTGTAATTCATTGTTTTTTACTTTGTTTACACTGCATCTCTTACAGCACCACATTGGTAGCATCAATTTACTTCACAGCACTTCCAATAGCTAATCCTCTGCTAGTAAACACCCGGCCGAGCCGGAATTGGAAAATTCATATTACTTATTTATTTCAACTAATTAATGTATTCCTACTAAATCCTTCACTCACTTTACGTCCATTATCACTATCACCTTCTGAAGGCTATTGCTAAGGCCAAGTAAACACCTGGCAGAGACACCCCACTTTATTTACTTATTTCATTTATTTATTTGATTTTTACATTCTATGTGTGGTCCCACTTAGGTTCTGATTATATCAGAGGGGGTGTTTCTCATTTGTAGACCTATTATTACCAATATCTGGCTCCCAGCAGATTGGTTTCACGTAAGAGCAGCGCCACCACTACACCCCTCATTTTTTTCATATCCTTGCTCCACCTAATTAGGAGGCAGCAATAAGTAGAGGCAGCAGCTCTGACTACTACGTTGTGTTTGAAGTCCTTTTGCGCGGAGTCACCTACCTTCCTGCATATCAAAATATCACAATCTCTTTAACCATAATGAAAGAGAAATGAATAATCTATATCCAATAAATAAAATTAGTATAAACACCAGTGCAATAACATGCAAATCAGTGAACCTGAACAAATGAACACACTGAACATAATGGTTCAATAATGCAATGGTGAAATATTGTATGAGCTCATAAAGTCCATAGATAAATAATATAGGTGAACAAATAGGTGTAGTCCTTAATGAAGATCAGGGTCTTCTAGGTAGGATTCCAATTGGAGTATTGAACCACTGTTATATCCTCCACCTGTCTCTCAATATGCTCACCTCAATGAGGAATAAAACTGGCTTAGTAAGGGGTCTTGTCTTTCTCTTTTAATCTTCTCCACTCAGATAGCCAAAACAATCTGACCACCACCAATCACGCTATCTGCAAATGGAAAGGGGGGGGGGGAGCAGACCTCTAAACCAGGGTCCAGCGGGGGAAGAGACAAGAAACCTCCAATGGTGTAGTAATATAGTAAAAAAGTATAGGGTTTATTAAGAATAAGAGGGTGGACTCTTACATCACAACAAAAAGATATAGGCAAATACAGAGAATCGCGGTATGCAAAGTGCCGTCTTACTGTAGTTCTGCTGTTTGTGATCCTGGATGTGATGCCGCAATCCTTTCCCTACGCCGTTACGTCACGTACCTCGTGACTTCTTCAGGGGAGCCTGATTGGTTGTTAAGGCAGTCAATAAATAGTACGCGAACCGGAAATAGCGGATCCGCCATTTTCTTGAATACCAATATGAGCAGTATGGGCGCCGCCATTTTTTCATAGTCTATATAAAAGATACATCGACGACCTGATAATAGTCTGGAACGGTAGCAAAGAGAAACTAAAAAATTTCCTAGCCAGTTTAAACGAAAATGATAACAACATCAAATTAGTGTGGAAAATAGATGCTAAAACTATAGACTTCCTTGACCTGACTCTAAAGTTGGAGGGAGACAAAATATTACTAAAACTTTTTTTTAAATCGGTAGATGCGAACAACTACTTGTCTCTAGAAAGCTGCCACCAAAAATCGTGGCTCTATAACATTCCTAAAGGCCAACTAATAAGAGTGAAAAGAAACTGCAGTAAAGAAGAAGATTTTGACCAACAAGCTCAACTAATAGGAAGTAGATTTGAGGAAAAAGGGTATGACCATTCCTGGCTGGAAAAACAGATAAAAAATGTCAAAGATATGGATAGAGATACAATAATGCTCAACAGAGTAAAAAATCAACAACATCAAGATGCTCCAAGCCTTATCTTGGACTTCAATATACAACACAAAGATGTGGCTAGACTGGTGGAACGTCACTGGCATATCCTCAAAAAAGATAAGGACCTAAAACATATATTACCGGAACGTCCCAAAATTATATATAAACGGGCACCTATCCTGAAGGATATGATAACAAAGTCAGTGGTAGTTGCTCCTCCAAAACCGACCTTTACCTTTTTTGATGGGAAAGGGTTTTTTCCCTGTAGGAACTGCTATGCCTGCAAACGAGCAAAAAAGTTCCAAGGCAAAAGGACAGAATTTAAGGGGACAAATACAGGGGAGATATACCCAATTAAAGAATTCATAGGATGCCATTCGGAAGGAGTCATTTACGTATTACAATGTAGTTGTAACCTACAATATGTAGGAAGAGCTAAAAGAGCTTTGAAGATTAGAATAAAAGAGCATGTCCAAAACATAACCAATGGATTTCCAAAGCATAATGTCTCACGACATTTTGCGCTGGTACATAACCAAGACCCCTCACAACTACAGTTCTGGGGTATTGACAAATATAAAAGCTCCTGGAGAGGCAACCACCTAGTTAGAAGTATAAGTCAAAAAGAATCTCGGTGGATACATACACTAAGAACATTGACACCCAGGGGAATGAATGTAGAGTTCGATCTTAATTGCTTTCTTAGCAACTTTGAATTTTTTAGTTTCTATTTTTATTCATTCAATATTAAACCTAATAGTTTACAGTTTTTTGTATGATATACTATATTTAATGTATGTTGGGAGTTGTCCTGCTGTTTGGGATCACGTGATTCCACCATTCAGCCAGTTAGACATACATTGGGGATTTTATATATATTAATTTAATACTCTGTTTATAAGGTACAAATGGTGTTCATAGTAGAGGATATAATAGTTGACTTATATCCTAATATATCCAACATCATGTCTTAAACATCCTCATTTTATTTAGGGATTTACTCTTGTTCACAACTTTTATTAAAGTGAATAGATTAGATAGATATATGCATATCCAGTTCTCCACTAACATAGTCTGCTTAGTTAGACTGTAGGGGTTGTGGTGAATTAACGCTATTTTATAGCAGGCTTTAGGATCTGTTATCCATATTAGAGCAGTATGGAGATTATATTTGTAGGATGAGCTATTTAGACCTGTCACGCCAGGTGAAGTGATAGGTTTTTATTAGCAAACCGCCACCCACAGACTATGAAAAAATGGCGGCGCCCATACTGCTCATATTGGTATTCAAGAAAATGGTGGATCCGCTATTTCCGGTTTGCGTACTATTTATTGACTGCCTTAACAACCAATCAGGCTCCCCTGAAGAAGTCACGAGGTACGTGACGTAACGGCGTAGGGAAAGGATTGCGGCATCACATCCAGGATCACAAACAGCAGAACTACAGTAAGACGGCGCTTTGCACGCCGCGATTCTCTGTATTTGCCTATATCTTTTTGTTGTGATGGAAGAGTCCACCCTCTTATTCTTAATAAACCCTATACTTTTTTACTATATTACTACACCATTGGAGGTTTCTTGTCTCTTCCCCCGCTGGACCCTGGTTTGGAGGTCTGCTCCCCCCCCCCTTTCCATTTGCAGATAGTGTGATTGGTGGTGGTCAGATTGTTTTGGCTATCTGAGTGGAGAAGATTAAAAGAGAAAGACAAGACCCCTTACTAAGCCAGTTTTATTCCTCATTGAGGTGAGCATATTGAGAGACAGGTGGAGGATATAACAGTGGTTCAATACTCCAATTGGAATCCTACCTAGAAGACCCTGATCTTCATTAAGGACTACACCTATTTGTTCACCTATATTATTTATCTATGGACTTTATGAGCTCATACAATATTTCACCATTGCATTATTGAACCATTACGTTCAGTGTGTTCATTTGTTCAGGTTCACTGATTTGCATGTTATTGCACTGGTGTTTATACTAATTTTATTTATTGGATATAGATTATTCATTTCTCTTTCATTATGGTTAGAGAGATTGTGATATTTTGATATGCACTTTTTCCTGCACTTTATTCATATTTTTGTCACTTTTGTCACTGTATGTTTATTTAGTATTATCACACATTAGCGCATTATCCCCCCCCCCCCCCACACACACTTTTTTATGACTTGTTTATGTGTAGAGTGAACACAGATCGATTTTGCATCCATTGTTTTTTATCTCAGTTTCATTTATTTACTCTTTATTAGCGCGAAAGACACACATTCACAGGAAAGGATATTGTTGTCTGTGTCAGCTAAGATTGTAGTGGGGACATAACGCGTAAAGGTGGAGCCTGGTGGGAGGAGCTTGATATTTGGAATACATCACGCAGCGATGTATACAGCTGATTATTTGTTGCCTGATTAAGCCATTACATTTATAATGCTGAGTTACATATATAGATGTAATAAATACTAGCAGCGAGCACTATTTTGCAGTTTCCTTTCTTGAGTGATGTTACCTTTGGGGCAATCTGGTATTTTCCCTAAAAGCTTTAGACTCTTTTACAAGTGTCAGGCTTTTTTTCTGCAAAAACGCTGCTGGCTTCTAGGAGAGTTAAATAAATGTCCTGTGTGCATGAGGCCTTAATCTCTGCTGAAATGTATTCCATCTAAACCTGATGGTGAATGGGTTCCAGTTATATGTTAATCAAGTGTAAATAGACCTCCTATAATCAAAGGGGTCTACTTTCAAGGTGTATAGTTTGAGTGGCACTAGGTGGCATCAGTTTCTTTTTGCACGTGAAAAAACTGCTAAGAAGAAGCACACTTGTTAATGCTTGAAGCACCTTTGCCTGTTCGAATGGCCCTATGTGGCCTTGGACACTGCACTCTTTGATTTGCATTGTTTGTTTTAACCACTTCTTGCCCACCCACAGTACATTTACTTCGGGCGGGTGGCAGAGCCAAGACGGATCATGTATGTCTTCCAGATTCGAAGAACGCATGCACACTGGTTACAGCACGGTTTTGTCAGCAGGTCCTGTTTAATGATTTTGGCTGTGGACCTGATCAGCTGTAGTCGATCAGAGCCCTGTGCACAGAGCAGTGATCTGGCTGTTTCTTCCCCTTGCAAAGCATTGTTGTCTACTGGGACACAAGGCTTATAACTCAGACCTTAAAATGCCAGCCATTGAAAACAACAATACGTTTATTATAATCATGTTAGCTATATATATATATATATATATATGTAGCGGCTGCTCCTCACACTCCCCTCTTGGTCTCGTCTTTCTCGTCTAGGGGTATCTTAAAAGGGGAGGAAGAGGGGACACTACGCCTAGCCTCCACCACAGATGTTAGTGCGGTATAAGCAACAGTTCTGTATTACCTTCGGGTCAGTGCTGTGCACCTGGATCCTCCCTCCAAGAGTCACCACGAACCATGTCTGTCAGAAATTGAGATCCACACCATTAAAGTTCAACACTCCTTTATTCTCCTTGTCTGAACACAAACAGTTGAACTCCCTTGATAGAACAGAACAGAAAAGGAGGTGTGGATGCGAACAGGCCCAGACACAATGTAGCTGCCACTTCTCTTCCTAGAAGTGTGTCCTGGTCTCCGCACGAGGGTAGATTTCCTTCCAGGCCGTCTCCGACGAGAGACTCACTTGTCACCGGCAATATGCTGCACCGGGTCTTCAAATGAGGAGCTCCCCCCGGTCCATTGTGCCTACCTGATTCGGGTACCCAATCCCTGGGCACCCTAGGATCTCCTTCCCTCGCGGAACTCAGTGTTGGGCACTGAGCTCCGGACCTCTATCCAAGTACCTCACCCCAGGCCAAAGGTGCCTGGGATGGAACTCGACCTCCGCTGTCTTCTAGGCCTAAGCCACCCAGAGGAGCGACACGACCCACCGTCCGCAAGCTGAAGGTGCCTGGGACGTCAACCCCGTGACAAAGATGGCCGGCCCCCTTTATACCCTCTCCCAGCAAGCACGGCAGGTTCCCCGCCCCACCATACCGCTGCCGAGGGAGGACAAAAAGGAGGCGCAGCACACAGCAATGATTCAACCCCAGCCCAGGGCGACAGCGCCACCCACTGGGCTGCAGGGAATTACACATCACTGATGTCTCTGCCAAACTCAAAATTACACCCGGGAAAATACATACCCGCTACACTCTCCCCTCGGTCCTTTGACACTGGTCCCCAGTGTCTGGAGTAAACCATGCCCCAAACAGCTGACATGATTCAGTCCAGAAACAGACTAACAATTAGATATACAAAAATATAAAAAAACTTTGTAAAGCTACCTTATTAAAACATTGTGTCTGAGCCCTGTAAAGAAAGGGAATAAAGACAGAAGAAAACAACAGTATTGATCCATAACTTTGAATCACATATTCACATATGACTTTCCCACCCATCCTGACTAAGACCCACCCCATCCTCAGTAAACTTGATGGGATGTTCTCCTGCAGAGGGAAAAGAAAGGATTAACACACATAACCCTGACACCTGTATTCGTGTAATGGAAAAGAAACTTCTCCGAGAAGAAATCCCTTTTCTCCAAAGTGAGTGTGTGATAAGTGTTTAAACGTTGCGCAACACTGCCACCTGGTGACAGCATCGCGGTAACTGCACCCGTGGAACTTTCCTCTTTTCTTTCAGCCCTATCTACCCCAGAGTCAGTATTCTTTTTGTTGGAAAAGTGAAGAACAAATAGGAACAGTTCTTCATTCCTCTGGGCACAAAAGCAATGGGCCCCAGAAGTTCAGCAACATGATAAGAACGGAGTCTCTTTTCTCCTACAGGTAAAAGCGGGGATGCGGCAGAACAAGTGGTTTCAAGTGCTGATCCATGGTCTCCAGATGATACTCCACATCTTCTCCTTCCTTCCTTCGGATCAACACTTTATCTGCATGGATGTGTCATCCTAACATCCATTCTGCCTTGCAGTCTTTGAATCGCTGGGAGGCCTTCGGAGAGCATGCCAGGTACCTGCGGGCGTGAGGAACCTGAAGGTGGGTCCACACAAAGTCATTGTACCAGCGCTCCCGGCACACTTCCACCTCGTAGAGTAAGTCCTTAGATAAGTATGGATACTCCCATCCGTACTCCGCAGCAACCTTCTGCCTAAATAGGCGTTGTAGTCTTGCCAGAGGAGGCATGGTAGCTTTGTCCCCTTTGCCAGGCAACACTATCGAGTCCGGGTGGCGAGGGACCTTGATCACATCTGATCGGGGCATAGGGGCCCGCAGCAATAGTCTCTTTTCCCCGGCCTTCGGTACAGATGGCACCGGGGATGTAGCAGCAGACTGGGGACGGGACCTCTCTTCAGGCGCTGATGCCTCCACCCGGGGTGTGCTTTCCCCTGTTGACATGGGTGGATCTCTGGTTCTCCGAGATGAAGCAAGCGGTACTTTGTCCCAGCCCTTCTCAGCAAACAAATCGTCTATTGCCACGTCGTCTCCCATCTCCGAGAGCTACTCCAGGACGGAGGTGTCACACTCCTCCGCGGGTATGTAGCCGGTTGTAGAAACGGAGCCACCACCTCCCGCGGATTCGCTAGGCCATGACTTCCCGACACCTCCGCCCACACACCAAGTCTCCCCGCCTGGCTTACCTCGGCCTTTACTTGAAACGGGACGTCCGGAACTCTGGTTGACGGATTCATCCGGGCCGGGCATAAGTGGGCGAGATGGTCCACCACAACCGCTGGTCGGGGCTACCATGCCGGTCTTCCTCTTCGGTGGTGGGCGCTGTGAGACAGTGGTGACTGAGTCAGCATCCTCGGATTTCTCCTGTTGGGGTTTTACGACCTCCTCCGCGGTCGTTGCAGTGTGCGCAGGGGTGACTCTCACAGCAGTGATTCCTCCTCTCTGAGTGATAGTGCCTAAAGCCCGGCCGGGGTAGATGGTTCTCGGCTTCTCAACCACCGGATCCACTTTGAACAGGAACTCCCCACAGGCCTCACATCGTCCGAACGGCTTCAACTGGCACACCAGTCCCGAACACCCGGGACAAATCACACCCAGGGCCTCAACGTCCATGCACGAGTACAGGGCAAATCGACCCCTTGGCTTTAGTCGGATCCCCGTATCCGTTACTGGAGCAGCAGCGGTCAAAGTCGTGGTAGAAGAATGAACTGGAATCCACGAGGTGTGTCCGAACATGGCGACCTGTTGCTGATCCATCGCACACTGCAAAGTCTTTTTGCGCCAACGTCCCACGTGTAGTCCTTCACATGTATTGGACTCCTCCCCATTGCTCCAGTTTGTGGGCTTTTCTTATTTTCTGTTTCTGAGTCACGCCCACGAACTAAGCAGTGGGGGTGTGCCTGGTGGCGCAGTGCAATAGAAGCCCCCACGTGTAGTACTTCACATGGCTGAGCTTCCCCCTTTTTCACTCTTCCGCGTGGGCCTTTCCTCTTTTCGGGTCATGTCCACGACTTCGAGCAGGGATGCACTTCGGCCAATGAAGGCCTGCCTGTTCGCTTAACTCTTCCAACAGACACGTTTGATACTGTGGTGCACAAACACTATCCCGGACGAGCCCCCACGTGTAGCGGCTGCTCCTCACACTCCCCTCTTGGTCTCGTCTTTCTCTTGTCTAGGGGTATCTTAGAGGGGAGGGAGAGGGGACACTACGCCTAGCCTCCACCACAGATGTTAGTGCGGTATAAGCAACAGTTCTGTATTAGCTTCGGGTCAGTGCTGTGCACCTGGATCCTCCCTCCAAGAGTCACCACGAACCATGTCTGTCAGAAATTGAGCTCCACACCATTAAAGTTCAACACTCCTTTATTCTCCTTGTCTGAACACAAACAGTTGAACTCCCTTGATAGAACAGAACAGAAAAGGAGGTGTGGATGCGAACAGGCCCAGACACAATGTAGCTGCCACTTCTCTTCCTAGAAGTGTGTCCTGGTCTCCGCACGAGGGTAGATTTCCTTCCAGGCCGTCTCCGACGAGAGACTCACTTGTCACCGGCAATATGCTGCACCGGGTCTTCAAATGAGGAGCTCCACCCGGTCCATTGCGCCTACCGGATTCGGGTACCCAATCCCTGGGCACCCTAGGATCTCCTTCCCTCGCGGAACTCAGTGTTGGGCACTGAGCTCCGGACCTCCATCCAAGTACCTCACCCCAGGCCAAAGGTGCCTGGGATGGAACTCAACCTCCGCTGTCCTCTAGGCCTAAGCCACCCAGAGGAGCGACACGACCCACCGTCCGCAAGCTGAAGGTGCCTGGGACGTCAACCCCGTGACAAAGATGGCCGGCCCCCTTTATACCCTCTCCCAGCAAGCACGGCGGGTTCCCCGCCCCACCATACCGCTGCCGAGGGAGGACAAAAAGGAGGCGCAGCACACAGCAATGATTCAACCCCAGCCCAGGGCGACAGCGCCACCCACTGGGCTGCAGGGAATTACACATCACTGATGTCTCTGCCAAACTCAAAATTACACCCGGGAAAATACATACCCGCTACACTTATATACAGTATTTATTGGCGTCTAACACTTACTTTTTTACCCTGAAAATAGAGGGTAAACTGTGCCTGCATGTTATACGCAGGGGGCTGTGGAAAGTTTTTTTCCTGAAACTTCCCTCTTAAAGTTAGGGTGCGTGTTATACGCCTGTGCGTGTTATACACCGATAAATACGGTATATATATATACACATTATTAAGGTTATATCCAAGTGTATTGAATATTAGTGGATTAATGAAACTACTGCACTGTAATTTGTAATGCGACAAATCACATTTATAGATTCTTTTTTTCCTCTCTAATTTAATTAAACAACTCTTAGCTCCACTGTACTAAGAACTATAATTGAAATCTGGACTATAATATAATAAGATCATAGAATCTTTCCTAACCAGCTCTATCATATTCCCAAACCAGTGTGCTCTCATGTGTGGCACAATAATCTCTGTTTAATTACTCTGCTTTAATCTAGGGAATTCTTTGCCAGTTACATTAGCCATAAAGGCTTATTATAATTGGGTGATGTTTTATTAATTACTGCAGCCTTTTCTTCAACTCCACTGCTTGTCTGTATGTTTTACATAAATAATTATGGCCGCAAGTGGTCAAAGTTGTCTTTCGAAAAATCCAAAACTTTCTTTTATAAACAACCAATCCTGAAAACAAATGTACAGTAAATGAAAAATGCAAAGCAAGCTTTAGGTTTCAATCTCTAGGGAGTGTGATGGATTATTGTTTTTATTTAGCCTGATAACACTAAGCCTTTAAGGCTTTCATTTATCTACCTCCTATGTCTTCCTGAATATCTAATTTCAATGTGTTTTCTGGCTGTATGTTGTTGTGTCATATTTTTTTTCATTAGATACTATTACACAACCACATTTACTTCCCTACAGCAGCCAATCAGGTTTTATCTTTCAAATGAAGCCAAGTATCTGCTGTAGGACATTGCCGAAATTGCTGTACATTTTTCTTTGACACTTAAAGAGTCAGAAGTAACACTGATCTTTGCCGTCTTTGTGTTGAGATATTTGTAAGCTTCAGTATTAGTAAGAGTATAAAGCAAGATGCTAGAGATGTCTGTGAATACCGTTCTATAGCTTTGCATGTATTTAACCACTTGAGTACCAACTTGCTATACCCCTTCATTACCAGGTCCCTTTTCAGTTTTCAGTTTTGTGATAGTCTGACTGACAATTACTCAATTATGCAAATTAGTTTATATCATTTTTTGAGATGAATAGAAGTTTCTTCTGGTAGTATTTAATAACCACCAAGTTTTTTATTTGTTTTTTTACTATAAAAAGGAAAAAAACTACCAACAATTTTGAACAAAAAACTGTTCCCCTTAATTATTGTTGAACTAAAAGAGCTCTAATTTTTGACACAATTTTTTACAAATGAAGAAACATGCTGATAGTGAGGGGTTAAACATGGAGCTTGAGACTGGTGCACTAGATCCACTAAAGGAGAAGTCCAGCCTGAGATTTTTAGGCTGGGCTTCTCCTAAGGGTCACAGGAATGCAATTCATTTTGTACTCCTGTGACCCGTTTTCAGCAGAGAGCGGTCTGAAGTCCGCTCTCCACTGACGTCACTGCCATCAGTCGAGGCAGCACGTCATCCCGACTTCCAAGTCTGGATCCATCATCTGCCTTGATTGATGGCAATCTCAGCAAGCCACTGAGATGGCCGCTCCCTGCCCCTCCACAGCTCATCGCTCCAATGAGTGTGGAGAAGCAGACCAGGAGCGATGCTGACTGACAGTCAACATCACTGTGCTCGGGGAGGAATGGGAACCGAGCCATCAGCGGTGTTCGGTGGCTCAGTTCTCCGTGCAGAGATGCCGGGGGAAAGCTGCAGCATTGGTCTGATGCTCCATCTGAGGTAAGTAGGATTAGCAAAAAAAAACATACTTCTGTTTTAATGTACAGGTCATACAAAGGTAGGATACTGTGAGAAGGGTTGAAATGTAAGCACCTCACCACTGCTAAGAGGTCCAAATACAACTTTATTATATTACAGTAGGTGCCGCCGATATTGTGTCAATCTCGCCGCTTCTAGCGGCGATATTGACACCCTATGAGCTCCGTAGCGAGAGCCAGCGCCGAGCTGTCTCATCATCGGGAAAGGAAAAATGTACCTTTCACGATGAGCGACACGCATTGCCGATAGGCGGGGATCCGACGCGGATTCCCGCCAATACCAGGCACTGCGTTTGGTATGAATCCTGAGCGGGAACTCCACGCCAATTTTTAAAGAAAAAAACGGCGTGGGTTCCCCCTCCAGGAGCATACCAGGCCCTTGGGTCTGGTCTGGATTTAAAGGGGAACCCTACGCCGAAAAAACGGCGTGGGGGTCCCCCTCAAGATCCAAACCAGACCCTTATCCGAGCACGCAACCTGGCAGGCTGCAGGGGAAGAGGGGGGGACGAGAGAGCGGCCCCCCCTCCCTCCTGAACCGTACCAGGCCACATGCCCTCAACATGGGGGGTTTGGTGCTCTGGGGCAGGGGGGCGACTTGCGGCCCCCCCACCCCAGAGCACCCTGCCCCCATGTTGATGAGGACAGGGCCTCTTCCCGACAACCCTGGCCGTTGGTTGTCGGGGTCTGCGGGCTTATCGGAATCCGGGAGCCCCCTTTAATAAGGGGGCCCCCAGATCCCCGCCCCCCCACCCTATGTGAATGAGTATGGGGTACATCGTACCCCTACCCATTCACCTGGTGGGAAAAAAATGGTAATAAAAACACAACATAGTTTTTAAAAGTATTTTATTGCACCGCTCCGGAGGTCTTCTTCCGACTTCGGGGGTCTTCGGTGTCGTCGCCGCGCTCTCCGGTTCTTTCTTCCGCCGGGCCTCCGCTAACTTCTTTTTAGCTCTTTTGCTAGCGGAGGCCCGGTCTTCTCCGTCGCCTTCTTCTTCTCCCGCTTTCCGGTTCTTCTCCCGCTCTCCGGTTCTTTCTTCCGCCGAGCCTCCGCTAACTTCTTTTTAGGTCTTTTGCTAGCGGAGGCCCGGTCTTCTCCGTCGTCTCGTCCGGCTCTCCGTTGTCCTTCTGCCGGCCCCTCCACTAACTTCTTGGTAGCTCTTTTGCTAGTGGAGGGGCCGGTCTTCCCGTCGTCGCCGTCGGCGTCTTCTTCCCTCTTCTCCTCCTCGGTGTTGACTCGACGCTTCCTCTCGCAGTAATGATAAATCTTCGGTCCGCAGAGATTAATATAGGCTTCTCATGACGTCACAGTCACATGGTGCCATGACGTCACAGTCACATGCTCTCGTCCCCGCCTCTTCCCCTGCGGCCTGCCAGGTTGCGTGCTCGGATAAGGGTCTGGTTTGGATCTTGAGGGGGACCCCCACGCCGTTTTTTCAGCGTAGGGTTCCCCTTCAAATCCAGACCAGACTCAAGGGCCTGGTATGCTCCTGGAGGGGGAACCCACGCCGGTTTTTTCTTTAAAAATTGGCGTGGAGTTCCCGCTCAGGATTCATACCAAACGCAGTGCCTGGTATTGGCGGGAATCCGCGTCGGATCCCCGCTCAATACAGTGTTGCGTCTCCTCGCTATTGCAGCGAGCGCGACACGTGTCGCCACCCTGCTGCCGAGATCTCGGCACTCCTGTCGCCGAGAATCTCGGCGATGGGAGCGCGATAGATATACAATATCGGTGGCACCTACTGTAAAGGTCAGGGGTACAATTCAAGAAAAAGCTGTAGCTGGAGGAGGACACAGGAGACAGTCGGGGTGATCAGTGCGGTGGTGAGGGGCAGTTACAAGCATCGATCTTACTGTATAACTTTCAATAAAGGAACTGACAGTCACAGGCGGGAGAGGAGGAAAAGCGGCTGTCAGGTGCTTTATTGAAAGCTATACAGTGAGATCGGTGCTTGTTACTGCCCCCACCACCTCACCAATCATCTGTGAGGCTGCCCGGCCCCTCCTGCTATGGTGAGGACGCCGGACCCAGTACAACGGGTATCGGATTAAGCATCAGAGCATTTATACTCTAGTATCGGTATTGGTGCAACCCTAATACCTAATATATATATATATATATATATATATATATATATATATATATATATATATATATATATACATATACACACGTTTTTTGCATGCAATGGGGGATGGATTAATTTGATCTCTAGACATCCTTTAGGCTACTTTCACACTGAGGCGCTTTACAGGCATTTTAGTGATAAAAATTGCCCCTGTAAAGCGCCTCTCCTGTCACTCCAGTTTGAAAGCTTGAGTGCTTTCACACTGGAGCGGTGAGCTTGCGGGACATTAAAAAAAAGTCCTGCAAGCAGCATCTTTGGGGCGATTTAGGAGCGGTGCCACTGGCACTGAACAAGTGCATTATATCCTGAGAGTTGACCTACTTACACAGGCGTGTCTCATACCTCTTGCCTGTGTCTTAAGCCCCGTACACACGGTCGGACATTTGGCCAACAAACTTCATTTTGAGCAATTTGGACCAACAATCCGACCGTGTGTACGCTCCATCGGACAAACTTTTTTTGCTTTTTTCTTGTTTTTATCGGACAAAAGTTGGGTCTGCAAACGGACAAACTTTTGGCCAACAAAAGTCCGATGGAGCAAAGTCCGACCGTGTGTACAGAAAACCATCGGACTTTTGTCCGATGGACAAAACAACTAATGTTAAAATCAACCAACAATAGCAAAAGTTGACCAAAGGGTGGCGGTAAAGAGCAGAAAAGAGCAGAAAAACCACGTGATGTTGCAAAAAGTTTTGGGAAAGTTTGCAGAAAAGTCAGAGCGTGTGTATGCTATGGGTGTTCCCAACCAACTCCGTTCGGACAAAAAAACACAGAAAAGTCCGATGATAGTCCGACCGTGTGTACGGGGCTTTAGAATAACAGGAAGGTAAAGCCTCCATCAATCTATGTGTAATATCCCCCCTCGATGTGTTTAGCTGATTAGTGGGCATGGAGGAGGAGGGAGTGGGCTGTCATTTACATAGTTACATAGTAGGTGAGGTTGAAAAAAGACACAAGTCCATCAAGTCCAACCTATGTGTGGGATTATATGTCAGTATTACATTGTATATCCCTGTATGTTGCGGTCGTTCAGGTGCTTATCTAATAGTTTTTTGAAACTATCGATGCCCCACGCTGAGACCACCGCCTGTGGAAGGGAACTCCATATCCTTGCCACTTTTACAGTAAAGAACCCTCTACGTAGTTTAAGGTTAAACCTCTTTTCTTCTAATTTTAATGAGTGGCCACGTGTCTTAAACTCCCTTCCGTGAAAAAGTTTGATCCCTATTGTGGGGTCCCCAGTATGGTATGTGTAAATTTAAATCATATCCCCTCTCAAGCGCCTATTCTCCAAAGAGAATAAGTTCAGTGCTAGCAACCTTTCTTCATAACTAAGGTCTTCAGCCTAGTACACACGGCCGAGAATCTCGTCAGGAAAAAAACCATCGTTTTTCCGGAACAAGATTCTTGACAAGAATCTTGTCCCGGCCGAGTCTACACACACTCCATTCAAAAGAATCTTTTGAATGGAACAAACGCGGTAACGTCATCGACTACGACGAGCATGCGCTCGTCACATTCGATGCCGTCGTCGCCATCTTGCTACACCCTGCCTATGCCTAGGAAGCTACCGCGCATTCGTCAAAGTCATTTCGAGCATGCGCGGGTTTCCACGGTGACAGGTAAGTATACACACTCTCGGGTTTCTTGTCGGGAAACAAGCCGACAAGAATCCTGACGAGAAAATAGAGAGCAGGTTCTCTATTTTTCTCGTCAAGATTCTGGGCAGTTCTCTTGACGAGAAACCTGAAAGCCTCGTACACACTCGGCAAGAAAGCTCTGCCAGCAGTTTTCTTGTCGTTTCTTGCCGAGAAAACCGGTCGTGTGTACGAGGCCTTCCAGTCCCTTTATTAGCTTTTTTGCCCTTCTTTGTACTCACTCCATTTCCAGTACATCCTTCCTGAGGACTGGTGCCCAGAACTGGACAGCATACTCCAGGTGAGGCCGTACCAGAGTCTTGTAGAGTGGGAGAATTATCGCTTTATCCCTGGAGTTAATCCCTTTTTTAATGCATGCCAATATTCTGTTTGCTTTGTTAGCAGCAGCTTGCATGCCATTGCTGAGCCTATCATCTACTAGGACCCACAGGTCCTTTTCCATCCTATATTCCCCCAGAGTTTCTCCCCCCAGTGTATAGATTGCATTCATATTTTTGCCACCCAAATGCATTATTTTACATTTTTCTACATTAAACCTCATTTGCCATGTAGTTGCCCACCCCATTAATTTGTTCAGATCTTCTTGCAAGGTTTCCACATCCTGCGGAGAAGTTATTGCCCTGCGTAGCTTAGTATTGTCCGCAAATATAGAGATTGAACTGTTTACCCCATCCTCTAGGTCGTATATTAACAAATTAAATAGGATTGGTCCCAAGACAGAACCCTGGGGGACCCCACTTCCCACCCCTGACCATTCCGAGCATTCCCCATTTATCACCACCCTCTGAACTCCCCCTTGTAGCCAGTTTTCAATCCTTATTTTGTACATTAAACGTTTATGGGGAACCGTGTCACTGTGTATACACCTAAATGTGGGAGTCACATGGGCTGTTTAGAAGTGATCAATGATTTATTCGATTGTAAGCTATTCTGAGCAGGGCCCTCTTAATCTTCTTGTATTTTATTGCACTATAACTATTGTCTCCCTTTTATATTGTAAGAAGAAAAGCAAGGGAAATTGGGACTTTAATTGAAATGGTGGACTGGATGGGGATAAAAAAGATTGAGACATTTGATATTGCATGCATGTATTGAATATAAAGTATTTACAGTAAAATCGACATAAAGTACACAATGCATAATTAACCATCATGATGTCTGTATAAAAGGTAATAGTATATCATATAGTCATACATAGCAAAAGGTGATTCAAATGAATCAATGGGGGAATGTATGGACACATAAAAACTGAGCAAAAAACAATATGTGTGGTAAACGAAAATACAATATAACAAAAAATCATAAAAATAGGTCAATCTGAAACAAAATCCCATTTGTGCTAGTAGCTACATCCTTTATAAGCCCAACGCGTTTCGTGTAAGAAAAACACTCCTCAGGGGCAGATGTAATGGGGTATCTGGAAAAACACAATTGAATATGATCAGGGTATAAAAGTATATTCCTCAGGAACGACAAAAGAGTCAGTTCTGGTTACTTACACAGTGTGTCTCATTTGTGATGTGTATGAGAGATGGGCCGTAAGACCGCCCGTCCCGGGACCTGAGGTGGCAGAAATTCAGGCACAGCAGGGCACCAGGGCATCTTCCACAGAGAGCAGATGGTCATAAGGCATCATATAGTCAGGAGGTATTCTCGTATAGCCGTATCAATGTCTACAATGGATAAATGGATCCATCAGGTTGATCCCACATTAAGGGACAACATATAAAAATGTGGGCTAAAGAAGGGAGGGGTGACAAACAGGTTACCTTGGTCCCAAATGGAGTGGCAGAAATTCAAATGCACATCAGAGCGCCCAGGCAAACTTCCCCAGGCATCAGAAGGTAATGGGGAGTGGTAAGGACAGATTCCCTCCTATGGCAGTATCCATATCTGTAATGGATAATCAATCCATCAGTAAAATCCCACTTAGTGGAAAAGGGGTATGAGGGTTTGGACTGCAAGGGAGATGTGGACAAATACCTTATGTACATGTTGGGGGGATGGAGGCTGGTCAGAACTGAGGCCTCTGTGTGGAAAGCTGCAAGTTGTGGAGAAGCCCTGTGTTGCGTCCTGCACGTGCACGAAGGCGCCACCAGCGTCACGCTGGCTCGACACTACGGGGGCGGGGACCAATGCCGGCGGTATATGAACCCGCCCAACACTGGCACCACATGATCCCACTGGTCGGCTTAGATGGATGTGAACGCCCAAACAGCGTGACGTCCAGGGGGGGGGGGGGCAACACCTGAATGGGCGGTGCGTGGCGCCGATGCGCTGGCGGCACCCACCCACATCCTCAGGAAGGAGAATGCAGGGGGGCACCCTGAGCGCATCGCAGTCCCGGGTAACAGGCAGAGAATGACCCAAATTGCACAGTGACACATCCTTGCTCAGTGATGTGCTTGACAGCCCATTCAAGTGATAGAAACATTGATAGTGTCCTGTTTGTGTGGACAAAGTCTCACCACACAACAGGACAACCCCATATATAAAGATGGCAGGGGAACACTGCCAACTACAGACCACCATTTCCATCCCTAATATAAGTGAAGACAAAAAGGGGGACGCCATAGGCGCTTTGGGACTTTGAATGAGATTGCATCATGAAGATGCATCTCCATCCCATATGCAAGAAGAAAAGCAAGGGAAATTGGGACTTTAATTGAAATGGTGGACTGGATGGGGATAAAAAAGATTGAGACATTTGATATTGCATGCATGTATTGAATATAAAGTATTTACAGTAAAATCGACAATAAGTACACAATGCATAATTAACCATCATGATGTCTGTATAAAAGGTAATAGTATATCATATAGTCATACATAGCAAAAGGTGATTCAAATGAATCAATGGGGGAATGTATGGACACATAAAAACTGAGCAAAAAACAACATGTGTGGTAAACGAAAATACAATATGACAAAAAATCATAAAAATAGGTCAATCTGAAACAAAATCCCATTTGCGCTAGTAGCTACATCCTTTATAAGCCCGACGCGTTTCGTGTAAGAAAAACACTCCTTCAGGGGCAGATGTAATGGGGTATACAGTGTGTCTCATTTGTGATGTGTATGAGAGATGGGCCGTAAGACCGCCCGTCCCGGGACCTGAGGTGGCAGAAATTCAGGCACAGCAGGGCACCAGGGCATCTTCCACAGAGAGCAGATGGTCATAAGGCGTCATATAGTCAGGAGGTATTCTCGTATAGCCGTATCAATGTCTTGGTCCCAAATGGAGTGGCAGAAATTCAAATGCACATCAGAGCGCCCAGGCAAACTTCCCCAGGCATCAGAAGGTAATGGGGCGTGGTAAGGACAGATTCCCTCCTATGGCAGTATCCATATCTTATGTACATGTTGGGGGGATGGAGGCTGCGTGACGCTGGTGGCGCCTTCGTGCACGTGCAGGACACAACACAGGGCTTCTCCACAGCTTGCAGCTTTCCACACAGAGGCCTCAGTTCTGACCAGCCTCCATCCCCCCAACATGTACATAAGATATGGATACTGCCATAGGAGGGAATCTGTCCTTACCACTCCCCATTACCTTCTGATGCCTGGGGAAGTTTGCCTGGGCGCTCTGATGTGCATTTGAATTTCTGCCACTCCATTTGGGACCAAGACATTGATACGGCTATACCAGAATACCTCCTGACTATATGATGCCATATGACCATCTGCTCTCTGTGGAAGATGCCCTGGTGCCCTGCTGTGCCTGAATTTCTGCCACCTCAGGTCACCTTTTGCTATGTATGACTATATGATATACTATTACCTTTTATACAGACATCATGATGGTTAATTATGCATTGTGTACTTATTGTCGATTTTACTGTAAATACTTTATATTCATTACATGCATGCAAAATCAAATGTCTTAATCTTTTTTATCCCCATCCAGTCTACCATTTCAATTAAAGTCCCAATTTCCCTTGCTTTTCTTCTTGCATATGGGATGGAGATGCATCTTCGCGATGGAATCTCATTTAAAGTCCCAAAGCGCCTATGGCATCCCCCTTTTTGTCTTCACTTATATTAGGGATGGAAATGGTGGTCTGTAGTTGGCAGTGTTCCCCTGCCATCTTTATATATGGGGTTGTCCTGTTGTGTGGTGAGACTTTGTCCACACAAACAGGACACTATCAATGTTTCTATCACTTGAATGGGCTGTCAAGCACATCACTGAGCAAGGATGTGTCACTGTGCAATTTGGGTCATTCTCTGCCTGTTACCCAGGACTGTGATGCGCTCAGGGTGCCCCCCCGCATTCTCCTTCCTGGGGATGTGGGCGGGTGCCGCCAGCGCATCGGCGCCACGCACCGCCCATTCAGGTGACGCCCCCCCTGGACTTCACGCTGTTTGGGCGTTCACATCCATCTTAGCCGACCAGTGGGATCATGTGGTGCCAGTGTTGGGCGGGTTCATATACCGCCGGCATTGGTCCCCGCCCCCCGTAGTGTCGAGCCAGCGTGACGCTGGTGGCGCCTTCGTGCACGTGCAGGACGCAACACAGGGCTTCTCCACAGCTTGCAGCTTTCCACACAGAGGCCTCAGTTCTGACCAGCCTCCATCCCCCCAACATGTACATAAGGTATTTGTCCACATCTCCCTTGCAGTCCAAACCCTCATACCCCTTTTCCACGAAGTGGGATTTTACTGATGGATTGATTATCCATTACAGATATGGATACTGCCATAGGAGGGAATCTGTCCTTACCACTTCCCATTACCTTCTGATGCCTGGGGAAGTTTGCCTGGGCGCTCTGATGTGCATTTGAATTTCTGCCACTCCATTTGGGACCAAGGTAACCTGTTTGTCACCCCTCCCTTCTTTAGCCCACATTTTTATATGTTGTCCCTTAATGTGGGATCAACCTGATGGATCCATTTATCCATTGTAGACATTGATACGGCTATACGAGAATACCTCCTGACTATATGACGCCTTATGACCACCTGCTCTCTGTGGAAGATGCCCTGGTGCCCTGCTGTGCCTGAATTTCTGCCACCTCAGGTCCCGGGACGGGCGGTCTTACGGCCCATCTCTCATACACATCACAAATGAGACACACTGTGTAAGTAACCAGAACTGACTCTTTTGTCGTTCCTGAGGAATATACTTTTATACCCTGATCATATTCAATTGTGTTTTTCCAGATACCCCATTACATCTGCCCCTGAGGAGTGTTTCTCTTACACGAAACGCGTCGGGCTTATAAAGGATGTAGCTACTAGCGAAAATGGGATTTTGTTTCAGATTGACCTATTTTTATGATTTTTTGTTATATTGTATTTTCGTTTACCACACATATTGTTTTTTGCTCAGTTTTTATGTGTCCATACATTCCCCCATTGATTCATTTGAATCACCTTTTGCTATGTATGACTATATGATATACTATTACCTTTTATACAGACATCATGATGGTTAATTATGCATTGTGTACTTATTGTCGATTTTACTGTAAATACTTTATATTCAATACATGCATGCAATATCAAATGTCTCAATCTTTTTTATCCCCATCCAGTCCACCATTTCAATTAAAGTCCCAATTTCCCTTGCTTTTCTTCTTGCATATGGGATGGAGATGCATCTTCACGATGCAATCTCATTCAAAGTCCCAAAGCGCCTATGGCGTCCCCCTTTTTGTCTTCTTTTATATTGTAAAGCGCTGCATAAACTGTTGGTGCTATATAAATCCTGTATAATAATAATAATATAATAATAATTATCAAGGAGGAAATTCTCAGCATAGTTGCCAACACTGTTCTGAAAAATCCCTTGGTGTGTTGACAAAGTTCCCTCTGAACTTTAAAGCTCATCCTACCATTGGAGCGACTTGGAGGCTTTGTAGGAGGGTTTTTCCTACCGTGGGAATATCTGAGGGCCTATCCCCTATTTCCTATTCTTGGAATTCCTTATTTCAGATTTGTAATTCAAGACTCGCGTTTCAAAGTGCAGGCCTCTGCCGGCATATTCCAAGCCCAACAGATCGCTCCGGCAACTCTTGACCCATGACCCACACGATGGATCCTTACCCATAGCTTCAATCCTTGGACTTCTGGCGCAAGGCCTTTCTCACTTTCTCACCACTCTCCAACCCGCACTAGCGTTCAAGCGAGACCTTACTCCCTTTGCAAGGGCATGCATAGCCACCGCCCCACTAAGACTTTCAGGGTTTGATTTTCTAAAGGAAAATACACTCTGCACTGCAAGTGCACTTGGAAGTGCAGTCACTGTAGATCTGAGGGGAAGATCTGAAATGAGGGGAATCTCTGCTGATTTTATCATCCAATCATGTGCAAGCAAATATGCTGTTTTTTTATTTTCCTTGCATGTACCCCTCAGATCTACAGCGACTGCACTTCCAAGTGCACTTGGAAGTGCACAGTGGATTTGCCTTTAGTAAATAACCCCCTCAGTCTCTCATGTATAATCTGGTCAATGCCCCTCTCAGGGACTTTAAACTGCCCTTCATTACCAAATAGGAACATGACCTGCAACTAACTTTTACTCAGGACCAGCTTGACAAAATCCTATCATTCTCTCATTATGTTTCTATATGTTCCAAACACCAGGGATTGAATTACAAGGTTCTGACAAGATGGTACTTGACTCCAGCTAAACTTCATAGACTATATCCACACTCCTCAAACCGTCGTTGATGACAAACTCAGAGATATTCTGCATGTCTTTTGGTCATGTGACCTGGATCCAGAGATTTTGGTCCATAGTTAGACGAAGCTTGCAAAAATTTAGAGATTGCCAACCCCTTGAACCCAGCCTGGTTTCTTCTTCACCATCATGCCATACCGCAGAAGGCTTATAAAACGGTCTTGCCTCACCTGTTTAAGGCAGCTAAGAGCTGTATCCCTGACCTCTGGAAACAGACCCGCCCCCCCCCCTACTATAACCATGTGGCTTGCCATGTTCGATGGAAAAAACTGAATGGAAGACTTCATTTAGACAGATCGGTGTACCCACAATACATTTTTAAAGAAGTGGTCTTCCTGACAGCCTTAACGATATATGTTTGAATTATACATATGCTGGTCTCCTGGATTGTTACAACAATTAGGCTATATGTACGTCTATCATTTTATATATGCCTGTTACATGATATGTACTCTCATAACCTATAAATAAGGAATCTATAAAAAAAAATATATAAATACTACCATAGATTATTTTTAAAGCACCCATATGCTTGAAGAGATTATCCAGTCTTTACACCCCCACACAAAATACCCCTATTAAATTACTGATAAGTGTTAATGCCCTTAATTCATTGATGATTAATGTGGAATTGCCTGTTACATTGATGGTCAGTGAAAATGCTCCCTTTACATTGGTGGTCTCCTGTATATTTTGCGGAACGTGTTGAAGTACCTCCTTTTATGGTGGTCAGTGAAACCCTGAATTTCAATGTAGCCCCCTCTTCTTTTTTTGGTCAGTGGAAGGAAGAATCCCCCCCCCAATACTATGGTAGCCATTTACAGGCAACTAGAGGAATAATTAGTATCAGTGGTTACTTATCTGAGTAGCAACAGGAAATTTTCTGCTGGTCCTGTACCACTGGTTCTGCTGAGTGATATGGGTGCTGGACTGTGGCAGGCACTGTTGGGGCAACAAATCAATTTGACTACATGCTGGGAGTCATTGACCTGGGGCATGGCCCCTAGGGGCTCAGATCTAACAATGCAATTGAATATATGCAGGGACGTATGGGTGATTATTTTCTAGGGCAATAGTAGGCCAAGGTTAAATTGTTTTGACTCGCTGCTGTTGCTTCATCCTCAAAAAAAGTTGAAAAAAGGGATATCTGCACAGTTTTCTCCAATGCAGTTATGCATACCTTAATTAAACACATAGGACTGCTGTTGAGTTTCCAGATCAGGAAGTGAAGGGAAATATCCATATTTTTCACCCTTCCCTACTCTATCCCCAAAAAAGTTTTTGCTATACATAAACTTCATATTCAGTGTTTCATTTTCAATAAAATCCGTTTAGGTATTATATATTATGTTAATTTATTATATAATTCTGAATATAATTTAGCGAGGACTTTAGTAAAGTTTTATGTAAAAAAAATAAACCTTTTTATAAACCAGTAAACACTGTGAAAGTGATTATGTTCATTCTTTTCTGAAAAGTTGAACTTGATATTTTTTAGACATCAGTTTAAGATGTACATAATTTCATAGATTTGCCTGAATATCTGTTAAAGCTGGATCTTGAACTTGTACTTAAAGCCAATCCATGGATTCCGAGGTAGGGAGGTAGAAGTCTTTGATGTAAAGCCAAAAGCTGTGTGTTCTGTGCAAAATCAATCCTATTTCAATCCATGAAATGTTTTCAGGCAAATACCTTCTTACATCTCTTTCTAGAGGCATAAAAAGAACACAACTACTATGAACTTTTTCCCCCTAATGCTCTCATATTAATACTTTTTACGTCTTTAAACTAGATGTTTTAAGTTCTTCTTTACATACTGGTGATTATCAATTATGGAACTATTAATTATAAAAATATGGTGTTGACTGAACGTACTTTAAAGAAAATGTACAATACAGTTTTGTTTTTTATATACAGTATTTAAAAGGGATAGGATTTATGTAAATTTTTTTATCAATGTCTGACGATGTTGTGATAACCTTATTTCTATGTATAGATTCTTCTTATATATTATGAAAGCTAAATTTGCTAACTACATATGTAGGCTATAGTCCAGTGTTTCTCAACTCCAGTCCTCAAGGTGCCCCAACAGGTCATGTTTTCAGGCTCTCCATTATTTTGCACAGGTGATTTAATCAGTTACACTGCCTTAGTAATTACCACAGCCATTTCATCTGAGGGAAATCCTAAATACATGACCTGTTGGTGCGCCTTGAGGACTGGAGTTGAGAAACACTGCTATAGTCTACCAAGGTACGTTTATAAACATCCTTATTGATTTTTTTTTTGCCAGTGATTGGCTTCCAAGTAAAGTGGTCCTGGCGGTTTTAGAGCCCCCTGTTCACTGTTAAAGGAATGTTTCTAAATGTTATGCCCCCCCCTCCTTTCCGTAAATGCCAACAGTAAAATATCTGAGAGGGGAAGGCGCTCATGGTAAGTGCATTGGTTGATCTCCTCTGTTAATAAAGAACCCAGAACTGATGAGGATTTTGGCACTCCTGAGTTCAGAGCTGTCAATCCCTGGCTACTAAAATAAAAAAAGGAAAAAAATCAAAAGTAACCCTATCACCCCCATACACACCCAAATGCAAATTTGCCCATAGGGCGCACACATATGTAAACCTAAATTGTGCTACAAAAGTAAGGTATCACTGTGAACGTTCAGAGTGAGAACAGTAATTCTAGAGCCAAAATTCATGGTTAATTCTAAACGTATAACCTGTAACAGCTCACCTATGGACAATTTTGAGTACCATAGGTTTTTACAACCACAGTCTCATACACATTTAAGATTTGGCATGCTTGGTATCTATATACTCAAG
The DNA here is from genome assembly GCA_029206835.1 of Rana muscosa. Classification (NCBI taxonomy): domain Eukaryota; kingdom Metazoa; phylum Chordata; class Amphibia; order Anura; family Ranidae; genus Rana; species Rana muscosa. The sequence continues at coordinate 476,272,241 of CM055122.1, forward strand.
GCAATCCTATATTTTAAATGCAAAATTGTATTATTCACCTGGCATTAAATTCTGTTTGTTTACTCTGAAGTTAATTTTTTCTAAAGATATGTGTTTGATAAATAGTTGTGCAAATGTTGTGCAACATAAAAAAAATTAGATGATGAAATGGTATGGTATTACCGCGCTACCAAAGATGTAAGGAGGGGGAAAGGGAGAGGGTACTGCTGCAGCACTGGAGGTATATCAAAACCCCAAATGAATATAAAAGAAATGTAATGCTGCGCTGAATAGGGAGTGGGGGAAAGGTAGATAATAAGTGCACCTAAATGAGCATACAAATAATAATTGATATCAAAACATCATATCAAAGAATATGTGAAACATCAAAGAAACACAAAAGTGAATATATCCAAAGTGATAAGTAATGTTGAGTCCAGCTGTGAAAGTGCATCAATCCAAGTCCTCAAGCTGATGCTGGAGTAACACAAACTATGGTAACTGAATAAAAGTCATTCCAAAATATCAGAAATAAAACAGAATGATAATCTGTGTTCTTGTGCAGAAAACTGTGACCGGTTAATGAAAACAATTGGTGACGGTGCTGGTGCCAGATAATCCAACGTGAAGTGACATAGTTGAGAGGGAACTTTCCTATTTCCCTTGTGATTAGTGTAGGTGTCCCCTTACCTTACTGCTGTAAGGTAACAGCATATAAAGATGTATATAGGTGGATCCGGCGTGTATTCTGGCCAATCCCTGGTGTGGCGTCTCCTAGCGGTGTATGGTCTCTATTTTTACTGGGTTGGTACACTGAACTTCCAATTGGTGTGATAATAACCCTCACAGAAAAAAGGGAATAGGATGCGCCAATAGTGTAGTATATTATAATACATTTATTGGCAATAAAAACATCACAAAAAAGGGTACTAACAAAAGTTGCATAAAAGAAGGCATATAAAAACGAGCAGCGAGCTCGCAAGTGTCACCTCCGGTGCCTCTGGTTTCTCGACGCGTGAGGAGTGATGAAGTCACGTGACAGTGATGAACACGCGTCGAGACACCAGAGGCACCCTCTCAACTATGTCACTTCACGTTGGATTATCTGGCACCAGCACCGTCACCAATTGTTTTCATTAACCAGTCACAATTTTCTGCACAAGAACACAGATTATCATTCTGTTTTATTTCTGATATTTTGGAATGACTTTTATTCAGTTACCATAGTTTGTGTTACTCCAGCATCAGCTTGAGGACTTGGATTGATGCACTTTCACAGCTGGACTCAACAGTACTTATCACTTTGGATATATTCACTTTTGTGTTTCTTTGATGTTTCACATATTCTTTGATATGATGTTTTGATATCAATTATTATTTGTATGCTCATTTAGGTGCACTTATTATCTACCTTTCCCCCACTCCCTATTCAGCGCAGCATTACATTTCTTTTATAAAAAAAATTAACTGCCACCATTTGCAACTGCCAAAATAGAGGGTTTCTTCTTTCAGAAGAATATTCTGTGTGTGTGTGTGTGTATATATATATTATATATATATATATATATATATATAAATTGTAAAGTAGTGAGTGTACAGCTTGTATAACAGTGTAAATTTGCTGTCCCCTCAAAATAACTCAACACACAGCCATTAATGTCTAAACCGCTGGCAACAAAAGTGAGTACACTGCTAATGCCCTCTACACACGACCGGTTTTACACTCGGAAAAAACTCAGATGGTTTTTCCGACGGAGTTCAGATGGAATTCCGCTCAAGCTGTCTTGCATACACACAGTCACACTAAAATCCGACTGTCAAGAATGCGGTGATGTAAAACACTACGACGAGCCGAATTAATTAAGTTTTATGCTTCCGAGCATGCGTCGAATTGTTTCCGAGCATGCGTGGATTTTAGTCCGTCGGAATTGCATCCAGAAGAACCGAAATTCCGAAAGAATTTTTTTTCATCGGAAAAATTCAGAACATGTTCTCTTATCTAATTCCGTCAGAATTTCCGACGGAAAAAGTCAGATGGGGCATACACACGGACGGAATATCCGATGAAAAGCTTCCGTCTGTCTTTTTCCGTCGGAAATTCCGCTCGCGTGTACAAGGCATAAGTGAAAATGTCCAAATTGGGCCCAAAGTGTCAATATTTTGTGTGGCCACCATTATTTTGGGAAAGATTGCGGTACTGCATCCAAGATCGGAAACAGCAGAATAAAGCCCTGTACACACGATCGGATATCCTATGGATTTTCGTCCGATGGATTCTTTTCATCAGACAAACCGATCGTGTATGGGACCCATCAGTCTTTTTTCCATCGGTTTTAAAAAATAGAACATGTTTTAAATTTTTCCGATGGATAAAAAACCGATCGAAAACTCAGATCGTCTATGGGCAAGTCCATCGGATCAAAAACCCACGCATGCTCAGAATCAAGTCGATGCATGCTCAGAAGCATTAAATTTCATTTTTCTCGACTCATCGGAGTGTTTTACGTCACCGCGTTTGGAACGGTCGGTTTTTTGACTGATGGTGTGTGGGCAAGACTGATGGAAAACAGTTTAATCGGATATCCGATGGACAAATCCATCAGACTAGAATTCATAGGAAATCTGATCGTGTGTACAGGGCTTAACAGTAAGACGGCGCTCATCACGCCGCGATTCTCTGTATCGCTTACTTTTTTTGGTTGTAATGTAAGAGTCCACCTTTTTACTCTTAATAAAACCCTATTTTATTGAAAATTACTACACCATTGGAGGTTTCTTGTCTGTCTCCTCTTGGGCTCTGGGTTGGAGTTCCGCTCCCCCCCCTTTTCCATTTGTAGGCAGCGTGAGTGGTGGTGGCCAGACCCTCGTACCAGAGTGGAGAGGATATAAGGAGAGAAACAAGACCGCATGTTATGCCAGTTATCTTTTGAAGTGAGGGGAGAATACTGGGAGACAGGCGTAGGATTCACCAAGGGTTCAATACTACAATTTGGTATTTAAATAGAAGACCCTAACTCCATGTAAGGATACCACCGATTGGAGATACCTGATTGATACCATATGGACTTTGAGATCTCATTTATCACTGTTTAATTGCAATATTGAACCTTGTTTTTCTGCACTTTATCAGTACTAATTTGTGTTCACTGTGGTACCTTCGCTTTGCACTTAAGCAGTACACTGGTGTATTTCATAGCATGGATATGTTATATATTCACTATTGATTTATTTGGCAGTTACTCATATGTTATATACTCACTATTATATTTGTAAGTGGTTTATGTTCACTTGATTTTATTTTATTGTCACTTTGTCATATATGTAGCTGTGAGTTTAAGTATTACAGTAGCGCAAAATCCCCCCCCCCCCTTTTTGTTTTTGTTATGCAGTTTATGTGTAAAGTGAACACAGATTGATTTTGCAGCCATTGATTTATACCTCAGTTCCTATCCTTTTTACTCTTAAGTAGCGCGAAAGACACATTTTATTCACTATTATTTTCCAGCATTGCATTGACACTCTTGGGCATGGAGTTCATCAGATCTTCACAGGTTGTCACTGGTGTCCTCTTGCACTCCACCATGACGACATCACAGAGCTGGTGGATGTTAGAGACCTTGCGCTTCTCCACCTTCCACATGAGGATCCTCCACAGATGCTCAATAGGGTTTAGGTCTGGAAACATGCTTGGGCAGTCCATCACCTTTACCCTCAGCTTCTTTAGCAAGGCAGTGGTCATCTTTGGGGTGTGTTTGGGGCCATTATGTTGGGATGCTGCCCTGTGGCCCAGTCTCTGATGGGAGGGGATCATGCTCTGCTTCAGTATGTCAGTACATGTTGGCATTTATGGTTCCCTAAATGAATTGTATTGCCTCAATTCTGGCAGCACTCATGCAGCCCCAGACCATGACACTCCCACCACTATGCTTGACTGTAGGCAAGACACACTTGTCTTTGTACTCCTCACCCGGTTGCCATCACACACGCTTGACAACATCTGAACCAAATAAGTTCATCTTGGTCTCATCAGACCACAGGACATGGTTCCAGTAATCCATGTCCTTAGTCTGCTTGTCTTCAGCAAACTGTTTGCGGGCTTTCTTGTGCATCATCTTTAAAAGAGGCTTCCTTCTGGGATGACAGCTATGCAGAACAATTTGATGCAGCGTGCGGCGTATGGTACAAGCACTGACAGGCTTACCCCCCACCCCTTCAACCTCTGCAGCAATGCTGGCAGCACTCATACGTCTATTTCCCAAAGACAACCTCTGAATATGACGCTGAGCACGTGCACTCAACTTCTTTAGTCGACCATGACGAGTGGAACCAGTCCTGTTAAACCGCTGTATGGTCTTGGCCACAATGCTGCAGCTCAATTTCAGGGTCTTGGCAATCTTATTATAGTCTAGGCCATCTTTATATAGAGCAACAATTATTTTTTTCAGAATTTCTGAGAGTTCTTTGCTATGAGGTGCCCTGTTGAACTACCAGTGACCAGTATGAGAGAGTGAGAGTGATAACAACTAATTTAACACACCTGCTCCCCATTTACACCTGCGACCTTGTAACACTAACGAGTCACATGACCAGGGAGGGAAAATGGCTAATTGGGCCCAATTTGGACATTTTCACTTGGGGGTGTACTCACTTTGGTGCCAGCAGTCTAAACATGAATGGCTGTGTGTTGAGTAATTTTGAGGGGACAGCAAATTTACACTTATTTATTTATATTTATTTATTAAAATGCTTAACCTATGCAGTCTTACCCGAAGGCCTCGAACTCCCTGGTAGAAAAATGGTTATGGGGATAAAGCATTAAAAAATAAACATTTATTGCAAAGAAGTACTGATTTTTATTTTTTCCAGTAAGCCACAGAGAGCTCCCTCTGGTGGCTAATCTACAGATACCTATAATACAATAACCATACAAATAGAAGAGTGAGAATGTCATAATTTTAAAATGATAGAAAAATGTTTATATAAAAAGAACTGCAATAATTACTAAAATACTGTATTTATCGGTGTATAACACGCACAGGCATATAACACGCACCCTAACTTTAAGAGGGAAGTTTCAGGAAAAAAACTTTCCACAACCCCCCTGCGTATAACACGCAGGCACAGTTTACCCTCTATTTTCAGGGTAAAAAAGTGAGTGTTATATGCCAATAAATACAGTATATGTTCACTTAAAATACACTAAAATGTCCCTTTTACATTTCCAGCATTACCCTGAAACACCATGCTCACCTTTGCACTACATGTTGAGCTTATGCAGGATCCAAGCCAAGAAAGCTCCAATTATGGCATGGGAGCTGTTTTTTTCTCAGTTATTCTGCCCAGTTATGAACTGCAAAGTAGCAGTTGTCAAACAGAGGAGCTAGGATTTAAATTTGTGAATGCAGATCTGGCAGTTAAAGATGTTTTCAAAGAACTTAAAGAAAACTTAAACCTACGAGAGATGCCATCTGCATAGAGTTTGTATTTGACAGGTTTGCATGGTTTACCAGAGCGCCCTAGATTCCTGCCACAGAGAGGAGAGAACACAGTACAAAAAAAAAATTTGCTTTTTATAGGTTACCTAAACTCTGTCGCATACTAAACGGTGCCCCTTACTTCCCACAGGAAAAATACTAAATACAGTAAGCACTGTTTAATTGTGATTGCAGGTTATTTAAATACAGCCTCTTAGTGCCCACTGCATTATTTATCAAGCAGGTTGTTTAATACACTTTTTTTTTTTAAATTGTCTCAAAAGGTTACAACAACATACTGATAACATAATTTTGTTAGCGTCACGTCGCTTTAAAATTGAAGCCTCATGTCGAGTCAGGAGGCATTTGAAGCCTTTCAATGCCTCCCATTCAAGTCTATGGTAATGCTTTGCAAACGCTCTTACAGGCAGTTGCGGGGCGTTAAGATTAGCTTATTAAATGTAATGGAACAGCCATTTGCGGAGCAGTTTTAACACACCTTAACGCTCATCAAACGCTTCAAAACTGCCCATTGGGCGTTTCGGCAGCATTTTTAACTCATCATTAACGCTTGTAAAACACCAGTCTAATGCCCATACTGAGGCTCATTAAAGCAAGTCTAACACCCATACTAATGCTATAGGAGCGTTTTCTAAGCATGAGAAATGTTGTCAAGTGTAAACAAGTCCTTATAATAATACTACATCTCTTAGCAGAAATAATATATTGAAAGGTTCTGGTTCTGTTGGACCTTCTTGGCTCGAGCTGGACTCAGGATCTGTGGAAGTCTCTCTGACCGGTCGGATATTCAAGACACCAATAAACAGTGAATGGGTATACTAGAATATGTCGTTTAATGGTTACATGTCCTTTTTTATACACAGCGAGAAAAGTTGCCTCCCTCCTATGGACCTATCAGCAATCAGCAATAAGCAAAAACCTCATGAGTTAGACAAAAATAAATTCTAACAGGTTTTTTGACTTCTGCAAAAGCGGTCAGTTAACATACATCAATTGTGGTCAAACTAGACATGTTCTGACATTTGAAACAGGAAGATAAGAAACGCCAGATGTCAGTGCGGTCAATCTGTCAGTTAAAAAGCAGAAGTGAGATAAACTTTTTCCCGGAAAAGGCCTAACCACAAAGTCACATTTCAACCTAAATATACATGCCTGTTACACAGAAGAAAGATTAGCTTGACCAAAAAAGTCACATCTTGTTCACACTCATGTCAGAGAAACATTTTCTGTAAAATATGTTTTTATTTGAGGAGAACTCTAACCATGAATATTGGTTCATGATCTTCTTATACCTTACATTTATCACATCCCTCAATGGCCCTATTGTATTACTACATCCCTCAACAGCAACATTATCATAATACATCCTTAAGTAGAATTATTATAATACTACATCCATCAGCAAAACTATTATTATACTACATTTCTCATTAATTTTAAAATATTGCATCCAGTTGTAGCACTTATATAATATTACCTTTAACCACTTGACAACTGGGCACTAAACCCCCTTCGTGCCCGGACCAATTTTCAGCTTTCATCGCTCTCACACTTTGAATGACAATTACTCAGTCATGTAATACTGTACCCAAATGATTTTTTTGTCCTTTTTTTCATACAAATAGAGCTTTCTTTTGGTGGTATTTTTTATCACCTCTGGGTTTTTTATTTTTTGCGCTATAAATGAAAAAATACGGAAAGTTTTGAAAAAAAAAACACTTTTTTTAGTTTATGTGATAAAATTTTGCAAATTATTAATTTTTCTTCATAAATTTTGGCCACAATTTATACTGCTACATATCTTTGGTAAAAATAACCCAAATTAGTGGATATTATTTGGTCTTTGTGAAAGTTATAGAGTCTACAAGCTGTGGTGCGGATCATAAACAATTGATCACACCTAATGTACTGGTGGCCTATCTCATTTCTTACGACCCGAACAAGCCAGGAAAGTACAAATACCCCCCAAATGACCCCTTTTTTGAAAGTAGGCATTCCAAGGTATTTAGTAAGATGCATGGTGAGGTTTTTGATGTTGTAATTTTTTCCCACAATTCTTTGCAAAATTAAGATTTTTATTTTTTTTTTCCACAAAATTGTCATTGTAATAGGTTATTTCTCTCACATGGCATGTGTATACCACAAATGACGCCCCAAAATACATTCTGCTACTCCTCCTGAGTATGGCGATACCACATGTGTGGGACTTTTTCACAGCCTGGCCACATTCAGAGGCCCGACATGCAGGGAGCACCATCAGGTATTTTAGGAGCATAAATTACACATCTAACTAGTTGACTACCTATTACACTTTTGAAGGCCCTGGAGCACCAGGACAATGGAAACGCCCACAAAGTGACCCCATTTTGGAAAGCTAACATCCCAACGTATAATCTGAGGCATAATGAGTCTTTTGAACGGTTCATTTTTTTCCTGAAGTTTTTGGAAAATGCGGTAAAAAATGAAAACGCAATTTTTTGACGCAAAGTTGTCCATTTATAAGATATTGCCAACACATAGCATGTACATAGCAAAAATGACACCCCAAAATACATTCTGCTACTCTTCCTGAGTATGGCGATACCAAATGTGTGAGACTTTTATACAGCCTGCCCACATACAGAGGCCCAATATTGAAATGGCACCTTCAGGCATTCTAGGAGCATAAATTACACATCTCATTTCTCAACCACCTATTACACTTTTGAAAGCCCTGGAGCACCAGGACAATGGAAACGCCCACAAAGTGACCCCATTTTGGAAAGCTAACACCCCAACGTATAATTTATGAGGCATAATGAGTCTTTTGAACGGTTCATTTTTTTCCTGAAGTTTTTGGAAAATGCGGGAAAAAAATGAAAATGCATTTTTTTTACGCAAAGTTGTCTATTTATAAGATATTGCCAACACATAGCATGTACATAGCAAAAATGACACCCAAAAATACATTCTGCTACTCCTCCTGAGTATGGCGATACCAAATGTGTGAGACTTTTATACAACCTGGCCACATACAGAGGCCCAACATGCAAGGTACACCATCAGGTGTTCTATGGACACATAGAATGAACATACCAAGAATTACACCCCAAAATACATTCTGCTGAGCAAAGGGTAAACAAAAGATTACCTGTGGTTTTAGTAGCGCAGTGGTCCACAGGAGGATAGCACTGGTCCAGGCAGCAGGCAGGGACTTGGTCAGCAAAAGCGAATGCAATTGTCCAGGCAACAGGCAGGAATACTGTCCATAGTCAGTACAGGCAGCAGGCAGGGATACTGTCCATATACAGTCCAGGGTCAGTGCAGGCAGAGATTGTCAGCAGTGCCAAAATATTGGTCCTGGTAGTAGGCAGGTCCATTGGTGTGGTCAGTTCATGTGACAGGTAGAGGCATGATGGCATAGGTCCTACAGGCAGTTGGCAGAAGTAGGGCCTCGTTCAGGACTGAATGGGGACGGGTACAGGCTTCTCCCACCCAAATCTCTTTGAATTCGCCGAGTCTCCAGACCCTAATCTGGGAATGAGAAAAACAAAAACAATTGTTTTCTTCATCCAGAAAAACAATTCTGGAGCCCCTCACATATGTGAGACCCCTGTGTTATGAATCCCACTAGTCCACTGGCAGGGTACAAGATCAGTCCAAGAGGCAGGCAAAAAGCATGGTCAAACAGTCCAGGGTCAGTTCCAGATCAGGCAGAGGTATGTACAGAATCGGTAGGCAGAAGCGTAGTCAAATAACAGTCCAGGGTCAGTTCCAGATCAGGCAGAGGTATAAACAGAATCGTTAGGCAGAAGCGTGGTCGAATAACAAGCCAGGGTCAGTTACAGAGAAAGCAGAGGCATAAGGGGTGTGAAGATAAATGGCAGGAAGTGAACTAATAATTTATTTTGGTATGGTAATGGCGGAAGCAGTCGCCTATGCAGAGGCCTGGTTCTGAAGGACATTGGGCACAATAATAAATGGTGTCTCTTCTCTCTCCTCTTTTGTTGCACACCCGGCATTTTTTCTGGCGGTTTTGGCCTGTTGGTCTGGGAGGGATTTTATCTGGGAAGTGGCGCTCGGAGAGTCGGCTAATGACATTGCATCTAATGTTTACTGGTGGGCTGTTCGGGTATATAAGGGCAGTGGTGATTTCCTCCTGGAAGAAAAGGAAGGATTTTGGTCTTATAGTGGATTTCTGATAGATGACATAGGAGTTGTACATAGCCAAATTAAACAAATAAATGGAAACTTTCTTATACCACTGGTATGTTCTTCATGTGGAAAGGTAGGGTTCGAGCATCTGGTCGTTGAAGTCGACACCCCCCATGAACTTATTGTACTCGTAGATGCATTTGGGTTTTTGGATCTGGCCATTCCTCCTGGTGATCTCAACAAATTCATTGTTGTGGATGGAAGAAAGTATGTAGACGTCTCTTCTGTCCCTCCACTTCACAGCCAAAATGTCCTCATTACGTAAACTCGCCGTCTCCCCTCTTCTCAATTTTTTGGTGACCAGGCTTTGTGGAAAGCCCTTCCGGTTCATCCGTACGGTGCCGCATGCTGGAGTCTTCATTGTGTGTAGGTTTCGGAACAGGGGCAAACTTGAATAAAAATTGTCCACATACAATTGGTATCCTTTCTCCATAAGTGGGTTTATGAGTTCCCAAACTACTTTCCCACTGGTTCCTATATAGTCTGGGCAATTAGGGGGGTGCAGTTGGGTGTCCTTCCCTTCATATACAATAAAGGCATACACATACCCAGTGGCTCGGTCGCACAATTTATAGAGCTTCACCCCATAGCGGGCCCTTTTGCTGGATATAAATTGTTTTATGCCCAGCCTGCCAGAGAGTTTTATAAGGGACTCATCCACGCATATATGTTGGTCTGGGGTAAACAACTGGGGGGAAGGTTTCAGAAAAATAAATTAGTAGTGGCCGAATTTTATAAAGCTTATCAAAATTTGGGTCATTTCGGGGAGGGCACTGGGTATTGTCATTGTAGTGTAGGAATCTCATAATCATTAGATATCTGGACCTGGGCATTACTGAGGAAAAGATGGGCATATGGTAGATGGGGTGGGATGACCAATAGGAACACATCTGATTTTTTCCATTTAGTCCCATGCAGAATGTGAGGCCCAAAAAAATTCTAAACTCCTCCACTGTAAGGGCTCTCCACATGTAGGGACGGGCATAGGAGGACGTTGGGTTGCTGGTTATGAACTGTTGGGCATATAAGTTGCACTGGGCCACATTTGTTGCCAGAATGTCCTCAGTAAAAATTAAATTAAAAAAATCAATTGGGGAGAAGTTTTCTGTATCCACCTGGACTCCTGGCTGGGCAGTGAAAGGGGGAATGTTGGCTTCTCCTGAATTAGGAGGAAGCCACAAGGGGTACTGAAGGGAATAGGGAAGGCTGGCATGGGACCTAACCCTTTGGGACCGAGGTGACACCCCACTGGTACATGGCCTTGCTTCCCGAGGTACTGCGGTGCTGGTGGATGGCACTGCAGTGGTGGTGGATGGCACTGCAGTACTGGTGGATGGCACTGCCTCCTCAGCAGAATGCCTTTGCCTGGCGGGCAGGCCCTCCTTCTCTTCTTCCTCCTCCTCCTCCTCCTCCTCCGTCTCTTCCGTCATTGATCCACTGCTTAGGACAGGCTCGTAGTCCACGTCAGACTCATCTGAATATGCAGAGAAATCCGAATCGGAGAGCTCCCCGTTGCTCCCGTCGGCCGCAAGAATTTCGTACGCCTCATCGGCTGAAAATACTCTTTTAGCCATTGTTGGCGATTACAGGAGGAACTAACACGTGACACTGACAGATGGCACTAATACGTGACACTGATACGTGGCACTAGAGATGTGGCATTGACAGGTGGCACTGATGAGATGGCACTGACAGGTTGCACTGATGGCAGATGGCACTGACAGGTTGCACTGATGGCAGATGGCACTGACAGGTGGCACTGATGGCAGATGGCACTGGCAGGTGGCACTGGCAGATGGGACTGGTGGCAGGTGGCACTGGTAGGTGGCACTGGCAGATGGGACTGGTGGCAGATGGGACTGGTGAAAGATGGCACTGGCGGCAGATGGCACTGGCAGCAGATGGCACTGGCAGGTGGCACTGGGGGCAGATGGCACTGGCAGGTGGCACTGGCAGGGACTGTGGGCACTGTTTTTTACTGTAATGTGTTTTTTTAACTCACTTTTTTTACAAAGAGCAAGCACAGATCTCTCTCCCTCCTCACACGCGGTCTCTGTGTGAGGAGAGAAAGCCGGCAATGAGAGATGATCTCATATGTTTACATTTGAGATCATCTCTCATTGGACAGTGAGATCAAGTGCTGAATGGCCTCTGTGTTTGGCCATATTCAGCACGATCTGTGATTGGCTGTGTCCAAGGGACACGGCCAACACAGATTTTCCCTGATGCGCGCTCGTGGGGGCGTGCGGGGGGGAGGAAACAGGAGGACGTCCATGGACGTCCTGTCAGCACTTTGGCGCCGCAATGCAGACATCTTTTTAGCATTGCCCGGGCGCAAAGTGGTAATACATGAGACCAGTATTGCTAAACGTGTGAATCCTTGAGTGGATATTGTTTGAATTACTGAGCATATACATTTAGTCATCTTTCAGTATAAGTGTAGATGCACACTTATCTGCTACTCTGCCTTTAAATATACTCTTATTCATTATGATATAGTTTCAGTGGTGGATTAATATTACATTTTCTTAATAGGAAGAAGCCATTTGTGGATTTCAAGTTGGGGATTATCTGGAATATATGGAAAGCTTGGAACAGAAGTACAGGTCTGTGGTCCTTAAAGAAATGAGAAACTTTGCACTTGATTGAAAAATGAAGACTAAGAAGACCATGTATGGAAGACTGTGCTTGTGTGAAGCATCTTTCTAAAATAATAAAAAATATTAAAAATATAAAATTTGCATATACCTACATTTATGTTAAAAGCAATCAAGCTAAGTATGTGACATGTTTATTATTAATATCTAGAAGGAAAAAAAAAATCTTCTTCTTTGCAAAAACAACTTCTAGATTAAACATGTAGCACTACCCCTGTAGGAGCTGCTGGTTTAAGTTTTGGGCCTGTACTCTGCCTATCAACCCCTGTAATCTTGGCTCGACTCCCCTTGGCACAAATGGATAACAGTAACAATAATGTGATTGTGAACCCCTAAAGGCTATAGAGGGCCACAATGATATCACACAGCAATAGATATGATTAAATATTGTTACCTTGTTGTGGTTTGCCTGCCACACAGCTGCAAAAGACAGAGTCCCACACAAGTAGAAGTTCATCCAAGAAGGAATAAGTTTACTTGGTAAAGAAATAAAGATTATACATGTGACATTTGACACAAACAGATCCCAGTGAGAATTCACTGGTATACATACACATAACAGTTCCAGGGCTTCACATATAGACTAGGAAACCCAACTTAGAGTCAGAACTGAAGAAGTGCAGGGTGGAGGAATCTCCCACTGCTATGATATCTACAATGGGATACTTCTCCACCAAGTTCAACCCAGCTCACTAAACAGCACCAAGAAAGTAAAACAAATACAAGAGTTGATTCATACGTGCAGATTCAACAAGCTATATGGCTCCCCCTGGTGGGAAGCTTTTACTGGTACGCGTCCTGCTGTATTAACCTAGTCAGTGAGCTGAACTGATGATTGCTCCCAAAAGTCTCCAGTAATCTTCGCTAGCTCTTGTTGGTGCACTTGAGTATTTGTAATCCAGAGAAACGAAGTGAAGAAAGATTAAACCATTAACATGTGTGGTGAAAAGGGCAAGTGGAATGCTGATCCTTCCTAGAGCGCTAACTCAATCCTGAATGTAACATGTCTCTGCTTGCGGTACTGCAGTTACCAGCAAGCGTGAGTAAAAGTATGGAAGTCACCTTCCTGCGACACAGTTATGTTGGTGGGCAGGTGCCCTCTCACCACATGAGGTCTCACCTCTCTGATATCCTCCGACAGGGCCCTCTTGGTTTGCAACCTCCGGACGAGACACAGTCCCTGGTCCTCCGATTAGCCGCTCACAAGGCGTCGGTGGATAGGTGACTCTGGATGCTCAGGAACGTGGAGTTGTCTCTCTCCCAGATCCAATCAGCCGGGCTGTAGCGGGAATCCCTCCGACAAGTGATCTGGCCTTCGTCACTTTAGGCCCAGGCTTCTCCGGCCTAAGCACCCTCGCTGCAGGCCTCTTGCCTCTTGCAAGATGGCATCCCAAGAGAGTGAACACAAGCCCCGCCTTCCCTTTTAATAAGTCCTCCCAGCAGGCATTGCGTGGCGCCACGCTCCTTCGCAGCACAGTGGCGTTGTGGGCCTTGTAGTCTATTTCTGACCCATAGCAATAGAGTCTCTATCTCTCCGCACCACAAGGTCTGTCATGCATTGTTCTACCATAGCTGAACCAAACAAATTGCAGCAGTATGATACAAACGGTCAATGAAATTAGTTAAGTTCTTATATGCACAAACTGTAGTCCATAAGCTATGTGCAAAAGTGACACCTTGCTACAAATACAATAAACTTAAATGGCACATACAGTAGGTGATCAACTGAGTAACCCTGAGTAACCATGTTGTCAGAAGGAATATTAGAACATATTTGTAGTATTTTTGTACAGTATTGATTTGATAATATTTTTTAATAAATACTAAATTAAATAAATGAAAACAATTGTATATGTTATTTCTACATGATGGGAAAGTTATCACATTAAAAAGCATGTTCGCTCTGTGCTAATACTTAGAAATATGTGAAAACAATCGAGTAGGTGGCTGCAGGCAACCTTATTGTGTTTCTGCAATATGAATCATTACATAAACCAAATAATTGTTGCTGGGCATGTACCCTTAAAGTTCATAATAGTGATCATAAACAATAATACTCCATTATTTGTGTAAATCTGTAATGAAATAAAATCAAACAATAATTTTTACATGCTTAATATGTGATCATCTGTAAACAAACTGATTATATCCAGTGCAAGCAAATATAAAAAATTTACATTAAAGTGCAGTGATTTCAAGTGTCCTCGTTCTCAGTCCAAACATAAGTTGCAAATCATATGGTGCCACAAAATAACAATTTGTCACACGTGCGCCAGTGCTTCCGTGACTTCCACCATTTAAAAAATGCTGCACTAACCTCTACCTTTGACATGCTCTACCAGGTCAACTCACACCTTATATAGAGATAAAAAACAAATAAAGAACAGACCTCCACACACCTATATGAATTATATTACAAATTTTAATAGCCTAAATCAGGCAAATACAAAATAGTAAAACCACTACTAATATCCCAATATGACATATGACCAAAATAAAAACCATATGAGAGATTATCAAATCACTATGGATCCCTCCAGCCGGAGAGAATCCCCCCAGTAATTGATGGTTGGTGAACCCACTCCCTCCCCCCCGGGGGATTCTCTCCGGCTGGAGGGATCCATAGTGATTTGATGATCTCTCATATGGTTTTCATTTTGGTCATATGTCATATTGGGATATTAGTAGTGGTTTTACTATTTTGTATTTGCCTGATTTAGGCTATTAAAATTTGTAATATAATTCATATAGGTGTGTGGAGGTCTGTTCTTTTTTTGTTTTTTATCTCTATATATGTATCATATTTGACCACACCCCCGATATTAATCGGTGAATATTACTACCCCAATAGATAGGATTCCCATAATTGCTCTCCCCCTTTTTGAACTCACACCTTACCCTACTTTGGGGCACTAGACTGGGGCTCCTTTGCTTTCCTTCTACTTCACCTATGAATTCCCTGGGCTCTGGATCATTTCCTCAAACAGGGATGTGTGGCCCTTTAAGACCGCGCTACCTCCACTCTGGACGGGACTCGCATACCAAGGAATATCCTCATAGTGCAGTCGTTTTAAGCAAATAATTATTCAAGTATTTAAACACATACATTTATGTACACAAACTCTTGTAACTGTATCACAGCGGGGCTCGGAGGCTCCCGCGTCACCACCGGTATTGGCAGCGTCACACGGCTCTATACAGGGATTTTATGCTGGTGACGATTAAGCTGCCATGGAAACCTATAACCTATAAACAACATTCCCCTCACATGTGTGCTGCAAATCCTATTACAAACAGATAATAGAACTCCTCATCCACTCATACTATTTAGAAATCACTCATGTATATGTAGCACAGTCTTAAAGGGCCACACATCCCATTTTGAGGAAACGATCCAGAGCTAACGGAATTCATACGAAAAAGAGGAGGAACGCAAAGTCTAGTACTCCAAAGTAGGGGAAATCGCGAGTTGACCTGGGAGAGCAGGTCAAAAGTGGAGGTGAGTGCAACATTTGTAAAGTGGTGGAAGTCACCGAAGCACTGGTGCACGTGTGAAAAATTGTTTGCTGCCCCCCCAAAAAATATACCACCAGCCGCCATTGTTCACTAGAGATTTACACAAATAATGGAGTATTATTGTTTATGATCACCATTATGCACTTTAAGGGTACAGGTGCAGCAACAATTTTTTCGGTTTATATAACCTCACAATATTGGCCAACATTTGCCTCTGAATCATGGTATGGCTTGATTATGGGCATATTCTACAATCTTGCTTTGATTTGTGTAATTTGATATTAAGTGAGGCTCACTGGCATTGGATAAAGTAACCTTGATCCACATAAAGGTATTGTTACTGGTCATCGATTAGTACAATAAGGATATATATATGTACTTTCAGATTACGCGTGCAACTTTGAGCTTAAACATCATGCTTATGCTTATGGATGATTATGCATTTATGTAGCCTTCATACTTAAGAGCAAATCCATGTTATTTACCTAATCTAATTCTATTATGTTTCTCTTTCTAAGTGCAATATTGTCTTGCTTGTAATCTCTTTAAAAACTAGTGCTGTGTGATGTTTGATATATGTTCAGTCATTTGTTGATGTTGGATTGAAACCACCTACAAAGCCTTGCACCGATTTGACATACAGTACAAGGGTTCAAACAGCACTCTGTCATGGATATGCATTAATGTCTGTCTGCCATCTTACCTTCCTCCTCATGTGTTCATCTAGAGACCAGACCTCCTTCACCTGGCTTCCTTTATAATCTCCTCCCAGCCTGACTCCACCCCAGGCCCTATCACTGAACACTATATTAACCTGTGCACTGCAAGCCTGCCTTGCTGATCAACGTGTTTGTTAGGCATTGTGTGTTTGGGTTCCTGCCTGCCGTGTGCTACGTCTGTCTCTCTGTTACGTTATTGGCTTGTCCCCGACCATCCCTGTCTGCTCGTGACCCTTGACCTTCGGCTCGTTCTTCGTTATCCTTGTCTGCTTGTGGCCCCTGACCTTCGGCTTGTTATTCGGTTCTCTCTATCGTGTGCTGCTGCTTCCCCTTATCATACGGGGCGTGAGCTAGGAAACTCCAGGGGCCGCGACCTGGTCCCAGCCTGCAGCGTAACATCCTCACCACTAGAGGCCCTGGAGAAGACCAGCTGGGTCTTAGACTCCGCGCCCTGGGGAATCTTGGCTCTCGCTTCCGTTGGGATCCCGGTTGTGCTCCTCTGGTCCCGCTTTCCACAACCACCCAGTTTCCTATCCACAGAAGCCAGCCATAGGGTTCACTACCTCGCGGTGCACTCCTGTCCCCCTACGGTGTGCATCTGTCACCTGGCCACAGGTGACCCTGACAGTTTGATCAGCCATGAACCCGGCTGACATCCCGCTTCCCGCGGATGATCCATTGCAGGGCATAGTTCGCAGACTTGAGACCCAGGAATCAAATCAGACCCAGGTGATGCGATTCCTCCAGGATCTGGCTTCTCGATTCGAGCAGCTTCAGGTCTCCTTGGGAACCCCGAATCCGCAACCCCAAGTACAACCAGCGGCTGTACCTATCGCACCAGTCGCAGCCTCACACTCACTAAGATTGCCAGCTCCGTTCCGTTTCTCTGGGGACTCCAAGGCCTGCAGGGGGTTTCTCAGCCAATGCACTATTCATTTTGAGCTTCAGCCTCAAAGCTTCCTATCTGACCGGGCTAAGGTAGCCTATATCATTTCCCTCCTCTCCGGTGAAGCTTTGGCCTGGGCTGCCCCCCTGTGGGAGAGGAACGATCCGGTGGTTTCCAGTCTGTCCGAATTCTTGAAGCTCTTTCGTAATATCTTCGAAGAGCCGGCTCGGGCTTCTTCAGCGGCTAGTGCTGTCTTACGTCTTCGCCAAGAATCTAGTTCAGTGGGGCAATATGCTCTTCAGTTCCGTATCCACACAGCTGAATTGAGCTGGAATAATGAGGCCCTGGTCGCTACCTTTTTACATGGCCTCTCTGACCGAGTGAAAGACGAATTAGCGGGAAGAGCCATTCCCGTCGGTCTGGACGATGTAATTTCATTATGCAACCAGATCGACATTCGTTTTCAAGAGAGGTCCTTAGAAAAAAGACGCCAGCACTCTCTGGGTCCTAGCCAGTCTGAGCTCCCCTCCCTTCATTCCGTGGAGCATCCTCTACCTGCTGAAGAACCTATGCAGCTGGGCCGGACCAGACTAACCCCCGAAGAACGTGCTAGGCGCAGAACTCTGGGCTTGTGCCTCTATTGTGGGGGCAAGGGTCATTTTCGTGACTCCTGCTCGCTTCGTCCGGGAAACGCTCGGGTCTAATACATTTGGAAGGTGGAGTATTGGACCCAGAAACATCACCTTCTCGCCTGCTCTTGCCGGTGTCCCTTCATGTAGGCACTTCTCCTCAGTCAACCCTTGCATACCTGGATTCCGGGGCTGCCGGCAATTTCATGGATTGGAGAACTGCTTCTTCTATGAAGCTTACCCTTTCACCTCTCACTACCCCATTGGTAGTCTCGGCAATTGATGGCACTGTTCTCCCAGGGGGCCCTATTCGCTTCCAGACGCTACCCATTAGGATGTCGGTAGGGATTCTCCACCAGGAGTGGATATCCTTTCTTATTCTACCCAAGGCCTCTACCCCAGTTGTATTGGGCCTCCCTTGGCTACAGCTCCACTCTCCACATGTGGACTGGGTCTCTGGGCAGATCCTGGCCTGGGGTTCCTCATGTTTCTCGTTGTGTCTTCTCAAGGTGACCCCCAAGGAGAGTCTTCCGGTTGCTGCCACTTCTGTTTCTTCTGATCTTCCCGCCGCATACAGCGATTACCGGGATGTGTTCTGTAAAAAATCAGCTGAGGTGCTTCCTCCCCACAGGTCTTTTGACTGTGCTATTGATCTTGTCCCCGGAGCAACTCTACCCAGGGGTCGTACCTACCCTCTGTCCATCCCAGAGACCCAGGCCATGTCGGAGTATGTAGCAGAGAATCTGGAGAGAGGGTTCATCCGGAAATCCTCATCGCCTGCAGGGGCAGGGTTCTTTTTCGTTGCCAAAAAGGATGGTACCTTAAGACCCTGCATCGATTATCGGGGTTTAAATGCGGTTACTATTAAAA
This sequence comes from Rana muscosa, assembly GCA_029206835.1. Lineage (NCBI taxonomy): Eukaryota > Metazoa > Chordata > Amphibia > Anura > Ranidae > Rana > Rana muscosa. The sequence goes on from CM055122.1 coordinate 476,291,186, forward strand.
ATCGATACCCCTTACCCTTAATATCTGAGCTATTCGATAGGTTGAAGGGTGCCTCCATTTTCACCAAGTTGGATCTCAGAGGCGCGTACAATCTCATTCGAATACGGGAGGGTGACGAATGGAAGACTGCATTTAACACTAGAGACGGGCATTACGAATATCTGGTGATGCCTTTTGGTCTGTGTAATGCTCCAGCCGTGTTTCAAAACTTTGTCAATGAAATCTTCAGAGATCTGCTGTACCAGTTTGTTGTCATCTATCTGGATGACATTCTGATCTTTTCTGAAAATCTGCTCGTCCACAGAAACCATGTCCGCACTGTACTTCAACGTCTTAGAGAGAACAATCTCTATGCCAAGCTGGAGAAATGTTCCTTTGAATGTTCTGAGGTCCTGTTTTTGGGGTGCTTTGTCTCATGTTCGGGGCTTCGTATGGACCCTGGGAAGGTCTTGGCTATCACCAACTGGCCTCTTCCTGCTAGCCTCAAGGCCACACAGCGCTTTCTTGGCTTCACTAATTATTATAGGCAGTTCATAAGGAATTACTCTTCCATTGCCGCGCCTATTATCGCTTTGACCAAGAAGGGTGTGAATGCCAGAGACTGGCCTCCCGAAGCTGTCTCTGCATTTCACAACCTGAAACAGGCCTTTGTTTCTGGCCCCCTCTTGAGGAGACCAAATCCTGGGAATGCATTTTTTATTGAAGTGGACGCTTCCTCAATGGGGGTGGGAGCTGTGCTTCTTCAAATCTTTGAGAAGAGACGCCAACCATGTGCGTTCTTCTCCAAAAAATTTTCTCAGGCAGAGAGGAATTATGCCATCGGTGATCGGGAACTTCTCGCAATTAAATTGGCGTTAGAGGAGTGGCGTCATCTCTTGGAGGGTTCCCCTCACTCCATAACGATCTTTACCGATCACAAGAATTTACAGTATCTACAGAATGCTAAACGTCTGAATCCTAGACAGGCCAGGTGGAGTCTCTTCTTTGCCCGTTTTAATTTCACGATTACCTACAAACCTGGTTCCTGCAACGGTCGGGCTGATGCGCTCTCTAGGTCATTTGACACTTTGGACGAGGAGTCCGCCCCTGAACCTGAGCCGATCATTCCCACCTCATGCATTGTTGCCCACTCTACCACCCTGAAGTCTAAAATTCCGCCTGGTAAGACCTTTGTCCCCACTGGGCTAAGAGCTAAGATCCTTCGTTGGGGACATGATTCCAAGGTGGCAGGGCATTCTGGATTCCTCCGATCCTTCCTACTCATCAGTCGTCACTACTGGTGGCCTAATCTCCGCTCAGACGTCAAAGACTACGTTAAAGCTTGTCATGTCTGTGCTCAGTCCAAATCCTCCACACAAGCTCCTGCTGGTCTCCTCATGCCCTTGCCTATTCCTAAGGAACCCTGGGCCCATATTGCCATGGATTTTATCAACGATCTCCCACTGTCTGAGAATAATACAGTCATTTGGGTGGTAATCGATCGATTCTCCAAGATGGCTCATTTTGTTCCTCTTCCTGGTCTTCCTTCTGCCCCTGCCTTGGTTCCCATTTTCATTCGAGAAATTCTCCGCCTACATGGGGTCCCTTCTCATATTGTTTCCGACAGGGGAGTCCAATTCACGTCTCGTTTTTGGAGAGCCTTTTGCAAATCCCTCAATATTGTCTTGGATTTTTCTTCTTCTTACCATCCCCAATCCAATGGACAGACTGAGAGGGTTAATCAGGAGTTAGAGGTCTTTCTTCGCACCTTTGTGTCTTCTCACCATGACGATTGGTCCTCTCTACTCCCGTGGGCAGAATTCTCCCATAACAATCATGTGAATACCAGTTCGCAGAAGACACCCTTTTTCACAGTTTATGGAAAACACCCTCAACTTCCTCTTCCTATGATCTGTTCTCCAGACATTCCAGCTTTGGCTTCGGTTCAGGAGTCTCTCAATTCCGTTTGGGGTCACGTTCATGATTCCCTCCGGGCAGCTGCTGAAAAATTCAAAGGCTTTGCCGACCGCCGCAGGCGTAAACCGCCTTCTCTTCAGCCAGGGGACAAAGTCTGGCTCTCTACCAGGAACATCAAGCTCCGAGTTCCTTCTCTGAAGTTTGCTCCACGATTCATCGGTCCATACACGGTAACTGCTAAACTGAATCCGGTTTGTTTCAAACTCCAGATTCCTAAGAGCCTTAAAATCACTAACTCCTTTCATGTTGCTCTTCTAAAGCCTTTAGTCCTCAATAAATTCTCTCGTCCTCTTCCTACCGTGGCGCCTGTCTCTGAGGATAATCAGGAGTACGAGATCAGTCAAATTCTGGACTCCCGACTCTGTAAAGGCGTTCTTCAGTACCTCGTTCATTGGAAAGGGTTTGGTCCTGAGGAGAGGTCTTGGATCACTGCATCTGAGGTCTTTGCACCTCGTCTGTTAAAGGAGTTTCATCTGAAGTTTCCCTCTAAACCTGGGCCCAGGCGGGGAAGGGGGAGGCCTCGTAAGAGGGAGGGTACTGTCATGGATATGCATTAATGTCTGTCTGCCATCTTACCTTCCTCCTCATGTGTTCATCTAGAGACCAGACCTCCTTCACCTGGCTTCCTTTATAATCTCCTCCCAGCCTGACTCCACCCCAGGCCCTATCACTGAACACTATATTAACCTGTGCACTGCAAGCCTGCCTTGCTGATCAACGTGTTTGTTAGGCATTGTGTGTTTGGGTTCCTGCCTGCCGTGTGCTACGTCTGTCTCTCTGTTACGTTATTGGCTTGTCCCCGACCATCCCTGTCTGCTCGTGACCCTTGACCTTCGGCTCGTTCTTCGTTATCCTTGTCTGCTTGTGGCCCCTGACCTTCGGCTTGTTATTCGGTTCTCTCTATCGTGTGCTGCTGCTTCCCCTTATCCTACGGGGCGTGAGCTAGGAAACTCCAGGGGCCGCGACCTGGTCCCAGCCTGCAGCGTAACATCCTCACCACTAGAGGCCCTGGAGAAGACCAGCTGGGTCTTAGACTCCGCGCCCTGGGGAATCTTGGCTCTCGCTTCCGTTGGGATCCCGGTTGTGCTCCTCTGGTCCCGCTTTCCACAACCACCCAGTTTCCTATCCACAGAAGCCAGCCATAGGGTTCACTACCTCGCGGTGCACTCCTGTCCCCCTACGGTGTGCATCTGTCACCTGGCCACAGGTGACCCTGACACACTCTTTGTGCTTTTATGCATATGTCAAAGATAGTTTGACTGATATGCATTCACATGAGCACTAAGTGATACCTAAGTTATAGAACTAACTTTTTACATGTGTGACCGAAGATACTACCGCCTGGCATATGCAACCCTGTGCGGTCAACTCAGGATACACCGCTCATATTAATAGTGAGAGTCAATATCTGCAGGCATCTATGATTCATATTTAGAGACATGCAGAAGTTGTGGTATACCTAATTATTAGCAATTAGTTATAGTTTAGGAATATCACTGTAGCAGACTTTGTTATGAAATATTTTGACATTTTCGTATCACAGGGCCCTGCAGGCAAAAACAATAATATTTTTGATCATGTGTTTATGGAAATTTGCTTTTCTAGTTTGAAACAATCAAATCTACTTTATCTTTGTTGTTGCATCTTAGATGTTGGCTACTCCCATATCGTCTCTTAAAAAGACAAAAATTCATATGTGTAGAAATCTGAAAATAGGTTAAAGCAGGTATGCCCAACCAGTGGCCCGGGGGCCACCAGTGGCCCGGGGAGCCCTCTGATGTGGCCCGCGACCTCCAGCTCTGGGATGGAATAAAATAGAATAGAATACTGTTATTAAAGGTAAGTTTATTACTAAAATCACAGTGTATATATGGGCATATCTGTTCTGCAGTGGTTACTGGGCTGCTTTCAAACTCATCCACAGGTGCATAGAAGTGCACCTGTGGGTTTCCTGCACTAAGCCATAGACTTCTATTACCTGCGAGTTTGGTGTGCTGAGAGTAGAGTGGGCTGCCATCCACCCGCTCCGCCCATTGTGGCCCATGACCGGTTACCAAGTCGCTTAAGTGGCCCTTGCTCGTCAAAAGATTGGGCACCCCTGGGTTAGAGATTACTGTAAGCAAGTGTGGATTTGTTTAGCACAAAGCCAGTTTATTATTGAAATGCCTTCTATATGCATGGTGCTCAGGCGTTTGGTTCAACCATGATGGGCAGTGGTTGTTGTAGAGAATCTATGTGGTAGCATTAATAGCACTCATACTTTTGTTTCTGCAGCAGCCTAGCATGAATCATTAGACTCTAGAGAAGGCTAAATGGTAAGTATTTTCAAAAGAAGCCTTGGAGTATGGTTAGGATGAGGGTTAGCAGGAGAATAAAGGTTAGGGGTTGCTTTTTGTTCTAAGAGTCCTGAGCCAAAAACAAATTGCTTTCCAACATGAGGCTGATTGTTGGGTAATTGCAACACTCTCTGGTATTTCTAGGAAAAGGGAATTCTTGTTGAGGTGAAACTGAACTTTAGACTAGGCTTGCAGTAAAGTATTCTCTACCATTTTTCAACATGCACAGAATATGTAATCCGCCCCGTAAATTGATTAAAGGTTTCATTACTAAAGCTAAATTAAAACTTTTGTTCTTGCATATTAGAAACCAGCAGTAATTAACATTTTCCTTGTGATTAAGTAGCTTTACTTGAGCATAACTTTCTGGTCTGGCAGCACAGCATACTCGGTTTAATTAAATTGTCACTTACAAACCAGTGGCTATCAACATCTCAGATTATTTCACCTGCTTCCAGCCTTTTTGTGCTGGACTGCACATTGTACATGATAACTAATATTTCAGTTCTGAAGCTTAACGATAAGAACACAATACATGAAGTAATCACTTTTTTTTTTTTTTTTGCTTTAGCTATTACTTGCTAATCTTGCAATGCCCAAGTATGCACAAAATGCAGACTAGGCTGTTCTTGCTGTTGTTGTTGACTAAGGGGTTGTATTCAACTAAAAGTGTATTAAACTAAGGAGGTCTTTTTAATGTAAAAGTGGAAAAGCACTGGATCATGGAAATATTAGAACTTCTTGAGGAATAAAATAATGTTGCATCAGTCAGCACAGTTTACGCCTTTAACTCTTTTTTTAGTTTTGGGAAGAATTGTTTTATAACAGAGTAAAACTGTGAGGCATTATTTGTTGACACAAAGCTCAGCTCTTTTTTGTCTGTTACAATCGCTCCACTAAATAGGGATGTGTAGTTGCTTTATACAAAGTTTTTTCCTTATTATGATAATTAAAATATTGCAATTGGTTTTTAGTCAGGTAAATATGAAACATTTTATATTAATATTTAGCATTCTTCTTTTGACCTAGGACTTGGAACATTGGGCTCCTTTTCACATTAATTGCATCCATTTAGAGACCTCAGTAGCTCAAGCTATAATTTACATACACAGATGTTTATTTGCACACATTTTTTTTTTATTTAATAGTAAACAAAACTGAAATAATACAGCAGTTTAAAAACAAGCAGAAAAAAAACTAATAAAATGAACCCAAATCATAGTGGTGGTCAACAAACGGACAGGTGACTGGTAGATCATGGTCTGGGCTTGCTGACACACCATTCCTGTGCATCAAACAGAGTGCAATACAGAGGGATCACTTGTAAAGTTGTAGCTGTAGTAGGGAGCAAGAGTCGCATAAGTCAATGCCTCTGTAGTTCTTGCTCCTGTTCCATGCAGAGCGATACCAACTGCACTCTGCCTCTTATCCCGGCTAGCAGTCTCCAGAGTGGTGCCAGCAGCAGGAAAAAAGAGATCTTCAGGTCAGTGTGAAGCAATACACTGGGCATAATAGTATAGGGCTGCTTTAACACTGATACCCTGTGGTTTATCCACACCCCGGGTGCAGTGCAGTGCAGTGCAGTATATCTGCAGCTTTCCTGCTGGTTTGCTGTGCTTGGCCATAGACTTCCATTTTATCCTGCAGGTTTGGTGCACTTTCTGAATGCAGGCGTTTTGGCATGCTTTTATAAATTGCACCATACCTGCAGGACATAATAGAAGTCTATGGCAAAGCGCAGCTAACCCTGGAAGGTCGCAGATGCAGTTCACTGCACCCGCGGTGCAGGTAAACTGCAGCCTTATAGGGGGCTCAGAACAGTAAGGGTTTATTTACATTTGCAGTTTGGGGGGTGGTAAAACCCCATAGTTAAGATGTGTTTTTATTACCCCCACCCCAACCGCACCCCCTTTAGTTGAAATGGCCAGGGGTGTACACATATACATGAGTTATATGACTTGTCATGGTTGGTGGCTGTAGCACCTGCCAAGCATGACCCATTCAAGTGAATAAGGCCACTGCAAGTGCCTTGCAGCCTTGTGCAGTACAGCAAACAAGGGGTTTAAGCAGGCAGCATTGTGTTGCTTTCTCACCACCTGCTTTAACCCTGTGGACCCCACAGAAGCATGCAGTTGATGGGCGCTTGCAGAGCGTCCCCATTTACTTGAATGTGTCACGATTGGCAGGTTACAGCACCCACCAAAAGCAACAGGAGCATGTGTGCACCCTAGGCTACTGCCTCAGCAACTAAAGGGGGTAGGGATTGGGGGTTGTAAAACCGCAACTCAATCACAGGGTTTTTCCACCCCCCAACTTTGTGTGAATGAGCCCTAAGGGTGCCGCTGCCAAATGCAACGAAGGGCTCATTCACAAGTGCAGCAGGCACCGCTGCTCCTGTGAAAAGCAATTTGAGTGTGTTTTACAGGTCGTGAGGAGGCGATGTGTTTCCTCCTCTCCACCTGATGTAAACCCATGATTGCCATGCAATGCACACAATTGCGACACGGTAGTATGGCAATTAGAGGTTTAAATTGGGTGTCAGGAGGCGACACTGTGCCCGGTGATTTTTGACTTCTCCCATGTTGTTCAGGTAGATCTCCACCTCTTAGGACTCTGGGTTCACACTGCTGCCGGATGCGGCTTGCAGCAAGGGCCCGGTGCGCCCCTGTTCTCAGTTTCAAGGACGAATCAGGGCTGAATTTTTGGCTGAATTCGGACCTGAAATGGCGCCAAAGACACACAGGAATCCTGTGCAAGCCGTTTCACAGCTAACTCCGGAGATATGTTAACCGGCATAGAGAGCCATTCACAATCCCCTGTCATGTGAATTGGATGCGGGGAAAACGCATCCAATTGGCACTAGTGTGAACCCAGCCTTAAGGTTGCTTACTCATGTTCTAAACAAATGAGTACGTGATGAAGAACCAAGTATGTAAAATTGGCAAGTGGAGCTTGATATGGCATGAGACATGAGAATGCAGGAAGAACATTAACTAGCTTTACAATAGCCTTCATTGCTTTCATTTCACTAAACTGTGTGTGAAAGTTGAATTGATTTATGGAATAGGGTAATAAGTGAACACTACAGTAAACAGATTAACACAGCTTTAATATGTAAATCAAACAAAAGGGTATATGTGTTTAAACTACATATGCTTATTTCCTATTGATAATAGTGTAAGTAGTAATAAATAAACCTATACATGTGAGTGTTTATATTTTTCTGTATGTTATTAACCACTTCAGCCCCGGACCATTTCGCTGGTCAAAGACCAGGCCACTTTTTGCAATTCGGCACTGCGTCGCTTTAACTGACAATTGCGCAGTCGTGCGACGTGGCTCCCAAACAATAATGACGTCCTTTTTTTCCCACAAATAGGGCTTTCTTTTGGTGGTATTTGATCACCTCTGTGGTTTTTATTTTTTAGCTATAAACAAAAAAAGAGCGACAATTTTGAAAAAAAAAAAATATATTTTTTACTTTTTGCTATAATAAATATCCCCCAAAAATATATAAAAAAATATTTTTTTTCCGCAGTTTAGGCCGATACGTATTCTTCTACATATTTTTGGTAAATAAAATTGCAATAAGCGTTTATTGATTGGTTTGCGCAAAAGTTATAGCGTCTACAATATAGGGGTTCGTTTTATGGCATTTTTATTAATAATTTTTTTTTACTAGTAATGGCGGCGATCAGCGAATTTTATCGTGACTTCGACATTATGGCGGACACATCGAACACTTTTTACACCATTTTGGGACCATTGTCATTTTTACAGCGATCAGTGCTATAAAAATGCACTGATTACTGTAAAAATTACACTGGCAGTGAAGGGGTTAAGCTGTAGGGGGTGCTGAAGAGGTTAAGTGTGACCTAAGGAGTGCTTCTTACTGTTAGGGGGCGTGGCTTGGCGTGACACATCACTGATCGCTGTTCCCGATGACAGGGAACAGACGATCACTGACAGTGTCACTAGGAAGAACGGGGAGATGTTTGTTTACACTTTCCTCTCCCCGTCTTTCAGCTCTGTGACCCGATCGCGGGACACCGGCGGCAAACGGGTCCCGCAGTCACGGAGCTCCCGACCGGGACGCGTCCCACGGCTCGTATCTTAAAGGGGACGTACCTGTACGCCCTTATGCCCAGCCGTGCCATTCTGTCGACGTATATCGTCGTGCGGCGGTCGTCAAGTGGTTAATAATAGTATAGGTAGTAATAAAATATGCATGGGTGTATATATATTTTTGTGTGTTAATAATAATTGTATGAGTGTGTATATATATATTTTTCTGTGTGTTAATGATAGTACTAAGAACATGTGCTTATGGGTGTATATATACAGTATCTTACAAAAGTGAGTACACCCCTCACATTTTTGTAAATATTTTATTATATCTTTTCATGTGACAACACTGAAGAAATTACACTTTGCTACAATGTAAAGTAGTGAGTGTGCAGCTTGTATAACAGTGTAAATTTGCTGTCCCCTCAATATAACTCAACACACAGCCATTAATGTCCAAACCGCTGGCAACAAAACTGAGTACTCCCCTAAGTGAAAATATCCAAATTGGGCCCAAAGTGTCAATATTTTGTGTGGCCACCATTATTTTCCAGCACTGCCTTAACCCTCTTGGGCATAGAGTTCACCAGAGCTTCACAGGTTGCCACTGGAGTCCTTTTCCAGTCCTCCATGACGACATCACGGAGCTGGTGAATGTTAGAGACCTTGCGCTCCTCCACCTTCCAATTGAGGATGCCCCACAGATGTTCAATAGGGTTTAGGTCTGGAGACATGCTTGGCCAGTCCATCACCTTTACCCTCAGCTTCTTCAGCAAGGCAGTGATCATCTTGGAGGTGTGTTTGGGGTCGTTATCATATTGGAATACTGCCCTGCAGCCCAGTCTCCAAAGGGAGGGGATTATGCTCTGCTTCAGTATGTCACAGTACATGTTGGCATTCATGGTTCCCTCAATAAACTGTAGCTCCCAGCACTCATGCAGCCCCAGACTATGACACTCCCACCACCATGCTTGACTGTAGGCAAGACACACTTGTCTTTGTACTCCTCACCTGGTTGCCACCACACACGCTTGACACCATCTGAACGAAATAAGTTTATCTTGGTCTCATCATTGCACAGGACACGGTTCCCGTAATTTATGTCCTTAGTCTGCTTGTCTTCAGAAAACTGTTTGCAGGCTTTCTTGTGCATCATCTTTAGAAGAGGCTTCTATCTGGGATGACAGCCATGCAGACCAATTTGATGCAGTGTGTGGCGTATGATCTGAGCACAGACAGGCTGACCCCTTCAACCTCTGCAGCAATGCTGGCAGCACTCATACGTACATTTCCCAAAGACAACCTCTGGATATGACGCTAACCACGTGCACTTAACTTCTTTGGTCAACCATGGCGAGGCCTGTTCTAAGTGGAACCTGTTTTGTTAAACCACTGTATGGTCTTGGCCACCGTGCTGCAGCTCAGTTTCAGGGTCTTGACAATCTTCTCATAGCCTAGGCCATTTTTATGTAGAGCAACAATTCTTTTTTTTCAGATCTTCAGAGAGTTATTTGCCATGAGGTGCCACAGTGACATGTATAAGAGAGTGAGAGCAATAAAACCAAATTTAACACACCTGCTCCCCATTCACACCTGAGACCTTGTAATACTAATAATTCACATGACACCGGGGAGGGAAAATGGCTAATTGGGCCCAGTTGTGACATTTTCACTTAGGGGTGAACTCATATTTTGTTGCCAGCGGTTTAGACATTAATGGCTGTGTGTTGAGTTATTTTGAGGGACAGCAAATTTACACTGTTATACAAGCTGTACACTCACTATTTTACATTGTAGCAAAGTGTCATTTCTTCAGTGTTGTCACAAGAAAAGATATAATAAAATATTTACAAAAATGTGAGGGGTGTACTCACTTTTGTGAGACACTGTATATTTGTGTTTTATTGATAATTTTTCTACATTAATGTGTGTTACTAATAGTATAGGTAGTACAAAAAGGCTATATAATGTACCGTAAGTAGCATACTAGTTATTGCATTAAATGCTTAATTTATGTTTATTTGCATTAAACAGTTACCATAAACCTATTTTGAAATTGTTGTGAACACCACCTAATTACTATTTTAGAGGACTTTCTGTTCATGAAAAAATAAAAATTGTTGCTAGTATTATCCTACCAATGCCAATAATATTTAGAAAAATCTATATTTACTGAGATTTGATAATGGTGTTTCATTAACTTAGCTTTTATTTCTCACAAAAGACAAAACCTTGTGATAAATGCTTGCAAGTGCTCAGGCTGGAAACATTTTGTATCTCTGCACATAAACACAGAGAACCCTCTGGAGCTGTCTGCTGTACAGTAGCACAGTGAAGTCGGGGAAGGAAGCCATGGAATTTTTAATAAGAGAGAGTTATAGTCTGTATTGTTAGTCATTTATTATGTCAAGAATGTCTGAATGCATTAGTGTGACAGGATTATTGTCAGCAACCACACAAAACAATGTTAGAATAAATTAAAAACATCAAATGAATGACAGTATAAAAAATATCCCTTTTCTTATGCTAAGTAGCTCATTAATTTTACCATGTCTAAATCAGTCATTGCTGAATCTGATTAAAATTCAATATACAAATTTTCATATTTCTACAAGGAATTTACTTTAATTTTTTTGGTGTGATTCGCATTTTTATTGGCACTTGAGAAATTGCTTGTTTTGTTCCAAGCTGTAATTCATTCCAAGGGTCAAGTCATGCAATCATATGTTTATTTCTAGGTCTTAGTTGATGAGAGTTGGTAAAAGATAATTGGCCTTATTCAGTAAATTCACATTTCTTAAGTGCATTGGCAACCAATCAGAAATGACTGGTCAGGGATTAATAGCATAATAATCATTGGTAAAAGATTAGTGGCCTTATTTAATAGAGAGAGCATGTTTCTTAAGGCTGGGTTCACACTGCTGTGTGGAGCGGCTCACAGCATGGGTCCGGTGCGTCCCTGTTCACCGCTTCAGGGATGAATCGGGCCTGAATTTTTGGCTGGATTTGGACCTGAAACAGACCAGAAGATGCACAGGACTCTTCTGCAAACCGCTCCGCAGCCGTCCCGGAGATCTGTGAATCAGCTCCATTGAGAGGCGGTCACAGTATCCTGACATGCAAATTGGATGCGGGAAAACCCGCATCCAATTCGCACAGCCTAAAATAAATAACCCATAACAACCAATCCATAATAAATTTTTACTAAAGTCTAAACAGTATAAGATGAATTCTGATTGTCTGCTGAAGGTTACTTAACATACTATAAAGATTAAAGAATAGCCGTACTTAGTAAGTCTTATACTTACCTGTCCCCTGAGATTTTCCTCTGGGCAGCCTGCTGAAAGCCAAACAGCCTCCCAACTGTCCCTCCTTTTTCCATGCATCCATTCATTTATATGGAATGTTTGCCCCATAGGTGGATGACCTTTTCATATCAATTCGTGGGTATTCTTCTGCACATGCATAGAAAAAACAGAGCCTAGCTTGAGTGACTTTTAGACTCTTCCGCAGGTAGGGATAGCAGGTATAAATACACTGAAGAGAAAACTAGATCATAAGTGGTAAATGTAATAACAGGAACACATAATGAGCTGGGTAGTGGAATAATCGCAGGATAATCTCATAAATGCACCAGCAGTCATTCGAAGGTATAGTTAAAGTTAAAGTTAATAGTTACAAGTTAAAGTTAAGTTAATAGTTAAAGGGGTTGTAAACCCTCGTGTTTTTTCACCTTAATGCATCCTATGAAAAAACACCTTGCTGTGCCTAGCCCCCCTGAGCCCCCGTTTTACTTACCTGGGCCCCGAATTTCCGCGGGCGCGATCCCGCATAGCTTTCCCCATGTCTTGTCAGCTCTTCATTGGATAGATTGATAGCAGCACAGCCATATGCTCCCGCTGCTGTTAATAAAATCCAATGACGCGACTGCCGGGGGGCCGGGCCGAGTCATACACTCTGTGGCTATCTACGCCGAGTGTATGACACAGGAGCGCGCCCGCAAGGTAACCCCCTTGGGAGAGAGCTTCCCAGATGGGGTTATTTATTACGGGGAGGAGCCGCGAGTGTCGCCATGGGACCTCAGAACAGGAGGATCGGGGCCACTCTGTGCAAAACGAACATGTATGACATGTTTGTTTAAAAAAAAAAAAAAAAATGAACCTTTAGTATTAATTTAAGTCCTTAAAGTTATTGTAAAGTCTTGTTTTTTTTTTCCTATTAAAATAACAAACGTTATACTTACCTGCCCTGTTGTAGTGGATTCGCACAGAGCAGCCCGTCTCCTCCTCTTCTCGGGTCCCTCTTCTGCACTCCTGGCCCCTCCCTTCTGTTGAGTGCCCCCATAGCAAGCAGCTTGCTATGGGGCACCCAAGCTGAGTCACAGCTCCCTGTGTCCATTCAGACACAGAGCCCTGACCCCACCCCACCCCCTCCCCTCTCTTCCCTGATTGGCTAACTGACTTTGATTGACTCAGTGTTTCAGCCTATCAGGAGGGAGAATCTCGGATGGCTGAGACACTTGTGGACACTTGTGGGTTTATATGCCAGCCTTGGTTGCCTACTCCACGCACTTTTGAAATTCAGACCTGCCGATTTTTTTGAATTTTTTTTTGACGTTTTATTTTGGATTTGTTTGGTCTTTTATTTTGAAAAAACTTTTTTGGATTGAACTGTTCATTGAGATTTTTTGTATTGGATTACTTTTTATCATTTTACCATTTTTAATAAATTCCTATCCGGATTTACACTATGTGGAGGATTTTTTCTCGCTCTTTTTCATGGTGATATTACTTACATGGAGGAATTTGGTGTCACATACTGACCCTTCGCATTGGAAGTGAGTGTCACGGTGGAAAACCTTGGTGAATACTTTCTGGAACACTGAAAGACGCTGATTGAAAATCAGTCTTGGATTTCCATCCACCAGTCCCTGATGCGGACATAAGCCTGATAGATCCACTGCTATATGGTGAGCTGGATCTACAACACTCGGTAAGAGTATATATTCCTTACTCACTTCCCTGATCCAACGGTGAAGGCACTCCCGGGTGTTACAACCTATTGATATAGAGAGCGTTCAATCCAAGGAATTATTTGGGACTGAATTCACATTCTGCTGCACATATGATGTTTGTTGATATTGTCATCAGTCTACACATCTATTGAAAGACTTTTCTTAAGTTTGGCACCATTACACTCTGTGGACTACTTTTACACATGTTATCAATGTTTTTTCCTCTTTTTAGAGATTTATTGTTACATTGATTCATTTTTGATTTATTTCACCACTGTATCACTATTTGATACTTATCTTATGCTTTCAGTGCACGTCACATGCATTTTTTACTCATGAGGTACACAGGACCATATTGAGGTTCAATATGGCACATTGTTCTTTATAAAGTCATTTTTTTCACTTGATATCACTTCTTGTCTAAAATACAGCGCCACACTTTATTTATATAAGTATTAGGGGGGCTGCTGCACACAGAAGGATTTTTATCTTAATGCAATCTTAACCGTGAGTGTGTATGCTTACCTGTTTATGGTAAACCCGCGCATGCTCAAAAAGACTTTGACGCATGCACGGTAGCATACAAGGGTAGTGTAGGGGGTAGCAAGATGGCGGCGACGGCATTGAATGTGACAAACGCAGGCTCGTCGTAGTCGATGACGTCACTGCGTTCTTGCCATTCAAAAGAACGGCGGTTCTTTTGAATGGCCGTGTGTACACTCGGCGTGCAAGGCAAGCTTGCCGGGAATCCCGTCGGGAAAACCAACATTTTTTTTACCGATGGGATTCCCGCCTGTGTGTACGAGGCTTCAGTTAACATGTTGTAAGAACAACTTCAGGACAGAAACAGAAACAAGATAGAATTGCAGAACACAACTTTTCTTTTATTGTCCATAACATAGAGGGGCATGGTTCTGCAGAGCTAACAAACAACAATGTAAGGCAGGCCATACTATTAAATATATATATTTTTTTTATTCAACCAAAGAGTTGAGCAAAAAAAACAAACAAAAAAACAATGAGCCATGTGGATGGGGGTCCTCCCACTGTGCTATTTTATTCTGTCGACAGAATACAATGATCAGTGTTGCCAGCTATAGCCAGTGGCACTGAAAAACCTGACAGGCTCTTTGTACACAAATTGATCGATAGATGTGTACTAGCTAGCCCATACATGGTTCGAAATTCAGTCAGTGCCTGCTGTACTGGCTGAATTTTGATCCATGTATGGTCAGCTTAACCACTTCAGCTCCGGAAGATTTTACCCCCTTAACCACTTAAGAACTGAGCCTCTTTCTGAGATTTGGTGTTTACAAGTTAAAAACAGTTTTTTTTCCTAGACAATTACTTTGAACCCCCAAACATTACCGTATATACTCGAGTATAAGCTGACTCGAGTATAAGCCTAGGTACATAATGTTGCCCAAAAAAACTGGGAAACCTTACTGACTCGAGTATAAGCCGATGCCCCACTGTTCCCTAGCTCGCTGTTCCCTGTAAATAGAAATTTTTACATTGTAAATATTACCTGTAAAGAAGTTGCGGCTGCGGCGTCCATCGTTCGAATTCCGCGGCGTCCATCGTTCAAAATTCCGCGGTCTCTTCCTGTTCCTTACTTGATAGGCGAGTCTCAGCAGACACTCTCCGCCTATCACGATCATTCTCTCATCCTTAGTTTTCCCAGCAGACACTGTGTTGGGTGTTCCGCCAATCACAGACGTCTGCTGGAAAACTAAGGATGAGAGAATGATCGTGATAGGCGGAGAGTGTCTGCTGAGACTCGCCTATCAAGGAAGGAACAGGAAGAGACCGCGGAATTTTGAACGATGGACGCCGCGGAATTTGAACGATGGACGCCGCAGCCGCAACTTCTTTACAGGTAATATTTACAATGTAAAAATTTCTATGACTCGAGTATAAGCCGAGGGGGGACTTTCAGCCCCAAAAAAAGGGCTGAAAATCTCGGCTTATACTCGAGTATATACAGTATATATATTTTTTTCTAACAACCTAGAGAATAAAATGGCAGTCGTTGCAACACTTTCTGTGACACCGTATTTGCGCAGCGGTCTTACAAACGCACTTTTTTGGGAAAAAATACACTTTTCTGAATTGGCCTTTTTTTAATTTTTTTACTGTGAAAGATGATGTTACGCTGAGTAAATGGATGCCCAACATGTCACGATTCAAAATTGCACCCGCTCATGGAATTGCGACAAACTTTTACCCTTAAAATTCTCCATAGGCAATGTTTAAAAAATTCTACAGGTTGCATGTATTGAGTTACAGAGGAGGTCTAGGGCTAGAATTATTGCACTCACTCTACCGATCACGGCGATACCTCACATGTGTGGTTTTAACACCGTTTTCATATGCGGGCGCTGCTCACGTACGCGTTCGCATCTATACGCGAGCTCTGCGGGTTGGGGCGCGTTGACATTTTTTTTGTCTTATTTATTTTACCTTTTATTTTTTATTTTTACACTGTTCTTTTAAAAAAAAAATGTGTCATTTTATTCCCTTTTATTCCCTTTACAAGGAATGTAAACATCCCAAAAAAGCATGACAGGACCTCTTAAATATGAGTTATGGAGTCAAAAAGACCTCAGATCTCATTTTTACAAAAAAAAAATGAAATGTCATTTGAAAAAAAAAAAAAAAGTCTCTTTAAGAGCTATGGGCGGAAGTGACGTTTTGACGTTTTGACGTCACTTCCACCCTGCAATGATATGGAGATGGATGAGGGCCATATTCCCCTCACTCATCTCCATACCTAGCCAGGGAGAGGACGCGATCGCCGGCGGCTCTCCCGCTGCCGATAAAAGTGATCTTGCGGCAAATCCGCCACAGAGACCACTTTTATCTGAAAGCGGACCGCCCGCTGGAGAAGAGGATACCGGGGTTATGGTAGCTAGCTAGGTAAGTGGTTAATGAACAGGACATTGTTTTGCGATTCAGTACTACTCTACTTTAACTGGTAATTGTAGGGTCATGCAACACTGTATTTATGTTCTTTTTCCACAGTTTTTTTTTACTTTCTGCACTGTAAACGGAAAAAAGACTGACAATTTAAAAAAAAAAAAACAACAACAGTATTTTTTACTTTCTGCTATAAAACATATCCAATAACAAATGTAAAAAATCTAATATCTTCATAATTTTAGGCCAATATGTATTCTGCTACATATTTTTGGTAAAAAAATCCCAATAATCGTATGTTTATTGATTTGCGCAAAAGTTATGGCGTCTACAAACTATGGTATATATACTGAATTTTTTATTTTATTTTTATATTAGTAATGGCGGCGATCAGCGACTTATAGCGACACTTCAATATTGCAGTGGACTTTCTGACACTTTTGACACTTTGTGGGAACCAGTGACACTAATACATGATCAATACAAAAAATATGCACGGGCACACTGGCTGGCAAGGGGTTAAACATCTAGGGTAAGCGTGCCCCCTACCCTGGTGCACAGATAATGTACTAGGTACGTGATCCAGCTCAGAGCGGCTTGCCGGCCACAGTATCTGTGAGGTGAGCGGTTTGCAAGCGGTTAAAGTGGAAGTTAAGTCAAAAAATAAGCTTAAATCTACTCCCACCCCTATTCTAAGCCTATCCTATCTACTCTGTAAAAGGAAAGATGTCTGTAATACTTATCTATTCTTAAATTGCTCTGGTCCAGTCACATGATCTTTCCAGTATTAGCTTGAGTGTAGAGGAGAGATCACCAACGACTGCAGAGCCTGTGTAATGACATTACCCATAGGCCTACTATGGAGCATCCGCTGTCGGCTGTCCCTCCTTTTATCTGACCCTGACGATGGCGCAGGGACCCGATCATGTGACCGGACTGGGACAACTAAAATAGGCAAGTATAGACTTCTTTATTTTTACAGGGGAAAAGGAATAGACTTATGCCTTGTACACATGATCTGATTTCCGATGGAATAAAATCTGATGGACTTGTTTCATCAGAAATTCCAATCGTGTGTGGGCCCCATCTGACTTTTTTCCATCGCAGTAAAAAAATAGAACATGTTTTAAATTTTTCCGATAGGAAATTCTGATCGTCTGTGTGGAATTCCATCAGAGAAAAATCCACGCATGCTCAGAATCAAGTCGACGCATGCTCGGAATAATTGAACAAAAATTTTCTCGGCTCGTCACCGCGTTTTGGACGGTCAGAATTTAGTCTGACAGTGTGTATGCAAGACTGATGGAAGTCAGCTTCATCAGAATTCCGACGGAAAATTCCATCGGATTTTATTCCATCGGAAATCCGATGGTGTGTGCAAGGCATAAGAATAGGGGTTGGTAGTCAATTTAATCTTAGTTAGGTTTTGACTTACCTTAAAGTTTAATTAAAAGGGGCCAGCACAGGCACAGCAAGTTATCAGCTAATATGATTTCTGGCAGGATCAACAGCTATTTTTTTGAACTTATCAAACATATATAACAAATTATATAATTAACAAAACAAAGAGGTCCAAATAAAATAATTTTATTGTGAAGCCGCGTACACATGATCGGATTTTCGTCTGAAAAACCTTGGATGGTTTTTCCGACGGAATTCCGCTCAAGCTTGGCTTGCATGCACACGGTCTCACAAAAGTTCTCGGAACTTTCTTTTTTTTTTTATTCGTTTTTATTGAGATAAAAGAACAGTTTTACAAAATACAAAATAGAGGGTACAAGAAGGTAAGTAAGCAATTGTGTAGTCATATCATCACAGGATAAAAGACCGAGATAAATATGTATCTGAGATATAATCTCCAGGATACGCTCTTACAAAAATAATCCGTAGTCTGAGTGGGAAAAACATATCAAAACTTACTCAAATGGGAGTTGAGAGGAGAAAAGGTGGGAGAGGAGGAGGGGAAGAAAAAGGGAGGTGGAGAAGAAAGAGGGGGGGTGAGGAGGGGGGGGAGGTATCGTACTGCGATCTTAGCATTGGTATATGAAAGAATTAAGGTAAGAGATGTTACAAAATACAAAACAGAAAACAGATATGAACCATTTAGTGTACATCTTTCTCAAGTTCTCTGAACTTTCAACCATCAAGAACGTGGTGACGTACAACACTACGACGAGCCGAGAAAATGAAGTTCAATGCTTCCGAGCATGCGTCAAATTGTTTCCGAGCATGCGTCGTAATTTTGCACATCGGAGTTGCTAGAGACGATCGGAATTTTTTCCGTCTGAAAATTTGAGAACCAGCTCTCAAATTTTTGCTGGCGGAAATTCCGACAGGAAAAGTCCGATGGATCCTACACACGGTCGGAATTTCCGACCAAAAGCTCACATCGGACTTTTCCTGTTGGAATTTCCGATCGTGTGTACGCAGCATTAGAGTTTAGATATGCTTTTTTTTAATATTACCGGTTTTAATTTTAAATGAATTAGGTCTAGCAACCCTATTTAAATACAACAGACAAAACCACCAAGTAGGTCACTTTGAAAGTGATATGCATAACTCAGACATCACTAAATGGTAACTATTGTAATGAGTCATGAATTTTTAAAATGATACATGCCGTTTAAAACGGATGAATGAACCTTTTGCTGTTTTTCCCATCTGAGGATGATTTTCAGGCAAGCCATTCCTTCCCTCAGCATCTCAATACATGATTTTATTTGTAATGGATTGAATAATATACTCAAATAGACAGTTTTATAAAACACTTGTTAAAGAATAGATTATCTTGTCATTTTGCCTTACTTGCCTTTTCATTTCCCTGCTGTCAAGAATTGCCATTGTTGGTACTGAATAAATAAGGTTGTGAATATTAATTTCTCAGAGAATAGTGAAGGTAATAAAAGCATCGGAAACTGAAATAAATCTTTAAAAAGAGAGGAAAAACGTTTCTAGAATCACTAGGATATCAAATTTTCAGAAGATGAGAAAAGAAAACAAAAATCCTGCTAAAAACGTTTTTCACTGTGACGTGTGTTAAACTATTTGTGAAATGTAAAAGTGTAATTTTTTAAATCTAAAAACCTAAGGTAGGCTTTTTTTAGGAAAATCTTAGCATGCATTAACTAGCAGCTCACTTTTACACGGTAATAAAACCAATGAGCATAACTCAGACTTATTAGATTTGCAATATTATTACAGTATATCCCAGTTCCCTAAGGAGATATTTATTACCTATGTATTGGTAGCTATATAATTGAAGCACTGCTAGGAGGATGACAGCGACAGTATAGTGTAATATTTTAAGATAGTTCAGGTGATCGCAAGTATTAAGTTGATGAAAGAGTCTCTTTAAACATAATTAATTGCAGATAAAAGCACAGATAAATCAATTTATTTATATTCTTACTTGCAGCACTTTTCTCTTTACCATAAACATTTTTTATTTATTGGAAATAATTTCACAAATTTTAGTGTAAGCTGGAAAATCTTAGCCTCCTGATAAATATTATAATTTTCTTTCTAAAGGCAATGATCTTTATAATATAAATGTACTAAAATTTATTGGGCCTTATATTCTAAATTATGGACTTACTTAGAAAACATACATTTTTAGATTACCGGTATCTGGTAAAGCGTGCTTTTGTTAAATGTATGTGCTGTGTCCCCACTTGCAGTCTGCATTGAACATCTGAAGAGGGCTGTTTTGTGGCTTTTATATGCATGTAAGTTGCATTTAAGTGACTCTGCTGCAGAGGTAAAAATATGCAGTAAAATGTCAACTGCAAAAGAAGAGGCTTCACACTTGTTATCTCTCTTCCTATTTTTACAGTCCTTATTCTTTGCAGAGAAATTACTTCTTTACTAGAGATGGGCCGGACACCCTAGGTTCGGTTCGTGCCAGAACTCTCGAACATCGCAAAAGTTCGGACCCGGACCGCGAACCCTAGTCTATGGGACCCGAACTTGAAAAATCAAAAGTCCCCATTTTTAAGGCTTAAGCCCCATACACACTATCAGTTTTCTTGCAGGTTTTTCTCTTCAGGTTTACCAAAACCATGTAGTGCAAGGGCCTGCCTGATTGCATACGAATTGAAACTCTTAAGGTTTGACCTCATATTAGATGGTTTTGGTAAACCTGAAGAGAAAAACCTGCAAGAAAACTGATAGTGTGTATGGGGCTTCATATGCAAGTAATTGGCCATAAAAAGTGTATGGGGGACATGTACCGATGCAAACATTTAAAAAAAAAAATTATAGTTTCTAAAGGAGCAGTGATTTTTTTTTAATACATCTTTATTGAAGATGATTAACGTAGTAAAGAACACAACATCATATCAAAGAATATGTGAAACATCAGAGAATATGTGAAACACAAAAGTGAATAAATCCAAAGTGATGAGCAATGCTGAGTCCAGCTGTGAAAGTGCATCAATCCAAGTCCTCAAGCTGATGCTGGAGTAACACAAACTATGGTAACTGAATAAAAGTCATTCCAAATATCAGAAATAAAACAGAATGATGATCTGTGTTCTTGTGCAGAAAAATGTGACTTGGTAATGAAAACAATTGGTTACGGTGCTGGTGCCAGATAATCCAAAGTGAAGTGACGTATTTGAAAGGGAACTTTCCTATTTCCCTTGTGATTAGTGTAGATGTCCCCTTACCTTACTGCTGTAAGGTAACAGCATATAAAGATATAGATAGGTGGATCCGGCGTGTATTCCGGCCAATCCCTGGTGTGGCGTCTCCTAGCGGTGTATGGTCTCTATCTTTACTGGGGTGGTACACTGAACTTCCAATTGGTGTGATATTGACCCTCACAGAAAAAAGGGAATAGGATACGCCAATAGTGTAGTATATTTAAAATACATTTATTGGCAATAAAACATCACAAAAAAGGTACTCACAAAAGTTGCATAAAAGAAGGCATATAGAAACGAGCAGCGAGCTCGCAAGTGTCGCCTCCGGGGTCATTGTCTTCATCTAAAGCTCACATAGTGTGTCTCCAAGAGACACACTTTACTGATTCTTCAACACCTAAATACTTTGGTTCAAGTTACCCCCATGTTTTTACTGCCTCAGCCAAATCCAAACATCGAGGTGTATTAATAGCTTTCCATCGATCCACACCCTTTTTCCCCTAAGCAGAAATCAAGGATCCAGAAGGCCGTTACCTTATACTCACGGGTCATCTATGTGACATCCCAATTACAGTAGTCTCTTACTACGCTCCAAATAAGAGACAGACATAATTTCTCTCCCATTTACTTCAAGTAATAGACACTCACAAACAAGGTACACTCTTGATATGTGGAGATTCAAACCAAACACTATACCCTTACCTTGATGAATCCCCAACTCCAGCTACGTCTAATTCTCAATCCAAATCTTTCCAAAGAATTCTCCTGCAATATTCATTAATAAACTCATGGCGTGAAAATAACCCAAGCAGACATCATTCTCATTTTACTCCCACCCGCATAGATCATTCTCACACATTGACCATCTATTAATTTCTATGAGTATGTCCCCAGAATTAATAGCCTCATCTATTAAACCGTATACTTGGACTGACCATTGTACTATTATATCTACTTTTACCTCACTAATCCCAAAAAAACATGACCCCACCTGGCATATTAACCACTTAAGCCCCGGACCAATACGCATCTTAAAGACCAGAGGTGTTTTCACAATTTGACACTGCACTGCTTTAACTGGTAATTGCGCGGACATGCAATGTTGTACCCAAATGAAATTTGCGTCCTTTTCTTCCCACAAATAGAGCTTTATTTTAATGGTATTTGATTGCCTCTGCGATTTTTATTTTTTGCGATATAAATGGAAAAAGACCGAAAATTTTGAAAAAAAAAAATATTTTCTACTTTTTGTTATAAGAAGAATCGAATAAACTTAATTTTAGTCATACATTTAGGCCAAAATGTATTCAACCACATGTCTTTAGTAAAAAAAATGTCAATAAGCGTTTTTTTATTGGTTTGCGCAAAAGTTATAGCGTTTACAAACTAGGGTAAATTTTCTGGAATTTACACAGCTTTTAATTTATGAATGCCTATCTAATTTCTTGAGGAGCTAAAATGGCATAAGAAAAGAACCACATGGAGGAAAAACAGAGGAAGTTTCTCCTCATATGTTGCCACCGTCCCAAATTAGTGGGAATAAACCCAAAAAGGCACAAGTACCCCCCGGTACAACGGGACTTTTAAGGGCAAACAAAGAAAAAAGCAAAAAAGATTTGTAAAAAAATATATCTCATTTATTTAGAAGGGATTTTTTGAAAAGAGGATAAAAGATATGCATATATCAAGAAATGTGTTAGACACAATGATACCTGTACATATCAACCATGAATATACAAAAATACGGAACATTCAGACATGAATTACACATATTTCAATAGAAAAAAACAAACAAACAGCTCCTTTAGCCTGACATGTTTCAGGAATATCAATCCTTTCTTCGGAGGCTCTTGATAGGAGAGAGAATACAGTTGTGTTTCTAGAAATGAGACAAAAGCACAAACTTAAAAAATGTCTCCGGATTCCCATCAAACAGACACACACACATCCAATGTACATACCACGCATGAAACCGGTATCTATGCATGTAGGAATGCTCCATATTTAGTTTGAAATCAAGGACATAAAAGCGTCCTAAATAAAAAGAAAGAAAAAGCAAAACACAGACAAGGCCGCTGTTGCCACTCATTGGGGAAAAGAAACCCACATCAAAGCCCGGGTCGGCTCACGCAAGGGTCCCGAAACGGCACCTTCATGGAACCAAAGCCATACGAGGGGTCTGGGGATAAAGTTCCCAGTGCCTATATGGACAAAGAAGAAAAAAATGAAAAGTGTACGCCAAAAAATCTATATCAATAGAAAAGATGACGAAAAAACATACATGGCTGCTGATAATTGCACAGGGGTATTCATTAAGTAAAACCATTTATATGGTAGGAGTGGTGTTGATCTATTGCAAGTCCTTTACAAGAAAAATGCATAGCTGTGCATGATTGTATTGCAGTGACAGTGTGCCAAAATGCACTGATGATACTATGCTTGTAAAGAAAAAATGCCAAAATATTTATAAACCAGGGTGAAAAAACTTTTTTTAACCCCGGTGTGTAGATGTTTAAAGGCTTATAGCAACCAATATCCAAAGTCCAATATAAATGGCTATGTATGATTGCATGATGATAGTACCCTGCATAACAATGCAAGTAATATAAAATAATGTAGATAATACGAAAAAATAACAGCATGTATGGTAAAGCATAGCCTATGAATAAAATACCAAAAGATGTTGGAAATATAGGTACCTGCTGATCAGAAAAGCCAATTGTGGACAGAACTTAGCCCAGATGGAATACTGAATCAAAAAATAAACAGAACGGGGGGGGGGGGGGAGAGGAAAAGAAAGAAAGCATAAATTAGATGCATCCCACATTTTCATTAAAAAATGAAAGAGGTGGCAGACGAGTCTTCTTACCTTATGGTAGTAGCTAGTTTCAAACTGCATATGTTGCAGTATTGGCGTCTGTAGAGACGAATGGCGCCGGGCAGTGTTTTTAAAGCCGAATCGCGCATGAGCGCCGACGTCAGTAAATGAATGACGTCAGAGGCCCGCGCCGGAGCTCAACGGCGCATAAACAAAAGAAATGCACAGCAGAGAGCAGCACGAGTTGAAACAAAAGGGGGTCACAGATAGCGCAAAAAAGAAGAAAATAGCAAAAGACAGTGCAATCGTTTGCTGACGCACTGTCAGCAACCGCCACTTTTTTTATGTATATGTATACATATTTTTATACAAATTAGGGGGCATGAAGAATGGAAGTTTAGCGCAATCTAGTGGTAGATGTGGGTAACACATCCAGAATTATAGTGTTAATGCTTTATACCATTGAAGAACAAAGGAAATAGTAGTCTGAACCCAAGTGGAATGAGGGAAAGACAGAGTAGTGATGAAATAAATAAAATAAAACGGAATTTAAAGAAAAAGAACGGCTATCAGGATACGCAGACCCAAGGGTGGAAACAAAAAAGTGCCGAAGCAAAAAAGGGGCCCCCAGGGCAGGTGCCCCCCATTTAGAAATGGAAGAGCACCATGCAGCAAAAGACCACCGGCGCAGGGAATGCAAATACCGAAGGGCCAAGCAAGCATGGCTCTAAGGCATGGCTCTAAGGCATACCGCATGTACAAAGACGCCCATCCCCATATTCAAGAGAAATGGAGGACAGGCTCCCGTGCGCTGGGCTGAGCCGAGCCGGGCAGAGAAAATGACATAAGGGCAAAAACCAGCAGCCTTGTAATGAAAGAAAAGAAAATCAATTAAAATTGAATGAACCCTGCCATAATAAGAGCAGTGGAAAGGACATGAACAGAAAACAGGCGTAGTCATGCGATATCGGCATTACCTGATCCACCTAACATAGGGTGGAGGGTATTGATACACGTGGTACATGGATGTGTGTGTGAGGGCTGAGGGGATCGGGAAGAGGAAATACAGGGTAGTCCAGAGAGCTGGACATGAAGGAATCTGCAAGGAGCAGAGCTCAATGGACATACATGGAAGGAATGGGGAAGGGAAAAAGGAGGATAGTACCATCAATTCATTTTACAGCACAAATAACATCATAGATTCATTTAGCAGCCTGGACCTAGAGGTGTAACTACATACTAGTAAGCATTTCTGAAATTCTATGTTTGCAATATAAATGCATAGAGATGACACAACAGCAAATAAAACAATAATCATCACAGATAATAAAGAATTGTTGTGTATGTAGTTAGACCTAGCACCTAATAGATAATATGTGTCTACAGGGCCTATTCTTGTTCTTTTTCGCAGCCCCCTGAATTAAAGCCATCCAGGAATGGACGGAAGCTCAATTGGGTGTTGAGGCCTGGGAAGGATGTGGCGTTAAGGTCAGCAATCCAACGTACCTCTTTCTGGAGTAATATTTTATTCCAGTCCCCCCCTCGACTGTCCGGGTGAACCCGGTCTAGGATGGTAAAAATGAAAGGAGGGGGGATACCTTGGTGATTGTTGCGTACATGTCGTCCTAAAGGGAGGTCTGGATTGGCATTTTTAATGCTGGCAATGTGACAAGCTGCCCTTTGGTGGAATGGTAGTTTTGTTTTACCAATGTAGAAACATTGGCACTGGCATGTCAACAGATAAATAACACCAGGTGTCGGGTGATCGGTTTGGGGGGGCTTTTTGACTTAGTGTAAAAAAGTAAGTCATGTCTGGTTGATCCTCCCGCATGTCTGAAGGCTTTCTTTAGACATGTGGATGAGTAGCCCCGATCCAGGAGGCGACTGCGAAGCAGATCAGCCTCCTTGATGTACTCGGATTCCGTGGAGCAGTTGCGTCTGAGCCTCAAGTATTGCCCATAAGGTATGGACATGACAAGAGATTGGGGATGTGAGCTTGACGCATGCAGGATTGTGTTTCCAGCGGTCTCCTTTTGATAGAGGCCGCTGGGTAAAAGGCCGTCTTCAGATTTGGAAATAGTCAAATCAAGGAAGGTGATTGACGTATCACTGAACGTCATGGTAAAAAAAAAAGATTCGAAGCATTGTTGTTCATGATATTGATAAAGGCCTGGAGATTGGCAAGTGTATCGTCCCAAATCATTAGAATATCATCTATATATCTAAACCATGCAAGAACATGGCAGGTATATGATGAAAGACTATCGCTAGAGAGCAGCGATTTTTCCCACTCCCCCAGGTACAGGTTGGCATACCATGGGGCACAGCAAGTCCCCATCGCAACCCCCTGTACCTGGAGGTAGTGGGAACCGTCAAAGGTGAAAATGTTATGAGTCAGGATAAAACGTAATGCTTCCACCAAAAAAATATTTAATTTGCGATCATCACGATGTGATTGCGAGATAGCCCGTTGGATGGCTCGGAGTCCCTGGTCATGAGGAATTGAACTATATAGGGACTCAACGTCAATTGCAACCAAAAGGGCTTGTGGTGGAATATGTAAATCTTCCAAATATTGTAAGAGGTGAATGGTATCTTTGACGTATGAGGCCAGGTTAGTAACAAAGGGTCTTAAATGGCTATCAATGAACCGGCTCAGATTCTCCGTGATGGAGCCATTCCCTGAAATGATTGGACGACCAGGTGGATTAAATAGATTTTTGTGTATTTTGGGAAGACAGTATAGCCACTTCTCTACTGTGCACGAAAACCCCCTTCCTGCCCAAGCCATTTTTCAGCTTTCAGCACTGTCACACTTTGAATGACAATTGCGCGGTCGTGCGACGTGGCTCCCAAACGAAATTTGCGTCCTTTTTTTCCCACAAATAGAGCTTTCTTTTGGTGGTATTTGATCACCTCTGCGGTTTTTATTTTTTGCGCTATAAACAAAAGAAGAGCGTCCAGTTTGGAAAAAAAACACTATTTTTTACTTTTTGCTATAATAAATACCCATTTTTTTTTTTAAATAAAATTTTCCTCAGTTTAGGCCGATACGTATTCTTCTACATATTTTTGGTAAAAAAAAAAAATCGCAATAAGCGCGTATTGATTGGTTTGCGCAAAAGTTATAGCGTCTACAAAATAGGGGATAGATTTATAGCATTTTTTTATTTTTATTTTATTTATTAGTAATGGCGGCGATCTGCGATTTTTTATTGTGACTGTGACATTACGGCGGACACATCGGACACTTTTGACACATTTTTGGGACCATTCACATTTATACAGCGATCCCTGCTATAAAAATGCATTGATTACTGTATAAATGTGATTGGCAGGGAAGGGGTTAACCACTAGGGGGCGGGAAGGGGTTAAATATGTTCCCTCAAAGTGTTCTTACTGTGGGGGGAGGGGACTGCCTGGGGGAGGTGACCGATGGTTGTTCCTATGTACAAGGGACACACCATCGGTCCCCTCTCCCTCACAGGACGTGGATCTCTGTGTTTACACACAGAGATCCACTTTTCTGCTCGTTTCCCGGGCAATCGCGGCCGCCGGGCACGCGCACCGGGGCCTTGTGAATGCGGCGGGCGCGCGCGCCTCCTAGCTCGTTTTAATGGGAGGACGTCATATGACGTCCTCCCAGAACGAGAGTATCCTCCGCCCGCCGTCTATTGACAGTGGGCGGGGGACAAGTGGTTAAAGTGGGAATACGTGGAAAAGGGGTGCGAATGTACTCCCAGGTGTCTTTGTCAATGGCTCCATCACAGAAAGCTCCGTCTACCAATTCATAGAAGGCTTTGTCAAATTTGTCAACAACGTTTCTTGAAATGGGTTTGTACCATAAATCGTTGTTGACAACATCCCTACACATGTTGGCACATTGTTCATTCGTCATAATGATGACATTCCCCCCTTTGTCAGATGGTTTGATTGTCAAGGAGAAATCCTTTTTCAAGGATTCCAGGGCGGAACATTCCTCAACATTTAAATTTTTGGGTAGGGCATGGGGTTTTAGTTTGCGTATTTCAGCTGTAGTAGCTGCTAAGAATGCCACAAGATTAGGATTTCCCGTAAATGACGGGAATTTGTCAGATTTTTTCTTGAATTTCTTTTGTGAAATGATATCAGATATAGATGGTAATTCCTTAGAGATGTGTGTCTCAAGTAGGGCTTCAATATCGATAAAGTCGATAAGGTCAACGGGGTCCTGCTCCTCAAGAAGAGAAAGAAGATCATCTAGTGCTTCATCAGATTTTTGAGGATCTGATTTCGAAATAGCATTCTCTTTATTGAAAAGACTCTTAAAGTGTAACTTCCTAGCAAAAAGATGGTGGACCTTGATGGTTTCAAAGACGTCCATATTGGCATCTGGGCAAAAACTTAGGCCGGGCAGTACAAACCCTGCCCCCCCAAATTACCCCATTTTGGAAAGTAGACACCCCAAGGAAATTGCTGAGAGACATGTTTTTGATTTCACTCCTCACTACCAATCACAGTTTTGAAGGCCATAAGATGCCAAGATAGCACAAAACCCCCCCAAATGACCCCATTTTGGAAAGTATACACCCCAAGCTATTTGCTGAGAGGCATGGTGAGTATTTTACAGCTCTCATTTGTTTTTGAAAATGAAGAAAGACATATTTTTTTTCAATTTTCAAAACTTTGTGACAAAAAGCGAGATCTACAAAATACTCACCATACTTCCATACTTCTCAGCAAATAGCTTGGGGTGTCTACTTTCCAAAATGGGGTAATTTGGGGGGGTTTTGTGCCATCTGGGCATTCCATGGCCTCTGAAACTGTGATAGGCAGTGAGGAGTGAAATCAAAAATTTACGACCTTAGAAAGCCTGAAGCCGGTGCTTGGTTTTCGGGGTCCTGTACGCGGCTAGGCTCCCAAAATGTCTCACACATGTGGTATCCCCATACTCAGGAGACGCAACAGAATGTATTTTGGGGTGCAATTCCACATATAACCATGGCATGTTTGCGCAATATATCATTTAGTGACAACTTTTTGTACATTTTTCTTTTTTTTCTTTTTGTCATTATTCAATCACTTGGGACAAAAAAAAATATTCAATGGGCTCAACATGCCTCTCAGCAAATAGCATGGGGTGTCTACTTTCCAAAATGGGGTCATTTGGGGGGGTTTTGAACTGTCCTGGCATTTTATGCACAACATTAGGAAGCTTATGTCACACATCATCCACTCTTCTAACCACTTGAAGACAAAGCCCTTTCTGATACTTTTTGTTTACATGAAAATATTATTTTTTTTTTGCAAGAAAATTACGTTGAGCCCCCAAACATTATATATTTTTTTAAAGCAAATGCCCTAAAGATTAAAATAGTGGGTGTTGCATTTTTTTTTCCACAAAGTATTTGCGCAGCGATTTTTCAAATGCATTTTTTGGGGAAAAAACACACTTTTTTTATTTTTAATGCACTAAAACACACTATATTGCCCAAATGTTTGATGAAATAAAAAATATTATCTTAGGCCAAGTACATGGATACCAAACACGACATGCTTTAAAATTGCGCACAAACGCGCAGCGGCGACAAACTACATATATTTTTAAAAGCCTTTACAGGTTACCACATTCGATTTACAGAGGAGGTCTACTGCTAAAATGACTGCCCTCGATCTGACCTTCGCGGTGATACCTCACATGCATGGTGCAATTGCTGTTTACATATGACGCTAGACCGACGCTTGCGTTCGCCTTTGCGCAAGAGCAGGGGGGGGCAGGGGTGCTTTTTTTATTATTATTATTATCATTTATTTTGCTTTTTTATTTTATTTTTAAACTGAACCTTCCATTTTTTTTTTTACCATTTTTATTGTTATCTCAGGGAATGTAAATATCCCCTATGATAGCAATAGGTAGTGACAGGTACTCTTTGTCTGAAAAAAATTTGGGGGATAGAACCTAGATCTTTCCTCTGCCCTCAAAGCATCTGACCACACCAAGATCGGTGTGATAAACTGCTTTCCCAATTTCCCAATGGCGCTGTTTATATCCGGGGGGGGGGCATTCCTTCCCACTGCTTGTAAAATCAGTCTAGAGGCTAATTATCTGCTAGGATTGCTTTTACATGAAAGCCGACTGCTGGCTGAAAAGAATGATACCCAGATGATACCTAAACCCGCAGGCATCATTCTGGTATAACTATTCAAAGTCCAGCAACATACCAGTACGTTGCTGGTCCTTGTTGGACATGTATTGTAATCTTTTTTTTCATGCAGCATGTTGGCTGAATGAAAAAAAGAGATTGATCGGTGGGTATGCCCACCATTAGAATACCTCCCTTCATCCACCCACTTCTAATGAAGGGCATACATGCACCATTTATATATGCCGAAGCATGGGGGCAGCCTCCCGCAAAAAAGTTATGATGTGTACACAGACTTTTTCACGGGCAAGCCTCCGTCGGAATTTCGACCGTATGTACGCGGCATAAAAGGTTATGCTGCGTACGCAAGGTCAGACTTTTCCACGTGCAAGCCTCCGTCGGAATTTTGACCGTATGTACGCGGCATTAGGAGCAAAATCGCTCCTCCACCCCTGCTGCCCCCATGCTTCGGCATATATGCTCTTTTTTTAACTGTGGTGGTGAAATCACCTCCTACAGCGTTGGAGTCACGGCTTTATGTATCGTGGGAGCAAACGCTGTTGCTGTCAAGATAAATAAATCTGCGCTGCAACTGAATGGCGTACCTGCTAAGCAAATGATGGTTAACATTAAAACAAAGTAACATTACAGTATAATAGTAAGACCTTACCATACCTGCAAAGCAAATACCAAAAAAAAAAAATAGTAAAAAATAAAACATTTTTTTAACGCAACCTGTGCCTAAAATATATATATATGCCGAAGCATGGGGGCATCCTCCCGCAAAAAAGTTATGCCGCGTACACACGGTCTGACTTTTCCACGGGCAAGCCTCCGTCGGAATTTTGACCGTATGTACGCGGCATAAAAGGTTATGCCACCTACACACGGTCAGACTTTTCCACGGGCAAGCCTCCGTCGGAATATCGACCGTATGTATGCAGCATTAGGAGCAAAATCGCTCCTCTGCCCCTGCTGCCCCCATGCTTCGGCATATATGCTCTTTTTTTTAACTGTGGTGGTGAAATCACCTCCTACAGCACTGGAGCCATGGCTTTATGTATCGTGGGAGCAAACGCTGTTGCTGTCAAGATAAATAATTCCGTGCTGCAGCTGAATGGCGCACCTGAAAACAGAAAATGACATACCTGAAAAGCAAGCATGATAAAACATTGCAGAATAGAATACAGTAAAACAGAGCAGAACAATAGAGAGAAAATAGAGAGAGAGAGAGAGAGAGAGAGAGAGAGAGAGAGGGAGAGAGAGAAAACAATAAAACAACAACTATTTTTGTTTTTTTTATTTATATTTTTTTTGTGTTTTCTTTTTTACACTTTTTTTTGTAACTTTAACAACTGTAACGGTTCGGGTCTCTCAAAATGCGATGGCATCTTGGGAGACCCTGTGTAAGTGTGTCCTAGTCTGTGAAATGCTGTACCCTACAATAAAACTTCACTTTTGTGTGGTAGCGTTCAAAACATTTACCAATGCAAAGACCAGGATTGTCAGGACGGAGTGGAAAAAAATAACGGGTGTCACGCCTAAATCCGCGCTACAGACACAACATCTTTTTTGGGGGGCTCGTTCGGTAGGGGTACTCTCGAGGACATACAGAAAATGCCTCTCATGCAGCCGGCTTACTGCATTTGGTTGGGGATGGTGAGGTGCAGAACCGCCTGGATACAGGAGGTCTGTGACTATCTCATCCTGGAATTTTAGGAAGGATAAAGTTCCGCCTGAAGCTCTGTATAGCACATGAGCGTTCAGCAAAGCCAATTGAAATAAGGATAGAGACACTTTTTTGTACCAGCGCCTCGCCTTACGGGCAATGTGATACAGCGCCCACAACTGGTCGTTGAGGTCCACCCCTCCCATATTTTGGTTATATTCGTGGACACAGAGGGGTTTCTCCACAACACCAGTCGCCGTACGAATTTGGACTGTCGTGTCTGTGTGAAGGGAGGTAAGAAGGAAAACATTCTTATTATCCCTCCACTTCACAGCGAGCAAATTATTACACCTCAAGCAGGCTCTCTCCCCCAGCCTAAGACGGGAATCTACAAGCCCCTGGGGAAAGCCCCGGCGATTAGGTCGCACGGTGCTACATGCTCCAATCTGATGATCAAACAAGTGACTAAACAGTGGCACGCTCGTGAATAATTGTCCACATACAAGTGGTACCCCTTTCCGAATAAGGGTGACACCAAGTTCCACACTATCTTGCCAGCGCTCCCTATGTAATCTGGGCAGTTCTCCGGCTCTACCTGACTATCTTTTCCCTCATAAACCATAAAGCTCCATACATAGCCTGTTGCCCTGTCACAGAACTTATAGAGCTTGACCCCGTATCTGGCACGCTTGCTGGGAAGGTACTGCTTGAAAGACAAGCGGCCAGAAAATTTAAGCAGGGACTTATCAACGCAGACAACTTGATCGGGAATAAACAAGGCTGCAAAACGTTCGTTGAAGTGGTTTATGAGGGGCCGAATTTTATAAAGCCGATCGTATTCAGGGTCTCCACGTGGACGACAAAGTTCATTGTCGTTGAAATGCATAAACCGCAAGATCTGCTCGTATCGTTTCCTGGGCATGGAGGCAGAGAACACGGGCATATGGTCAATTGGGCGCGTGGACCAATAGGCGCGCATTGACGAGAACCTATGTGTTCCCATGTTGAGGGAAAGGCCCAGAAAGGTTTTAAATTCAGAAACC
Source organism: Rana muscosa (assembly GCA_029206835.1). NCBI lineage: Eukaryota > Metazoa > Chordata > Amphibia > Anura > Ranidae > Rana > Rana muscosa. Next base: position 476,323,771 of record CM055122.1, read on the forward strand.
GTAATTGGTTTCCAATCTCTGGCAATGGAAGGCAACTGGGGATTAGCGGCGCTGAATTGACCAGTATATAAATTACTCTGGTCCACAATAGATCTATAGAGATCTTCTGTGAAAAACAGCAAATAAAAATCAAGTGGCGTAAAATCAGCTGTTGCCACCTGAATACCAGTTGGCCAGTGAATGGGGGGTTCTGCAGAAGTGTTGGGCACCCAATCAGGATAGGCAAATTCTGCAGGAAGGGCACTATGGGCACGACGGGCCTGCCTTTGTCTTCTTCTTGGTGGCAGCAGGACACTACTTGTACTTGCCACCTCGCCAGCTTGAACTGCACTTATGGGACTCGCCACGTCACCACGTGATACTGCAGTGCTGGATGTACGCCCAGGCTGTACTAGGCCGCTGGTGCTTGCCAGTTCATCAGAAGGAATAGCGGTGCTAGTACTACTCTGCTCCATAATACGAGAGCCCTGTGTTTCTTGCTCCTCAACAACATCAGAAGATCGGGGTCGGGTACGCCTGACCTTAGCAAGGACCTCATCATCTTCGTCGTCAGTGCTATCTGACATGGAGCCGCTGTCTTCTACGGGAATGTATTCTGAGCCTGAATCTGACAGATACGTGACCTCCTCTTCACTATCTGTCATGCTCAGAATCGCGTAGGCCTCTTTACTAGTGTACCTTCGATTTGCCATTTTGGGCTCTAAATTTAGTGGTACACTAGTAAGATTCACAGGTAAAAAAGCACCTGACTGTCAAAACGCTACAAAAAAAAACTGTGAAGCCCTGTACACACGATCGGTTTTACTGATAAAAACCGTCCGATGGATTTTTTTCATCGGACAAACCGATCGTGTATGGGACCCATCGGTCTTTTTTCCATCGGTTTTAAAAAATAGAACATGTTTTAAATTTTTACGATGGATCCAAAACCGATAGCAAATTCCGATCGTCTATGGGCAAGTCCATCGGATAAAAAACCCACGCATGCTCAGAATCAAGTCGACGCATGCTCAGAAGCATTAAACTTAATTTTTCTCTGCTCATCGGAGTGTTTTACGTCACCGCGTTTGGAACGGTCGGTTTTTTGACTGATGGTGTGTGGGCAAGACTGATGGAAAACAGTTTCATCGGATATCCGATGGACAAATCCATCAGACTAGGATCCATAGGGAATCCGATCGTGTGTACAGGGCTTTAGCGATCGCAGGGATCAGGCCTGTCTCTGCGAACGCTGCAGTTATGTGTGTTGTGTTTGGTAAGTGACAGTGATCGATCGATACTGCACTTGGGTGGGCTGGGCTGGGCTGGGTGGAGGGGCTAAACGCAGGTGCTAGCAGGTATCTGGGCTGATCCTGCTAACATTGCGTTTTTGGGAACCCTAAACTGCTGGGGACGCTAGTGTAGATCTGATCAGATACTATACCACTAAGGGAGGTGTATGCTTTGCGCGTGGGTGTTAGCGTTACTGGCACTAACCTGACGCTGCCTGGGGCAACGCAGACCCTCTCTGACGCTAAAACCTAATTGATATCACCCGCCGGGCAATCAGGGGGTTAAACCTTTATTGGGTTATATACGGCGGGTACCCTGATGCTATAAAAAGCAATCTAACCAACCAGCGTCACCCGTAACACTTATACAGTGATCACTGGTGAAAGGGTTAACTAGGGGCAATCAGGGGGTTAAAATCTTTATTAGGTAATATATGGGGGTACCTAAGGATATATAAAAACCTGACGGGTAACCTAAATAGCTAACTGGCTAACCAGTGTCACCAGTGACACTTATATGGTGAACACTGGTGAAAGGGTTAACTCTAGGGGCAATCAGGGGGTTAAAATAATATATGGGGGTACCTGACGCTATAAAAACCTGCGGCGAACCTAAAAAAAAATAACTGGCTACCTAGGGGCACCACCGACACTAATACAGCGATCAGAAAAACGATTGCTTAGTGACGCTGGTGATGTGGGGTGAAAGGGTTACCTGGGGGGCGATCAAGGGGTTAAACCTTTATTAGGGGGGTTAGGGGGCTACCCTGGACCTAAAGGGGCCTAAACCTAACTGCCCTGCAACTGTTTACTGTCACAAATGACACTGATTGCAGTGATCAGTAAAAAAATTACCACTGCAAACGGTGACACTGTGACTGGGGGTACTGGGGGTGATCTGGGGGTGACTGGGGGTGTAAGTGTGCCTACGTGTACTGGTGTCAGTGTAGTGTTGGTGCACTTACTGTGAGATGTCTTCTCTCCTCGCGCCGGACCGCATGGAGAGATGACTTCACTTCCTCTGCCTGTGTTTACATTACACAGGCAGAGGAAGAATGTCATTCGCCGGGAGCGATTGCGAGGGGGTGGCCAGAAACCAATGGGCGCCCCCTCATCCCGGATCGCTCCAGCACGGAAAACCACCGCTCCATGTACCAGAGGGGGGTCTGATTGGACCCCTGACCCATACGAAGGCAGTCACGTACAGGTACGTGATTGTGCCTGTCCGTGCCATTTTGCCGACGTATATGTACATGGGGCGGTCGTTAAGTGGTTAATGACTCATTGTTGCCTCACCCGTCAAATTCCGCTGAATTAGAAATCGCTATAAAATAATACATTGGCAACAATAAATCTCCAGACACATCTCAATAACATTATGGGAAGCACACAAGCCTGTTCTTAGAGGTTATTGTATACGCCAAGCATCATATATTGAAAAAGAGAAGCAAAAATGACAGCGAGAACTACAAAATTAGTTTAATAAATGCCATAGTATTTTTCACCCTAACCCTACTCCAACCACAAAGTCACAACTAGATAAAGCTAGCTTAAAACTTGACCTCTTCTTATCAGAATCAGTAAACAAAAAATGTATTTTAAAGGAAATAAACCAGGTACCCTCCTTGCCCGAGCACTCAAAAAACAAAATAACCCTTTTAAACCAATTAGACTAAAAATATCTCAAGATAGATACACAAGTAATCCTGTAAAAATTTTACACACCTTCCATAAACATCTCACCTCTCTCTATAAAAAAGAAGGATCTTTTGACCAATCCAACGCAGAATAATTTTTCTCACAATTAAGTCTCCCAACTCTATCTCAGACACAATACGACAGTCTTGAAAATCCCATTACCCCTAGTTAAATTGAACTGGCAATCAAATCCCTCAAACCAAACAAATTTCTAGGACCTGACGGGTTCTCAGCCCTCTACTACAAAAAATTCTCCCATGTATTAACTCCCATGCTGACAGAAGCATTCAACTCCCTTCTCAACAATCAATCATTTAGATCAGAAACCCTTACAGCAATAATAACAATGATCCCTAAACCTCAGTCAGATGACTCAGTCTGTGCAAATTATAGGCCAATATCTTTATTAACCACTTCAATACCATGCACTTACGCCCCTTCCTGCCCAGGACAATTTTCAGCTTTCAGCGCTGTCACACTTTGAATGACAATTGCGCGATCATACAACGCTGTACCCAAACAAATTTTTTATCATTTTCTTCCCACAAATAGAGCTTTCTTTTGGTGGTATTTGATCACCTCTGCGGTGGTATTTGATCACCTCTTTGTTTTTGCTAAACAAACTTAAAAATACCAAAATTTTAGAAAAAAAAAAGTTTTTTTTGTTTCTGTCATAAAATTTTGTTTTCCCCTTCACTGACGGGCACTGATGAGGCAGCACTGATGGGCACTGATGAGTTGGCACTGATAAAGTGGCACTGATGAGGAGGCACTGATATGTAGAATTGATGGGCACTGATAGGCGGTACTGATATGCAGCACTGATGGGCACCAATAGGCGGTATTGATATGCGGCACTGATAGGCGCCACTGATCGGCACTGATGGGCACTGACAGGCGGCACTGATGGGCACTGACAGGCAGCACTGATGGGCACTGACAGGCGGCACTGATGGGCAGCACTGATGATGAGGTACTGGCAGGTGTTACTGCTGGGCAGTGATTGGCACTGGTGAGCAGTGACTTGCACTGTGGTGGGCAGTGATTTGCACTGTGGTGGGCAGGGATTGGCACTGTGGTGGGCACGGGCATCCTTTATTGTGGGGGAACTGGTTGGCAGGTGATCTTTTACATTTGAGGGGGCTGTGCTGATAATCAATGCGCTGATTATCAGCACAGACCCCCCCATCTGACAGGGAGAGCCGCCGATCGGCTCTCCCTGTCAGCGTGAACCGAGAAATGCCGTTTACCGGCACTTCCTGGTTCACACGATGATCAGCTGTGATTGGTCACAGCTGATCACGTGGTAAGAAGCCTCTGACAGAGGCTTCTTATCACGATCAGAGATGCGGGTGTCAGACTGACACGCCGCACTCGCGATTGCCGCAATGCGCGCCCCCACGGGCGCGCGCCGGCATGTTATCCTGCTGGACGTCAATAGACATCCAGTCAGGATAACAAAACCACTTCCCGGACGTCAATTCCCTATTGACCGGGCGGGAAGTGGTTAAATTTAGAAATAAAACTACTAGCGAAAGTTATGGCATTTCGGCTGAATAATATAATTGGTTCCCTAATCAACAAAGATCAAGTCGATTTCATCCCCTTGCGCCAAGCTTCAGATAATGTCCGTAGAACAGCCCTATTGATCCAAGTAGCTAAAACAGGACGAATACCTAGATGTAAGAAAACATACCGCTCTCCATTCGTTGGTGTTTTACTTTTTCGATACAGGTGACCCGACTGTTGCATTTTGCAGCAGACAGAGTGAGACTCCATAACATACTACATTTTTAAACACAACTTTTGTTTTGTTTTGTTTTTAATTTTCAGAGTCTCTGCTTGCCTTCTCTTTGTTTGAGATAAGCGCTCTGGACATTACATTCTATAAACATAAATGCCCTGTGCACTACTATATGGACACAGCCACAGCGGGTAGAAGTGCCGTGTGCACTTCCATACGGATATAGCCACAGCGGTTAGAACTACTGTTCCATTGCTTTATGTTTTCTGTTTTTTGAATTCTTGTATTTCAAATCTTTTTTGATTGATATAATACATATAATTCATTAGGGCAATTGTTTTTCAGTGAGTTCTTGGGGTTCGGCTTCCCCTACATTTGTTATCATGCGCATCCTTTTCTTTTTTCTTTTTGGAAATATTTGATGAAATTTAGCAGTATCTATTGAATTCACAACAAGAATATTTAAATAGATACTTGCTATTGATTATGGATGCACAGAATAACAATGTTATCATCAGTAATGTAACAACAACATTTACTTATATGATATTTTAATATTACATTGTGTTTTTATACAATTTTATGCAATGATGGTTTTTTTCTTGATTATGCAGGTGTTCAGTTTTTCACACATTATGATTCTCGAGGTCCTTGTTTCAAAAAACCTATTAATATATACACCTTAATTGTTTTCACCATCGTATATGTGATCACATCAACACCATCACTACTTAATTTATTTTTTCCTTCCTATGGACACGCGGCAGCTTTTGTTGCATTTTTGTCACATTTTTTGTCACATTTATGCTGCATCCTTGCCATATTATCACATTTAAAACACTTATGTATTTTTTTTTAATAATTGCACAATTTTATTATTTCTGTGCAATGTATTGTTGTTTTATTTCTGTATTTGCAGATGTGCACTGAGTTCATTATTTCTCCACACCGAACATTAGTAAACACAAGTAAACTTAATATGTTCACTACTTTGTCTTAGGCACCTCTTTTTGATGCTTTAAATTCATTTATTTTTTATTTTGTGTTTTGTGATTTCCTGTTTTAGATTGCTCACTATACAGGTGCACTCTGCTATTTGGAGTCTGCCGGGTCCAATCATGTGTTTGATGGTTTAGTGCTGTGATTGACAGCTCTTGATTGGTGGAGAGCTTCCCCATGCCCCCCTTTTAAACACAACTTGGTTCCTGCAGACCCCAGCTATGAGTAAGCATCTTGTAATGATGTGAAACGCGTTAGCTATCAGGCCTGCATGTCCACTGTTCCGCTATTGACTGCATTTTGGATTTCTTTTGGAGTGTATTTTGGATTTTAACTTTTGAATTTTGAAATAAAGATGCCTTAAACAGAGTGCGGCAGTCCAGGGCGTTTTCCTTTCTTCATAGACGAATACCTACATGCCTTGTATCGCTAGACATCAAAAAAGCTTTTGATACGGTATCATGGGCATATTTACATTTCGCTCTACAAAAATGGGGTTTTGGCCCCCACTTTCTAAGCTGGGTTTCATCATTATATAATAAACCCAAAGCTTATGCTAAATACGCAGGATACAAATCTGACATGTTTGATATCAATAGAGGTACACACCAGGGATGTCCTCTCTCCCCACTCCTATTTGCCCTATTAATTGAACCACTTGCCCAATCCATTCGTGCAGATCCCTCAATCAAAAGTATAGAATTAGCAGGTCATCCACATAAGCTTTGATTATTTGCTGATGACATCTTAATTTTTATGACTTCCCCACATATTACTGCCCCTAATCTCATCAACAAAATAGAAAAAAATTCACAAAAATCTACAGCTCTAAATATTTCTTTGTCTCCAGATACATTACAGCAAGCGAAAACGTCCCTCCTTTTTACTTGGTCATCTACACACCTCACTTATCTAGGTATTACTCTCATTCCTGATCTCACCGACATATTCTCTGCTAACTATCCCCCACTATTACGGAAAATTAGTAATTATCTAAAACAATGGTCTACTCTCCCAATATCATGAATAGGCAAAATAAATGTCATAAAAATGAGTATACTTCCAAAAATATTATACCTTTTTCGTGTTTTACCCATTCCAATACCCTCATACTTCTTGAGAAATCTTCAACGCAAAACACAGGCATTTATATGGAACTCTCTAAAATCCTGCTTACCCTCACACACTCTATATCTCACAAAATTGAAAGGCGGACTAGTCTTTCCCAATTTTACCACCTATTTCCATGCCGCACAAATAGCTAATATCCCCAAATATCATACAAAACATGAAATCCCTCTTTGGGTAGCAATTGAAACAAGTGATAGTAACCCAACACCCTTACCTAATCTAATATGGTCTACCTCTTCTGACCATAAAATAATTGAAAATAAAATAACCAAGCATACAATTACCATTTGAGATAAATTTAAAATAAACAAAAGTTTGCAATCTCCACATACACCTTTAATATCATTTATCAGAAACCCCAATTTTTTTCTGCTGGCCTAACACAATTAGCTGATTTTTTAACATTAACATCATTCAAAACATTCCCTGAAATATGTGAACATCACAAACTCCCGGCTTCTGAACTCTTTCGCTACTTACAAATCAAAAACATTTTTGAACCTTATTTACATGATACTAATCAATTAAGTAATATGTTGCAATTCGAACGTATATGTAAATGGGACCCTCATACCAAAGGTCTTATTTCAATGTTATATAATCATCTGATCTCTACTTCTGACTCAAAGCTACCTTCATATGTGGAAAAATGGGAGAAAGAACTTGGAACTAAAATCGACATTTCCGACTGGAATAAAGTCTGGACCAATACAAAAATGTCTTCTCAAAATATAATTGCTTTAGAAACATACTATAAAATAATCATGCACTGGTACTTGGTTCCTGTTAAAATTGCAAAATATGCTCCTCAATGCTCCCCATTCTGTTTTCGTGGCTGTGGTGGTCTGGGAACGCACTTACATACATTCTGGGATTGTCCGATTGCAAAAAAGTTCTGGAATGAAATTTTCCTCATGGTATCTAAAATATTTAAGATAGCTATCATTCCAGACACGACTATTGCGCTTTTAAATATGAAACCAGTTCATATTTCTTACACTCAATTTAGGCTCTTTCTCCAGATCACCACAGCCACAAAGCAAACCATTGCCAAAGCTTGGAAAACCAATACATTAATGATCTCTGAAGCTAAAAACAGAATAAACCAAGCAATGATCCTTTCCAAATCAGAAGCCATAACCAACGATACTATACAAAATTTTGAGAAAATATGGAATCCTTGGATGACGTACCGTATTTTTCGCACCATAAGACGCACCTGACCATAAGACGCACCTAGGTTTTAGAGGAGGAAAACAAGAAAAAAAATATTCTGAACCAAATGGTGTACTAAAATATTTTCCAGTGCCCATGAAATGCAGCCTGACCATTGCCATAGTAAACGCAGAGGGACCATGCCACAGTAAACGCAGAGTGACCATTTCCATAGTAAACGCAGAGTGACCATTTGCCATAGTAAACGCAGAGTGACCATTGCCATAGTAAACGCAGAGTGACCATGCCATCAGTAGTGTATTTAGGTTTTGTGCTGCCCTAGGCCTGACTAAACTTGCGCACCCCCTAATTTAAATATGACCCACCCCTTCCTGTCAAGGCCCGCCCTGTCATCTTCATGGGAAGAGGACAGAGGGGACGCTGTGGGAAGAGGACAGAGGGCTGCCGTGGGTGAAGGACAAAGGGACACCCTGGGAAGAGGACAGAGTAACGCCCTGGGAAGAGGACAGAGTAACGCCCTGGGAAGAGGACAGAGTAACGCCCTGGTAGAAGGACGCTGTGGGAAGAGGACAGAGGGGACGCCGTGGGAAGAGGACAGAGAGGGACGTTGTGGCGGTCAATAAGGCCTAGAGGATTTCAGGTTAGGCACTTCCTAATGGCTCAGTCCCTGGGAATAGTAATGGATAATGGCCAACAGGCCCTTTTACCAGACCCAGCGAAATCGCAACAGTGATCCCTCTGGCTGGACGTTCGCTCACTCTGGGTTGCCCGGGGTGACTCTAGTCAGTAGTGTAGCATGTCTGTATCCTGGCAGTGGCTCGGTCTTTCTCCCTCTCTGGTGGTGTGGGTACAATGTGGCTCCCTCTCTGGTGGTGCGGGTACAGCGGTTAAAGTGTGGCTCCCTCTCTGATGGTGCGGGAACAGTGTGGCTCCTCTGGCGGTGTGGGTACAGCGTGGCTCCCTGGTGGTGCGGGGTACAGCGTGGCTCTCTGGTGGTGCCGGGTACAGCGTGGCTCTCTGGTGGTGTGGGGTACAGCGTGGCTCTCTGGTGGTGCGGGGTACAGCGTGGCTCTCTGGTGGTGCGGGGTACAGTGTTTCTCTCTGGTGTTACGGAGTACAGCGTGGCTCTCTGGTGGTGCAGGGTACAGAGTGGCTCTCTGGTGGTGCGGGGGACCAGCGTGGCTCTCTGGTGGTGTCCCCCAGCAGAGTATTCTCTTTTGCTCCTCTTCAAGTTCTAACACCCCCTCCCTCCCCTCCAGCAGAGTGCTTGCATGCTGGGGGAACTGGTGCCAGAACTCTGCAGGGACTTCATTTCCCATGATGCCCCCGGTGTCTTCTGATTGGCCCTCTGCTGTGGCCAATCATGGGTGGGGAAACAGTGGGTAGGAAGCTGGGTGGCGACCCAGCAAATCCAATTAGAGCCACTCTCTCTCTCTCTTCTCCTTACAGAAAGGGAGGAGGGGGCGGCGGGGGATATACAGACAGCCCGCAGCTCTCCTCTCCCTGTCACAGCGCTGCTGCTCTATTTGCCAGAGAACTCGGCAGTGGTGCTGTGACAGGGAGAGGAGAGCTGCTGGCTGTCTGTATATCCCCCGCTGCCCCCTCCTCCCTTTCTGTAAGCCAAAGAGAAAGAGAGAGCGGCTCTAACTGGATTCGCAAAGCCCCTGACACTGCGGCGGGGGGGGGGGGGGCGGAGCTAGTGGCGGCGGTCGGGGATTCCAGAGGCTGTGAGCGGATGGCAGGGGCGGTGCCAGTGATGGCGGGGGGCGGGGCCCCTGTTATGTATTCGGACTATAAGACGCAGGGACATTTTCCCCCATATTTCTGGGGGGAAAAAAAGCGTCTTATAGTCCGAAAAATACGGTATTTTCTTCCTACGATCCCTGACAATTACCTATTAAGACCTTGATATACTATAAATCTATAATATTATACAACAATATGAGTGGAAACAAGTACTAAACATGAACATTTATCTTCTGTACTAGCTTAATAATATTCTTACAATATAGATGCTCTGGAGAACTTACTTACCCTAGACTCTTTTCTCTCTTTCTTACCTTCATTCTTTCCCTTTTACTATTACTCTGTCCTTTTTTTATATTTCCCTATTTTTTGCATTACCATATTTAAATGGTAATGTATTATACATAAACACTATATTTAGTTATTACTTACAATAATTTTACATTTTTGAAGTTTTTATTGAATTAGTTGATTGCCAATTAGCATTCTTTCCATAGTGACTATGTATTAAAGGGGTTGTAAGGGTTCGTTTTTTTTTTTTCTAAATAGGTTCCTTTAAGCTAGTGCATTGTGTTGGTTCACTTACCTTTTCCTTCGATTTCCCTTCTAAATGTTTTTTTTCTTTGTCTGAATTTCTCACTTCCTGTTTCTCCTTAGTAAACTTCACACCATCATCCGAGCGGTGTTTAGTCAGCCAGAACAGCTTACTGAACAGCTTACTGAGGAGGAACAGGAAGTGAGAAATTCAGACAAAGAAAACAAAGAAAAAAAACATTTAGAAGGGAAACCGAAGGAAAGGGTAAGTGAACCCAGCAATGCACTAGCTTAAAGGAACCTATTTAGAAAATAAAAAACGAACCTTTACAACCCCTTTAATTGAATATGCCTGGAACTAAGTGTATTAGCGCATATTTACATATTACATTTTTCAATTGTTTATATTAACTTAACATTTCATTTTCGAGTTGATTACCTGTTTATGCAAAATATCTAATCTTCAGATATGTATAATTCCATCCAATTTATTATCATATACTTAACTAATATTACCATTTGTTGTAACTATTTATTACTAATTGTAACTGTCTTTATTATTTAATATTCAATAAACAAAATTGACAAGAAGAAATGGGTTATTTGTAGGTATGTGAGATAATCATTGGGGGATATATTATATTCTACTTGCAGGGTTCTAAAAGTTTTAATGGCTGGTCCTACCATGATATTTGACTCGTCATGTTCAAGAAACCAGTTTGAGATGATTTGAGCTTCGTGACAAGGTTCATTATCCTGCTGTATGTAGCCATCAGAAGATGGGTACACTGTAGTCATAAAGGAAAGGACATGGTCAACAACAATACTCAGGTACATAGTGGTGTTTAATTGATGCTCAACTGGTACTAAGGAGCTCAAAGTGCGCCAAGAAAATATCCCCCACACGATTACACCACCAGCCTGAACCGTTGATACAAGGCAGGATAGATCCATGCTTTTATGTTGTTTATGCCAAATTCTGACCCTACCATCTGAATGTCGCGGCTAAAATCGAGACTTGTCAGTCATTTTTCCAATCTTCTATGCTCCAGTTTTGGTGAGCCTGTGCAAGTTGTAACCTCAGTTTCCTGTTCTTAGCTGACAGGAATGGCACCAGGTGTGGACCTTCTATTGCTGTAGAGGGCTTCAAGGGCTACAGCGAATTCAGAGATGGTATTCTGCAACCCTTGGTTGCAACAAGTGGTTATTTGAGTTACTGTTGCCTTTCTATTATTTCAAACCAGTCTGCCCATTCTCCTCTGACATCAACAAAACATTTTCCCCATGCACAACTGCTGCTCACTGGATATTTTCTCTTTTTTTAGCCATTCTCTGTAAACCCTAGAGATAGTTGTGCATGAAAATCCCAGTAGATCAACAGTTTTTAAAATACTTAGACCAGCTGTCTGGCACCAACAACCATGCCACGTTCAAAGTCTCTTAAATCCTGTTTCTTCCCCATTCTGATGCTCGGTTTGAATTTCAGCAAGTTGTCTTCACCACGTCTAGATGCCTAAATGTGTTGAGTTGCTGCTATGTGATTGGCTAATTAGCAATTTGTGTTGCCAAACAATTGAACAGGTGTACCTAATGAAGTAGCCGGTTAGTTTATATACCCTTATATGTCCCTCCCAACCCACACACATGCATCACCATGAATGTCTTTATTTTTTTATTAAAAAATAAAATTGTATACAGCTATAAAAACATAGTAATGAATTGAAAATGATTTCTGTATACTTTGTGTGTGCTTTTAGTCTAATAGTTCTGTTACACAATAACATTATGAACATTAAAGATATCATGTGACAAGCACCACGGTTGCTTAGTAATTTATGAAAAGCACCAACACCAAACAAAGGAGCTGAACTAAAGAACCTATGTGTGCTCAGACAAAATCATGCTATGTACAGTAAAAGGGAGGTTACCGCTCAGGTACAGCTGATAATCTCCTCACAGGATCCAGAACCGAGGGTGCAGCCAATGCATGTAGCAATGCAAAAATAGTGAGAAACCTTGGACTGCCGCACTCCAAAAAAATATGTTTTTGTTCTTTTATTAAAATTAAAGTAAAAACAATAAATACATGGCACAGAAAAAGAAACCGCTAGTGTGAGCTGACGCGTTTCGCACTGGACTTCAGCGCTTAATCATAGCTGTGATTAAGCGCTGAAGTCCAGTGCAAAACGCGTCAGCTCACATTAGCTGTTTCTTTTGTTTGTTTATTGTTTTTACTTTAATTTTAATAAAAGAACAAAAACATATTTTTTGGAGTGTGGCAGTCCAAGGTTTCTCACTATTTTTGCAATGCTATGTACAGTATGTGTAGGTATTTAAAATGTGAAGTTTGCCATATGAATTCTGCCTACTTCCTCTAAAGCAGTGGTTCTCAATCTGGGGGTCGGGACCCCCTCGGGGTCAAATGATGATTTGCCAGGGGTCACCAAATCCTGGGCTGTTCCTGGCTCTCCCAGCATTTTTGCGGCTGCCCAGCAGGGCTGTCCCTGGAGGCTGTGGCCGCCCAGCAGGGCTGTCCCTGGGGCCCACGGCCGCCCACTCGGCCTCTTCACAGCCACCCATTGAGTTCATGGCAAGGCTGGGGGGCAGAGACTAGAGGTCAGCTGACTGGTGAGGAATGTGAAGTGGGAGTGGCTGGAGGAGACCCTATCTCCTGATTTAGGCATAGGTGTCACTGCTACGAGACACAGTGAAGTCGGAGACACAGTGAGTAACACTACCTATTATTATAGTTGCCATTAAAAGTCCCCACTACAGTTCTCAGATCAGCAGATCACCCTAATCAAGAGCACCAAATTTGGCTGATCAGAAGTCCCCCCAGCATTGCCACTCATCCCAACTTCCCGCCCTCTCACCAAGGAGTAAGAGAAGGAATACAAATAGAGAATACATGGAAAAGAGGGGGAGGAACAAAGAAAAAGGGAGAGAAAGAATAAAGAAAATAACAAGAAAGACGGCTAAAGAGAGGGATGAGGGGGAAAAAAAACAAGAAATTAGCATTGAGAGAGATAAAAGGGAAAGAAAGGAGAAGAGAAAAAGTGGTACATCTTAAAATGTACCATAAGGGGTTCAGGGAGCGCTAAATGTCCGTGGGTTAGGGGCGCACAATTACTTCTTGCCTTGGGTGCTGACAACCCACGCTACAAAAATAATTTTCCTGTTAGGGGTCCCCACAACTTGGGAAATTTTATCAAGGGGTCACGGCACTAGCAAGGTTGAGAACCACTGCTCTAAAGTAATGGAAATAATTTTCTAAGTAAAATGTAGAATTTTAAAAAGGATAAATGTTGTTTTTTATAGATAAGTCTGCAAGCCATGACTCTAAATAACTGAAACCAAACCAAACTGTGAAACCATTGCTACTACTTTATTATTAATTAGATTCAGAAGGTTTACTGTATTCAAGATTCTCCTTGGATGAAGGACCTACACAATGGCTGTCCTTCTTCTATCATGTAATGGCTGTACAAGGATGTTTTGGAACCCACCACAGCACTCAGATCATGGGCTTCTTGGACAGTGCTTGAGCTCTAGTGGCTGGCCATTTACATTATTAGTTAGATCCTACAAAATTAATTTGGAAGAGCTCAGATACAGTAGGTGCTCCCTAATTAAATTAAATTGTCCCATAGTAGGTGCGGAGGAGATCATGGTGCAAGAAAAGGAAGGCCCCTGTTGCACTTGTGGCAGTATGGAGAATTTTGGAAGATAAAAGATGTCCTGTCATCTCATTGAACCTAGGGCACTCATAGAGCAACAAGGTACAGTTAATCATAATGTACAGTTTGTAGTAAACTGAAATTGCCTCTACATTTTCAGATGACGCCAAGATACATAGTGGAATATGCATGCTTACAAAATATTTCTAACTTAAAAACTGCTATCTGCTTTTGGTGGTATGGCTACTGCACAGCAAATTAAATTAATTGTTGATAACTGTAAATTTACATGTAGCGCCCTGCTCCTATTGAGTAGGCGCTATTTGTAAATTAAAGTTATCTGAGCTGTAGTTTGGCTCAGAATGATTGTGTTAAATTGCTGGTTTCTGTTCCAGTCCAGCTGTGTTGCACATTTTCCACTTGACTGTAGGTGTCGCTGTCACCACAGGTCAAGGTTGGAAATTCAGCAGGCTGGGTGTGTTGAGTGTTCTTTACCCAGAAACAGTGGGAGTGGTCCACCCACTGCGCATTCTGGGAGAGGGTACTTAAGGGACAGACACCGTTTTATGGGGTTCGTCTTCCAATCCCGACCTGAGGGCCCTCCTGGCCTCAGGTATGTCGTAGCAGTTTTCCCACCTCAGCGCCTGCTGGCCCGAGGCTCCATTACTGATAGTAAGCCCAGGAGTTTCTGGGGCCTACTGGTCCAGGGGTGGTCCCGTGCTGTCTTGCCTGCGGGAAGGAGCCGAGCAATTGGAGAAACTAGGGGAGGACTTTTCTCAGAGAGGACCGAGTGAAAGGGCTGGTATCCCAGGAAGAGCCTGGAGATTCAATTGGAGGACGCATCCTGACCAATCTACCTCACAGTGCTGCCGGCTGGCTGAAAATTGGTACTGTGTAGCTGTGTCTTTTGAACTGTGCAAAGTGTGTGGTTATGCCATCCTGTGGCAGAGGACTGTACAACGACTCCATTACATTCATCAAGACTGTGGTAGAGAATTTTGACCGAGATTCCGGCTGCTAGGTCAGTGAGAGAGGCCTATCTGGTGGTTGCTATATCCAGTGTGCAAACTGTTTGTCCTCTGGATTGAAGAAGTACCCGTGATCTGCAAAGCAAGGTACCTGAATTTCCCCTAACCCTCTATCCCTCTAACTGATGTTCTTTAATAAAACCATTGAAAAAGAGACTTAAGCCTCGTACACACGACCGGTTTTCTCGACAAGAAACGACAAGAAAACTGCTGGCAGATTTTTTGGCCGAGAAAACCGTTCATGTGTATCGTTTCTCGTCGAGAAAACTGCCGGGAATCTCAACGAGAAAAATAAAGAACCTGCTCTCTATTTTCTCGTCAGGATTCTCGTTTTTCTCGTCAGGATTCTCTTCGACCTGTTTCCCGACGAGAAAACCGGTCGTGTGTATGCTTTTCCGAGTCTTAAAAAACCGTGCATGCTCAGAATCAAGTATGAGACGGGAGCGTTCCTTCTGGTGAAACTAGCGTTCGTAATGGAGATAGCACATTCGTCATGCTGTAACGGACTGAAAAGCATGAGGCTGAAAAACGCGAATCGTCTCTCACCAAACTTTTTACTAACACACGATAACACGAGATCAGCAAAAGCAGCCCAAGGGGTGGCGCCATTGGAATCGGACTTCCCCTTTATACTGCCTTCTTACGTGTTGTACGTCACTGCCCTTTACAACTACGAGATTTTTGATTGACAGTGTGTATGCAAGGAAAGCTTGGCAAGAATCCCGTCAAGCTTGACAAGAATCTCGTCGAGAAAACCAAAGTTTTTTTTTACGACAGGATTCTCGGCCGTGTGTACGAGGCTTAAGTGTTTTGTGCAGACATCTTTGAACAACTCTATAATGGGACCCCTATGGCGGATGTGGTGAACAGACAGGTAACGGCAAGGCCCAAAATTTAACCAGCAGCTCCTGCGGGGGTAGTGCTACATACATGGCTGAGCAAAAATAAAATAAAATGACATGCATCATACAATTTAGGGGGAGGAATACTGGGTAAATCAATGAAGGAAAATGATCAGTGTATCCTGGTAACTAACAGAAAATGGCATAAGATCTTCAGCAAGGGTTAGCAAAAACTTGTATTAAATGAGGCACATAATCAATGTTAGATATAGTAGGGATGGGTAGAAATCCCTGTAAATGTAATTTTTTCTGCCTGTGTCCAGCTGGGGTAATATCCTTTCACTTCCTGTTAGGGGGACAAGTCTCTACAAAGAGAACGTGTTTCCTTTTAGACAATTGTCACCGAAACAGATTCTTCTGTTGGAATATTTCCCATTACCTCTTGTTCTGGTGACAACTGTAATATTTTGGATTTTTCATCACTTTCTGTCCCTGTGACAGTGTTCACCAGGAAAAATACACAGGCTGAATCTACCTAGTGGGGTCAAGGACAGCAATAAAAAAACATTTAGCGAGATTCTATCCCTTCTTAAAAAAAAGGTTTTGCAATATTTTTACTGTACAGAGTTTTATTTTTTTATTCCAAAGTTGCTGAAAACAGTTCTAACAAACGAAGCCTACTATGAAGTGTCTGCCACATCAACAAGCTCATCAAGTTAAAGGGGAATATAGCAGCGGGCAAGGAAGTATTTTATATTTGTGAAATTATGTCATCTAATGTGATTTCAGCTTTTCTTGTAATTTTTCTCACAAAAAGTTGAAGGGATATTTCACATTTATTTTCAAAAGTATTAACAAGTCAGTCTCCAGCTTTTAGAAAGTCTTCCTTAATCATCTCACCTTCTTTAAATATATATTTTTTTCTTTGCTATTAACAGAGACGCACAGTGATAAAAAGCAAAAAAAAAAGTGGCAGATAGTTGAGGTTTTAATTACTGTACTTTCTGTTTTCTTAAGTTAGACTTAAGTGGAAAGTTAGAATTAATTTCAGAATAAAGTGTTTTGAAGTGTCTCTCAACATTTTCTTTCTTGGTAAAAGCAATTAGAGTCTTGCACAATAAACACACACATGTCCTGTTCATTGATGACAAATTAATCATATTCCCATTAACAATAAAAACTATGGTTTCAGCAGGCAGGAGATGGAAGAGAGAAAGCAAGCTAAGGTCTCTATCAGCAGGGCAGTTGGTGAAATTTAGCAGGCATACATTCATTACCATATGAATACGTTGTGTTTTTTTAAAACCTTTGGATAGCAATTTGCCCAGTGAAAGTGCATGTACATTCATTCTATGTGAATGGAGTAAAAAATGTATGTTATTAGGCTATTTTATATGCTGGTCAAATTTTTTTTAAGGCTGGGTTTCCACTATTGCGAATTGGATGTGGGCTTACCGCATCCCATTCGAATGACAGAAAAGTGTGCCCATCTCTCTATGTAGACAGTTAACACATCTCCGGAGAAGCTCAGGAGTCCTGTGCGTCTTCTGGTCCATTTCAGGTCTGAATTCAGCCAAACATTCAGACCGAAATTGGACCAGAAACGGTGAACAGGGATGCACCGCGCCCCTGCTGAGAGCCACCCCGTACTGCAGTGTGAACCCAGTCTTAAGTGGTTGCATACCGCTGGATCGTTTTTTGTTTTTTTTACCCCCTGGAAGGTAAAGTCATAATGTGCTAGTATGCACCGCAAACTAGCACATTATGTTAAACTTACCTTAAAACAAAGCCCTCCTGCGCCGAGAAGTAAGCGCTGCAGGGGCTTCCCCGTCTTGTTTCCGCGTTCGCAGACTCCGGCTCAGTGTCTGTCCGGAGCCGCTATGACGTTACTCCCTCGCATGCGCCCAGGAGCCGCGGTTCACAGTGCTCTGAAGGACCTGCCCTAGTGGCTGTTCCTTTAGAGCGCATGCTCCAATGATGTCACTGGCTGCATTTAATGTAAATATCTCCTAAACGGTGCAGGAGATATTTACACTATCTATAGGTAAGCCTTATTATAGGCTTACCTATAAGTAAAAGGCAGTAAAGCAAAGCTTGTTTCGAATTTAAATTGTGGCAGCGAGCGGGGAGAAGATCCCCTGCTCACAGGCAAAACAGGGAATGGGGGGGGGGGGGGGGGGTCAGTACATTCGTAACATGTTACACTGAATATGGGTGTAACATGTTATAAAAAGTGAACTTCTCCTTTAATCGAAAAACTGTCAGCTGAGGATGTACACATAAACAATGCCACTGCAGAGTACATTGTCTTAAAATGGCTATACCCAGCACCATGGTCATGCCAGTGAGCACAAACATTGTTCAGGAACAGAGGAAATTCTACACTGGATGCTCACACTGCAAGCAATGAGAAGCCCCTAGAAGAAGAAAGTAACCCCACAGGAACTGCATCTTTAACAGAAGACTGTTTTTAAATGAAGTATATTTTAGTTAAAAAAAAAAGGGAAAAATTGCACTCTACACATAGCAAAAATGAAAGGCTGCACAACGCGGGCAGTATAGTGTGAATAGGCCCTTAAACCTATTTTTTGGTTTTGTCTCAATCTAGCTGTACCTGTTTATTAAAGTGGATGTAAATCCTCTGCTATACCCAGTGAAGTGAACAGCCTCAGATGATACACAGGGATGAAACAAATCTCCCTACATCTGCTGTCTTCAGCTTGCTATATTCTTTGGAATTCTTACATCCTGTTAGAATTTTTACTTCCTGATTCAGCAGTAGGAGTGTTGTCTTGGCATGCACTGTGTGACAGCTGATTGGAGGAAAGGCACACACCCCCACTCCACATAGCCAGAGGAACAAAGATACTTTCAGAGCTGTGCTGTGACAAGACAAGCTCTCTGCTAATCTATTTATAGCATCCACCCCGACTGGTTTTATCTCGGTTGTCAGGGAACTTGTTAGAAGTTATGCTGATAACAGAGGAATGAAACAGCAGAAAGACACAGGACTTAGGGCTTTGGAGAGAGATATGTAAACACTACAGATATATGTGCTTAGGTCAAATTTCATGAATCGGGTTAACATCCACTTTAAGGGTTGGAGCTTTCCCTACTTTATACTCCCTTTCTGCTTCAACAATGAGTTGCAAATGTGCCTGAACTGCTTTGTGGGTTCAACCACCAATGGCTTTAGAGTAAGCACCTTGAATGACAAATTTTACTGTACTTTGGAGGTGTTTGCTGAAAAATGTAGTAGTAATAGTTTTAGAAAATACAGTCTATGACTGATGTCTCAGGTGTGGCAAAAACTGTTGTTGGCTCAGTTACACTTTTACACCATTTTACTGAATTTTTTTATCTAATGAAGATTTGCGCTTGGAGTTACTTAATGTGGTATTAAACCCAAAACCAAAAATGCATTTTATTGCAGCTTACTAAATCTTACATATGGCTGCATCAGTTTTCAATTCTTTTGCCCCATACACACAATCGTTTTTCTTGCCATTTTTTTTCTTGCCGTTTTTCACGTCGTTTTTTTTTCATGTTTCCTCTCAAGCCTGTCTTGCGTACACACGATCATTTTAAAAAACGATCAAGCAAAGCGCAGTGACGTATACCACGTACGACATCACTATAAAGGGGAAGTTCCGCTCGAATGGTGCCACCCTTCATGTTAGTAAAGTTTGTTGAGCAACGATTCGCGCTTTTCAGCCTCGTGCTTTTCAGTCCGTTACTGCGTGACAAATGTGCTATCTCCATTACGAACGCTAGTTTTACCAGAACGAGCGCTCCCGTCTCATACTTGATTCTGAGCATGCACGTTTTTTTCACGTCGTTAAAGCATACACACTATCGTTTTTCACGTCGTTAAAAAAAACGACATGAAAAACGACGTGAAAAAGGAGAGCATGTTCGAAATTTTTAATGGCTGTTTTTCACGTCGTTAAAAATGCTCTGGAGCATACACACGATCATTTTTAATGGCCATTTTTAAAAATGGCATTTTTAATGGCATGAAAAACGATCGTGTGTATGGGGCATTTGGCTTTTTTTCCCCTCTGTTTTCCACTGTTGATCTGGCCAGTAACACTCCTCCTGTATTAGACACCACTCTGGATGAATGACAACAGGAGGCACAGCAGGCAGCAGCATTGTCAGTAGAGAAGGGTTAAATGAATTTTAGGCACCCCAGCCAGTTTTAAATGGTTCATCTCAGACATGACATCACCCATGTGTTACAAATATCCCTGCTTTTCTCTCCAAATTGCAACCACAAGTAACACTTGTTCTTCTCTTGTTTTGCTTAACCACTTAACGACCGCCCACTGTAAATATACGTCAGCAGAATGGCACCGACAGGCACAATCACGTATATATACGTGATTGCCTTTGTATAGTTGGGGGGTCCGATCGGACCCCCCTTCTTTACAGTGAGCGGTCGTTTTACCTTCGGGAGCGATCCGGCATGAGGGGACGGCCGTTCGATTCCGGCCACCCCCTCTCGATCGCTCCCGGCGAATGAGAGAGCTTCCCCTGCCTGCCAGGAAGGAGGAAGTGATGTCATCTCTCCTGGGGCGCTCACATATACCGAGCGCCGTACAGGAGAAGATGCCAGGTTAGTACACACAACACTACACTGACACCAGGACACATAGGCACATAAATCGCCCCCCCAGGCCCCCCCAGACACCCCCAGATCACCCCCCAGCCCCCCCCAGCCCCCAGTCACAGTGTCACTGATTGCAGTGACCATTTATTTAGTGATCACTGCAATCAGTGACATTTGTGACTGTAAAAGTGTCACCAAAGTTTAGTCTTAGGTCCAGTGTAGCCCCCTAACCCCCCCTAATAAAGGTTTAACCCCCTGATCACCCCCCAGATAACCCTTTCACCCCCTATCACCACTGTCACTAAGCAATCATTTTTCTGATCGATGTCTTAGCGTCGGTGATGCTGATCGGTAGCCAGTAATTTTTTTTAGGTTCGCTGCAGGTTTTTATAGCGTCGGGTACCCCCATATATTACCTAATAAAGGTTTAACCCCCTTGATCGCCCCCAGGTAACCCTTTCACCCCCTATCACCACTGTCACTAAGTTATAATTTTTCTGATCGATGTCTTAGCGTCGGCGATGCTGATCGGTAGCCAGTAATTTTTTTTAGGTTCGCCGCAGGTTTTTATAGCGTCGGGTACCCCCATATATTACCTAATAAAGGTTTAACCCCCTTGATCACCCCCCAGGTAACCCTTTCACCCCCTAGCACCGCCGTGGCTATGCGATCATTTTTCTGATCGATGTCTTAGCGTCGGTGATGCTGATCGGTAGCCAGTAATTTTTTTTAGGTTCGCCGCAGGTTTTTATAGCGTCGGGTACCCCCATATATTACCTAATAAAGGTTTAACCCCCTTGATCGCCCCCCCAGGTAACCCTTTCACCCCTATCACCACTGTCACTAAGCGATAATTTTTCTGATCGATGTCTTAGCGTCGGCGATGCTGATCGGTAGCCAGTAATTTTTTTTAGGTTCGCCGCAGGTTTTTATAGCGTCGGGTACCCCCATATATTACCTAATAAAGGTGTAACCCCCTTGATCACCCCCCAGGTAACCCTTTCACCCCCTAGCACCGCCGTCACTATGCGATCATTTTTCTGATCGATGTCTTAGCGTCGGTGATGCTGATCGGTAGCCAGTAATTTTTTTTAGGTTCGCCGCAGGTTTTTATAGCGTCAGGTACCCCCATATATTATCTAATAAAGGTTTAACCCCCTGATCGCCCCCCAGGTAACCCTTTCACCCCCTATCACCACTGTCGCTAAGCAATCGTTTTTATGATCGTTGTCTTAGTGTCGGTGATGCCGATAGGTAGCCAGTAATTTTTTTTAGGTTCGCCGTCAGGTTTTTATATAGCGTCAGGTACCCCCATATATTACCCTAATAAAGGTTTTAACCCCCTAATTGCCCCTAGTTAACCCTTTCACCAGTGATCATCATATAAGTGTTACGGGTGACGCTGGTTAGTTAGTTTGCTTTTTATAGTGTCAGGGCACCCGCCGTATATAACCCAATAAAGGTTTAACCCCCTGATCGCCCGGCGGGTGATATCAGTTAGGTTTTAGCATCAGAGAGGGTCTGCGTCACACCCCAGGCAGCGTCAGGTTAGTGCCAGTAGCGCTAACACCCACGCGTGAAGCATACACCCCCCTTAGTGGTATAGTATCTGATCAGCTCAATATCTGATCTGATCAGATCTATACTAGCGTCCCCAGCAGTTTAGGGTTCCCAAAAACGCAGTGTTAGCGGGATCAGCCCAGATACCTGCTAGCACCTGCGTTTTGCCCCTCCGTCCAGCCCAGGCCACTGAAGTGCAGTATCGATCGATCACTGTCACTTACAAAACACAACACACATAACTGCAGCGTTCGCAGAGACAGGCCTGATCCCTGCGACTCCAGTGCTGTAGGAGGTAATTTCACCACCACAGTTAAAAAAAAAAAGCATATATGCCGAAGCATTGGGGCAGCAGGAGCGGAGGAGCGATTTTGCTCCTAATGCCGCGTACATACGGTCGAAATTCCGACGGAGGCTTGCCCGTGGAAAAGTCTGACCATGTGTACGCGGCATAACTTTTGCGAGAAGATGCCCCCATGCTTCGGCATATATAAATGGTGCATGTATGCCCATCATTAGAAGTGGGTGGATGAAGGGCGGTATTCTAATGGTGGGCATACCCACCGATCAATCTTTTTTTTTCGTTCAGCCAACAGGCTGCATGAAAAAAAAGATTACAATACATGTCCAACAAGGACCAGCAACGTACTGGTATGTTGCTGGACTTTGAATGTTTATACCAGAATGATGCCTGCGGGTTTAGGTATCATCTTGGTATCATTCTTTTCAGCCAGCGGCCGACTTTCATATAAAAGCAATCCTAGTGGCTAATTAGCCTCTGGACTGCTTTTACAAGCAGTGGGAGGGAATGTCCCCCCCCGGATATAAAAAGCGCCATTGGGAAATTGGGAAAGCATTTTATCACACCGATCTTGGTGTGGTCAGATGCTTTGAGGGCAGAGGAAAGATCTAGGGTCCAATAGACCCCAGTTTTTTCAAAAAAGAGTACCTGTCATTACCTATTGCTATCATAAGGGATATTTACATTCCCTGAGATAACAATAAAAGTGATAAAAATAAATAAATATGGAAGCAACAGTTTAAAAATAAAATAAAAAAGCAAAATTAATAATAAAAAAAACACAAAAAAAAAACAAAAGGACCCCTGTCCTGCCCTGCTCTTGCCCAATGGCGAACGCAAGCGTCGGTCTGGCGTCATATGTAAACAGCAATTGCACCATGCATGTGAGGTATCACCGCGAAGGTCAGATCGAGGGCAGTAATTTTAGCAGTAGACCTCCTCTGTAAATCTAACGGGGTAACCTGTAAATGCTTTTAAAGGCTTTTAAAAATGTATGTAGTTTGTCGCCAATGCACGTTTGTGCGAAATTTTAAAGCATGTCGTGTTTGGTATCTATGTACTCAGCCTAAGATCATATTTTTTATTTCATCAAACATTTGGGCAATATAGTGTGTTTTAGTGCATTAAAATTAAAAAAAGTGTATTTTTTCCCCAAAAAATGTGTTTGAAAAATCGCTGCGCAAATACTGTGTAGAAAAAAAAAATGCAACACCCACCATTTTATTCTGTAGGGCCTTTGCTTTAAAAATATATATAATGTTTGGGGGTTCAACATAATTTTCTTGCAAAAAAAATATGTTTTCATGTAAACAAAAAGTGTCAAAAAGGGCTTTGTCTTCAAGTGGTTAGAAGAGTGGATGTAAGCTTCCTAATGTTGTGTATAAAATGCCAGAACAGTTCAAAACCCCCCCAAATGACCCCATTTTGGAAAGTAGACACCCCAAGCTATATACTGAGAGGCATGTCGAGTCCATGGAATATTTTATATGTTGACACAAGTTGCGGAAAAAAAATATATTTTTTTTTTTTGCACAAAGTTGTCACTAAATGATATATTGCTCAAACATGCCATGGGCATATGTGGAATTACACCCCAAAATACATTCTGTTGCTTCTCCTGAGTACGGGGATACCACATGTGTGAGACTTTTTGGGAGCCTAGCCGCGTACGGGACCCCAAAAACCAAGCACCGCCTTCAGGCTTTCTAAGGGTGTCAATTTTTGATTTCACTTCTCACTGCCTATCACAGTTTCGGAGGCCATGGAATGCCCAGATGGCACAAAACCCCCCCAAATGACCCCATTTTGGAAAGTAGACACCCCAAGCTATTTGCTGAGAGGTATTGTGAGTATTTTGCAGATCTCGCTTTTTGTCACAAAGTTTTGAAAATTGAAAAAAAAAAAGAAAAAAAAAAAATGTTCTTTCTTCATTTTCAAAAACAAATGAGAGCTGTAAAATACTCACCATGCCTCTCAGCAAACAGCTTGGGGTGTCTACTTTCCAAAATGGGGTCATTTGGGGGGGTTTTGTGCTATTTTGGCATTTTATGGCCTTCAAAACTGTGATAGGTAGTGAGGAGTGAAATCAAAAATTTGCGCCCTTAGAAATCCTGAAGGCGGTGCTTGGTTTCCGGGGTCCCGTATGTGGCTAGGCTCCTAAAAAGTCCCACACATGTGGTATCCCCGTACTCAGGAGAAGCAGCAGAATGTATTTTGGGGTGCAATTCCACATATAACCATGGCATGTGTGAGCAATATATCATTTAGTGACAACTTTTTGTAATTTATTTTTTTTTTGTCATTATTCAATCACTTGGGACAAAAAAAAAAAATATTCAATGGGCTCAACATGCCTCTCAGCAATTTCCTTGGGGTGTCTACTTTCTAAAATGGGGTCATTTGGGGGGGTTTTGTACTGCCCTGTCATTTTAGCACCTCAAGAAATGAGATAGGCAGTCATAAATTAAAAGCTGTGTAAATTCCAGAAAATGTACCCTAGTTTGTAAACGCTATAACTTTTGCGCAAACCGATAAATATACGCTTATTGACATTTTTTTTACTAAAGACATGTGGCTGAATACATTTTGGCCTAAATGTATGACTAAAATTGAGTTTATTCGATTTTTCTTATAACAAAAATTAGAAAATATCATTTTTTTTCAAAATTTTCGGTCTTTTTCCGTTTATATCGCAAAAAATAAAAATCGCAGAGGCAATAAAATACCATTAAAAGAAAGCTCTATTTGTGGGAAGAAAAGGACGCAAATTTCGTTTGGGTACAACATTGCATGTCCGCACAATTTACAGTTAAAGCAGCGCAGTGCAAAATTCTGAATTCACCTCTGGTCCTTTAGCTACCAAATGGTCCGGGGCTTAAGTGGTTAAAGAGGACCTTTGAATATGAGACCACTTGTTTAAGGTCCCTTTCACATTAGCAATCCTATTGGGTCCCCCTGTCAGTTTTTTAGGCACACCGGTTCGCACCCTCCAGTCTCCTCAATGGTTTGGCGGGTGTAAACGGACATGTGTCCGTTTACACCCTTCGACATCTGAAACGATCCTATCCGCTAAAAACCGACAGATGGAGATCCGTTCCCCATCAGTCTGGCAGATCGGATGGCAGTCTGGTGTAAACGGACAGGGGTCCGTTTACATCTGACCGCCCATAGAGGAGAGCGGGCTTTGTCTATGTGCCATCCGCCTGCTTAAGGGGGATCAGCGGACAGATTCCCAGCTGAGCAGGTGGACTTCAACGGAGCCTGTCCCATGTGGAAGGGACCTAAATTTTGACCATTGTTCTGAAAGGTTTACATTATCCAAATTCTATCATTCTGGGTTTCTGTGTACCAGTAAACTCCATTTTCTTGCCAGTTGTGCTTTGTGCTTTCATGCTTGCCGTTTCTTATGCTCCAGGCCTTTGACACCTTGTAATATTCTACTGAAATATTTCTGTGCTTGGCTTCTGGTCACAAGGGACATGCTACTGCATCAAACACTGTATTTAATATCTAACTTGAACAGCATAGATCCAGCATGAAAATATAAAATAATATATATAAATAAATAACAGTTTAAACGTCATTAAAACTGTCATTAAAAGCTCAACAAAAACCCATAAACTATTATTACTATTCTGGCTGCCAGCCACTTCCCGAAGGCACGGGCGACATCACTGTGTCTCACCGCTGCATCCAGGGAATAGTGAAAAAAATGAAATCTAATGAAAATGAGGAAGAATGTGCTCCTGCACTGTGAAAGATGTGTTTTTAGCCCCACTGTGGTCCAACAATATACTGTATAATGTTAGGTAATATTATACTATGACATGCTGCACTGCATACATCACAAGATACTCCATCAATTCAAGAGCCACACTACAACTAGAAATAATGTGCCTCTTCATCTTTAGAATACATTTTAGGGTTAAGTAGAAAAAAAACATGACTTTTCTTTTTTCTTTTCATTATGCAGTAGTTGCCAACATCTACCTGTATCTCATTATGTCTTAAGATTCTAGTGCTGGTCCCATAGTGACAGCATTGGAAGTTCAGGCACAGTTCAGTGACTGCTGTTTCATACATTATACAGGATTAATAGCCAGTTATAGGCTTCATAACCTTTTATATATAACTGATCTTGTAAAAATATTTCTGCTCACACCGCAATTCACTTTGGCATGTCAAGCTGAAATCATATTTAGTTTTAAGCTAGCCCAGAGTTTGACAAAACATAAATGTAATGTAAATGGTCAGCTTTTCTTAATCTTTGGGTGGGTTCAAAATATCAAGCCTTGCTACTGCATGGTACAATGTATTATAGGTACTTCAATCAAACCTAATAAAACTGCATTTAAAGAGGCCCTGTTGCCAGACCTTCCATTTCAGCAACAACCCTTCCATAAGATCATATGTGCATTTTATGTATTTTACACATCCTCTTTATTTGTAAAGCCTCCCTTGTGTACACATCCAAAAGACCTGAGACTGCTGCTGGCTGCTGCCATCTTGGATGTGATGTCAGCATCCCCAAAAGACTCACTCGGACACTCTATAGTATTCTCTTTTACTTTTCCCCTGGCAGCTACATAAAAGGTTATGTAGGAAGATGAGGGTAGAGAAGCTTGCCCAGCACAGACTGTAAATAGATGGATATACCAGACAGGAAGGTAGGGGGCTGCACTATTTAATTGACTCTTTTTGGACTAGTCAAAATACTTAGTAAGCTCAAAGGCTTTATGCAAAGGAAAAACACTTTAGGCATTTAAAGATTTTTGTTCTTTTGGTTGATTTTTTTTTTTTGGTTGATAATCGAGTCTCTTTAAAGGGAATGTGCCAGCATATACTGTAAGTCTGGAAGCTGGTAAAGGTTTTGAAGACCTTTGAATTGAATTAAAGTGCTTTGAATTGTCACCTGTACTCCTAATCTGTAGATACTGTATCACTAATATGTAGCCAGTTAAGGGTCAGAGTAACTGATATGCCCATCATAGGTGTGTGCACAGGGTATGCCAGATGTGCCTAAGCACACCCTAATCACCTTGTGTTAGCATTATTACTCTGTGTGCAGATGGGAAAGAGTTCTCTCATCGGTTCTGCCATAAGAGAAGTGCTTACGCACTTCTCTTTCACTGTGCTGGCTGGGGGAGCAATGTGCGGTGGC
Organism: Rana muscosa; assembly: GCA_029206835.1. Lineage (NCBI taxonomy): Eukaryota > Metazoa > Chordata > Amphibia > Anura > Ranidae > Rana > Rana muscosa. The sequence continues at coordinate 476,351,251 of CM055122.1, forward strand.
CATGTATATGTAGACACACACACACGTGCATGTGTGTTTGAGCTTTGAAGTGCACACCCTAATAGGCTGCGCACACCTATGATGCACGTGCTTGATCAATAACTCACCAAATAGTCAAGGCTCGGTAAGAATGAGTAAAATTCCATCATGAATTAGCAATGCCATCTCTCAAATGTCTATCCTTACTGTGTTCTGTTAAAACCCAACACAGTGCTACAGTTAGATGCTATACTCTAAACTTTCCTAAATCTTGCGGAAATGGTTTATGTAAAACAAAGATTTATTTATTAAAGTGGTTGTAAAGTCAAAGCTAATAAATAATTGTATCCTCTCTGTTTTGGGTCTATATTATATATAAAAAAAAAAAGTGTATATATGTATATATATATATATATATATATATATATATATATATATATATATATATATATACACAATATATATTTAATCAAAATGCTACAAAACTTTTTTTTGCACAGCACTAAGGGAGTATAGTGGGAAGGGGCTAAAATTACCTTCTGATGTATGCAAGCTAGCAGAGGGAGGACACCTAACAGTGCTGTGCAAAAAAGGTATGTAGCATTATAATAAAAAAAGCACACATACACTTAAGAGCCCATTCACACAGGGGCGACTGTGGATCCGACTTGAAGCCGCCCCAAGTCGCCCCAAGTCGCCCAGCATGAGAAAATCAATGTAAGTGAATGAGAGCCATCTTAATACACACTACTGAAGTCGCTCCGACTTCAAAAAAGGTTCCTGTACTACTTCAATCCGACTTCTAGGCAACTTGTACCCTTAGATTTCAATGGAAGTTGCCTCCAAGTCGGATCCCCTGTCTTAATTGAAGCAACTTTCTAGGAAGTAAAAATCGTTTTCCAGGCAAACACCTCCCTCCCACAGAGCTTATTATTGTTTGATTGGCTACTGGAAAGCCTCCTGTCCTGGAGGCAACTTGAAGTTGCCTTGTAAGTTGCCTGGAGTCGCGCTGTGATTCATGCTCAAGTCGTGTCCAAGTTGCCTCCCAAAGTCGCGCTGGAAGTCGTGTTGCCCCTGTATGAATGGGCTCTAATTTAAAAAGGACCTAAAACAGAGAAGATAAAAGTATTAAATAGATTTGACTTTACAACCATTTTACTAAGGAGGAGGGGAGGAGCAGCTGCAAGAAAATAGTATTACACAGTCAAGGCAGGAAAGGCATGGATGAGATCAGGTTCACTTTAAAGAAGGAACAAAAAAATTGGAAAATCTGGATGACATTTGTGGTTTACTGTGCAAGTGTCAAATGCTCACATGAAGGCAGTGTCATTTAGTTTTTAGTGAGTGAGTGAGTAACTTGTATAGCGCTACAAATGCAAACTAAATCACCTCAAGGCGCCTGCATCCAGTGTCGTTGAGATCCTTCAGAACAGGTGGGTCTTCAGTTTTTTCCTGAAAGCCCGATGGCTTTCTTCCATGCGGATGTTCGTGGGTAGTGCATTCCATAGCCTCGGTCCTTGGACAGCAAACCTTTGTTCCCCTTAGCTTTGTAGCGAGCCTTGGGGATGTGCAGTAGGTTTTGGTTGGTTGATCGGAGATCGGGAGTAGTGGTGTAGTGTTTTATTTTCTCGCATAAGTATTGAGGTGCGGTTCCTTGTGCGCATTTGTGAGTGAGGCAGAGGGTCTTGAATGTGACCCAATCCTTTACGGCTAGCCAATGGAGGCTTCTCAGTGACGGTGCGATTGATTTCCAGGGTCTTTTTCCCGTTACAAGTGTGGCCGCTGTGTTTTGGATGACTTGTAGACGTGCAATCTGGTATTTAGGTAGTCCTAGGTAAAGGGAGTTAGCGTAGTCCAGCTGGGAATTGATGATGGTTCCAACTACTACTACTCTGTCTTTTTCCTGGGATGAAGGGGATAAGTCTTCGTAGCAGGCAGAGAAGGTGGTGAGATCCGCTGACTACTGATCCTATTTGTGCGTCCATAGTCATGTCTGAGTCAAAGATGACTCCAAGGCTTTTAGCTTTGGTGCTTGGGTTGATGTTTTGTCCAAGGATGGTGGGTGGTGTCCATGTGGTCCTAGAGTTTTTCTTTCGATTAGCGTTGAAAATGAGCAGTTCTGTTTTGGATCCATTAAGCTTGAGGGAGCTCTCTGTCATCCAATTGTCGATCAATGTAAGGCATTTTTCCAGTCTGTAATGTTGATCTTTTTTGTTGTTGATGCAAAGGTAAAGTTGCGTGTCATCTGCATAGGAGTGATAGAGTAGGTCCTGTTCGCTGATGATTTTGAGGTAGATGTTGAAGAGCACCGGTGACAGGGGTGATCCTTAATGGACTCCGCATGTATTTGTACTTGCTTCTGAAGTGAAGGCTCCCAGTTTCACTGTCTGTGAACGATTTTCTAGGAAGGATGCGAACCATGGTAGGTCTGTGTCTGCAACTCCTGCTACTTCTGTGAGGCACGTGAGCAGAATTTTTTGATCTACTGTGTCAAAGGCTGCACTGAGGTCCAGCAGCACCAGGAGACACGATTCTCCGTCATCTGCTGCTTCGAGTGCGTCGTCCCATATTTTAAGAAGTGCCGTTTCCGTCCCGTGACCTGGGCGGAACCCCGATTGTAGTGGGTCCAGGAGTTTTTGGGTATCCAGATGGAGTTGTAGCTGTTGTGTTACTACTTTCTCGATGATCTTGGAGATGGTGTTCAGGCTTGTTACCGGTCTTCTAAAGTTTGGGTCTTTTGGGTCGAGGTTAGGTTTCTTTAGGAGGGGTTTGATTATTGAGGGAAATCGGACAATACCTTCTTTGAACTATTGATTTATGAAGTGTGTTATGGGGGGTGCCAAGATGTCGGTACATTCTTTCAGTAGTTTTGCCGGAATGATGTCGTTCGGTGATGTGCTATCTCGGAGGCTTCTGATAATTTTTTTGGTGGTGTCGATTGTAATTGGGACCAGGGTAAATTTCTTTGATTGCAGATTATTACTATGGTTTTTTTCTTCCTTTGGCCAAGTGGGGTTGTTGGATTGTTTCTCCTGAATTGTTTTCCGAATGTTGTCGATTTTGTCAATAACAAAACTTGAAAGTTCGTTGCAGAATTCCTGTGTTTCGTTTGCTGACGACTCCAGGCAAGTGGGATTCATGTTCTGAGCCACTAGTTTGAATAGTTCGCGGGGACGGTTTAGAGCTTTTGTGATGGTGTTAGAGAAATGGTATTTTTTTTGCTTTGAAGATTGCTTTATGATATTTCCTGGTGAGTGCCTTGTAGGTTGTGTAGTTCTCCTTTATTGAGTTTCTTCTCCAGGCTCCTTCTGCTCTTCTGCGTTGTTGTTTCAGTAAAGTGAGAGCGTCATTGAACCAGCCTGCGTTGTTTTTGCGGATGCGTGCTCTGCGTCTCGGAGCAACTGTGTTTAGCATTTACAAACCTGTGAAAAAAGTCGCCGTGTGCTAATTTGTGCCCTTGCCAACCCAAGTTGATCTTATGTTAACGTTAGTAATTTATGCAAACAGTTTTTTTGGTTTTTTTTGAGGCGTCAATCACAACATTAAACAGTAAAAGACAGAATAAAGCTCTTTAAAACATACATGTTCATTTTAAGCTTTACAATTTCATGATATTACATACAATTTCCACTTATGTGATAAAACTCACCAGACTTTGAGGGTTATACTTTGAGATAAATATATATTTTTTAATCTTTCACTATTTATTAAAAAACAAACAAAAAAACAAACAAAAAACAAACTGTACATGTGTATGTATACAAATCTGATGCCATTTAGGCCCCATGCACACGAGACACAGGTGCAAACTCTGCTGAACACACGCTTTTAAACGCTGAAGCCGGCGTTTATAAACGCGCGTTTTGCCGCGTTTGCGGCCGCGTTTAGCGGCGTTTAACCGCGTTTGCGTTTATAAGCGTTTCATCATAGACCCTCCCTAAGCTCAAAAAAGAGTAAATTTTAACCATTTCAGCCAGTTTGTGAGACCAGAGTGAGTAGCAGCAACTGAGAGAGCAGCAGTGTACTTGTATTTAGCGTATCACTTGCCACATCATCTGCCACAAGTTGTGGATTGTCCACTTGCCACGTCACCTGCCACGTCACCTGGCCACATCACCTGGCCACGTCACCTGGCACAAGTTGTGGATTGTCCACTTGCCACGTCACCTGGCCACATCACGTGCCACGTCACCTGCCACAAGTTGTGGATTGTCCACTTGCCACGTTACCTGGCCACGTCACCTGGCCATGTTACCTGCCACGTCACCTGGCCACGTTACCTGCCACGTCACCTGGCCACGTCACCTGCCACAAGTTGTGGATTGTCCACTTGCCACGTCACCTGCCACGTCACCTGGCCACGTCACCTGCCACAAGTTGTGAATTGTCCACTTGCCACGTCACCTGCCACGTCACCTAGCCATGTTACCTGCCCACATTACCTGCCACGCCATCTAGCCACGTCACCTGCCACAAGTTGTGGATTGTCCACTTGCCACGTCACCTGCCACGTCACCTGGCCACGTCACCTGCCACAAGTTGTGAATTGTCCACTTGCCACGTCACCTGCCACGTCACCTAGCCATGTTACCTGCCCACATTACCTGCCACGCCATCTAGCCACGTCACCTGCCACAAGTTGTGGATTGTCCACTTGCCACGTCACCTGCCACGTCACCTGGCCACGTCACCTGCCACAAGTTGTGAATTGTCCACTTGCCACGTCACCTGCCACGTCACCTAGCCATGTTACCTGCCCACATTACCTGCCACGCCATCTAGCCACGTCACCTGCCACAAGTTGTGGATTGTCCACTTTCCACGTCACCTGGCCACATCACGTGCCACGTCACCTGCCACAAGTTGTGAATTGTCCACTTGCCACATCACCTGCCACGTCACCTGGCCACGTTACCTGCCACGTCACCTGGCCACGTCACCTGCCATGTCACCTGGCCACATCACCTGCCACAAGCTGTGGATTGTCCACTTGCCACGTCACCTGCCACGTCACCTGGCCACGTTACCTGCCACAAGTTGTGAATTGTCCACTTGCCACGTCACCTGCCACGTCACCTAGCCATGTTACCTGCCCACATTACCTGCCACGTCATCTAGCCACGTCACCTGCCACAAGTTGTGGATTGTCCACTTTCCACGTCACCTGGCCACATCACGTGCCACGTCACCTGCCACAAGTTGTGAATTGTCCACTTGCCACATCACCTGGCCACGTTACCTGCCACGTCACCTGGCCACGTCACCTGCCATGTCACCTGGCCACGTCACCTGCCACAAGCTGTGGATTGTCCACTTGCCACGTCACCTGCCACGTCACCTGGCCACGTTACCTGCCACGTCACCTGCCATGTCACCTGGCCACGTCACCTGCCACAAGCTGTGGATTGTCCACTTGCCACGTCACCTGGCCACGTCACCTGGCCACATCACCTGACATAAGTTGTTGATTGTCCACTTGCCACGTTACCTGCCACAAGTTGTGGATTGTCCACAATGCAATGCAAGCAATTACAGTTTTCTTTTATATTTTTTAATAGTTTTTCATCATTTGCCATCATTTTTGAGATTTCTAATGTTAAAAAATAGGTCACCTTTAAAAACGCTTATAAACGCAAATGCGGCAAAACGCCGGTACCGCGTTTAGCCGCGTTTAGCAGCGTTTAGCGTCTGAAACGTGGAAAACTTTTGCGTCTGAACCCATTTTTTTGCTTCTGGAAAAACGAGGTTAAACGCAACTGCTTGTAAACGCCAAAAAACGAGAGTGTGTGCATGGACACATAGGATAACATTGAATGGGTTCAGGAGCAGTTGAAAAAAGCGTCCAACTGCCTCTGAACGCGCGTTCAACAGCAAATAACAGCGTCTCGTGTGCATGGGGCCTTAGATTGTAAGCTCTCATGAGCAGGACCTTCTCACCCTCCTATATTAAATTATATTGTAACCATACTGTTGCCTTTTTATTTTTTAAAGTACTAAAGTGTAAACTGTTGGCACTATATAAATACTGTATAATAAAAAAAATATAACACAAGAGAGTAGACTTCAAAGATTAAAGGGTATAATGCGCAAAACTGAGACATCTCTGAGAAAAGATGTGCTTGGTCCTAAGAGCATTAAAGCCCTGTACACACGATCGGTTTGACTGATGAAAACCGTCCGATGGATGGTTTTCATCAGACCAACCGATCGTGTATGGTACCCATCGGTCTTTTTTCCATCGGTTTTAAAAAATAGAACTTGTTTTAAAAATTTCTGATGGATCAAAAACCGATGGTAATTTCCGATCGTCTATGGGCAAGTCCATCGGTTAAAAAACCCACGCATGCTCAGACTGAATTAGGAGACGGGAGCACTCGTTCTGGTAAAACTAGCGTTCCTATTGGAGAGAGCACATTCGTCATTCTGCAAGTTATTGCCTCGTTTAATGCAGCGCATGTTTTTTTGCTTTAGAACGGTGTTTAAAATGTCATTTTTGCTGCAGATCTTTATTACGAGTTCTGACAAACTTATGTCTTTCTTCTTTCTTGTGATCTTATGAATAATTAGTTTAATTCTTAAAGGCCGACCTCACAAATTACACCAAACTTTTATTTTGGTATTTAAATTTTTTGGTGTGTCAATTTCTCACAACAACATTTTATATTTTAACGTTTCCTCATGGAGGTTGGTGTCCCTTGTTATTAATTACACATTGTATTTATGAAATGTTATTGCTACTCCTAAAAAAAACACATCAGGCATGTATGTTGGCTGAAATCAAATCTCCATTTATTTTGAAAAAAAAGCAAACAAAAAACGAAGGGCAACTATTCAGAAATTAGCACAAAATATCAAGTCATTAGACCCCAAATGCAGACATGACTATGATGAACAATAAGATCAACAACAGCATGAAATCAGGAGCAGCAGCCAAAGACATGCATCATCCCAAGCTGTGGTACTCCATCAACCTGCAACTTCTGGAAGAGCAGCTCAAGGCCAGAGAATCACCTCCTGCTCTTCGCTGTAGCCTTCCTTCCACGCTTCCCTGCAGCGTTCTCTCCACGGCCCCGTCCATGCACCCTTGCAGGCTGGGCCACTGTGGGTGGTGATGTGGCAGGAGGAGGAGGAGAAGGAGGAGAGGGATTGGCCTGCTGAGAGATATGGGTGGCCTCAGTCAGCTGCCCCCTCACCCCCATGTGTACGGCCATATAGATAAGGTGTTCACAGAGGGCCCGTTGTCCCGCCTCCATTTGGAGCAACTTATCTGACAGATAAGTACTGAAACCCTCCGTAGGGTTGAGGGGGGCCCTCATGATGGCAGCAGCCTCACGGATCATCTTTAGTGACTCCTCCTCCACTTGTGTCATCCGCCGATGTTTTGGCGGTCTGACGTGGAGGGGAGCCACTTGTGAGACTGTACTGCCACTAGGCCTGGGGACCTGCTGAGTCCCACTTGGCCCTGCCTCCTCCTGCCTGCCACATTCCTGAGCCTCTTCCTCCTGGCTTGCCTCATCCTGTTTAAAAAAAAAAAAGTTTGATTATTTGGGGAATCTATCACACACAATTTGGATATCATGACTGGTGCATATTTTTTTGTGGGGGGGGGGATGTTATCATTTTGGGCTAATCCAACAATTTCATCACAATATTACTTAGAGGGCAATAATTATGTGCAAAAATACTATACCTGGCTGAAGATGCGAAGATCTGGCTCTTCAAGTTCAGGTGGCTCCTCCTCCGCCTCTGCAGGGGTGGAGGGAAGGGTGGAAGGAACGCTGGAGGGAAGGGTGGAAGGAAGGGTTGAGGGAAGGCTGGAAATAGATTCCCTGGCCTCGATCTGGTCATCCAGAAATTGAAGATGTTTGTAGTACCACAGCTTGGTACTACATCGTCGGCTGCTGCTCCTGATCTCTTTGACTCGCGCACTTCCTTGTATTTTTTTTTATAGGAATTACGCAGGTTGTTGATTTTATTATTTATCATAGTGTAGTCTGCATCTGGGATCCATGGCTTCATATCCTCTGCTAATTTGGTAATAGTTGCCTGACGTACATCACTCTTGTGGTACGCTGGGTGTTTCAGTTCCCACAGGTTGCACAGTTCCTTATATTTAGCAATAAAAATCAACATGACCTCCGGCTCACGTAGTTTATGCATCTTTTTGGATCAGCAAGTAAAAAAACAAGGATAAAAAAAGACAGATCAGATTTGATTCTCCTCAACTTATCACAATATTGCCCTTTACAATCAGGAACCATTATAGGCCACTGCAGGCCCGAGTTCCCTTCTTACCTTAGTTGAGTTCGTTTGTGCACTTCCGGTTGTCCTTACTCCGCGCATCCCTAATAACTTCTTTCCCCTTTTTATACCCTGCGCATGCGTGTAACTCCGCCTTCGTCGCCCGCCCATGACGGTCTTTTTCTGCATTTCCCCGCCCCTTAACGATCGGCGCACAGTGTGAGACGGCGACATGTCGCAGACACAGGTGGCTTCTTTATTAGAAATTACCGATGAGGAAAGCCCGGAGGCGGAAACGTCCCGATCCAGTAAAAAAAGATACAAGGCGACTAATATGTCATTTGCTGAGATGGCGGAGATGGTGGACATTCTGCGAAGGAAGGATTACGACGGCAAGCATGGCCCATACGACACCCCTAATCTCTGGAAGTCTCAAATTACGGACAAAGTGGTGAGGACTCTCTATAAAAAATATGGGGTCAGGAGATCCAAGGAACAACTCCGTAAAAGGTGGTCTGACCTAAAGCTGAGGGAGCCGGAGCAGTATAGGAAGCTTCAAAAAAGCATAGAAAAAAAGTAAGCTTTTTTTTACTGTGTTCTTTCACATTGTAATATGTATTCTTCCATGTTTTGCAACATGTGCTTGGCTTGACTGGTTTCACATTTTAAAATGTCAACTTTTATGTTAAGTTGAGAGTCCACTTATTTGGTAAATGTGTTGTAAAAAACACTTGATGGTCTTCCCCAAAACATGTTTGTCACATATCCAAGTAAACTACATGTGGGCATGCCTCATTTTAATTAAACAATGTTTATCTACACATTGTTGGCTAGATGATGTGTTGTAAGAAAAACTAGAATGTGAATGAAAGGCTAAACTGGATTCTGGGTAAAGGAGATGACACTCCAGCAGTTGTGTACTCAGCTTTTTTTCTGGATCAAGATACTATAGTCTGGGCCACATGACCAAATTTATAAACGGGGTCACACACAGGTGGTCCAGTGGATACCTTGGTGGTTATCCAAGTGTATTTGTGAGTGACCTAAAAAAAAAACATGTTGCTTTGTAGAGTTCGCAAGATCTCATATGTTCATCTTGGAACTCAGGGCCAAATATCAATTGTACCCCACTTCAAAACAAGGAATCCATTTTCAGGCCTAAAATCCCTGTGTGCTAAAGGATACATTATTTTTGTCATTCCCATAGGGGAGAGGAGACTAGGAGGACACCAAGCTGAGGAGACGAGGAACCAAAGACCACAGAAACTCCCCAAAGATCACAAAGCAGACCAAGATCAGCATGTTCAGGAAGCGGAGGTGGAGGAAGGGGAGGTGGAGCTTATCAGCACAACAGGTCAGTGTCTGTCACCACAACTTCGAGTTAAATACAGATGTAGGCCTGCATAGTTCAAATTTTTTTTTTTTTTTTTTAGGGACTGAACGTGGTGGTGTGTCAGGAACTCCAAATCCTCCATTCTCAAGTGCTAGCGCCAAAATAATCATTCAGGAAATAATGGAATGTAGTAGCGAAATGGACATTATGCGAACTCGAATGAATGTGATTGAGCAGAAATATAAAAATATAATCGATATTTTGGGCTGAATAGTCTGAGCCCCCCCCCTTTTTAAGTGTGCTATTTGGCATCCAAAATGTGCAACGGTATTTCAACCTGCCCAAATGTGAAGATGCACACAGTGACTCAACATGTGATATCTGCCGTCACAGGATATCTATGTCCCTGTTTTGGGGGTGCAACCTCTTCCTCCCTACTCAAGTAGGTGAGAGGAAGGGTTTTCACCCCCAAAGCACGTCCATTGATCCCCCATGATGGCAGATAGCACATTTTTACCTTAGCCATGGGATCATGTTGAAGATACCCATTTGAGCCCCAAAAAGAAAGTGTGGTTCTTCACATTTGGGATGGATCAGGGGTGACATCACTCCATCTCATGTTTGTCTTTTTCACTGTGTTATTTTTTTAGTTTTTAAACAAAAAGTTTGGGATTTTGACCCATGCATGTTTCTGCAAAAAAAGCCTCCCAAAAAATAAAAAAAAATGCTTAATATAGAAAACCACCAACAAATGTGGTGCACAAAGTAAAAAGATTCTGGAAGTCTAAAAAAGGTGTGGCTTGTTCTTTCTATGCTCAATAGCAGTTCTGAAGATGCAAAATCAAGGTTTTTACCTGTGAGAATTGAGGCTATTTACTAAGGACAAATACACTTGGCACTACTAGAACCTGGGAGACACATAAACCCAAAATACAAGAATGACAAAACAAGTTTGTAGTAAATATAAAAAATATTTTTATTAGCAAAAAGCTATAAAGGTCAGATGTGGTCTGGCATTGCGATAGCCCCCCTACCCGTGAAGTACTCAACATATTTATCACGTACTTCACGGGTGCTTTGGGGGGCCAAGCCAGTACGGGCAGTGTTGAGGCCGGTCAGAATGGTCATCTCGGATGGACCGGCCTCAGGCCCAACTGTTGACACATATGTTGTTGAATAATGTCTTAGGAAATTGTGCATTATGCAGCAGCAGTACACAATGTTGTTCAGTTTGTATTCCGCCAAATGGATAGCTGTCTGAAATAGGCGGAACCGGCTGGCCATTATCCCGAAGGCATTCTCCACAACTCTCCGGGCTCTGGCCAGCCGGTAATTAAAAACCCTCCTCTCCGGGGTGAGGGTGCGTTGGGGAAACGGCCGCATGAGGTGTGGTCCAAGTCCAAAAGCTTCATCCGCAATGAAAACGAACGGTAGTCCTTCCACGTTGTCTGCATCTGGAGGCAGTGCAAGACCCCCAGCCTGCAGATGGTGAGCGATCTCCGTCTCTGCGAATACTCCGCCATCGGACATCCAGCCGTTCTTCCCCACGTCCACATACAGGAACTCGTACCGTGCCGACACCACCGCCATTAACACTATGCTATTAAAACCTTTATAGTTGAAATAGTATGACCCCGAACGGGGTGGCGGCACTATGTGGACGTGCTTCCCATCAATTGCCCCTCCGCAGTTGGGGAAGTCCCACCGCTGGGCAAATTGATCTGCCACAGTCAGCCATTCCTGTGGTGTGCTAGGGAACTGTGGAGTCAAACAAAAAGAAGACATTAGTACGGTTTATGTTTACAGTGCAAGCAGATTACACACAAAGACATTGTTGACCAACATCATTCTAACATTATTATTTAAGGGAGTATTTCCTACCAATAAACAAAGGCCCACTTAGCAGATGCCTCACCCCCGCTGAGTGGACATTCTAAAATAATCTAAGGGGGGGGGGGCTTGAGGTGATTGTGGGGATCCAAATAAAGGCTCTACCACTCTGCTGATCTTGATTGAGAACTAAAACTATTTTTAAAGTTTTAGGGGGGGGAGGGAGGGTTGTCAAACTACGAGGGCACTGACCCCAAAAATTTTAAAAGGAAAATAGAAGGCTAGCTGGGTTTGGGCCGAGGATAGCATGCTGGAGAGGTTAGTGAAGGGAAATAGGCATGTAGGGCCCAAAAAAGGCCTTTACAGGTAAAAACATGCATGGGGAAAATGGGGACATTACCAGGATATTACAAACAGGCAAATTTGGGAAGGAGGATAAAAATTTAGAACATTATCAAACAATCCAAACATATAATGTGATGTTAAAGGAGCAAACTTACCTTTATATAGTCCTTCTGCAGGACCTGAATAATGGCCGAACACGTCTCAGGGATAATGATCCCGAGAGCCTGGGGGGAGATGCCTGTTGTGAACTTGAGGTCCTGCAAGCTTCTCCCAGTCGCCAGGTATCTCAACGTGGCAATAAGCCTCTGCTCGGCAGTGATGGCCTGGCACATCACAGTGTCCTGCCTCGTTATATAGGGGGATAGCAAATCCAACAGACGGTGAAAAACGGGGTCCGTCATCCTGAGATAATTCCTGAAATCATCAGGATTATTCTCATGGATTTCCCGCAGCAGAGGCATATGAGAGAATTGGTCCCGCTGGAGCAACCAATTCTTAGTCCATGAACTCCTCCTCACCCTGTTCACAGACTGAACTCGGGTTACAGTGTTAACTGCAACACCAAGTCCAAAGCCAGCACGAGCTCGAGAACGAGAACGCACTTCAAACATGGTCTTAAACCGGTCGGCTGGTCAGAACGAACTCAAACAGAACACACCGTGGAACAGCAAGGCCTGAGAAGAACGACCTGAAAAACAGTAAATGAACGGCCAAGAAGGCACTGCAAGGCAGTAACGACCTGACTGCACGCACTGACTCAAATTGGATTTTTTTTTTTTTACCTAATATGGATGTGTTTGAATATCGCACGAGTTGCACATTTACCACTGAAGGTGTATTTGTTTCTACAAACACAGATTCTGAAATAGGAGGCCTATTCATGAGGTTGAAGAACCTCATGACTTCAGAACTACACCTAGAATGGGACAAGGCGTTCCTTAACCAATATGTGAAGGAACGCATGGTCCCTAGGGGGCTAAGATGGGATGTATGCCCACAACAGGGAGACCTTGACATAGACGCATGGTTTCACTATTTTAATGAGGCCGGGATTTCATTTATCTCCTTTTTATTAGAGAAAAAAATGACCCGACTATCTCTTATCGATAAAGAAATTAAAGATATCAGAGATAAACTTTTACCATATAAATCTACATCAGAATACAGTTTATTATCTACTAACCTAAAGGGTCATTTAGAAAAGTAAGAAAAAGAACAGAAAGTAAAGAAACAGAAAAAATATACTAGAGATGTCAACGACTATAAAGATGGTTGTGTTTTTAGTTGGCAATCTAAGGATAGTATTGTGCAAATAGAGGAGAGTAACCGGAATATGGATACAACAACTCTATTGGCCAACAATGTGAGATCACAACTATCCACATCCAATCAGGCCCAGGGACGTCCTTCTACGGTTAGAGAATCTAACCAGAAACAAACGAATATACGTACCCCCAATTTACAAAATCGTGGCCCACCACCCATACATGGAGGAAGAGGAAGGGGCCATCGAGGCAATAATAGGGGTAGAAAGGACAATTCCCGGGAACATTGGAGATACGACTCACCACGAGGAAGAAACAATTATGGCCAACAAGATTATGACTACTATGCTTATCAGAATCAAAGAACCCCTATTCAAACTTATAATCGGTTCTCACCCCTTAGGGAAGAAAGAGGAATGTATCCATCCCAATATAATTACAGGGATAGGGATGAGGACTATTCATACAATAGATCCCCATTCAACTACAATCAAAACCATCCCGAGCCATCCCATACAGGGGGTTTTCAAAAAGAACAAAGCGGGTACAACAAAAACCCCGACTCCAACGGGGATGTAGAGGTGGACGGCGCGTCCAGAAAAAGAAAATGCATGTAAAGGATGATGGCATTTTTAATTTAAGCACAGCCAATTTTACAGAAGCTGAAAAGATTGTTTTAAATAAAGGACTCAAATATGTTCCCCCTAAACAACTGAATAAATTTAATACATTTATAGATGTGCAAAAGTTCATACGAAAAATAAATATACAAAGGTATTTTATCTCCAACCCCACTAGACCATCTTTACCGGACACCACCTCACTCATGGTGCATTCCGGTTTATCTAATCCCTCTGTCTTCAATCCACCCTGTCCTATAGCTCCTTCAGTTCAAGTGTTCAAAGATTTAGTCTTGAGAGATTTGAAAACACTTCCCAAGAAACGGATTTATAATGATCCCAAGATAAAAATTGGTCTAAGATCATTGTGTGAAAGAAAAGACTTAACTATACGCCCCGCCGATAAGGGGGGTGGTATAGTTGTCTTGGATACATCGGCATATCATCAGGAAATGACCAAAATATTGAGCGATACTTTAACATATGTCCGCTTGAAAGGAAATCCCACTCACGGTTTTAAAGCAGCCCTGACTGACCTGATTGATACGGGATCCCAATTAGGGATCCTGGACAAAAAAGAAAAAAATTATTTAGTTCCTTTTGCTCCACGGATTCCCATAATATACTATTTACCGAAAATACACAAGGATGCTAGTCATCCCCCAGGTCGTCCAATAATTAGCGGAATCGACTCCGTGACTTCCCAAATAGGGAAATACATAGATTTCCATCTACAGCCTATTGTGAAGTCGATTCCGTCTTATTTAAAAGACACCCGTGATGTCATCTCACGGTTACAACAGGTTGAATACAGCGAGGACATCTTGCTTGTTACAGCGGATGTTGCCTCGCTGTATACATGTATATCACATGAGTTAGGTTTGTCAGCGGTTAGTTTGTTCTTATCTAGAGTTTCTGATCTTTCAGGTACTCAAAAAAGATATATTATGGATCTTCTACAATTTGCAACCCATCATAATTATTTTTGGTATAATGGTGATTTCTTTCTACAAAGAAAGGGAGTTGCGATGGGCGCAAAGTTTGCTCCCAGCCTAGCTAATATCTTTATGGCTAAATGGGAGGAGGATGTCATCTATGCTTTCAATCGACCCGAGGTTGTACTCTGGGTTCGATACATAAATGACATCCTCCTCCTATGGAGGGGTGATGAGACCTCCTTGAGTGCTTTCATGTCAGGTTTGAATGATAATGATGTGGGGATCAGCCTATCATATGAGGCCAGTTTTCAATCCATACACTTCTTGGATTTAGAGATTTTCCCCAATGATGGACAACTAGAAACTAAGACATTCTTTAAACCAACCGACCGGAATGGATACATTCCGGTTGATAGTTGTCACCACCCAGCATGGCTACATTCGGTACCACGAAGCCAACTTCTGAGAATCAGACGGAACTGTTCTAATCTGTCAGATTTTTATCATCAAGCGAATATACTCAAGTCCAGGTTTTTGGATAAAGGATACCAGGCTTCCACTATAGACAAAGAGATTGAACAAATCGTTACGATTGAGAGGGATTCTTTAATTACAGAACGGGTTAAACCACCCCATGATTCCAAACACAAATGGTCTTTTTTCACTATGTATTCTGTCCAACATAAACAAATAAAGGACATCTTTCAAAAACATTGGAAGGTCTTGAAAAACGATCAGATTTTAGGCCCCTCACTCCCTGATAAAGCAGGGGTAACATATCAAGGAGCCCCCTCATTGAGGAATCGCATTGCACCTAATGTGACAGACCCTCCAGTGTTACCAGTTTTTTTCCCACATCTAAAGGCTTATTATCAATGCAAAAAATGTAAGGTGTGCCAAATCAATACTTGTGGGAGACAAAAAACGAATACCTTTAGATCTACATTGACAGGGATTAGTTACCAGATGAAAAGTTTTACGACCTGTGCGACTAGATATATTGTTTACTTGATTACCTGCCCTTGCGGGAAACAATATGTAGGGCGCACTATTCGCACTTTTTCCATTAGGGTTGGAGAACATTTAACAAGTATAAAAAAGGGTAAGACCAACCATAGTGTCCCCAGACACTATTTGGAATTCCATAACAAGAACCCTAAGGGTACTATGTTTCAAATAATAGATAAATTTGTTTCCAACTGGAGGGGTGAATCCCGCCTTAGGGGTGTCTCCAAGTTGGAAACATATTGGATCTACCAGCTTAAGAGTTATAGGCCTTATGGCCTTAACGTTGATTGGGACATTAATGCCTTCATCAACCAAGCATGATTGTAATTACTTACATGCATATATAGAACTTCTTTGTATACGCTATATGGATAGACACACGTTGATCTTAAAAGATATAATGATATCATTGAGTTGTTTGAGGTACCTTTGTACACATGTGTCAATATTAATATTTTTTGGGAACATATGCATGATGTTAGTTCCTACTTCCGGGATACATAGTCCGATTTTTATAAAGTGTATTCTATAATGTTTACACTTTTTATGTTTTTCATACTTTTCGTCATTCATCCTTCTTTACATATATTCATACGTTCATTTTTTAATTAACCATTATGTATATATGAGCACACATAGGCAGTGCACCTTATATTATTTTGGTAGTCGGAATATATCAGATTAGGGTGCATGGTGCATCATTGATACATTACCGCTGTGCTGATGTTCATATTTAATGCCGTAATGGTGAGATCTGTGTCAACACATAGACATTACTGGAGAGCGGTATCTTATGGCTATGCATTCATAGCTTATTTATGAGATTACTGACCCCAGCCTATCAACTGCGGCATATGTGGACATGCACACTGAAACACACTGGGTAATTGATCTCTGTGCTATAGCTTCTAGCTTCCCACGGGACTACATATCCCAGTGAGTCTAGCGGGTGTACACTCGAGTTATGAGTGCACAAGATGTATCATTTGATACCCTTCTGTCATATATATGGCCACATACCCAGCAACTAATGACGCGGCTTAATTACAACATGACGCTGGACAGTCTCATTGGTCCCGTATTGCTGGTGTTTTTCTTGTTTTATCTACTTTGCTTACTGTGTGACTACATGCCCCAGCGTGCTTTGCAGCAGCACGTTCGAAGTTTAATGCCGTACTATAAGTCTAAGTGCGGCTCGATACTCTATCACGGGACTACATATCCCAATAGGCTCTGCGGCGTTACGCTGGAGTCACGCATTACCATACACGCTGTTCTTCTTCCATACACAGACGGTCACATGATGGCAACTGATGACGCGCCAGGACCTCCAGAAAATTCCTGAGAGCCTCATTGGCCCGGCACGACTGGAGGTTGCACTCACTACATTGCGCACTCCCCTCTACAGGATGCAGTGATCCCAGAAGCGGGAACTATAGTAAGGCACGTCTGCTGTTCAATTATTACGTAATTTCTGTTCTATATATTAGCGTGGAGGACAGAGAGCTTTAGTATACCCCAGTTGAAGTCTGTGTAGACGAAACCGGTCGGGATTTATATACGCCAGCTACAGCTGTCCTCACCACGCTACTGCCCTGTTTTCTGATGCTTTGTGAATTTTTATGGATTTTTATGGAATTTTTTTAATTTAATTTTTTTTTTATTTCTTGTGATGTTTATGTTGGTTTGAACCTTTTTATGGATTGTGAATAAATCTGTTGTTGGATTTACACCATGTCGAGGATTTCTCTCCCTTCTTTTGGTGACTATGGAATGGAGGTGACTGCTGCATGACATTTGGAGTTGCCCCTGGATTGTGAGATACGGAATAGGAGCGCTACCTAAACATCAGGAGAAGGTGTCCTATAGATCTCTACGGCCTGTTCCGTCCCTGAAGTGGACAAAGCGTTGAAGATCCACCGCCGCAAGGTGTGTTGGATCCACTTCGGTTGGTAAGAGTACCCTTTTTTTCCCTCATATGATCCAAGGTGAAGTGATACACACTCCATATGTCTACATAAGAACTTTTGATTCACTCACCTCTACAGTACATCTTATAGTCACCACAGATTCCTTATTGGATTCTGCTTTGAACTTTATTTTGTATGTGATAATTTTATGGACATACACTCCACTGTAATGCCCTATATGGATCTGTCTTTTGGGTTTTATTAATAATTTTTTTGGATTATTCACTTTTCACATACGGACCAAGGTGGATACTAATGCAGTATTCCACATGATCTAACTTGTTAATTTTTGTCTTTTATATACATATTGTTGTACGATAATATCTGTATATATTACACTGTTGTATTCACTTTACTTTATTAGGTAATTTACCTTACCTTCTTATTAGCGCTACACTTTATATACTCCTTCAAGGCACTGCAAGGCAGTAACGACCTGACTGCACGCACTGAGGAACAAATACGAACCCACAAGCACAAACTGAACACCAGGAAACGATCTGCAAAGCACGGAGACTGAAAAGCGCGAATCGGCTCTCACCAAACTTTTACTAACACGCGGTAACACGAAATCAGCAAAAGCAGCCCAAGGGGTGGCTCCATTAGATTTGTTCCATCCTTTTATAGCGCCGTCATACGTGTTGTACGTGCCCTCGTTTTCTTGCCGTCGGTTTTTTGACTGATGGTGTGTGGCCAAGACTGATGAAAAACAGTTTCATCGGATTTCGGATAGACAAATCCATCAGACGAAAATCCATAGGTTATCCGATCATGTGTACAGGGCTTAAGGGATAAAAAACCCTGAGACTCAAGTGGTTAAGAACCTTATTTTTTTCACTTGTGATTTGTTAGGAATGGTTATGTCCTCTAAAGCAGAGGTACCTAACCTGGGATTGATGGATCCCTAAGTAGTCCATGGATGAGTTTCAGGGGGCCTGTGAGGGTCAGATAAAAACTAACATTTACATTTACTATACAACCCTCCCCCTTGCCCCAATCAATGGTTTCCCATTGAAAGAAAAGTAAGCAAACACACCCTGCCACTTCTTATAGTGCCTACCGCTAAGCGTCACTTTACTCTTTGCTGGCTCCTGTTTACTATATAAATTTGAATCATCATTCTCTGCACAACCACTATCTTGTGCAACTAAATAATAAGTGCTAATTCTCATTTTCTAGTAGTAATAGTAGTAGTAGTAGATTTGAGCAGAATTAAAATTGTTTTGTTTAATTTGCACAAGATGAGTGTATTTCATGAAAAGTAATATGGCAACTATATTCTGATGCCGGAAAGTTGACTCTGGGCGTGCGAACAAAGGGATAATGAGATTGCAGCACTGTGTCACCTGGCATGATTGAACTAATAATATGAAGGCTTTTTTGATTTTTATATGATGTGCGTGCAATACCGTTTAATAAATTAGTTAGTTTAAGGTGGTTTTTACACTATTGGAGGCTCTGATTTCCCTTTTATAGCTACGTATGAAGTTAGTATCTGGATGGAGTTTGGCGTCCGTTAGCGGATCTTCAATATAACACATAAGCGAGATTTGCCAGACACAAGAGTGAATGGCAACAGCCTCTGGTGAGCTTTTTTCGTAAGGGAGCAGAAGTGGCACACATCACTGTGGTGGAGAACTATTGGTGTTAATACTAGTTTGTTACACCTTTTTAATCACATTCGAGTGGATTTGATTCAATATTTTTTTTGCATGAGGCTGCAAGATATTTTTTTACATTTTATGGACACTGAATTATTTTCTTGGACACTATATATATATATATATATATATATATATATATATTATATAATGTATATACCATGTAACCTGCGGGCAGTAAGTACATGCTGTTGTGCTGTCTACATACATTAACATGGGACACCAGACTCTCTTCTTGTAGGTATTTATCTATGATAGATTCTAGTTCAAGCAAAACCAACTCTTATGCCGCGTACACACGATTGGAATTTAAGACAACAAATGTTCGATGTGAGCTTTTGGTCGGATATTCCGACCGTGTGTAGGCTCCATCGGACATTTGCTGTTGGAATTTCCAACAACAAATGATTGAGAGCTGGTTCTCAATTTTTCCGATAACAAAAGTTCTTGTCGGAAATTCCGACCGTGTGTATCCAATTCCGACGCACAAAAATCTTACGCATGCTCGGAATCAATTCAACGCATGCTCAGAATCATTGAACTTCATTTTTCTAGGCTCATTGTAGTGTTGTACGTCACGGCGTTCTTGGCGATCAAAATTTCTGAGCAACATTTGTGTGACCGTGTGTATGCAAGACAAGTTTGAGCGAATCCACGATTTTGTTGTTGGAAATTCCGATCGTGTGTACGCGGCATAAGTTAGTTTATTAATAACACAGCAAAGTGTACTACAAGCATCAAAGGCTATAATGTGCGTGACTGAAGCCTCGTACACTCGACCGGTTTTCTCGGCAAGAGAGACAAGAAAACTGTTGGGAGAGCTTTCTTGAAGAGAAAACCGTGCGTGTGTACGAGGCTTTCAGGTTTCTCATCAAGAAAACTGCCCAGAATCTCAACGAGAAAAAAAGAAGACTTTCTTTTTTCTCATCGTGATTCTCGTCAGACTGTATTTGGACGAGAAAATCGTTCGTGTGTATGCTTTTCCGAGTCTTCAAAAACCGCGCATGGTCAGAATCAAGTATGAGACGGGAGCGCCCCTTTTTGTAAAACTAGCGTTCGTAATGGAGATAGCACATTCATCACGCGGTAACAATTTTTGCTTTGTTTAAATGCTGCGCATTAAAATCTTCTTTAGAATGGTACAATAATGAACAATAATGAACGTTTTTGGCTGCAGATATTCACACAGAATATATAAATAGAAAGCTGCGCCAATGAAAAATATCCCAATATGGGATATAAAAGTCCAAAGGTGTATCCTCCAGATGGAAGAAATCCAGGGAAAAGGTAACAATGGGCTATAGTGTGTCCAACAGTCCTGTACATTAACGCATCCTGCTTGACATCAACACCACTAGAAATGGCTGCTTACCAGATAAAGGTCAGATAAACGTAGTCGGCTTTGACCCAGCCGCGGCCTTTACATAGAGGGGATCTAGAGATATTGTATACACTCCTCCAATATTTAAGGGCCTCTTGATAGCTCGACCGCAAGGAAGGGGCTCACGATCAATGTAACCTGACCACAGCCTGTGTGCCACACGATATGGCCCAATGCAAACTCGCGGAGCTCTCCTCATCGATACCAGAGTGTCACCGATATTCAATACACCGTACCAAAAGAAGGAGGGGGGAGACCATAGAGTAATACCCTTGGGAGCATTTATTTATGTAAAAGGTAGCGTACTTACAAAAAAGAAGATGATATAAAGCATTTAAAACATGCCGGCTGGCATTAGCGAAAGCCCTTCCTTAGTCGTTGAACCCGATACTGGCATCTTAACACACAGAGTTCTGACTAACTTTTTGCAACATTTATGAATTCAGATCTCATGAATATTTTATTTTATCGAACATCTCAAAATTTTTAATTTTTTTAGTTTTTTATTAATTTTAGTTCAGATATGCATTTTAAAATCTTATTTAATTTCTAGTGATCTCCATTTTTTTTTTATTTTCTCCTGTGTAAATTTACCACAATTTAAACCTAATTATCTTCTATTTTTTTACCTTCAAGGAGATTGTTTGGTGTTATCTGTCCCATTTAAAATATAGCTTTTGAATTTTTGAAACTTACCTGCCTACTCCCCAGCTAAATATTTAGCTTTAATAAAAACACATAGGCAAGTATTAACTGTAAAAATAAATGCCATTTATTCTGGTATAGAAAATAATAAGAAACAAACTAGAAGGCAGCGCTGGAGACCCTGCTGCAATTTGAGCAACTCTGTGTGGACACAAAAATTGGGACCTTGAGAAGATCATACATTAGTGAGCCCAATCTGGTCTTGGACTCCCAGAGGTCAGGAACAGCAGCAGGTTAGATACATGTCCCAAGTCTGTGGAACTACAACAGGCTGCCTTCTGTCAGACCACATTGAAGCAAGGCAATCACTTCCTGGTCTTCTTGGTAGCCTTCCCTGCAGCCTTCTTGGTAGGCTTCTCTGCAGCCTTCCTTGTCCGCCTGGCTGGAGGCTGTGCCTCTGGAGGTGTACTCATGTCAGGAGGAGGAGAAGGAGGTGGAGAAGAAGGAGGTGGAGGTGGAGAAAAAGGAGGTAGAGGTGGAGAAGAAGGAGGTGGAGGAGAAGAAGGATGTGCAGGAGGATGGCCGTGGTCGCAAATTACAGTTGTGGCACTGAGTGTCCCCATCAACCCCTTATTTAAAAGGCTAATCAGCAGGGGCTCACATATTAGGCGTTGTCCCATTGGCATCTGGCTCATTTTCACACCAACTAATGCTGCATAGCTCTCATCAGGGGTTGGTGGCTGCTGGAGGGTGGCATGTGCCTCTTTAATCAGGGCCAGTGCTGCCTGACTCACAGCCCTATCCCTCCTGGCCCTTCTTGGTGGAAGGCCAATGGGAGGCACTTGACACCTCCTCTCTGCCACTTGGCCCGGCCACCTCCTCTCTGCCACTTGGCCCGGCCACCTCCTCTCTGTCATTTGGCCCGGCCACCTCCTCTCTGCCACTCACCCCAGCCTCCTCCTGCCTGACATTTTCCTGCCTCTCATCCTGGCTGACCTCCTCCTGTGTAAAAAAAAGGGACATATTTAGAGTTTTGTTTCATCAATCACACACAATGTTCAGCTCTTGACTGTTGCAAATAGAATTAAAATAAATTTTAAACACTCTCATT
The DNA here is from genome assembly GCA_029206835.1 of Rana muscosa. Classification (NCBI taxonomy): domain Eukaryota; kingdom Metazoa; phylum Chordata; class Amphibia; order Anura; family Ranidae; genus Rana; species Rana muscosa. Next base: position 476,373,578 of record CM055122.1, read on the forward strand.
ATGACCCCATCATTTTTCATTCATCTCAAAAAAAAAATTGGCCCACTACTGTCTATTGCTATGTAAAACACATTTTCTTGAATAAATTTGTTCCCATCTTAACATCTATTTTACAGCATTAATTTTATCACAATTTTTTTTTAGAAAAGACTATACCTGGCTCCAGACGGACAGGTCTGGGTCTTCATCCAAGATGGAAGGCTCCTCTTGCTCCTGAGAAGGATCATCTTGGCTGAAGGGAAGGCTGGAAAGTGATTCCCTTGCTGTAATGTGGTCATTCAGAAAGGACAATCTGGTATAGTACCACAAATGTAGGACATATACCTTCCCTGCTGCTGCTCCTGACCTCTGAGAAGCCAGGACCCTATTGCGCTCATTCCTGTATGTGCCTCTCAAGGTCCCACTTTTTGTATCCAGCTGTTCAGTGGTTGCGTTGGGCATCCTGGTGTGCACAAATGGGAGCAGGGTCTCCAGCGCTGCTTTCCTTACCCCTTTTTTTTGTGTATAGGATTTTTTGTCTCCCACAGAGCGGGCAGCTCCCTTAACCTATCAATAAAATCCGCCAGAAACTCTTTCTCATGAAAAGCATTCATTCTTTCTGCAAGACAAAACACAAGACAAAAATACAAATGTCAATCACAGTCTAAACTAGAGTAATCTTTATGCCCATATATGCCTCTTCAATCTCTATGCAGTATAGGCCACTGATGTACCAAGTTCAAATCTTACCTTTGGTCTAACGTTCGGCGCTCTTACTCCTTCCTCCGCACACAGAACGTACAGTAGGTACGACACATGTGTGTTAGCTTTATATACACTACGCATACGTGACACACGTCGCCCGCAAATGACGTTCTTTCACAATGTTTCCCCGCCCCATCTCTTTCTGCGCCCAGACATCATGGCGGAGTCACAGCAGGTGTCTGGGAATTCCTATAATAATGAGGAGCCAAGCCCGGAGCGTGAAACGTCACAAACAAGGAGGCGATACAAGGCATCTAATATGTCCTTCGCGGAGATGGCGGAGATGGTTGACATATTGAACAAATCTGATTATGATGGCAAGCATGGGCCGTATACCCACCCTAATCTAAGAAAATCCAAAATAATGAATAAAGTTGTGAAAAGTCTGAAGCGACATTTTGGGGTGAAACGATCAAAGGAGCAGCTTAGAAAGAGGTGGTCTGACCTCAAACTGAGGGAGCCGGAGCAGTTAAGGAGCATTAAGAGAATGCTAGAAAAAAGTAAGTACTTCTCCTGTGTCCCTATTCTTGTATTTCACAACTTGCATGTTGCTCCATGTTGTTGCTTTTTACTATTGTATAATAGAAAATGGAATCTTAAAAAATGTAGTGGGCACAGTAATCGGTTGATACAGACACATTGTTTGCCCACTACGTTATGACATTGTTGTCTAGATGATGTGTTTGTAACTAGAATGAAATGCAAACTTGAATCAATGTAAAGGAGAGGACACTCAGCAAGTGTTTACACATCTGCACTCACAGGAGCACTATAGTGTGGCCCACCAGAACAACCTTTTTAGGGTGTCCCACACAGGTGCTACAGTGGGTACTGGGGGTGGGGAACTGTGCCAAAACAATGTATCATATTCCTAGTTATGACTTAAAATATGTGTGTGCTAAGTGTATCATTTGTTTCATGCTCATAGGGGAGAGAAGACTGGGAGGACACCACTCCTCGGAGCCCAGGAACCCCATACCTCCTAAAGAACCCCAACCTCACCAACAAGGCCAACCTGAGGATGTGGCGGAAGTAGAAGTGAATACAGGAGAGGTGGAGGAAGGAGAAGTGGAGGAAGGAGAGGTGGATGACGTGGTGGAACTTGTCACTACAACAGGTCAGTGTCTGTCACCACAGCTTCAGGTAAGAGATGTAGGCATGCAGATTTTTATAATTTTTTTTTTTAGGGGATGAACATGTTGAAGAAAGTCCTCGATTCTCCAGTGATAGTGCACAAAGAATCATCCAACAAATAATGGATTGTAGTAGTGAACTTGACATCATGAAGAAAAGGATGAATGCTATGGAGCATACATTTAAGGACATCATTGATGTGTTGGGGCGAATAGAATAAAAAAAACCTTTTTTTCATAATTCGTTCTAAACTTTTTTAGCACTTTTTCTAAAAGACAAAATTTGAAGATGCACACAGTGGCTCAACATGTGCTATCTGCCATCACGGGATCTCCATGTACGTGTTTTGTGGGTGCAACCCCTTCCTCAAAACTCAAGTAGGTGAAAGGAAGAAGGGGTTGCACCCCCAAAACACGTCGATTGATACCCCATGATGCGGATACCACATGTTGACAATAGGGATGAGGAAGTAAATAACCTATTTTACCCTTAAAAATATTGTGTGCATCTTCAAATTTTGTCTTGTTCAGGGGTGACAACACCCCATCTTATGAAGGGCAGATAGACATTTTTATAAAAATCGAATGTCTGAGATATTGCCTACAGGTTTACATTGTTGTATTTTGAGGTATGTTTATGAGTGTTTTTTGTAATTTCATACAAAAAAAAAAAATGCCAGTTTATGTCAAAACAAAAAAATGTGTTTAAAAAAAGTAGACTGTAAATGTTCTAAAGACCATGTGTGATTGTGCACAGAGTAAAAAACATAGAAATACAAAAAAGTGTGGCTTCTATTTTTCAAATCCACTCTAACCTTTTTTGGGTTTATTTTTGTTGTTACCAGTGAAATGTTTGGTCTTTACTAAGGAAATACACTTGGCACTACAAGTACACTTTGAAAAACTAGGAGACAGCTAAAATAAAAACAAACAAAAAATACAAAATTAAAGTTCAGCAATTTATTTTAATTTTTTGGGTTATTACTAAAAATTAAGAAACATTGGCTGGCATTGGAATGGCCCCCCTACCCATGAAATAGTCTACATAGTTTTGGCGGACTGCACGGGCACTTTGGGGGGGCAAGCCAGCACGGACATGTTCTTGGCCCGGCAGGGCATTGTCTGCTGGAAGTCCGGCCTCGGGCCCAACTGTGGCCATATAAGTTGGCGAATGCTTTCTCAAAAAATTGTGGAGAACACAGCAACAAAAGACAATATAATTGAGTTTGTACTCCGCCATGTGAATAGTTGTTAAAAATAGGCGGAACCGGCTGGCCATTATCCCGAAGGCATTCTCCACAACTCTTCGGGCTCTGGCCAGCCGGTATTTGAACACCCTCCTCTCTGGGGTGAGGGTCCTCTGGGGGAAAGGCCTCCTTAGATGCGGTCCCAGACCAAAGGCTTCATCAGCCAAAAACACAAAGGGGAGTACTTCCACATTCCCTGCATCCGGTGGCAATGCAAGGTCATCACTCTGTAGACGAAGAGCAAACTCCGTCTGGGCAAAGGCTCCCCCATCCGACATCCGGCCATTCTTCCCCACATCCACATAGAGGAATTCATACTGTGCTGACACCACCGCCATCAGCACGATACTATGAAATCCCTGGTAGTTGTAGAAAAAGGAGCCCGAATGGGGTGGTGGCACGATGCGGACGTGCTTCCCGTCAATGGCTCCACCACATTTGGGGAAGTCCCACCGCGTGGCAAACTCCAATGCCACAGTCTGCCATTCCTGTGGCGTGGAAGGAAGCTGGGGAATCAAACAAGATACAAAAATATTAGTACTTTTGCAAATAACATTGCAAGCATATTATACAAAATCATTCTTGACCAACATCAGTATAACATTTATTTGAAGGATTATTTAAAATTAAAAATATAAAGCACAATTATCACATTCCTCACCCCCCTCTGATAGCCCATTGTTTATATTTTGGGGGGGCTAGATGAGTTTGGGACCCCCCAAAATTTATTTTGGGGAAAATGTATACTTTAGAAACCATTTGAGGGGGGGGCACTACAATTGAGCAGACACAATACATTGTTAACAGACTAGGCTAGGTGTGTTTGGGCCCAGGAGAGCATGCTGGAGAAGTTAGTGAAGGAAAATATGCATGTAGGCCAAAAAAGGGCCAAAAAAAAAATTACAGCAGCATATTACAATCATGGTAATTAGGGAAGGATGAAAGGAATACAATACATTAGCATACATTAAATACATAGAATGTGATGTCAAATGAGAAAACTTACCCTCATATAGTCATCCTGCAGGACTTGGATGATGGCAGAACAGGTTTCTGGAAATATGAGACCCAGAGCCTGGGGGGAGATGCCTGTCATGAACTTTAGGTCCTGCAGACTTCTCCCTTTCGCCAGTTAGCGTAACCTGGCAATGAGCCTCTGCTCAGCAGTGATGGCTTCCCGCATAACGGTGTCCTGCCTGATGATATAGGGGGACACCAAAGCCAACAGATGCTGAAAAACGGGGTCAGACATCCTAAGAAAATTCCTGTAGTCATCAGGATTATTCTCCTGGATCTCCCGCAGCAGAGGCATGTGAGAGAATTGGTCCCGCTGGAGCAACCAATTCTTGGTCCAGGAACTCCTCCTCACCCTGTTCATGGACTTGTCTTGGTCCAGGACAAGATAACCAACAGAAACACAAAGACGATGCACAACACGATCTCTACGATGAGAACGTATCCGCTACATGGCTAGAAAACGGTCGTCTGATCAGAACGAACTAAACAGAACGCACTGAAGTACAGCAAGGCCTATGAAGAACGACCTGAAAATCAGAAACGAGTGGACAAGAACGCACTGAAAAACAGATACGACCTGACTACACGCCATGAAAGACAAGATACGAACCCACAAGCACCAACTGAACCGCAGAAATGGATCTGAAAGCACGAAGTCTGAAAAGCGCGAATCGTCTCTTCCCAAACTTTTACTAACACGCGGTAACACGAGATTAGCAAAAGCAGCCCAAGGGGTGGTGCCATGAGAATGGAACTTCCCCTTTATACTGCCGTTGTACGTGTTGTGCGTCACCGCGCTTTAGACCGACGAGATTTTGGATTCACAGTGTGTATGCAAGGAAAGCTTGACAAGAATCTCATCAAGCTTGATAAGAAACCTGTCGAGAAAAACAAAGTTTGTGATGAGATTTTCAGTCGTGTGTACAAGGTTTCAGACATCTCTCAGGAAAAAAAATTCTTGGTCCTAAGGGGAGAAAAAACACTGGGACTCAAGTGGTTAAAGTGGAACTTCACTCTCCCAATCAACATTGATTGTTTAAAAACAAATAACAGTGAAAATATATATCTCAATCAAAAAAAATAAATATATTATATATATATATATATATATATATATATATATATATATATATATATATATATATATATATATATATATATATATATATATATATATATATATATATAATTGAAGGATAGTGCATATTGGCTGTCAACTTGATGTACAGTATATCATATGCTGACAATCTTATACATACACTGTATAGTCTACAATTGCCTGAGCTGCCACCTCATACCTTCTTGCTCCCCTTCAGTTCTGGATTTTGCCCACAACACTCCACAGAAACTGATAATGACTTGCTAACAGCTAAAATCAATGGTCACTATTCTGCACTGTTACTCTTAGACCTCTTTGCTGCCTTTGATACAGTTGACCACCCCCTTCTAAAAAAAAAAGAAACGATATTCCCTTGGTCCCCTTGATTGTACTCTTCATTGGCTCTCATACCTATCTCACCGCAGCTTCAGTGTCACTTACAACTCTTCCTCCTCTCCGATTCCTTTTTCGTCTGGGTCCCCCCAAAGTTTTGTCCTTGGTCCTCTGTTATTCTCAATCTACAGATCCTCCCTGGGTCCACTGATAGCTTCCAATGGCTTCCAATACCATTTGTATGCTGATGACATCAACATCTATCTTTCAACCCCTCTGCTCATCCCATCAGTTTCCTCACATATCACTGATTTACTAACACACATATCAATATGGATGTCACACCACTTCCTCAAACTCAATCTATCCAAAACCAAGCTCATAATATTTCCTCCCCCACATTCCCCTTCCCCTGACTTCTCTGTCAAGACTGATGGCACAACTATCAGTCCAGATAAGAGTAACCCTGAACTCTGAACTCCCCTTTTGGCCCCACATCTCATTGTACAATATTGTATTGTAACTGTAATGTCTGTCTTCATTTTGTAAAGCGCTGCACAAACTGTTGTCAGAATATGATATAGTGTACATCAAGTTGACAGCCAAGATGCCCTATCCTTCAAATTATATATTGTGTAACCTGGGGGCAGTGAGTACATGTTGTTGTGCTGTCTACATACATTAATATAGGGCACCAGACTATCTTTTTGTAGGCATTTATCTATGACAAAGTCTAGTTTAAGCATAATTAAACCCTTAGAATGCTTAGTTTTGTAACGGTACATGCTGCCGTTTTAGACACATACATTAATAAAGGGCACCAAGCAATTTTCTTCTAAGTACTGTTTTTATGTATGAATCTGTCTAGTTCAAGAAAAACTGAACTTTTAGAATACCTGATTTTGTAGCTCTCTGTAAATAAATGAAGATCACATTTTTTTTTTCCATTTTGTTAATGAGAAATACAGTTTTTCGTATTATTTTGTTTGTTTTTTCTCCCTGCACTGTGCACATTCTATAGACTTTTTATGAAATTCCTGTGCACAAATGCACACAGTTGTGTGTGGGCACAACTAAAATCTGGGTGGTGGATCCAGCCATATTACACTGCCTGAAATAGGATCTGTGAATGGGGATAAAGTCCTGTGACTGATGGGACTCCCCTATTCACAGATCATGATACTTTCAGTGTAATCAGTAAAATAACTTTTCTCAATGCAGGAGATAGCATGAGGGGCCGTGTCCCCATCTAATCATCTTTAGTGCAGCTGACCATGAGACTCAAAGCTGGTAACCCTCACAGCGTTGGAAGTTCAGCAGCAGGAAGAGGACAGGGCAGCCCTGCAGTGAAGATTTCTACATAATCCAGCAGCCTGCACTTCATGGGAAATACTTGATTACAGATGAGTAATATAGAAAACATTTTTTTTTTAACTAAACTTAACCACTTCCCGCCCCGTCAATAGGAGATGGACGTCCGGGAAGTGGTTGCGTTATCCACACTGGACGTCTATTGACGTCCTGCAGGATAATGCCTTGCGCGCGCCCGCGGGGGCGCACAGCGCGGTGATTGGGGACGGCGTGTGTCCCTCGGACACAGCGCTTCCTCGATCACGGTAAACAGCCAATTTCATTGGCTGTTTACCATGTGATCGGCTGTGTCAAAGTCACAGCCGATCACATGTCACAACAAACTCGGCGGTGCGCTCCGTGCGCGCCGCCAGAGGCTTGCAGAGCGGGGATCGGGGAAGGCGAGTGTCCCTTGGACACAGCGCGTCCCCGATCAGGGTAAACAGCCAATGAAATTGGCTGTTTACCACGTGACCGGCTGTGTCCAATCACAGCCGGTCACAAATGTAAACAAACTGCAGGAGTTACTACCTGATCCCTGCTCTCTCCTCACACACCGATCTGTGAGGAGAGAGCAGAGATCAGTAAGTGAGATCAGTGTAGTTTGTCTACAGTAGTTTACTGTGCACAACACGCCCCCCCCAATAAAGAGGACCTGTCACACAGCCCAGCACATCAATCAGCCCATCTGTCAATCAGCCCATCTGTCAAGAAATCAATCAGCCCATCTGTCACAGGCCCACCTCCATCGGTACCGCCATTGGTACCGCCACACAGGCTACCAGTTCCGCCATCGGTACCACTACCAGTATCGCCACTAGTGCCGCCATCGGTACCACCACCCGTACCACCGTCGGTAGTGCCACCACCACCTCTACCACCACCTGTACCGCCATCGGTACCACCACCACCCGTACCGCTATCAGTACCACCACCAGCTGTACCGCCATCGGTACCACCGCCATCGGTTCCGCCACCACCACCACCCGTACCGTCATCGCTACCACCACCACCTGTACCGCCATCGGTACCACCACCACCCCCTGTACCGCCATCGGTACCGCCACCCCCCCGTACCGCCATCGGTACCACCACCACCTGTACCGCCATCGGTACCACCACCACCCGTACCGCCACCACCCGTACCGCCATCAGTACCACCACCACCACCACCCGTACCGCCATCAGTACCACCACCACCTGTACCGCCATTGGTACCACCACCACCTATACCGCCATCGGTACCACCACACAGGCCCACCACTAATACCTCAATCGGTACCACCACACAGACTGCCACCACTACCACCAGCAGTACCATTACACAGGCCAACCAATAAGCACTGCCATAATGTCCCAAAGGGTTTACACACCTGAGGAGGCATATGCCATTCTTGCCATGTCGGATGAGGAGAGCAGCGGGGAGCTCCCATTATCCGATTCTGGTTCGGAATACGAGCCAGTGGAGGATAGTGGCTCAGAGTCCGAGTCCCCGGAGGAAACCGTCCCTCCCAAAAGAATGCGATCAGGACCAAGATCAGGACCAAGATCAGGAGAACTGCCCACCACCAGCAGCGCCATACCCCACTAAGAGGAGCCCAGTACAAGTAATGGAAATACACGCCCAACCAAAAGAATCCAGCCCCAGTCCTACCTTCCCAATGCCCTGGCAAACCCCTTATGGTTGCCTGCCAACTCAGGATCCGCTATCATCCCCCCTTTCACTGCACAGCCAGGTGTGCAGCCCGACACTACAAATTTTTCTAAATTTGATTATTTTGGTTTATTTTTCCCACAAGATTTGCTGCAGAATATAGTGGATCAAACTAATCTGCATGCATCCCAATTTATTGCTGCCAACCCCAATTCTTCCTACGCCCGCATGTTCCAGTGGCGGCATCTAATATTGGACGAATTTAAATTGTTTTTGGGCCTTATGTTCAATATGGGGCTTACAAAAAAGAACGAAGTCCATGCATATTGGTCCAAACGCCCCATCCAACACATGCCCATATATTCCGCTGTCATGTCCAGGAAAAGATACGACATGATTATGCGCTTTCTCCACTTCAATGACAATTCACAGTGTCCTCCCGAGATCATCCCAACTACGACAAATTGTACAAGATACGCCCCCTAATCAATGCCTTTTCCCAGCGATTTCAAGAAGTTTTCATCCCAGACCAAAAAATTTGTGTGGACGAGTCCCTCATACATTTCACTGGCCGACTGCAGTTCAAGCAGTATATACCAAGCAAGAGAGCCAGGTATGGGTTAAAATTAAATAAATTATGTGATCGAGCCACAGGATACGTCTTCACATTCAGGATCTATGAAGGCAAAGACTCTCAGCTCCAGCCCGTGATTGCCCCACATATATTGGAACCAGTGGGAAAATTGTCTGGGAGTTGGCATACCCCCTGTTCAGAAAAGGTTACCATTTATATGTTGACAATTACTATACCAGCCTGCCCCTTTTTCGCCACCTTTACAGTAAGCAAACCCCGGCCTGCGGTACCTTAAAAAAAAAACGGAGGGGATTCCCACAAAATTTATTGACCAAAAAATTGCGACCTGGAGAATCGGCATTCATGAGGAACGAGGAGGTGTTGGCCATGAAGTGGAGGGACAAGAAAGATGTCCACATCCTTTCTACGATCCACAATGACACCGTGGTGGAGATCCAAAGAAGACACAGCCCCATTGTAAAGCCCGAATGTGTCCACGACTACAATTTGTACATGGGGGGGGGGGGGTGGATTTAAACAACCAGATGCTACAGCCCTACTTATCAACCAAAAAGTACCATTATTGGCACAAGAAAGTTGTGTTTCACCTGTTTCACATGGCCCTTTTTAATTAGTTTGTCTGCTACCAAAAAGCAACTCAAAATCAACAACTCCCCTACCTCCATTATATCGAAGATATCATCGATGCCCTCATTTACCAACAAGATCCCGCCACAGGAAGCATTCGCTCTGATAGTGTGAGTCGGCTTTACGAGCGACACTATCCCTTTAGCATCCCCCCCACAGAATCTGGAAGAAGACGTCAAAAGAAATGCTGTGTATGCAGTAGAGGAGGAGTAAGAAGAGACACCACCTATTATTGTCCCGATTGTCCCTCCCAACCTGGCCTGTGCATCAGAAATTGCTTCAAAAATTATCATACATCCATTAGTTCCCCTTATTATTAACAGACTGCCATTTCCCCATTTGCCTGCTACCATGTTACGTACTACCTTCCATGTTAATTAACTGACCCTTGCCTGTTTACCGACGATGTCTTTGCTTGCCGATTTAAACCACATTTCTGACCTCCACGTGTACCGACCTTGGCCTGTTAATTGACCATGTTTTTGCCTGCCACTTGGACTGATCTTTTGGCCATCTACTTTTAGTACACAGGGGTCTCACATATGTGAGGGGCTTCAGAATAGCGTTCTGAGTAGAGAAAACCAGTTTTTCGTTTTCTGTGCTCCAAGAACAGGGTCTGGTTGCCCGGAGGCTTCAAAGCGATTTGGGTGGGAGAAGCCTCTACCCCTGTCCCCCTGGCCCAAAGCTTGATGGTCCTTCCTTCTGCCTGGACCAATACTTTGGCTGTGCTGACCATATTACTGCCTGTAATGACCCATGACATTATGGACCATGTTTCTTCCTGCTGCTTGGACCAATACTTTGGCTGTGTTGACCTGCCTGCCTGCTGCCTCTACTGACTTTGGACAGTATTTCTGCCGGGACACCTCTGCCTGCTACCTGGACCTGTGCTTTGGCTGTGCTTTGGCTGTGCTGACAGTATCTCTGCCGGTACGAACTATGGACAGTGTTCCTGCCTGCTGCCTGGATGATTGTTTTTTTTGCTGTCGCTGACCTCATCCATGCCTGCTGCCTGGACCGATGCTCTCCTCTGTGGACCACTGTACTTCTAAAACCACAGGTAATCTTTTGTTATTTGGTATGCACCTGCTATGTGTTAGATATATGAAGGGCCTTCAAAAATATGATCGGTAGTCAGAAAATGATATGTGCAATTAATGCTGCTAGAATGCCTGGAGGTGCTACTTGGATGTTGGGCCCCTGTATGTGGCCAGGCTGTATAAAAGTCTCAAACATGTGGTATCACCATACTCAGGAGGAGTAGCAGAATGCATTTTGGGGTGTAATTTTTTTCTATGTACATGCTATGTGTTAGAAACATCTTATAAATAGACAACTTTGTGTAAAAAAAAAAATGCATTTTAATTTTTTCCCACATTTTCCGAAACCTTCTGGAAAAAAATGAACCGTTCAAAAGGCTCATTATGCCTCATAGATTATACGTTGGGGTGTGTGCTTACCAAAATGGGGTCATTTTGTGAACAATTCCATTGTCCTGGTGCTCCAGGGCCTTCAAAAATGTGATCGGTAGTCAGAAAATGATATGTGCAATTAATGCTGCTAGAATGCCTGGAGGTGCTACTTGGATGTTGGGCCTCTGTATGAGGCCAGGCTGTGTAAAAGTCTCAAACATGTGGTATCGCCATACTCAGGAGGAGTAGCAGAATGCATTTTGGGGTGTCATTTTTGCTATGTACATGCTATGTGTTAGAAATATCTTATAAATTGACAACTTTGTGTAAAAAAAATGCACTTTAATTTTTTCCCACATTTTCCAAAACCTTCTGGAAAAAAATGAACCGTTCAAAAGGCTTATTATGCCTCATAGATTATACGTTGGGGTGTGTACTTTCCAAAATGGGGTAATTTTGTGGACAATTCCATTGTCCTGGTACTCCAGGGCCTTCAAAAGTGTAATAGGTGGTTGAGAAAGGATATGTGCGATTTATGCTTGTAGAACGTCTGAAAGTGCTACTTCAATGTTGGGCCTCTGTATCAGGGATGAGCCGAACACCCCCCTGTTCGGTTCGCACCAGAACCTGCGAACAGACAAAATGTTTGTGTAAACTTTAGAACCCTATTAAATACAATGGACTCGAACGTTCGAAATCTAAAGTGTTAATTATAAAGGCTAATATGCAAGTTATTGTCCTAAAAAGTGTTTGGGGACCTGGGTCCTGCCCCATGGGACATGTATCAATGCAAAAAGAAGTTTTAAAAACGGCCGTTTTTTCGGGAGCAGTGATTTTAATAATGCTTAAAATGAAAAAATAAAAGTGAAATATTCCTTTAAATTTCGTACCTGGGGGGTGTGTATGATATGCATGTGAAGTGGCGCATGTTTCCCGTGCTTAGAACTGTCCCTGCAAAAAATGTCATTTTTGAAAGAAAATTGGCTTGAGCGGGGAACTTCCTTCACTATGTAAATTTAAATTGCACAGTGAAGGAAGTTCCCCGCTCAAGCCAATGACGTAGGCGGGTCCGACATACCGAGGGGGCGGACCTGATGGGGAACTGCTCTCACTTTGGTAATACATGTATAGACCCGCCCCTTCTCATGTTCCGCATCTGGTCCGCTGAGCGGACCTGATGGGGAACTTTAGAAGGGGCGGGTCTATACATTTAAAATACTGAGAGGGAGTTCCCCATCAGGTCCGCTCAGGCACAACCAATGAAGGACAGCGCTGGACATCGGGATCGCCGCAGGACACTGGATTTCACCGCTGGAATGTTTTGTTTTGTTTTTTTTTTAATAAAGGACTTTTTCAAGGTGTTTGTGTGTTTTTTTAAACATTTTTTTACGCTTTCTTCGTGAAATGGTAGGGGTACAATGTACCCCTTACCAATTCACATAGGGGGGGCCGGGATCTGGGGGTCCCCTTTGTTAAAGGGGTCTTCCAGATTCCGATAAGCCCCCCGCCCACAGACCCCCACAACCACCGGGCAAGGGTTGTGGGGATGAGGCCCTTGTCCCCATCAACATGGGGACATCCTCCCCATGTTGAGGGCATGTGGCTTGGTACGGTTCAGGAGGGAGGGGGGGCCGCTCTCTCGTCCCCCCTTTTCCCCTGCGGCCGGCCAGGTTGCGTGCTCGGATAAGGGGTCTGGTATGGATTTTTAGGGGGACTCCACGCCATTTTTTTTTTAAATTTGGGGTGGAGTTCCCCTTAAAATCCATGCCAGATCTGAAGGGCCTGGAATGGATATTTGGGGGAACCCCACGTCATTTTTTTTTTAAATTTGCGGCGGGGTTCCCCTTAATATCCATTCCAGACCTGAAGGGCCTGGTAATTGAATTCTGGGGAACCCCCACGCTTTTTTTTTTTTTTTATCAATGACTTTTGTATGTATTGCCGGGAGCCGACAATTCATTAATAGCCGCGAGTCAGTTTTAAATGCATTTTTTTCTTTCAAAAATGACATTTTTTGCAGGGACAGTTCTAAGCACGGGAAACATGCGCCACTTTACATGCATATCATACACACCCCCCAGGTACGAAATTTAAAGGAATATTTCACTTTTATTTTTTCATTTTAAGCATTATTAAAATCACTGCTCCCGAAAAAACGGCCGTTTTTAAAACTTCTTTTTGCATTGATACATGTCCCCTGGGGCAGGACCCGGGTCCCCAAACACTTTTTAGGACAATAACTTGCATATAAGCCTTTATAATTAGCACTTTAGATTTCTCCCATAGATTTTTCGAATTTGCCGCGAACACCCCAATTTGTTCGCTGTTCGGCGAACGGGCGAACAGGCAATGTTCGAGTCGAACATGAGTTTGACTCGAACTCGAAGCTCATCCCTACTCTGTATATGGCCAGGCTCGGTAAAAGTCTCACACATGTGGTATTGCTATACTCAGGAGGAGTAGCGGAATGCATTTTGGGTTGTCATTTTTGCTATGTATATGCTATGTGTTAGAAATATCTTATAAATGGACAACTTTGTGTAAAAAAAATGCATTTTAATTTTTTCTCCACATTTTCCAAAACCTTCTGCAAAAAAATGAACCGTTCAAAAGACTCATAATGCTTCATAGATTATACGTTGGGCTGTGTGCTTTACAAAATGGGGTCATTTTGTGGACAGTTCCATTGTATTGGTGCTCCAGGACCTTCAAAAGTGTAATAGGTGGTTGAGAAAGGATATGTGCAATTTATGCTTGTAGAACGCCTGAAAGTGCTACTTCAATGTTGGGCCTCTGTATATGGCCAGGCTGTGTAAAAGTCTCACACATGTGGTATCGCTACACTCAGGAGGAGTAGCAGAATGTATTTTGGGGTATAGTTGCAATTATGCATATGCTGTGTGAGAGAAAAAAATGTTAATATGACCAGTTTGTGTAAAAAAAAAAAAAAAAAATCCAAATTTTCCAAGAATTGAGGGGAAAAAATACAACTTCAAAAAACTCACCATGCCTCTTAGTAAATACCTTGGACTGTCTACTTTCCAAAAAGGGGTAATTTTGGGGTATTTGTACTTTCCTGGCTTGTTAGTGTCTCAAGAAATGAGATATGCCTTCAGTACATCAGGCGTGATCAGATGTGATCAATTTTCAGTGATTGGCACCATAGTTTGTAGACTCTATAACTTTCACAAAGACCAAATAATATACACTAATTTGGGTTATTTTTACCAAAGATATGTAGCAGTATACATTTTGGCACAAATTTATGAAGAAAAATTACTTATTTGCAAAATTTTACAATAGAAACTAAAAAAAAGTGTGTTTTAAAAAAAAAAAATGCTGTTTTTACTTATATCGCAAAAAATAAAAAACCCAGTGGCGATTAAATACCACCAAAAGAAAGCTCTATTTGTGAGAAGAAAATTATAAAAATGTTGTTTTGATACAGTGTAGCATGACTGAGTAATTGTCATTCAAAGTGTGAGAGTGCTGAAAGCTGAACAATTGGTCTGGGCGGGAAGGTGCATAAGTGCCTGGTATTGAAGTGGTTAAGCTTTAAGTCTTTGGGTTTAGTTACAGTGGCAGATATGTCACTTGCCATATAAAAAAATAAAAATAAATAAAAATGCTGTTCTTCTTTATTCCAAGGTGACCACTGAACCTGGTGATTTGTTGATTTGGAACGATCATGTCCTAGCACCTAATGTGCACAATCTTGTTCCAGATAAGTATCTTGTGTGAAGCAAGAAAAAGGATGACATTGCAATTGCAGTCCCGATATTTCCATCCTGCCCTCTTAGTACCAGCAATAGAAGCCAAATTTAAATCTTGAAGGTAGCAGTTAAATCCAAGGAGATATTTTAGGTTAATCGCACAAGAGAAAATGAAAAACGGTTGAGTATGGCCAGATGTTGTGCACATTTAACTACAAACCACCCTCTTCCTCTAGAGCAGGGGTAGGCAACCTTTTTTCAAGGTAGAAATCTACCTGAACAAGTGAACAACATGAAAGACATTAAAGATCACCAGGGTTTGACACCCTTTTTTGTAAAGAAATTAACTAGCAAAGCCTAACTAAATGGTAAGAAAAACAAATGTCACTGTAAAAATATAAACTTAGCCCACATTAAAGGTGAACAGTGTCAGTCAGTAGAGCAGTAAAACAGCAATGAACTGTGCATGGAAAGTGTCAGTAGGGCAGTAGTTTTGTTTTAAATTTGTATTATTTAAAGACCTCCAATGTCTCATGTTTGAGACAGAGAAAAGGACAAAGATTCCCCAGTTCCTTTCTCTGCAGCCTCACCTGCACTGGACAGTGAATGATGCTGCTAAGCAGCTTCCTATTTATTCACAAACTGGAGCATAGTAAACACAGTTTACTATGTTTCAGTTATGATGAATGGACAGAGTTAGTGGTCGGTACGGATCACTGACTGCGTTCATTCAGAAAAGGAAGGGGCCAGTAAATGACACATTAACCAGCCCCTTCCCTGCTCTCCATCCTGACATATCTCCAGCAGCAGCCAGAGCAGGGAGAGGTTAGGAGAGAAACCGAGCACACGGGGGGGCTGGGCAACACCAGGAAGTTGAACCTGGAGAGGGGGGCAGAAGGGACTGCATTTAGTGGAATTGATGGCTGTATTTTCCCCCCTACAGCAGCTGAATACCAGCGGGAGGGAGAGGAAGAGAAGTGGGTATTGCCAGCATTCAGCTGCAGGGAGGAAAAAACACCCATTGGTTCCACTAAACGCCTCCACTGCCCCTCCAGGTTTCGGGATCTGCAACCAAGGGATACGTTCTACCCGTTTCTTGCCCCCGATCGACAGGTTGCCGACCCTTGCTCTGGCGCATGTCCCAGCATTTTTTTTCTTTTACTTTGTTCCTGTAGGAAGAAACAGCTTTTATTTCTCTCTGTAACATCATCACTAGGCTTGTAAAATTCTTGCAGGTGCAGGGAGCTCAGTTCCTGTTGATATAGGCATATTGCCATAACTACATCTCCCATTAAGTACACACTGGGGTTGATTTACTAAAACTGGAGAGTGCAAAATTCGGTGCAACTCTACACAGCTTTCAGTTTTTTTTCTTCTTTTTTTTTTTCTTTTTCATCAAAGCTTACCTTGAACAAGCTGAAGTTAGAAACTGGTTGGCTAACATGCACAACTGGACCAGATTTTGCACTCTACAGTTTTAGTAAATCAACCTCTTTGGATTTCAGGTATTTCTTTGTACTTGCATTGTTTTCCTAGGGATAAAACATGAAAAAAATGTGCATGTATTCTATAGAGGTATTGATTTTTTGCACACATACACTTTAATATCTTTTGCAGTGACATAGAAAACAAAAGATTTTTCATATAGGTAATTAAAGTAGCTTTTCAGTGGTGAATGCAGAAAGCAGCCAATGATTGAAAACAGATTAAATAATTGGCCTTTTTGCAGGAAATCTACAATAATGAAGTCTACAGATAGTAAAACGTGTATTTTGCCTTGATACAAGCTATAGACCAACTCTCTACAATTTATGCTGATTCTTGCTGAATATATAAGCTTTTCTTTATCATTTCTTTATCGTTTATGACCAAACATTATAAAAATGGTCTGCAAATTTTCCAAGGATTTCTGGCCTATTCAACTGAATGAAACATCAAATTAGTTTAGAGCATGCAAAATGATAACATTTTTGCAAGAAATTGCGAAGTAAGCAGGTCTCCACGCCTTGTTGTTGTATATCAGTACTTGGCATGAAATTTTAACCAAGTTCCTTGCTCTGTATCAGTGGTTCCCAACCTTTTCAAGTCATAGCACACCACAATGAAACATCAAAGGTTTGTGACACGTAGCTTCATACATTATGAATGAAAAAAAAAAAACAGAATAATGTCAAAATGTTAAACAGCAAACCAGCACAGAATAGCAAGTACTTAGCTATGTGTGAAACAAATGATTTTGTGGCCTCATGTATTCTACAATAAAGCAAAGAAATATTTTTTTTTTACTTTTTAAATCTTTTTCTTTTTAGGGTGGGAGCATTTTTGCTACATATAAAGAACCTTTAAAATTGAGTGTTCATGCTAAAATTGTAATTAATCTGACTCTATTTTTATTGAATTATTTTGTTAATTATTTATGTATCCATCTTTAATTTAAAGCATCTTTGAATGATAGAGCACAAATGGCTGTTTACCTCCGGGCAAGTGAGAATGCTGTGCAGGTGTGCCCAAAACCATTTACATCATCAGTTGCTAGGACACCAGTGGCCACATGATCTCTGTATGATATGGTGCACCATAACCACCAATGATGGTTTAAAAGAAGAAAAAAGATGAGGGGTTCCCCCAAAAAATTTTACCAAACTTTTATTCTAGAAAAAGGCCTGGCATGGATTTTAAGGGGGGCCCCATGTGAAGGAAATCATGGGGTCCCCCAGAAATACATACCAGATGTACCACATAACCTCAACATGAGTGGGTAACCTTGCAAGTCATGTGATGATGACAAAGGTTCCTTCTTCACAACCTTGGCAGAATCCATCACTCTTTTTTTAAAATAAAGGGACTCCAGATAACTTCCCACAAATGAATGAATAATAGAAATATAGTACCCCTTGTTACTTATCGTTACTGGCTTCCAGAGCCTGGTATGTTCCCGCACAGACCTCCACAACCACAGGGCCAGGGTTGTGGGGACCCCATGTTGAAGGCATGTAGCCTGGTATGTATTGGTGGGGGGGGGGGTGCATGCTTGCTGCCCTCCTATCCTGGCTAACTAGGCTGTATGCTTGGATAAGGGCCTGGTATGGACTTTGGGAACACCCTGTGCATTTTTTTTGTTTTTTTAATATCTATATCAGACCAGGAAATTCTCGTTTCGAATTTGAACCCTCCCATGCTGTTTTTTTGCACAAAGTCCCCCCTAAAATCCATACCAGTCCCTGAATAAGGATATGGGCTTTTTAAGGAATGCCAGGCCGTCCTCCTTACAATTTATAACAGACCCTCATCCAGGATAAAGGTCTGGTATGGATGTGGAAAAGAATCCATGTTGCCAGCTAAATGAGGTAGTAGCTGGCAATTTAAATGGTGTTTTTTTTTTCATTGTAAATGTCACTTTTGCTTGTGTACATCCTTTAGAAGCACCACTTCACAGGCTGGTTTAATGCATCCCCCAAGCATGTTATGTAAAGGAATTGTGCATCTTTAACCACTTACCGCCCTCCCACCATCAAATGACAGAGGAGCGGTGCGGCTCTCATTGTGGGAGGAGATCATATGATGGCGCCCCAGAACGGATGCTCTCATGCACCCGCGGGGGGCGCGCAGTACATCGATCACGGCCGCGCCATATTCCTAGGACACAGTGCGACCCCGATCTCGGTAAAGAGCCGATGACGTGGCTCTTTAACCATGTGATCGGCTGTGTCCAATGCAGAAGTGGCATTTATCGTCTCTCCTCGCCTCACACTGACAGAGTTTGTGGCGAGGAGAGCCGATCAGTGGCATTTCCTCGCAGGGGAGACAAGGAAAGGTAATCAGGGCACTGATCATCAGTGCCCTGATTACAGTAAAGCCCCAGCAGTGCCCATCAGTGACATCAATCAGTGCCCTATTTGTGTGAAAAAAATATACAAATTTAATTTGGGTACAGTGTATCATGACTGCGCAATTGGCATTTAAAGTGTGGGAGCACTGAAAATTGGCCTGGGCAGGAAGGGGGTAAAATTGTCCAGTAAGCAAGTGGATAATGATGTCCATTATGTATTTTTAAACAAGCTGCTCTTTTTTAGGTTGTTTTTTTCATTGGTACGTGTCCTTCCTTTGGCAGTACCCAGTCCCCCATGTCCTTTGTTTGACAATTCGCTGAGTATTAGCTTAGAAAATGGTGAGAATTAAAGTGAGGGGTGGGGCATAAAATGTTGCCACCCCCACCACATATGGGATCTTGAGAGACTAGTTTAAATTAATAAAGATTTATATATAAAAAAAATAATAATAATGCTTACCACAGATTGGAGAAATCATCCAATAAACGGTCCTCAGGCAAGAGCAGGTAACTATAAAAGAAAGAGGATGCGTCATCATACAGGCAGATGGAAAAAGACACAGAAGAAAGCTTGTACCACCACCGCCCCCCCCCCCTGTCGTGGCCCTATTTATGAGGTGTATACTTTATTGGTGTTTGATATTTTATGTTGGTATTTACTGTACCTTATTACTTAAAGCGGAAGTAAACCCATCTATTTAACCGTTTCAAAAAGCAGTTACATTCCCGGCATGCCGGGAATGCCAACTGTCACATTGGTTGTGCTCTCAACCAAACTGTCAAACCATCCAATGGCTGGTGTCATAACTGATCACATGTGCAGCATCATGGTAGTTGAAGATTAAACAGAGGCCAAAATGGCAGCTTCCTTGCCTGAAAATGATAGGAGGGTTTACTTCCACTTTAAAAGTGCTGTTATGTTGGTTTTAAAGTATTAGCTCAAGCTTATATAGCTGAGCTATAGTTATGTTATGTAATATTTTTACTATATAATATAAGTATTGCTTAATTTAATTATCTTAATGATTAATTTATGAATTATTATTATTATACTTATAATAAAGGGCACGGCCTATTCAACCCACAGGTTATTGAGTCTTGAATATTATTTTGTTTGTTATATAGAAGTTCTGTCTACGATCCCATTGATCTTCAGATTTTGCCTCCCATTGAGATCAATAGGGTTTAAATTAAAGTTTTCAATTTATCGATCTTTGGACATGTTTGTCGAACCTTCTCTCAAATCTAAAAAATATTTACACATCATTGCCTATTACACTTCAATGATGATTTTAGTTGTATTTTTGGTACAATAACATCTGATTAGGTTTCAGAAGTATGTCTCAAACAAGGTAACAAGTCCCAAACCAAATCCAAGACCAAGCCAACCAGGCTGAAGACAAGGATGAAATAATAAGAATGGTGGCCCTGGAGCATAAACTTTCCCAAGCAGGTCATTAATTTCAACTCCTCATATATCTAACCTGACACATTCCCTAAAACCAAGTCCCATTTCTACAAGAACATGTATAAATCAGAAGCTAAAAAAATTGTGCCAGAACAGCCAGAGATGGCTCTCCATAACCTTTTCCTTTTGTTCTCTGCAGCTGAAACAATTCCACATAGATCTAGCATTCCCAGGACAAAAACACAAGTAAAAGTAAACTGTCAGAAGAGCCAGTTACATGGAGTGCAACATGAAAAATGCAGAAAGGTAGCAAAATGTCTGCACAGCTTGAACAGAGATTCAAAGCCACTGCTTTCTGAGCAACACCATACTTTGTCATTTTATACATTTATGTCTTTACTCATGTGTGCTAAGATGATTGATGCCATTTAAAGAGTGCATATAGGGGCTCTGTATATGTTTTTGTATTTGATATAGTCAGATCTAAAGAATTAACATATACATATGTTACTGTTATTTACAGCCATTAAGCTGTGTCCATTTTCATGACAGTATGCAAAACAGTAAGTGCTACATTTTTTGTTTATCATGCAAATTACACAAAAATAAAAACAAACACACAGAAATACTTTGTAGAAGGTGATGCATCAGTATATATATTGTAGGGGTGCAACGGATCATAAAACTTACGGATCGGATCGATCCTCGGATCAGAGCCACGGATCGGATCATTTTCGGATTGGCAAAAAAATTATAAAAAAATACTAATATCCACGTCATCCCCCCCACTGTAATATCCACAATCTCCCCCTGAAATATCCACGTCATCTCCCCCTGTAATATCCACGTCATCTCCCCCTGTAATATCCACAATCTCCCCCAGTAATATCCACAATCTCCCCACTGTAATGGGCATCTCCCCACTTACTTTAGTCTCTCCCGCCGGCCAGTTCAGATCCACGAGCAGCGAGGGGTGATGACGTCAGCGCGCACAAGGCAGCCGCCGCCGGGTGTACCAAGATGGCCGCGGCTCCGGAGCTAGGCCGAATCCGCGGCCTTTCCTAAGGCTGAGGCTGTGTGGTCGCTCCGCGGATTGAGTGGTGATCCGATCCGAACAGGGTGACCCGTTCGGATCACGGATCACCGCCGATCCGTTGCAGCCCTAATATATTGTAAGATTGGGGGTTGTTAGCTCTCGTGGTGGATGTGTTTTTATGCAGTGAGTCCATATAAGACAGGCATTCTAGTTAAGGGCATGGTAGCCCATTTTTATTTAAAAGCACAAAAGTTCACTAATACATCCGTAGCATTCACAGGGGGGGTTCCACCATTCCTGTATCTTACATAGTTAACAGTTTAGCCTCCTAGCTTTACCTTCTTACTATCCTGCTGTTTCAGGCCTTTAGCCTAGGCCTTAGGTCTGCTCCTCAGACCCAAAGAGTTTCCAAAAGATAAGCTCACTCCTCGCTTACTCCCGGTCAGCAGCTTCTTGCTTACTTCAGCAATGACGTCTGCCTCCTGGAGACATGCATACTCTGGCTGCACCCATGCAGCATAGATAGCCTCTGACTCCCCAGAGGGATGGGAGTCCACCTGACTCCCAGGCACAAAGACTTCCTGTCTGTTGGGTGGGGCCCTGATCCATATTCATGTCAGAACTAAATAGCCCAAGACACAGCTGTTCAATCAACATGTCTTTCTTTACCAAATCTGGCGTAAACCAACACTCTTTAAGGACGTACAGGGTCTCACCATCACTATATATATATATATATATATATATATATATATATATATATATATATATATATATATATGTAAGAAGGCCAGTATGCTGGCCTGAATTTATGGGAGGAGCCCGGTGGGCTATTTAACCAGCCCACTCACCTGCAGTCTTTGTTGGTTTACTGTGAGCGATACTACACGTCACTGGGCCGACTCTTTCCAGCTCACCTCATGTTTGTGAGTCCTGGCGTTTCGATTGCAAGGCATTTCGGCTTCTTCGTTCGTGGTCTTCGTCGTGGGTTCCCGCTCAATGTCACAGGTACTTTTCAAATCTTTTGCGTCATGTGCAATTTTGCAATTAGTAATGCTTCCTGTCCTGCATTCCTTTCTTAAAAGTCTGCTTCTGAGTTGTTGGCTGTCCCAAACATACGATTCGTTATAAATCCAAACCTCCGAGTCTGTGTCGGTCGTTGTCTGATATCACTCGCCGTAGGTTTCACTGGACATAAAGATTCACTGTCCATAAGGTTGCCGTCTCTTCCATTTAAAAAAAAAAAAAAAAAGGGAGACTCTAATTAGTCCCACCTGGTGCCTTCTCTGCATTAGGTTAGCCTGGGGGGAGGGGTGATTGGTTGCTCTTCAGTTTTAGAGTAAAGGGCGGCATACACTATACAACCAATTCGTATTACATTAATTCAAAACTCCTCACTACTGATTCGTATCAGATTCCTTTCGTATATTTACATACTGATTCGGGTCACATACATTGCATAATTTCCACCGTTGACATTTGTTGTTTGCCATCATGACGTGTGTTTTAGTTCCCGCAGCGGAACTTGCGTATCGTTTGTACACGTTTTTCTCTCACTCGTTTACCAAACCAGAGTGATTTTTTTTTTTTGCGACATGCACACCCTTTCGTACATCAAGTTTTCAAACTTTCGCAGGTAGGATTCGTACAATTTCTTTGCTTCACGCACTGTTTGCCAGATAAACCATGTCATCAAAACCCCGCTGTGGAACTTGCAAATCATTAGTCAAGTCTCCATATGCAGCCTTATTTCAGCCTCGTGCAAGACCACGGTCTTGTTGTGCAATTCGTGAACACAAACGCAGAGCTGTTTTATCAGTTTAGTTTCGTGCTTTTTTTTTTTTCTTCTCGTACCTTGTCGTTTCACACCAAGTAGTAGGCCCATGTCACTTAGAAAAGCACTGTCTATCATTACAGTTATCTTAATTTGCATTATTCTCTGGTCGAATCTAGTCGCATCAGCGACTCACCGGTTCGTCCCCGCTAGTTTTGTCATCTCGTTCCACTGATAGTAATTTCACTTGTCACATCTCGCACACCCTTCTCTCTCCTTGTGAAACCCTGCACATAGCTACTGATTCGTCTTGCATCGATAGTGATTTCCTCTGCATCACTCTGATACGAATCCAAGTCGCATCCACAATGCACCGATTCGTCCCGGCGGGCCCCAGTTGCTGGCCTCATTTCAGTACATGCTCCAGAGTCCGCTCGTTGTCAGCCGCACATGCGATCATGGGAGAATTCTGTCATTCATGTCACCATCACGCATCTGAGTTGAATCCACGCGCATTCTTATGTGCAGATTCGTCCCAAACGTGCCCCAGTTGCTAGCCTTATTTCAGTACATGCTCCAGAGTTTGCTTGCTGTTAGTCGCACAGCGCCGCACCGATTCATGCCTCTGTCATGGAAAATTTCTGTCACTCATGTCACCGCCACGCATCTGATTTGAATCCGGATCCGGAAAATGAGCTCACTCGTCACCTTAAATCTACAGCCGATCCAAATCTAGTCGCATCATCAGCGCAACGATTCGGACCCTCGGCCATACAAACTTCACCGACCGATCCGAGTCCAGTCGCAGCACCGGCTCAACATTTAAGATCCTTTACAAACCAAACCCCACCAGTGCTCACACCTCAGCCCGATTCGAACTATTCGCATCAGTGATACGAATAAAGTGGTACTTACAGTAGGTGCCGCCGATATTGTGTCAATCTCGCCGCTTCTAGCGGCGAGATTGACACCCTATGAGCTCCGTCGTGAGAGCCAGCGCCGAGCTATCTCGTCATCGGGAAAGGAAAAATGTTCCTTTCACGATGAGCGACACGCATTGCCGGTAGACGGAGATCCGACGTGGATTCCCGCCAATGCCAGGCACTGTGTTTGGTATGAATCCTGAGCGGGAACTCCACGCCAATTTTTAAATAAAAAACCGGCATGGGTTCCCCCTCCAGGAGCATACCAGGCCCTTGGGTCTGGTCTGGATTTGAAGGGGAACCCTACGCCGAAAAAACGGCGTGGGGGTCCCCCTTAAAATCCAAACCAGACCCTTATCCGAGCACGCAACCTGGCAGGCCACAGGGGAAGAGGGGGGGACGAGAGAGCGCCCCCTCCCTCCTGAACCGTACCAGGCCGCATGCCCTCAACATGGGGGGTTTGGTGCTCTGGGGCAGGGGGGCGACCTGCGGCCCCCCACCCCAGAGCACCCTGCCCCCATGTTGATGAGGACAGGGCCTCTTCCCGACAACCCTGGGCGTTGGTTGTGGGGTCTGCGGGCGGGGGGCTTATCGGAATCCGGAAGCCCCCTTTAATAAGGGGCCCCCAGATCCCGGCCCCCCCCACCCTATGTGAATGAATATGGGATACATCGTACCCCTACCCATTCACCTGGTGGAAAAAAATGGCAATAAAAACACAACACAGCTTTTTAAAGTATTTTATTGCACAGCTCCAGGGGTCTCTTCCGTCTTTGGGGGTCTCCGGTGTCGTCGCCGCGCTCTCCGGTTCTTTCTTCTGCCAGGCCACCACTATCTTCTTCCAGCTCTTTTGCTAGCGGGGCCCGATCTTCTCCGTCGCCTTCTTCCCTCTTCTCCTCTCCGGTTCTTTCTTTCTTTCTTCTGCCGGGCCTCCACTATCTTCTTCCAGCTCTTTTGCTAGTGGAGGGGCCGGTCTTCCCGCCGTCGCCGTCGGCGTCTTCTTCCCTCTTCTCCTCCTCGATGTTGACTCGTCGCTTGCTCTCGCAATAATGCTAAATCTTCCGTCCGCAGAGATTTATATAGGCTTCTCATGACGTCACAGTCACATGCTCCGGTGGCCCCGGAGCATGTGACTGTGACGTCATGGGAACATGTGACTGTGACGTCATGAGAAGCCTATATAAATCGCTGCGGACCGAAGATTTAGCATTATTGCGAGAGGAAGCGACGAGTCAACATCGAGGAGGAGAAGAGGGAAAAAGACGCCGACGGAAACGACAGGAAGACCGGCCCCTCCACTAGCAAAAGAGCTGGAAGAAGATAGTGGAGGGGCCGGCAGAAGGACAACAGAGAGCCGGACGAGACGACGATGAAGACCGGGCCTCCGCTAGCAAAAGAGCTGGAAGAAGATAGTGGAGGCCCGGCAAAAGAAAGAACCGTAGAGGAGAAGAGGGAAGAAGGCGACGGAGAAGACCGGGCCCCGCTAGCAAAAGAGCTGGAAGAAGATAGCGGTGGCCCGGCAGAAGGAAGGAAGAACCGGAGAGCGCGGCGACGACACCGGAGACCCCCGAAGACGGAAGAGACCCCCGGAGCTGTGCAATAAAATACTTTAAAAAGCTGTGTTGTGTTTTTATTGCCATTTTTTTCCACCAGGTGAATGGGTAGGGGTACGATGTACCCCATACTCATTCACATAGGGTTGTGGGCCGGCATCTGGGGGCCCCTTATTAAAGGGGGCTCCCGGATTCCGATAAGCCCCCCGCCCGCAGACCCCGACAACCAACGGCCATAGTTGTCATCAATATGGGGGCAGGGTGCTCTGGGGTGGGGGGCCGCAGGTCGCCCCCCTGCCCCAGAGCACCAAACCCCCCATGTTGAGGGCATGCGGCCTGGTACGGTTCAGGAGGGAGGGGGGCCGCTCTCTCGTCCCCCCCTCTTCCCCTGCGGCCTGCCAGGTTGCGTGCTCGGATAAGGGTCTGGTTTGGAGTTTGAGGGGGACCCCACGCCGTTTTTTCGGCGTAGGGTTCCCCTTCAAATCCAGACCAGACCCAAGGGCCTGGTATGCCCCTGGAGGGGGAACTCATGCCGGTTTTTTATTTAAAAATTGGCGTGGAGTTCCCGCTCAGGATTCATACCAAACACAGTGCCTGGTATTGGCGGGAATCCACGTTGGATCCCCGTTCAATATAGTGCCGCGTCTCCTCGCCATTGCAGCGAGCACGAGATGTGTCGCCACCCTGTCGCCGAGATGTCGGCACCCCTGTCCCCGAGAATCTCCGCAATAGGATCGCAATGAATATACAATGTCGGCGGCACCTACTGTACGATTCAGATCCCTGGCCTTACGTCCGTTATCAAGCATAGACATTTACATCTCACTCCATCTGCATGTAAAATGTTGCGCACGGTCATTCCTACATACTCAAAATTTCCGCTAACTGTTTTCATCTTTCCAATAAAGCTGCTTAATTGCAATCGCTGCAAGCATTTCTGCAAACGACTCAAATTGGTCACTCATCATCTCTAGTAGCAACTCGGCTGCTCACCTATTTTCTGTCGTGCTAAACACGCAAACTAGCTTTCACTATGTTTGTCGTTCCTTAAAGCCGACCCACATCAGGTAAGTTCTCCAAGAGTTCACCCGTACACGGGGGTGTACTAAGAAACAGCTGCAGTCTCTCCCGGGAATGCTCAATTTGCAGGAAGGATCATTCCCCAGGGTCGATCTTTTGTATCACGCCTCCTGGTCTTCCTCTCCCAGACACAGGACCTTGATCAGATCCTTAACTTGGACTCCGCGACAGTAGCGGACCTGTCAATATGGGAGGAGTTCCTTACTACGTGAAACAGTATCAACGTTATACCATCAATATTGCCCCCATCACCGCAGGTAGTGACAGATGCCGCAGCCTCCACAGGCTTCGCTGCAATTTTTTGGCCACTATTGGTTTGCAGGACCATGGCCTCCAGAGACACTCTTAATCCCAGAGTTTACCCGGACTTCCTCCCTGTTCGAACAATACCAGATCGTGGCAGCCGCTCAGCTCTGGGGTCATATCTGGACAGGACAAACCGTGGCCTTCACCACCGACAACCAGGCCACGGCCGATATTATTAGTAAAGGCAAGTCCAAGTTATGTCCTTCCTATGCAGGCCCGTACAACTATCCCCACAGCACCAGTTAATGTCCACTACCTTAGCTAGTTTCCCATTTGGCCTTCTCCCCAGCCTGGTCATTCAAGCAGCCTTTGACTCGGCCTACAACGAGTTCTTGCGGCCTAGCGAGTTCACGCGCAGCTACCCCGCCGGCCAAGTTCTACGTAGACCTCACTTGGCTCGCTACCAAGATCGTTTCATCCTCCACCTTGCACTATCCAAAACCCAGCGATCAGGCACCGGGTTAGACATTTAACTCTAAAACAAACAATCTCTTGTGTGCAGTAACCATACTCGATCGCCTTCTGTCACTCCTACCTGAACAGTCAAACTCTTGTCCCCTACTACCTTTCCCGCTCAAACCCTTGAGTGCCTGCCAGTTCATCAAACATATGAGAATTCATCGGGCACAACCAACCATAGGAAGTTGATCCAGGGTTCACCCGGTCGCCTCTCGGGGGATCAGGAAGGAATTTTCTCCCCTGCTGTAGCAATTGGCCCAGGCTTGGCTGGGGTTTTCGCCTTCCTCTGGATCAACGGTGGGGCGGTTAGGTCAATGTGGGTCCTGTCACACTCACTCACTCACTCACTCACTCTTACACGCTACCTACACCTCAACCCCAGTCAGTGCTCCAGTCGCTCTTATCGTATTGGAGCAGCCTCGGCCACATCCCGGTGTGGGGTCCCAGATCACGACAATTAAGAGACTTGACAGGTGGAAGTCTGCCTGCTTCGCCCAGCACATCCCCAATCCTCAGGTGGAAATGGCACAAGCATTCACCAAACTTGCTCAATGAATGAAGCTAAAACCAATAAAACTACACCCCTACCTGAATGTTTTTGCCCCCTTATTTTGGCATACCGTCCATCAGATCAGGGCACACTTCAGGTCCATTTCATGTTGTAAGTCTTATGTTAAGTCTATCTATCTTGTTCATATCCGTATCAGATATAGGGCTTCAACCATAAGTAATAAGGCCAGTATGCTGGCCTGAATTTATGGGAGGAGCCCGGCGGGCTATTTAACCAGCCCACTCACCTACAGTCTTTGTTGGTTTCCTGTAAACGATACCCACCCTCCCATCCCCTTTTTTAGGGCATTTCTCAAAAATTAATTTCTCTCCACAAAAAATATTCATTCTAATCTTGGGTATCGGATATAGGGCTTCAACCATAAATATATATATATATATATATATATATATATATATATATATATATATATATATATATATATATATAAAAGAGTTGTCGTCACTGACCAAATACTGACATGTCCTTGCTTACATCAGCGGTGGGGAAAGCAGAGCTGTCATTTGGTGCAAGCACTGGCAGCATTAGGATGGGATGGCATTTTTTTTTTTGTGTTGGTCTGTGATTGTCATTCATTGTGATTGACATGGACATGGATGTACAGAGGGGACTTTTATTAAATAAAGGACTTGACTGTGTTGTTTTGATTTTGATTTGACATTTTTTTGGTGAATTAGTAGGGGTATTGTGTGTCCTTTACACATTCACATGGGGAGCTGGGATTTTGGGCCCCCTAATTGTTAATATACCTGAAGACCCCCCACAATAACTGGGCCAGGTTTATGGGGAAGAGGCACTCGCCCCGCTGGCAAGGTGTACCCCCATGTTTAAGGCATGTGGCCTGATATGGTTCAAGAAGGTGGGCAGACTATCATCCCCCCTTTCCTGGCCTGCCAGGCTGGTATTGAAGTGACTGATTTAAGCATTGTTAGTGATATAATATTTATAGTGTTATAATACGTGTATTAAGGGGGTGAAGTGGTGCTGCTAGGTGATAGTAATATAATGTGAAAAATAATTGAATAATTAAATTGTGTGATATCACTTTAAATGGAAAAAAACACACTAATGTGTAAGTGTGTGAAATGTACGGGTGCAACTCTGCTGTCTATTGGCATCAGTTACTGACTGTAAACAAAGTGCTAATGGTGCAAAGCAATAAAAAGCCAATTAATGTCCATTCATTGAAAGAGTGTTCAATAAATAAAAAAACAAATGTATCAGCAAAAAGTTTCAGTTCATAATTCCACAAAGTGATTGGTGCTTGAATGAATACTGTGATATATAAAACTCTGTAAATCTTCACACGTGCTCCCCCCTCAGGTCCGAACTTACCAAAAAGATGTACCCCTGCTGGGGTGAAAAGCCTCACAATGGAGTCAGCTCTCTGTCCTGTGTTCCCTCCTCGTCGTCCACGATCTCCTGAGACCAAGTCTGCGTGGACAGTATTGCAACTTGCTGAGATGGTACAATCCACAGGCAGATTTAATTCACAAATAAGACTCATAGGGGTTGATTTTCTAAAATTGGAGAGTGCAAAATCTAGTGCGGAGCTTTTGGACATTAATTTGCTTTCTATTGCTTGCACTATTAGCACTTGGTCGGAATTTCCGACAACAAATGTTTGAGAGCATGTTCTCAATTTTTCCGACAACAAAAGTTGTTCTCAGAAATTCCGATCGTGTGTAGCCAGTTCCGACGCACAAAAATTCTACGCATGCTCGGAATCATTTTGACGCATGCTCAGAATCATTGTACTTCATTTTTCTCGGCTTGTCGTAGTGTTGTACGTCACCGCGTTCTTGACGTTCGGAATTTCTGAGTAACATTTGTGTGACCGTGTGTATGCAAGATAAGTTTGAGCCAACATCCGTCGGAAAAAAATACACTTTTTTTTGTCGGAATGTCCGATCGTGTGTACACGGCATTACACTTTCATGTTTTTTCCATTTAAAGTGATATCACATTAATTAATTATTCAATTATTTTTCATATTATATTACTATCACCTAGCAGTGGTACTTCACCCCCTTATTCTCTTATAACTTTCCTCTAATCCTACACCCATGGTTTTAGCTAGGGTGGGCAGCAGCTACTATATCTTCATAGCGCAGGACATCATATTTATTTTAATAATACGTGGATTGGTGGCAGCGATCGTCAAGCTTACTTGAAGAAACAATCCCTTTTGTCACAGATAGTTGCCAATCTTCACCATCAAGTAAGTGTGGACTACACAAAAAAAAACACTTCTATTTTGGGACCTAAGGCTCTGTTTTAGTGGTAACAGCTGATACACTGACAGGGAACAAAAGCAAAGTATGGAATTGTTAGGTAGAAGCATACTACATAGACAAGCAGAGGTCTGGATAGCAGAATCAGAAACACAGCAATAGAATCAAAATTATTTTGACCAAGCAAGAAACCATGGCCCTAAACGCCTTGAAAAATGAAATCTGACTTAGTGATTCGCCAGGCAGATAAGGGGGGTACCGTAGTGATCTTAGATACTGCTAGTTACAAACAGGAAGCACTCAGGCAGTTGGAAGATTACACTACATATCGCCCCCTCAGTTCTGATCCTACAGTAACCATTCAACAAAAATTGTCACACTTATTGCATGATGGTAAGGAGATGGGTGTTCTAGATCATAAAACTCTAGATTATCTCATGGTCACACATCCAGTTTTCACCATCTCCCCCCAATATACACAAGCAAGGCCCTCCAGTGAAAGGTCGTCCAATAGTTGCCGGCATCGGATCGCTATTGGAGAAATTAGAAGAGAGGGTTGATCAATTTCTCCAACCACTTGTTGTTCGTTTACCTGGGTTTATAAAGGATACTGGACATTTGTTAGCCCACACGCAGGACATTTTTTGGTCCACAGAAGTTATCTGGATCACTTTAGATGTCAGATCTTTGTATTCCTGCATTCCTCACTCTCTAGCACTGTCAGCCATCAAACACCATCTTTCATGTTACAGTGTTTATAGTCCTAATGTACGTGAGTTCATTTGTAGAGCAAAAGAATTCCTCCTGACACACAATTTTTTTATGTTTGATGAACAATACTACATTCAGAATCAAGGTGCATCCATGGGGGCAAAATTTTCCCCCTCTTTGGCAAAATCTCTACATGGGCTGGTGGGAAGAATCAATTTTATTTGCCCACGGTAATCCATTTAAAACCACTATCATCTAGTATTAACATTTCATTGATGACCTGATTGTAGTATGGCATGGATCATGTGATAAAAGGGGAAAAAAAAGAGAGGGCGCACCGACCTAGTGCATTATCAAAGGCTGATTTATTAAAAATATATTTAAAAGATCATGAATACTCACAAACAAAGGTAGATAAAAGGCACATAACATTCCATCCAGGGATATAGCCTCTTCCTGGAACTACATGAGCAGTTGATCGAAGAATGAAGATGATAAATATTTTACAGCTATGGCTGAAGCGAGCCCCCTTCTTCAGAGCCAAAAGGAATAATAGTACCTGGACCCCCCCCCCTGGGTCTCTAGACTCTCTTTAATCCATGTGTAAAGAGGGTGTGAGAGGTCACATGTCTATGGCCCTGCCCACCACCGGCCGCTCCTCCTCTCACCCTAGGAGCACGCCAGTATGGCCCAATCCCCAATCCCTTAGACGTCACACTGACAGCATCCACTACCCCATCCATATAGCATATACTGTACCCCAAATAGGTTATTTGCACCCAGCATCTTCCATTCAGAGGGCGAATGGACAGTACATATGTTTTTATGTTTTTACGTGGCTTACCTGTGCTACGCAAGCCACCAGACTCCGCCATTTGTTGCCGCCGCCTGTTGAATAATATAGAGATAAAGAATCCTCCTTCAGCTCTGGGCCACCACTCCATCGGTGGCTGAAACACACTCGACCCAGAAAACCCAGAAGTGGCGGTGGATGTGCGTCACTTCCGCCCTTCTATGGGCTACAAGGTGTCTACATCGGAGGTGGGCGCCGGCGCAGGACTGAGACGACATCGCCGAATAGCCACCCCGCCATCTCGCCCACCCATACAGCGCCCCCTGCCGTGTGACACGGTCCATCCTCCATCAACGGATGGAGTATTTGCTGGCCGGGGGAGTCCGGAAATGGCGGTGGATATGCGTTCCACCCGCCACTTCCGGTAAACTAAAGTGTCACTTCCGCCTTCAATGTGAGGCAGATGTCAGACGATGACCCGGATGCGGTGGGAATGGAGCCAAGCATCCGGTGTCAGCAACCTTATTGGCTAAAAATATATATCAAAGCGAGCCGGGGACAGAGATCAAAAACTGATGGTTTAGTGGGCAGCATGAAGCCCATAATTGTGCAACTCATGACTGTCCTATTGTATAAAAAAGGGGGAATAAGGACAGAAGGGACCCAAAAAGTTAATTAAATAATGAAGGACATAGGTAGATGGTACATTGATGACCTGATTGTAGTATGGCATGGATCATGTGATGCCAGAGGTGATTTTATGAAATATCTTAATACTAACTCTCTAAATTTGGAGTTCACCTGTGTTCACCACCCGACCCAGATAGACTATTTGGATTTGACCTTGATGGGGCATTTAGATAGCAACACAGTGACTTCCAGAACTTTTAGAAAGCCCTGTGCAGGGAATTCCATTTTTTTGGCTAATAGCTGTCACCCCAGTCATACCATTAAGTCTTTGCCCACTGGTGAATTCATCAGGGCCAAGGGGAACTGCTCTACAGACAAGGGTTTTTTGCAAGAATGTACAGCAATCCAAAAGTGACTTAAAGAAAAGGGCTATAATACATGAGCAATAGCTAGAAGTAAAAATATAGCTTTATACAGAGATCGGGCAGAGATGATTCAGAATAGTAGTGCAAATAAACATAAACCGTGCAGTGATTTCAATAAAAATAAAGTTAATTTTGTCACTACATTTTCTTTAGAATACAACAAAATTGTTGCGATTCTTAAAGAACATCTTCCCATCCTGTATGCTGACAAGAATCTGTACCGTGCCATCAAGGGGGGTTGTAATTTCTCTAGTAGAAGGGCCTCCAGCCTAGGTAACATGTTGTCACCTAGTTTGTTTGGCTCTCAGAAGCCATACAAACTACAGACCTGGCTCTCCGTTGTAGGTTCCTACATGTGTGGCCATAATACCTGCAGACAGTGTCATAGACATAAAAAAAGCACCTCAGTTTTTTCCTTTTCTTCTAAGAAAACATGTACCATCAAACAGTACATTAACTGCAATTCTAAATCGGTGGTTTATGTCACTCAGTGTAGTGCCTGCAGCCTGCAATACGTTGGGTGCACTATACGCCCGTTGAGAGTCAGAACATGTGAATGGCACTACAAATATTAATGCTAAAAATATCTCAAATGTGTCAAAACATTTCCAAGAATTTCACCATGGTAATCTTGATACTCTTTCCTTTTTTGGTGCTGAACAGGTTAAAAAACTCCCAAGAGGAGATGACACTCATCGTATTTTGCTTAAGCGTGAAGTGTGGTGGATCCATACCCTCAATACTAGAAAACCGTATGGCTTGAATGATAGGATGGACATAAATCTTTTTTTAACATAATCTCATTGTTTTGATACATCTATTGTACCACTTTGAACATGTTTTATTTGTTCATGACACGTCCTTCATATGCCTGCTGTGCTTCTTCCTTTTTTTTCTCCATGTGTTTTTAATTGTTTTTATTGCTTCTGATCAGGATGCACCCACCCCATTTGGAGTGCTTACTTTGTTATAAATATCAGTTTTTAAATCAAATATGTATGCTTTGATGAAGGCTTCTTAGCTGAAACGCTTCAGTGTATAGCCTGTAGGCTTGTGCAATTCGTTTCGTAACGAATCAAAATTCGTCCGAATTTAGCAACTTTCGGACATTCGGAAGCATTCGAATTTCCGAACAGAGCAATTACGAATAAAACCGAATCCGAAATAAATTATACCGCAAAATAGCGAATGCCCGAAGGTCTTCGGCATAATTCGTTATGAAAAAAGTTACGAATGTACGAATCCATTCGAAGCACAATAACACTCACTCTGCTCTCTGCTTCTCCCTCACCATGCTGAACTCCCTCTCAAAATGGTGTACAGGGGCGGAGGCTATAGCCGCATGAAAAAACGAAAGTAAAATACGAGATTTCAAATCCATTCGAAGCACAATAACACTCACTCTGTTCTGCTCTCTGCTTCTCCCTCACCGTGCTGAACCCTCTCAAAATGGTGTACAGGGGCGGAGCCTATAGCCGCATGTAAAAAACGAAAGTAAAATACGAGATTTCGAATCGTTACAAATAACCGCTATGTATTTAGAAAAGTACAAATCCATTCGAAGCACATTAGGCATAATAGTCAGCGTCGTTGTGAGAGAGACACGGAAAATTATGAATCAACGAACCCAAAAAAAGTTACGAAAGTAAGAGTTGTGTCCAGAATCAACGAAAAACAACGTACTCTACCGAAAGTACGAATTATAAAGCAACAAAAAATTCAACGAAAAATGTCACTTGCAAAAATACGAATGAGTCCGAACACGAAAAATCCCGTCTAGCAAAATTACGAATGATTACGAATCAACAGGACCGGAAAGAAACGAACCGAAACGGAACGAATTTTTCCGTTGTGCACAAGTCTAATAGCCTGTACCTGTGTGTACCCATGTAACCAATAAAGTACTTTTATTCAAGAGAATCCGAGTTGCCAGCCCTTTTTGATTCAAGCATCATATTTGTGGGGCCTGAACGTCCTGGCTAGAGCACCGGATCACAGTTTGTGGACTTCTATATTGGCAGTGGAACTGGGGTAACATTTTGTTTCTCTTGGATAGCAGAATGTAGGCAACATTGTATTACTGTAAAAAAACAAGTGGATCAATCAACCTCAGTTAAAAAGAATCCTCTCTCCCAGCGCTCATGGATATATATGTGGATATATACGTTATTACAAACGTTCTAAATACACATCAAGCAGCTACTATAAATATACAATCTAAAAAACTCATATGTTCTAAAATAACTCAAAAATCACTACATAGAATATTCTACAACATTAGCAGAGCTATGTGGGCTGTAAATTTACACCCAATGTGTCCTTAATTAATCAAATGTGATTATTTAATAAAGTTCAGTCCATCAAATATGTATTTTTCTCAAAATCACATATGAATGGATCCTTGGCTCCCGTCACCCCACTCAGTGAGTCCTCTCCCTTAATTTAAGTCTAATTCTATGTTCATTCCCTTAGGATGTAACATATCAGTTAAAAAGATTTACTTAATTTCACACTTGGAAAGATCTCTAACTCTGTTGGTCTGACAGGGTTTTCTCTATACCCCAGAATTTAAGGCATGATGGGTCCCTATTATGTTTGCGTCAAAAGTGTATGGCTACGCTATGATCCTTATATCCTATTTTGATATTGTTAATGTGCTCGGATTGCAGGGCATATACAACGTGAGTTGAATTACATGAGATAAAGGGGCTGATTTACGAAACATTTGTGCCATGAGTATCGGCGCATCTGCGTGCGCAATGGCAGTATTGGTATTTACGAAACATTAGCGCCGGTAACACAGCGCTATTCCCTATTTATTATAGTGTTCT
Organism: Rana muscosa; assembly: GCA_029206835.1. Classification (NCBI taxonomy): domain Eukaryota; kingdom Metazoa; phylum Chordata; class Amphibia; order Anura; family Ranidae; genus Rana; species Rana muscosa. The sequence goes on from CM055122.1 coordinate 476,409,065, forward strand.
CGGCGCACGGGAGGAAGCGCTCTGTGCGCCACTATGGACCTGGCACACGGCATCTTCAAATTAAAATATAAAGAAGCTGAAAGTGCCAATATAATGGGGGTGACGTGGGGTGATGTGAGGAAGTTTAGTGACAACTGCCCAAGTAACAAATATGCCCAAAATAGAATGAGAAAGTAACTTTTTCTGAACCAGCCTGCTGCGCAGGCAATTACGTTTAGAACTGCGAGGGATCTTTTTGTGCTCTGCGCGACAATTTTACTCGTTCAAATGCGCCGGAAAAATGTTAGTAAATGTCAAGTCACGTAAATCAATTTGCATAAGTTGAACAGGCGCAGCTCCTAAACTTGCCGTTATATAACAGTCCACAGCAAAATGACATTTCTAAAGGGAAAAAAAAGCATTTAAAAGCACTCGCAGCTATAATGAATTGTCGGCTCCCGTCAATATAGAGAAAAGTAATTGAAAGTCTTTGAAAAAAAAAAAAATGCGTGGGGTCCCCCCAAATTCCTTTACCAGGCCCTTCAGGTCTGGTATCGATTATTAAGGGGAACCCTGCCGCAAATTTTTAAAAAAATGCGTGGGGTTCCCCCAAATATCCATACCAGGCCCTTCAGGTCTGGTATGGATTTTAAGGGGAACTCCACCCCAAGTTTAAAAAAAAAATGGCATGAAGTTCCCTCAAAAATCCAGACCCTTTATCCGAGCATGCAACCTGGCAGACCGCAGGAAAAGAGGGGGGACGAGAGAGTGCCCCCCCTCTCCTGAACCGTACCAGGCCACATGCCCTCAACATGGGGAGGATGTCCCCATGTTGATGGGGACAAGGGCCTCATCCCCACAACCCTTGCCCGGTGGTTGTGGGGGTCTGCGGGCAGGGGGCTTATCGGAATCTGGAAGACCCCTTTAACAAAGGGGACCCCCAGATCCCGGCCCCCCACCCTATGTGAATGAGTATGGGGTACATCGTACCCCTACCCATTCACCTGGTGGCAAAAAAAGTCAATAAAAAAAAAAACACAGGTTTTTAAAGTAATTTATTAGGCAGCTGCGGGGGTCTTCTTCCGACTTCGGGGGTATTCTTCCAACTTCGGGGGTCTTCTTCCGACTTCAGGGGTCTCTTCTTCTGCTCTCCCGTGTCGTCCCTGCGCTCTCTGGTTCTTCTCCCGCTCTCCGGTGCCTTCTCCACGATCTCCAGTTCTTTCTGCCTTCTGCCGTGCGCCCCGCTATCTTCTTTCAGCTCTTTTGCTAGCGGGGTCCCGGTCTTCATTGTCGTCTTCTTCCCTCCTCTCTCCACCCGATGTTGCCTCGTTGCTGTCTGCCGCTACAATGCTGTGTGCGCGGAGCGCAACTACTTATATTGACATGGGGCATGGTCATGGGACATGAGACCCCCAAAGTCGGAAGAAGACCCCCGAAGTCAGAAGAAGACCCCCGGAGCTGCCTAATAAATTACTTTAAAAACCAGTGTTGTGTTTTTTATTGACATTTTATTGCCACCAGGTGAATGGGTAGGGGTACGATGTACCCCATATTCATTCACATAGGGTGGGCGGGGCGGGCCCGGGATCTGGGGGCCCCCTTATTAAAGGGGGCTCCCGGATTCCGATAAGCCCCCCGCCCGCAGACCCCGACAACCAACGACCAGGGTTGTCGGGAAGAGGCTCTTGTCCCCATCAACATGGGGGAGGGTGCTTTGGGGTGGAGGGGCCGCAGGTTGCCCCCCTGCCCCAAAGCACCAAACCCCCCATGTTGAGGGCATGTGGCCTGGTACGGTTCAGGAGGGAGGGGGGCCGCTCGCCCCCCCTTTCCTGACCTGCCGGGCTGCGTGCTCGGATAAGGGTCTGGTATGGATTGTGGGGGAACCCCCACGCCGTTTTTTCGGCGTAGGGGGGTTTCCCTTAAAATCCATACCAGACCTAAGGGCCTGGTATGCTCCTGGAGGGGAACCCATGCTGGTTTTTTATTTAAAATTCGGCCTGGAGTTCCCCTTCATGATTCATACCAAACACAGGGGACAGCGAGCGCGAGGCTTGCAGTACCTTGTCGCCAAGAACATTCTTGGTCAGGTACTTCAAGTCGCCTCCAGGACACGACTTGAGCGTCTGCGTCACGCTCAAGTCGTGTCCAAGTTGCCTCGTAAAGTCGCGCTGCCCCTGTGTCAACCGACACACGAGTCGCCCCACAAGTCGGATCGTCTTGTTCCGACTTCCCGGGCGACCTCTATTCAAATAAATGGGCTCCCATAGGGAACTATTCATTTTGAATAGAGATACAAGCGCCGCTGACATTTTTATTTACTATAACAGTGCGCCGCCGGTTCATGCGCCCAATTAAGGATTTATCCGGCACACCAATTAAGGTATGGATCGGCGCAGCGCACTGTTGATAGTAAATCACCCCCAAAGTCTTTTATCTCAAAAGACCTTCCATTAGATGTGGAGCTAAATTCAATGTGTCCCCTTATATGAGTATGTACCTGCCTACATGACAGGCAATTGCGGCAAGCATAGAATCCCGATTTATCCCAAAACATAACCGCCTGATTGGAGGGTCCAATATTTTTTTTTACCCCGTTATCTCCAAATGCTGTCCCTTTTCTCTAAATAAATACAGGATCTTTCGGTAATGCTTTATACAATATTTTTTCCATGTTTAATATTGGCCAATATTTCCGAAATATGGATTCTACTTCCTTATACTGGGTACACGGCTGTTGAAGGTAGAAGCAGAGGCTGTCTGAACCTGGGTCTCACCGCGATCCATGAGCAATGATGAGCGGTGAGATACAGACATACCTGCAGAACCTTACGATATTTATGCTTTTCAGCTGTTGATTTCTTGTAAGTGTACATCTGGAAGGGGGGGTTGTTTAATTAAATTTTGTAACAGGATTACGCTATGTGCCCCTCTTTTTTATTACTCTGAGTAACATCCAGATGGAATAGTGATCCCGGAGTTCCAGTAAGGATTTATATACAGGCACTGATTGATCACCTGTCTTGTGAGTGAAATACCTTAAGGGACAGGTCTCACTGGGTGCGGTGACGGGAGCCAAGGATTCATTCAGATATGATTTTGAGGAAAATACATATTTGATGGACTGAACTTTAATAAATAATCACATTTGATTAATTAACCACGTTCCTGCGTTATCCTGACTGGGCGTCTATTGATGTCCTGCAGGATAACAGCCGCCGCACGCCCGTGGGGGCGCGCATTGCGGCGATCGGTGGTGCGGAGGCTCTTTACCACGTGATCAGCCATGGACACGGCTGATCACAATGTAAAGGAAGGAAGAGCCATTGATCGGCACTTCCTCACTCGTGTCTGACAGACGGGAGTAGAGGAGAGCCGATCGGCGGCTCTCCTGACAGGGGGGGTTCGCACTGATTGTTTATCAGCGCTGTCCCCCCTCGTATGCCCACACTGGACCATCAGGGAAGCTGCCTGGACCACCAGGGAAGCCTTGAACATGTGGATGGCCAGGTACATCCCCCATGGCCATCCACATGTTCCAAAACATGCCCCACATATGCCAATAAGTACCCACAAATGGGCACTGATTGGCACCATAATAGTGATCATAAAAACAGTGATGCCCAGCAATGCCACCCACCAGTAATCAGTGCCACTCATCAGTGTACCTCAGTGCCACTTATCAGTGCCCACCTATCAGTGCCCATATGTGCCACCCATATGTACCCATCAGTGCCGCCTATGAGTGCCCATCAGTGCTGCCTATGAGTGCCCATCAGTGCCTCCTATGAGTGCCCATCAGTGGCGCATACCAGTGCCACCTATCAGTGCCGCCTATCAGTGCCCATAATCACTGCTTATCAGTGCCACCTCATCAGTGCCACCTCATTGGTGCCACCTCATCAGTGACCATCAGTGCCGCCTTATCAGTGCCAGTCATTGAAGAAGAAAACTTATTTATTACAAAAAAATTAACAGAAACAAATAACATTTTTTTTTCAACATTTTCGGTCTTTTTTTATTCGTTGCGCAAAAAATAAAAATCTCAGAGATGATCAAATACCACCAAAATAAATCTCTATTTGTGGGAACAAAATGATAAAAAATGTGTTTGGGTACAGTGTTGCATGACTGCGCAATTGTCATTCAAATTGCGACAGCGCTGAAAGCTGAAAATTGGCTTGGGCAGGAAGGTGCGTAAGTGCCTGGTATTGAAGTGGTTAAGGACACATTAGGTGTAAATTTACAGCCCACACAGCACTGCTAATGTTGTGCAGTATTCTATGTACTGATTTTAGAGTTATTTTAGAACTTAAAGCGGAGGTGCCGCGGAAAAAAAAAAATTAAAAGCAGCTGCAAATACAGCAGCTGCTGACTTTTAATATATGGACACTTACCTGTCCTGGAGTCCAGCGACGTCCGCAGCAGAGGACGAGCAATCGCTCATCACTCTGCTGCCCCCACCGCCATCCTCGGTGAGGGAACTAGGAAGTGAAGCCTTGCGGCTTCATGCCCGGTTCCCTACGACGCATGCGCAATGATGCCCTGTGTTCTGGGAGCCGAGTGTCTCCCAGAACACAATGGGGAATCTGTGGGAAGTGACGTGCTTCCCACAGATTTCCCGCAGAGAGGACTCCCGGAAGTGGGTGCAAATACCTGTCTTAGACAGGTATCTGCACCCCCCTCCCCCCTGAAAGGTGTCAATTGTGACACCGGAGGGGGGGAGGGTTCCGATCAGCGTAAGTTCTACTTTAGGGTGGAGCTCCGCTTTAACATTGTATTACTGACAGAAGTTTGAAGCTGGAGAAGGATAGATTAAGACAGAAATGAAAGATATGGCAGGGGTTATATTAGCCAACATACGCATACAACCCAACTTTGGAACTTTGGAGAATGAAGGACAAAGAATATATGCAGAGCACACCGCAGTGAAAATAGGTGTGGCTAAAATGCGTTGAATATTGGCATGGTTGAAAAGAGCATGGTTAAATGGAGTTTAGGCCTACATATGGAATACGATATACATAGTCTACTGTGCTATGAGTAAGAAACAAACTTACATATACCTACAATAAAAACATCCTGCCATATACACACAGATACAATTAGGGGCTGAGAAATACACATCAGAAGTCCCCCTTTCATATAAGGAGTCCCCCTTTCAGAATTTGAGTCCATTTCACATCAGGAGTCTCTCCTTGCACATCAGCAGTTCCCCCTTCACATGAGAGCCCCCCCCTTGACATTACAGTTTTTATAAATATGACCCATAGCAGCAGATTTGTCAGTAATAATAACATTTATTTTATTGCCATTCATTAAATTGTTCACCAGCATGAAGTCTTAGGGCCTGTTCACTCCTGGTTGTTTTAGGTGCTTTGCTTTAAAAACATCTTGCAAACACAAGCATGGGGACCTGGAAGTGTGATAGGGAAGGGGGACCTGGAAGTGTGATTGAAAAAGGGGACTTGAAAGTGTGATCAGAGAGGGGGACTAGTAAGTGTGATAGGAAAAGGGGACCTGGAAGTGTTATCAGGCAGAGGGACCTGAATGTGTGATAGAAGAGGGGACCTGGAAATGTGAACAGGCAAGGGGACTAGGAAGTGTGATAGGAAAAGGGGACCTGGAAAGTGTGATCAGAGAGGAGGACCTGGAAGTGTGATTGGAAAAGGGGACCTGAAAGTGTGATCAGACTGGGGAACCTGAAGGTGTGTTGGGAAAAGGCGACCTAGAAGTGTGATTAGAGAGGGGGACCAGGAAAGTTGATTGGAAAAGGGGACCTGGAAGTGTGATTGGAAAAGGTAACCTTAAAGTGTGATCAGGCAAGGGGACCTGGAAGTGTGACAGGACAGGGGTACCTGGGCAATGTGAAAGGAGGAGGGCAACTGGGCAATATGACACTTAACTAACACCTGTGCATTGTTGTAACAGTAGAATGGCACCTGGGAATTAAGACAGGAGGAGGGCAACTGACCAGTGTGACAGGGGGGAGAGTGTGACAGTAGAAGGACCCCTGTACTATACTTGCTCAGGCGCTGGGCACGTGTATTCTTTTCTTCAGTGTTGGGGTTTTAGACAGGAGTAAGAAATCTGACAGTGGCAAAGAATATCCCATATTTGTAGGTTACCGGGTGAGGGAAGCCCGGGGCAGGAACGGTCCTTCTACATCACCGGACAGGAGCCTATACAGAGTCCTACCTTACTGGATGGGAGCAGCCTGGGGCGGGGGCAGTCCTTATACATCACCAGACTGGAGTCCATACAGAGTCCTACTGTACCTTACTGGATGGGAGTGACCTGGGGACAGGAAGTAATTGCTGAAGTTAGGGGGGCGTAGTTGGGAGGCAGAGCTGCACAGTGGTGGCTTCCTGCTGCTGTGCACGCCCGCAAAGTGTATCATCAATTGCTAGGACACCTGTGGTCCTAGAAACCAATAACTGCAAAGGGGAGGGGGCAGCAGAGAACAGGCATATCCTGCTGAAAGGAATCCTCACAGGGTACAGTGTGTGAGAGCATGCTACAACTGAATGGAGCCCAGTACCGGAACTTGTTTCTGGCAGTGTGCTCTGGGACTCCAGCCCAGATCCACAAGCCCCTAGGACTTTCTTGGAATCTCTGGACTGACCCGCAGAATCCGAGACGGTTGGGCAGTATGGCATATGTTCAAGAAAAACAACACAACAGGATACTGCACAGGCTCTGGTGCAATACCCTTTATTTTTGTAATAAAGAACATAATAAGAGAGGCCACGCCCTCTAAAACATGTTATCATAGCAACAGCTTACACACCCCAACATCAGCCAGCTGCTCGCATCACGTAACCACGGAAGGCTTCTTGTGTATGTGAACTGTCAGTGTGTATGTGATCAAACTTAGTGGTGTCTGCATTTGGTCCAGAACTGCTGCCATATCTACACTGTCAGCTGGAGCTCCTATTAAGGGTAGTGAGAGGGTTATGGTGCACAGTAACGTGGTGGGGGATGTGATTGATAAACTCTGATTTATCTTTGCTTGTGAGTGCATTTTTATCAAGTTTTTTATTACAAAAAAAGGATATTACACCAGAGCCTGTGTGCTCTTCTCTTCTGTTTGTGTGCTTGCAGTTTCCAGTGCCCACTGGTTGTAAGTGCCAAAAGGTTGTGGTGTTATTGAAGAGTATCCCTTTCAAGGCTGGAATCATATTAAACTTTTGGAACCTTCTTGTGCAGGTCACCTGTGGTGTTAGCACAAGTACTGGCATATATGTGTACACAGCAGGATACTGAAATGCTAACAGGAACCAACAAGGGCCTAACCTCTAACTATCCTAGAGCACTGAGCTGAATTTGTATTTTAGATTTGCCAATAGTGCTGCCAAGTACTTATTAGGCTTGTGCACAACGGAAAAATTCGTTCCGTTTCGGTTCGTTTCTTTCCGGTCCTGTTGATTCGTAATCATTCGTAATTTTGCTAGATGGGATTTTTCGTGTTCGGACTCATTCGTATTTTTGCAAGCGACATTTTTCGTTGAATTTTTTGTTGCTTTATAATTCGTACTTTCGGTAGAGTACGTTGTTTTTCGTTGATTCTGGACACAACTCCTACTTTCGTAACTTTTTTTGGGTTCGTTGATTCGTAATTTTCTGTGTCTCTCTCACGACGACGCTGCCTATTATGCCTAATGTGCTTCGAATGGATTTGTACTTTTCGAAATACATAGCGGTTATTTGTAACGATTCGAAATCTCGTATTTTACTTTCGTTTTTTACATGCTGCTATAGCCTCTCCCCTGTACACCATTTTGAGAGGGTTCAGCACGGTGAGGGAGAAGCAGAGAGCAGAGCAGAGTGTTATTGTGCTTCGAATGGATTAGAAATCTCGTATTTTACTTTCGTTTTTTACATGCGGCTATAGCCTCCGCCCCTGTACACCATTTTGAGAGGGAGTTCAGCACGGTGAAGGAGAAGCAGAGAGCAGAGCAGAGTGAGTGTTATTGTGTTTCCAATGGATTTGTACATTCATAAGTTTTTTCATAACGAATTATGCCGAAGACATTCGGGCATTCGCTATTTTGCGGTATAATTTATTTCGGATTCGGTTTTATTCGTAATTGCTTTGTTCGGAAATTCGAATGCTTCCGAATGTCCGAAAGTTGCTAAATTCGGACGAATTTCGATTCGTTACTAAACGAATTGCACAAGCCTAGTACTTATAATATGTGCATCTAGCCTCTGGAGAAGGATGGAATTGCCAGAATGTGCAGAAATGCTGCAACCAGGGGAAGGAGAGGGTCTGTACCTTTACTCTGCACTCAAAGCATAATAATTTTAGCAAGGGTCCATTTGACCACCCTTATTTTGGCCATACTTTTGCCAATATCAACCACTTCTAACCAGTTTTAGAGAGCAAAAATTACAAAAGATTGAGGGAACCTTCCACCCGCAGTGGTACCAAAATCATTACAACTATTGGTTTGTTCTTTTATTGCTTTGATCCATTCAATGATATTTGTTTTAAAAATTAGGGCAAAAATGGTTTAAATTGTAACAAAATTTCCTAGCATTAGACTTTTTTTAGTCTTATTTAAAAATAACATTAATATCATGTCATTAAAAGAGAGATAATTATATCCAAATCCATTAATTAAAATAACTTTAGCATATGGTCAAGATTATATAATTTTTTTGTTAATTTTAACAGAATATCGCTGTATTAGTAAAGCTGATTTGCTACTATAAAGGCTGCTGTATGTAAAAGATTAAACACATTTCCTGCTTTTTGGTTTTACTTTGCTGTGCAGAAGCTCATTACCATAATATTGTAATACAGTTCAGAGTGCATCTTCAATATTTTCTAAACAGATGGATCTTTACAATTCTGTCTGAATTCATCTTTTACACAGAGGGGATGCTTCATAGGGAATTTCAGTAACTCATTGTCATACTGGTACCAAGTGCCCACTAGAGGAAGTGAAAACTGAGGGCCCACCTTCAAGCAGAAGCTTGTCTCTGTGTTTGGCTTGTTTTTTTTTTTTTTTTATAATTCAAATTTTATTAGAAATTTTCTTTACATATAATAAACAAACATATGTTACAATTCATATTCTCACATAAACCCTATAAAGGTGGAAATGCCTCCCCACCACCATCTATCCCCATCCTTCCGCCCGACTCATGGAAAAAAAAAAAAAAAGGGGGGGGGCAACTGTGTTTGGCTTGTTACATAGTTAGTCAGGTTGAAAAAAGACACAAGTCCATATGGTTCAACCTATAAAAGGGGAAAAAAATAAAAATATATAGAATCCCATATACACGTACACAATCCTATACCCACAGTTGATACAGAGGAAGGCAAAAGATACCAGAAAAGCATGATCCAATTTGCTCCATGAAAGGGCATAGTTTAATAGGCATGATTTAAGAGCAGCTACTTATTCCAAGTCAGTATATAAAAGTAGGCCACTTTAAAAAGTCCTTACATTATTAGGAAGAAGACCCTTTATATAATCCATAGGGTTTTATCTGTTCTAATGGGCTCCTGTGACTTGTGACAGATAAATTGGCTGAAGGCGGCATAACTTCTGACAGTATCAGTCTTCTAGGTATCCCTGGTTCCGTCTGCTATCCTTTACATCAGTGGTTCTCAACCTTTCCTTAAGTATCCCCAACAGACCATGTTTGCAGGTTTTCCTTTATCCTGCATAGGTGCTTTAAATCAGATTCAATGGCTTGGTATTTTGGACAGCTATTTTATCTAAGAGAAACTCCCAAAACATGGCCTGTTGGTGGTTTTTGAGGACAGGGTTGAGAACCACTGATTTACATCACTCTTATGTCCTGTAATGCCTAGAGGTCAGCAGTAAGAACCAGTGAAAGCTGGGGGGACTAAGGAAGATTAAAATGCTAGAAATGTTTGTAGGAGGGGCTAACTGAATGCAAGACTTATGTACTTGTCATTGTACGCCACCAGCAGGTTTCAGGCCTCCTTCAGGCTAGCTTGGATCAACACTCCCATAAGCAGCAACAACACCAACAGTCCTCAGGGCCATGTTACACACCTGGCTCATGAAGCTGTTGGGTCTCAGGCACAGGAAACTATTCCTCATATATTCCAGGCTGAGCCAGATGCATACTTGGTCCACCAGGTATAGGCCACAGACAAAGTGAATGAGAAAATTCAAGCCTAAGTCTTCCATTTTCTTTACTGAAATGTACCAGAAAACATTACAGTCCTTGAAGTGGTTGTAAACTCTTGTTTTTTTTTTTTTTTAAGAAAAGTAACAAACATGTTATACTTACCTGCCCTGTGCAGTTGGTTTTGCACAGAGCAGCCCTGATCCTTCTCTTCTCGGGTCCCTCTTTGGATCTCCTGGCCCCTCCCTCCTGTTGAGTGCCCCTACAGCAAGCAGATTGCTATGGGGCACCTAAGCCAAATAACAGCTCCCTGTGTCCATTTAGACATGGAGCTGTGGCCCGGCCCAGCCCCCTCTCTGTCCTGATTGGCTGACTGACTTTAATTGACAGCAGTGGGAGCCAATGACACCACTGCTGTGTCTCAGCCAATGTGGAGGGGGGGTCCCGGACAGCTGAGGCAGTCATGGACATCACCGGATAAAGATGGGGCTCAGGTAAGTATTAGGGGGGCTAAGGGGGGCTGCTGCACACATAAGGCTTTTTATCTTCATGCATAGAATGCATGAAGATAAAAAACCTTCTGCCTTTACAACAATAGGGGGAAAATGTATACAATGTTTCCCAGCTGGGGAAGGCCAATATCTGGAACCACTTCATCTGGCCGCAGGAGACTTCAGGTATTCCCATGGGTGCCAAAACAGGAACTTAGCAATGTTATATCTTCAGGACTAGTGATGAGCCGAACACCCCCGGGTTCGGTTCGCACCAGAACCCGCGAACGGACCGGAAGTTCGAACGAACATTAGAACCCTATTAAATACAATGGATGCGAACGTTCGAATTCTAAAGTGCTAATTATAACAACTATTATGCATGTTATTGTCCTAAAAAGGGTTTGGGAACCCGGGTTCTGCACCAGGGGACATGTATCAATGCAAAAAGAAGTTTTAAAAACGGTCGTTTTTCGGGAGCAGTCATTTTAATGATGCATAAAGTGAAAAAAAAAAAGTCAAATATTCCTTTAAATATCGTACCTGGGGGGTGTCTAAAGTATGCCTGTGAAGTGCCACGTGTTTCCCGTGTTTAGAACTGTCCCTGCACAAAATGACACTTCTAAAGGAAAAAAAAGCCATTTAAAACTGCTTGCGGCTTTAATGTAATGTCTGGTCCCGGTAATATGGATGAAATTCTTTAAGAAAAATGGCATAGCTACCCCATGACCCCCCCCCCCCCCCCTACCCCAGCCCATTACCAGCCCCTTTGGGTCTTGTATGGATATTAAGGGGAACCCCGCACATAAAATAAAAAAGGCCCTATATACTCTGAACAGCCGTATACAGGCGGTGCATACAAGACAGGGACTGTAGGTTTGTTCTTATGTAGAATCTGTTTGTAATTTTGAACAGGTACATTGTTGAAGTGTAGCTCCAGCCCAAAAATCTATTTTTAAACTTTTTGGAAAACATAGGTAAGGGTTATCACCCCTGTAACATTTGTTTTGCTGTCTGTGCCCCTGTTCAGAACATTTCACCTCACTTTCCGTCCCAATGACAACTGTTTTTGAAATGTGGTGTTTTTCTTGAAACAAGGATTGCTGATAAAGCATCAGTACAGAGGAGACACCTTTCTCCCATATTTATTCTTACAGGAGAGAATTTTCCTTCCTAGTGGTAGATTTCCTCTCACTTCCTGTTGTCTTCTTGCGTTTGCAAGTAGGAGTCGTTTGTAAGTTGGATGTTTGAAAGTAGGGACCTGCCGTATATACTCTGCAGAAATAGGCCCCTTAGTTGTTGGTGTTGGCACAACACTGTAAGCACTCACAGTTACTCTTGGTTGGTGCTGGAACGCCCTGCTGTCAACTATTATATCAGGAATTTTAATTACATATAATTGTTGAACAGTGGTAGTAAAAATTGGGCCTTTGATGGTGGTGCTGGTGCCACAACACTGTAAGCCCTGACAGTTACTCTTGGTGGGTGCAGCAATGGGCCCTGCTGTGAATTATTAGATCAAGAATTGTAATTACATGCCCCTGTTAAACAGGGGCTGAAAAATTGGGCCTTAGGCACTGGTGGCACAACACTGCAACCCCTCACAGATACTGTACTTGGAGCACAGCAATGAGCCCTGTTGCAAAGTATTGCTTCAAAAATTGTAATGACACGCCCCTGTTAAACAGGGGCTGAAAAATTGGGCCTTAGGCACTGGTGGCACAACACTGCAACTCCTCACAGATACTGTACTTGGAGCACAGCAATGAGCCCTGTTGCAAAGTATTGCTTCAAAAATTGTAATTACACGCCCCTGTTAAACAGGGGCTGAAAAATTGGGCGTTAGGCACTGGTGGCGGCACCCATAAACAAAAATGATCTTCCAAGCTATCATCATCAATCGTATCATTGAGGACTCGGAGGAGGAGGATAGCCAGTCAACATAACAGCACAGGCACTCAGCATCAGCATCAGTCTTGAAGGGATGTGACATTTTAAAATCAATTAGTCTGTTATATCAGCATCAGGTGTGTGGTAGCTGGTGGTGATCCAAGACTGGTTCATCTTGATGAAAGTCAGTCGATCAACCGAGTCGGTGGACAGGCGCACCCTGTGATCCGTGACAAATCCTCCAGCAGCACTGAATGTGCGTTCCGAAAGAACGCTGGATGCAGGACAGGCCAGTAGCTCAATTGCATACTGTGCAAGCTCTGGCCAGTGATCCATCCTCAAGACCCAGTAAGCCAGAGGATTTTCGGTGGGGAAGGTGTCCAAGTCTGACCTTGCCCCTAGATATTCCTGCACCATGTTTATCAGACGCTGGCGATGGTTGCTGGAACCAATCATACTTTGGGGCTGCGGACTAAAGAATTGTCTGAACGCATCGGTCAGACGGCCACCTTCCCCACCGCTCCTTCTTTGACTGGCCGAAGCCTCAGCAACTCGTTGTCCAGGACCAGGAGTTTGCAACCTCCCAGTCTCTGGGAACGCGTTGCACAGACCTTTCTGCAAGGCCTCCCGGAGTTGTCTCATCCTCTGCTCCCTCTGCGACGGTAACATAAGGTCCGCAACCTTACCCTTGTACCGTGGATCAAGGAGAGTGGCCAGCCAGTAATGGTCCCTCTCCTTGATCCGAAGAATACGAGGATCCTTCCGCAGACTTTGCAGGATCAGGGAGGCCATGCAGCGTAGGTTTGCTGAGGCATTCGCTCCGGAGTCCTCTGGGTCACTAAGGACGACATGATCCGCAGCCACCTCCTCCCAGCCACGTACAAGTCCACTGGTTTCTTGGGACTGTAAATCATCCCTAAAAGACTGCTGCTGATGATGCTGAGTGCCAGCCTCCACCTCCATGCTGACACAATCCTCCTCCTCCTCCTCCTCCTCCTCCTCCTCTTCCTGTGCGATGGGTGGGACAGAAGGAACACTGTCTGGGTAAAGGGGGCCTTGAGAGGCAAGGAAGTCCTCCTCTTCCTGCCTCTGTTCTGCCTCAAGTGCCCTGTCCATTATTCCACGCAGCGTGTGCTCCAACAGGTGGACAAGAGGTACAGTGTCACTGATGCATGCACTGTCACTGCTCACCATCCTCGTGGCCTCCTCAAATGGTGCCAGGACAGTGCATGCATCCCTGATCATGCCCCACTGGCGTGGAGAAAAAAAACCAAGCTCCCCTGACCCTGTCCTGGTGCCGTAGTCACACAGGTACTCATTGATGGCCCTCTGCTGCGTGTGCAGCCGCTGCAGCATGGCCAACGTTGAGTTCCACCTGGTGGGCATGTCACATATAAGGCGGTTCTTGGGCAGGTTCAACTCCTTTTGCAGCTCAGCCAGGCGAGCACTGGCATTATAAGATCTGCGGAAATGCACACAGACTTTCCTGGCCTGCCTCAGGACATCCTGTAAGCCCGGGTACCTGCCCAAGAACCGCTGCACCACCAGGTTAAGGACGTGAGCCACACAGGGCACATGGGTCAGTTGTCCCTGTCGGAGGGCGGAGAGGAGGTTGGTGCCATTGTCGCAAACCACCATTCCTGGCTTAAGCTGGCGTGGCGTCAACCACCTCTCGGCCTGGCCCTGCAGAGCAGACAGGACCTCTGCCCCAGTGTGGCTTCTGTCCCCCAAACACACCAGCGCAAGCACGGCATGGCATCTTTTTGCCTGCGTACTTGCGTAGCCCCGTGAACGGCTACGGAGCACCGCTGGTTCATAGGACAAACCACAGGAAGAGGCCATGGAGGAAGAAGAAGAGGAGGGGGTGGAGGAGAGAGGTGTGTCACAACCAGTAGTAGCATTTTGGAGGCGTGGCGGTGGGACAACCTCCAACACTACTGCACCTTGTCCTGAATCCTTCCCAGCTGCCAAAAGAGTGACCCAATGGGCCGTGAAAGAAAGGTAACGTCCCTGTCCATGCCTGCTGGACCATGAGTCAGCGGTAATATGCACCTTACCGCTGACCGCCCTGTCCAGCGAGGCCAAGACATTGCCTTCCACATGCCGGTAGAGAGCCGGAATAGCCTTCCGTGAGAAAAAGTGGCGTTTGGGAACCTGCCACTGAGGAACCGCACATTGCACAAACTCACGGAAGGGGGCCGAGTCTACCAACTGAAAAGGCAGCAGTTGAAGCGCTAGCAATTTAGCCAAGCTAGCATTCAACCGCTGGGCATGTGGATGGCTGGGAGTGAACTTCTTTCGACGGTCCAGCAGCTGGGGCAGGGAAATTTGCCTGCTAGAATCGGACGTCGGTGTACTGCTAGCAGAGTGGGCGCAAGTACTTGGCTGTGACACACCTAATTCTACACCTTCATTCCTCTCAGTGCATGTTTCAGAGAGGACTGAAGTTATAGTGGGGTTGGAGATCCCAGCTGATGCGGTGCAAGGAGAGGTCCGCTTTGTTCTTTGGTGTGGGTCTTTGAGGTAGGCTTGCCAACGAGCTGCATGGCAGGTCAACATATGTCTGGTCAGGCATGTGGTACCCAAGCGGCTGATGTTTTGGCCACGCGATATACGCTTGAGACATATGTTGCAAACAGCAGCTGTGCGATCTGATGCACTAGCCTCAAAAAAGGCCCACACCAAAGAACTTTTTGAATGACGGGCAGAGGCAGCGCCCTGCACAGGCGGAGCTCTGCGGTGTGATTCCGTCGGTGTACTGCCCTTACGCTGGCCACCAAAGGGCATCCTGCCTCGTTGGAGATGTGCCTCCTCCTCATCCTCCTCCTCCTCCTCTCTCCTATTAGGCACCCACGTGGAGTCATTGACCTCATCATCCCCTCCCTCCTCATCACTGGAGCCAATCTGGCAGTATGCTGCAGCTGCTGGAACATGACTGCCAGATTGGTGTCCTTCTTGAGCATCCCCTCTGTCTGCTCTCACGCTACTGCCTTCCTCTAGCTGGGTTTCATCATCAGACCCTTCGAAACGCTGGGCATCCTCCTGGAGCATGTACCCAACACTGTGCTGAAACAGTTCGGGGGACTCCTCAGGAGGAGGACATGGTGGGTCTAGGGAAGGAGTGACTGATGATTTGTCTGACATTGATACCAGGGAAGACGACGCTTTGGCAGCTGCTTTTCCAGTACCCTGAGCCTGGGTGAGAGAGGATGAGGAGGAGGAGGAGGGCTTGGTCATCCACTCTACCAAGTCTTCGGCATGATGTGGCTCAACATGTCCAGCTGCCGAAAAGAAGGACAAGCGTGTCCCATGGCCATGTGCTGATGACAATGCACCGCGTCCACGACCAGCACTGTTGCCCCCAGACACAGAGCCTGCTTGCCCTCTTTTATTGCCTCCTGACTGTCTGCCTCTCCTTGTTTGCCTTCCAGACATTCTAATAGATGGCCTGCAGGGAGATGGGAAAAAAGCAATAAGGGCTACCTTCAGGTGTCCTTCTCTGTCCCTGGAAACAAGGACTTGCAGAGTGAAAGAAAAAAAACACTCTCCCTACCTACAGTTTTCTGTCCCTAGAAAAAATGTTTTTTTTAATCACAATATAGCACAAGGAAAATTAACTCACTGTCCTTACAGGTCCCTGGAAACAAGGACTTGCAGAGTGAAAGAAAAAAAACACTCTCCCTACCTACAGTTTTCTGTCCCTAGAAAAAAATGTTTTTTTTAATCACAATATAGCAAAAGGACAATTCACTCACTGTCCTTCCAGGTCCCTGGAAACAAGGACTTGCAGAGTGAAAGAAACTGACACTGTCCCTACCTAGAGTTTTCTGTCCCTGGAATAAATGTTTTTTTCAGCACAATATAGCACAAGGACAATTAACTCACTGTCCTTACAGGTCCCTGGAAACAAGGACTTGCAGAGTGAAAGAAAAAAAATACTCTCCCTACCTACAGTTTTCTGTCCCTAGAAAAAAATGTTTTTTTTAATCACAATATAGCAAAAGGACAATTCACTCACTGTCCTTCCAGGTCCCTGGAAACAAGGACTTGCAGAGTGAAAGAAACTGACACTGTCCCTACCTAGTGTTTTCTGTCCCTAGAATAAATGTTTTTTTTAATCACAATATAGCACAAGGAAAATTAACTCACTGTCCTTACAGGTCCCTGGAAACAAGGACTTGCAGAGTGAAAGAAAAAAAACACTCTCCCTACCTACAGTTTTCTGTCCCTAGAAAAAAATGTTTTTTTTAATCACAATATAGCAAAAGGACAATTCACTCACTGTCCTTCCAGGTCCCTGGAAACAAGGACTTGCAGAGTGAAAGAAACTGACACTGTCCCTACCTAGAGTTTTCTGTCCCTGGAATAAATGTTTTTTTCAGCACAATATAGCACAAGGACAATTAACTCACTGTCCTTACAGGTCCCTGGAAACAAGGACTTGCAGAGTGAAAGAAAAAAAATACTCTCCCTACCTACAGTTTTCTGTCCCTAGAAAAAAATGTTTTTTTTAATCACAATATAGCAAAAGGACAATTCACTCACTGTCCTTCCAGGTCCCTGGAAACAAGGACTTGCAGAGTGAAAGAAACTGACACTGTCCCTACCTAGTGTTTTCTGTCCCTAGAATAAATGTTTTTTTTAATCACAATATAGCACAAGGAAAATTAACTCACTGTCCTTACAGGTCCCTGGAAACAAGGACTTGCAGAGTGAAAGAAAAAAAACACTCTCCCTACCTACAGTTTTCTGTCCCTAGAAAAAAATGTTTTTTTTAATCACAATATAGCAAAAGGACAATTCACTCACTGTCCTTCCAGGTCCCTGGAAACAAGGACTTGCAGAGTGAAAGAAACTGACACTGTCCCTACCTAGAGTTTTCTGTCCCTGGAATAAATGTTTTTTTCAGCACAATATAGCACAAGGACAATTAACTCACTGTCCTTACAGGTCCCTGGAAACAAGGACTTGCAGAGTGAAAGAAAAAAAATACTCTCCCTACCTACAGTTTTCTGTCCCTAGAAAAAAATGTTTTTTTTAATCACAATATAGCAAAAGGACAATTCACTCACTGTCCTTCCAGGTCCCTGGAAACAAGGACTTGCAGAGTGAAAGAAACTGACACTGTCCCTACCTAGAGTTTTCTGTCCCTAGAATAAATGTTTTTTTTAATCACAATATAGCAAAAGGACAATTCACTCACTGTCCTTCCAGGTCCCTGGAAACAAGGACTTGCAGAGTGAAAGAAACTGACACTGTCCCTACCTAGAGTTTTCTGTCCCTAGAATAAATGTTTTTTTTAATCACAATATAGCAAAAGGACAATTCACTCACTGTCCTTCCAGGTCCCTGGAAACAAGGACTTGCAGAGTGAAAGAAACTGACACTGTCCCTACCTAGAGTTTTCTGTCCCTAGAATAAATGTTTTTTTTAATCACAATATAGCAAAAGGACAATTCACTCACTGTCCTTCCAGGTCCCTGGAAACAAGGACTTGCAGAGTGAAAGAAACTGACACTGTCCCTACCTAGAGTTTTCTGTCCCTAGAATAAATGTTTTTTTTAATCACAATATAGCAAAAGGACAATTCACTCACTGTCCTTCCAGGTCCCTGGAAACAAGGACTTGCAGAGTGAAAGAAACTGACACTGTCCCTACCTAGAGTTTTCTGTCCCTAGAATAAATGTTTTTTTTAATCACAATATAGCAAAAGGACAATTCACTCACTGTCCTTCCAGGTCCCTGGAAACAAGGACTTGCAGAGTGAAAGAAACTGACACTGTCCCTACCTAGAGTTTTCTGTCCCTAGAATAAATGTTTTTTTTAATCACAATATAGCAAAAGGACAATTCACTCACTGTCCTTCCAGGTCCCTGGAAACAAGGACTTGCAGAGTGAAAGAAACTGACACTGTCCCTACCTAGAGTTTTCTGTCCCTAGAATAAATGTTTTTTTTAATCACAATATAGCACAAGGAAAATTAACTCACTGTCCTTACAGGTCCCTGGAAACAAGGACTTGCAGAGTGAAAGAAAAAAAATACTCTCCCTACCTACAGTTTTCTGTCCCTAGAAAAAAATGTTTTTTTTAATCACAATATAGCAAAAGGACAATTCACTCACTGTCCTTCCAGGTCCCTGGAAACAAGGACTTGCAGAGTGAAAGAAACTGACACTGTCCCTACCTAGAGTTTTCTGTCCCTGGAATAAATGTTTTTTTCAGCACAATATAGCACAAGGACAATTAACTCACTGTCCTTACAGGTCCCTGGAAACAAGGACTTGCAGAGTGAAAGAAAAAAAATACTCTCCCTACCTACAGTTTTCTGTCCCTAGAAAAAAATGTTTTTTTTAATCACAATATAGCAAAAGGACAATTCACTCACTGTCCTTCCAGGTCCCTGGAAACAAGGACTTGCAGAGTGAAAGAAACTGACACTGTCCCTACCTAGAGTTTTCTGTCCCTAGAATAAATGTTTTTTTTAATCACAATATAGCAAAAGGACAATTCACTCACTGTCCTTCCAGGTCCCTGGAAACAAGGACTTGCAGAGTGAAAGAAACTGACACTGTCCCTACCTAGAGTTTTCTGTCCCTAGAATAAATGTTTTTTTTAATCACAATATAGCAAAAGGACAATTCACTCACTGTCCTTCCAGGTCCCTGGAAACAAGGACTTGCAGAGTGAAAGAAACTGACACTGTCCCTACCTAGAGTTTTCTGTCCCTAGAATAAATGTTTTTTTTAATCACAATATAGCAAAAGGACAATTCACTCACTGTCCTTCCAGGTCCCTGGAAACAAGGACTTGCAGAGTGAAAGAAACTGACACTGTCCCTACCTAGAGTTTTCTGTCCCTAGAATAAATGTTTTTTTTTAAGCACACTATAGCAGAAGCACAAAACACACTGACACTCTCCCTACCTATCCTTCTCTTTCCCTAAACTAAAGGAATCCAGGTTAAGCAAGAAAGAAATAACAGTCACTGTCCCTGCCTATGCTACTCTATCCCTGCTCCGGAACACACTACACTAGGCCGCCGTGCTGGCGGCCTTTTATAGTGTGGGGCGTGTACTAAACACCCTCAGCAATAATTGGCCACAGGCATCCTGCCTGTGGCCAATCATTGCTCTCCTCGCTGCCGGCGCTGTGATTGGCCAAGCATGCGGGGTCACAGTGCATGCTTGGCCAATCACAGCGCCTGGATGACACTGCGATGGCGTAGTGCATTGTGGGCCGTTCGCGTCACTCGAATTTGGCGCGAACGGCCCAAATCGTTCGATCTTCGTCGAACGATCGAACAGCCAATGTTCGAGTCGAACGTATGTTCGACTCGAACACGAAGCTCATCCCTATTCAGGACACCTTTTATGTCTCCAACTTACCTACCACCTGAGGCAGCTCTATTTACTGTATATCAAATTCTAGAGAGGAAAGGGAAACCTCTAGTGATCAAACTAATAAAAATATAAAGATGTAGAGAAAAGGTAAAACAAATATACTTACCCCCCCCAACTACCACTCTGCATGTGATGTCATGATCCTTAATGCAAGATCTTGAGAATGCTGAGTATTTTTTACATTTTGTGAGAAGATTAATCTAACAAGATTTGGGACTCTTACCTAAAAGGATTTTGCTGGCAGGATCACTATGTCACCCTTACTCTGATACTGTGAGCATAAGCTGAGTTTAGGGTAAGTATATTTTCTAACTCTACTTCAAGGATATTTTTTTAAAGGTATGATACAGCATTTTGATATGGGGTTGGGGCACCTAATGCAATAAGAAGTCATTGCTTTTTATTGAAAGGTCCACTTTAGAAACTAATAAAAATAAGGTAAAACAACTCACATAAAATTCACCTAAACCATTTTACAGTAGTTAAGAAAAAATGAAAAGTAAGGCGCTAACACATATCTAATGTTTACATAAAAGCAATATGGGAATAATAATCCAGTATTGTTAAAAACCTAAAACATAAAAACAAATAATAGTAAAAACTGCACAGTCCATAAGAAAAAAATTCAAAGCCTTTGCTGAAAAAAAACTCCAACCACTGTGCTCCTGGTGATAAAGTGCCTTACGTGCTCCTTAGATTAGTGCTTCACCACAATGTGCACCAATTGCACACAAATTGCACACTTACTGACCACATCAATAACATAAACCTTTGGTAATTAGGGTGCAATTCTTTATCCAGGTGTCCCCCCTCTGTAATAATTAATAAGAATCTGCCAACCGCTGTCCTCTCAAATGGTCATCTTCAAACATCAATACCGAGACCCAGGAAAAAAAATTCAATCCAGGATAGTATAATACCCTTTATTTTAAAAGCCAAAAGATAGGAATAAAATATGAATTTTACACTTACATTTTCAGGTGCAGTAGTCAGCACCAACACAAACAGCCTGGTTTCAGTTGTCCTGCACACCGCTCAGTCCGAACCAGAGTGTGTTCCAAACAGCAGAATATCCTAACCAGATCCAACAGGAAGTGATGTCACTTATGGTGGACGCGCAGCCTCAATGTATTTCGCTTATCAGCATCATTAGGAATGATGTAGCATTTTGATATGGGGTTGGGGGACCTTATACAATAAGAAGTCATTGCTTTTTATTGAAAGGTCCACTTTAAAGACTAATAAACATAAGATAAAACAACTCACATAAAATTCCCCTAAAACATTATACAGTAATTGCCTTTTGACAACTGCATTTATTTTTAATTACCAATTGAATAATTGCAACTGTATTTAAATATTCTTATCATTGTTTTGGCAACTAATGGTTTGCTCAACGCCAAGCTAGGTTATTATTGTCAAATGGGAAATCAGATCAGGGCCAGAAAAATAATTAGTTTATAACATGTTTCATATGTTTCTTGAATTAATGATAATCATTCATGACTTAAAATTAATTGTCACTTCCCATACCTCGGAATGTTTCTACTATATTGGTTAGATATGGTTTAAATTATTGTGTTCATTTCAATAGAACATAAAAGTGCATTTTAAATGTTCAGTAGCTAGATTAAAATTATGTATGATTACCAATAATGGCTGTTTTAGTGAGCAGGCTGAATAATTAGAAAAGATGGCACGAGATTCATAAACATTTTACTATCACCTTAGAGAAATATGATGTTTCAATAACCTGTCTGACAATATTGACAAAACAGGCAGTAAAATCTGTGGTGATTTCAAACAATAATTCTAATTAATGTTTGAATTGTCTTTAGCTTTTATATAATGTGATTGATTAATAAATTCATTTTTAGAGCAGAAGCTGTTTCTGCATTATAAAAAAAAAAAAGATGCAACCAGATCCCCTGCCCTCTGTCTACCTAGGAACTTCTCTGAAAACCTTTCATTGGCACTGACAGAATTCCCCAAATGAAAGGGGTTTGCTCCGGATGAAACAGATAACACATTTACCATAGATGTGCTAAGAAAAAAATGTTAACATAAATTTGGCAAATAAACTGCATGCACCCTGAAGTACTAATACATATTTTGAGTTCTTTACAGTGACCTTGAAGAACATCCCATGAACACCCAAAATTAAGTATGCCATTTTTTTTAAATCTCTATTTTATTGCTGTCTTGTTAAACACGATATACATGGAAAAGTAATTCGATTAGATTTCTGTTCATTTTCTAAAAAAGCATTGTTTTTATCTATGCTTTAAAATAATGAATGTCTGTAGGTTAAGCCATATTTGCTTATAACATATTCTTACCCTTTTTCCTGCTTATTAGTGGTATTGTTTCCAGGGTTGCCAACTGCCAGTAAATTCATGGAGAGTTTGTAAAATCCATGATTTTTACAGTTGGCAACCCTGTCTTGTACTGTTTCTTTTTCTCTGTACCAGTCAGCTCCCACTGAATAAAAACTATACGACTAACTACAGTATATACAATAATAATAAACCTCTTCACAAATTATAAATATATATTTTAATGTATTTTAATATATAAATATGACAAAAACTGTGGAAAGAGCTGCATGCCTTCATTCTTAAAAAAAGCCAAAAATTATCAAAATTATATAGGAAGACAAACCGTGCTCAAAAATTTGTAAATTACTGTGCATAAAATCCCAATAACTGTGCTTAATTTAAATTCATAAGTGTATCAAAATTATATCTCAATTCATAAACAATAAAACAACATGAAAATGGTGTAAAGTCTACGTGCTGTGATCCACAAAAATCAATCATAAAGTGCTTGCTGTGATTCAAGAACCCGAGAGGCGATTACGTTTTGAAAGGTCAATGAAGGGGAAAGTCAAAATAAAAATTGTGCTCTTGATTCTTCTCCCAGATAAAGATATCTCTGCACTTACCAGAGATATATGACCTCTATTCTCAAAGAAGGTTTCAAACACTTTTGGTAAGTATTTCCCCACAAAGATGTATCTTACTCAATCCTCCACCACATGTTGTTAGTGTATACGTGTGATTTTAATTGTTTCGTAATAAAAGCCTAATATACTACACCATGAGGGATTCCTTCATATTCTCCCCTTTTGAATGCGCCATGTATAGGATATTTTAAAGGCACAAGAATACCTTTTAGGAGATGGTAATATCCAACTGTCCAAATGCTCATGATATCAGTGGAGGATTGAGTATATTACATCTTCATGGGGAAATACTTACATTTGAGACCTTTGAAAAAAGAGGTCATATATCTCTGGTAAATGTGGAATGTCTCTATCTGGGAGAAAGATTAAGAGGACAATTTTTATTTTGACTTTCACCTTTACACAATTGTCGTCATGTTTTTTATTGTTTATGAATTAAGATATAATTTTGTTATCCTTATGAAATTAGGGTAAGCACGTTTTTTTTTTGATTTTTGCCTATTAATTTACCATTTCTGAGCACAGTTTGTCTTCCTATATAATTTTGATCATACGCCTAACTATGCCAATTTTTACTTTTAAAAAAGTGGCATAATAGGCATTGTCATACCTCTGAATTGTCAGTTCTAGGTCTCGCAATATATTCTGCAGGCATTGATGGCATACACCAGGGATATGCAATTAGCGGACCTCCAGCTGTTGCAAAACTATAAGTCCCATCATGCCTCTGCGTCTGGGTGTCATGCTTGCTGCTGTCAGAGTCTCGCTATGCCTCATGGGACTTGTAGTTTGGCAACAGCTGGAGGTCCGCTAATTGCATATCCCTGGCATACACTGTGGTGTGAAATATAGGGATGTGCCTCTGCTTCTAATTGAAAGAGTGCCTATTGATAAGGAGGGCTCCTAAGGCAATCTAGAAGGCAACTGTGAACATATTAAAGCCCACTGAAAGCCAACAAGTGTAAGAAGGTCTTAAAGTGTTTTTCTTAGGAAACAGTCACAGCCCGAATACAAAAATGTGTCCCTTGCCAGCATACTGTAGAGAATGGCCCTTGCTCTCTGCGTGTAGAAGTGGTTGCTCTGCAGAGGTTCTACATGCCCAATGCTGAGTCATTGCTATAGCTCTCTGATCGGCAGAGAGCATGAGCATTGCTAAGCTATGGCTATTGTTAGAGCTTTATGTCTGAATCAAAAAGGAGGCAAATCAGACCTCTGTTGAGAGATTATTGATTCCACACAAAGAGCAAGCTTCCTTCACTACAGTATGCTGCGGATAGCTTTTTCTAGAAAACAAACTATGTTATTACATACCTGGAATGTCTTTAGTTGGTTTAAACTGAAATTTTTATAAAGTACTTATTATATAATGCTTTTCTTGTGTGTTATGTCAGCTTTCCCAGTATTCATAGTCACTAGTCTTTATTTTTTATTTAATCTTCATCATGTCACGCTTACCCCTAATGCAGGTGTTCTTCACCTATGGTAGCCCCTTTCCCATAAGGCAAGCAGGCCTACCGATACTTGGTTGGCCTTAGGTCTTATACACAATGCTATAGTGCCTTGCCACCATGCTGGGGCAGGTGCGAACTGAGAAAAGCAAAAGGTTACTTGCGGTTGGCAGATAGGCAAAGTGGTACAATGACAATCCAGGTACAAGGCGAGCAAGGTTCAGAATACTCAGGGTCAATCCATCATCAAAAGGCAGGCAGAGTTCAGAGAATACTTCAATATCCGATTTAAGGTCATCAACAAGGGAATTCAATCTAGCAGAGCAGGGCAGACAAACAGGGAGCTTGTAACAAGTGTAACTGTTACATACCTGCCGGATGAGCCTGACGTTTAGTGGGAAGGCTTTCTCGTACAACCCTGGCTCAGGGGCCACTGATGTTGCAACAGTGGCCGCAAGAGCCTGGCAGTGTATGGGTGCCTGGTTCGTCTTTGGTCTTGTCAGTTCAGCTGGTGCAGCAGGAAACAGGAAGCAGACTGGTAGGTGCAGGGCTGGGGAGACACTGAATACGTAGTCAGACAAGCCGGGTTTGGTAACAGACAATCAGATATAGGTATAGACGACAGGCAGAGAATGGTCAGGATACAGGCAAAGTTTGGCAACAGGATATCAAGCAGTGTAGAGCTGAGCGTGGTTACAAGGCAGGCCGGGATCAGGATAACAGAGATCAATCATAGTCAAACAAGCCGGGTCAAACACAGGAAACAGATAAGATCACAGGAACAGGAAGTCACAGGAACAGGTATGAACTGCAGATCAGATAGCGAAGACACAGTGCTGCTGAGGTGTTTAAATAAGGCAGCCTGTTGCCAATCACTGAAATCAGTCTGCACTATTTAACCCTTAGGTGGCAGATCCATGACATTGGCCCCCCCCTTACAGGCAACCTCCGGGTGCCCAACAGGTCTCCCTTCTGTGGATTTCTGTGAAAAAAGGCATTAACCAAGTCTCTGGCGTGCACATCTTGTTCAACCTCCCAAGAGTTATCCTCCGGGCCATAACCTTTCCACTTAACCAGGTACTGTACCTGATTCCTTCTTCTCCTACAGTCTATGATGGCCTCCACCTCATACTCCTCTTCGCCATTGATGGTCACAGGTTCTGGTGGCCTGGATACTCTATCTGGAAAAGAGTCAGGGACTGCGGGTTTCAAGAGAGAAACATGGAAGACAGGATGTATCTTAAGTGAATCAGGTAAAGATAATTCAAAAGCAACCTCATTAAGTTTCCTCTTGACTGGGAATGGTCCCACAAATTTAGGTGCCAGTTTCTTTGAGGGACATGCCAACCTGAGATTCGTAGTAGACAACCATACCTGGTCTCCGGGTGGAGAATCACCCCTCCTTTTCCTGTCAAAAGCTGTCTTGCTTGCTGCTTGTGCCTTGGTAACTGCTTCTTGAAGCAACTTATTGTTGCGGTTTAGGAAATCCACTGTGTCTTGGACAGCAGGAACTGTGGTCTCTGGAATAAAGTCGGGCAAGAAGGATGGGTGAAAACCATAATTTGCAAAGAAGGGTGACTGACCTGTGGCAGAGTGAGTGGCATTATTGTAGGCGATATTGTAACACTTCACACAGTTTTCCAGAATCTGGAAGTAAACTGAACCCCCCGATCGGAAACAATGTTCTTAGGGACTCCGTGAAGCCTCACAATCTCTCTGATAAACACTTGAGCTGTCTCCATGGCCGAGGGAGTACTCTTCAGAGGCAAGAAATGGGCCATTTTGGACAGTCTGTCCATCCACTATCACAAAGATGACTGTGCATCCTTCCGATGGGGGAAGTTCCGCAATGAAATCCATGGCTATCTTTCTCCATGGTCTGTCAGGGACTGGCTGTGGCCGAAGTAGACCCCAAGCTCGGTTCTTTGTACCCTTGCTGTGGTTGCAGATTGCACAGGAATTCACGTACCTCTTACAGGTTTCTTCCAGGTCCGCCACCAAAATGTGCGTTTCAGGAGATCAAGCGTCTTGTGGACCCCGAAATGACCTGCTAGGGGATGATCATGAGACAGACCCAAAATGGTTAGACGTAAACATTCAGGCACAAATACCTTGCTTCCTGTCAGAAAAGGCTTCACCCGCTGGTGGCGCTGTTGGTCCTATGGATTGCAGTACTAGTGTCCACCAGCATTTGTCCTCTTGCAGCCATCTATCTTTAATAGAGGATCTCACCTGCTGGTGGAAATGACTGATCCATGGGCCGTAGTACCGGCGTCCACCAGCGGGTGTATTCCGGCAGTGTGGGGCAGGCAGCACTTCCTCCGCTCAGCTGTCACATGAGGACAATCATTGCAGTCCTATAAATACCCGGCGAACCCTTACATGCTCGCCTTGGTATCTCTCTCTCCTTGAGCCCTGACCTCGCTGCCTATATTCGGACCTTGAGCCTGTACCTCACCTCACCTGACCTGACCTGATCTGATCCCCATCCTGAGCCTATTCATCCGTCCTCTCCCTGTCTTGTTTGTTCCCTGTCCTCATCTGCTGACTCCCCGTGTATGACCTTGGCCTGGCTACGTTTATGCTTCTGGAACACCCCTTTGTCAATCTCCTGATCTGCTGTGTATGACCCTGGCCTGGCTTACGTTCAAGATTCTGGTACTGCCCTTTGCTGTATATATTATTTGTTGTTTGAGGGTTGTTTGGTTGACTTTGCACTGTTTATTAATTTAGGTGATATAAATAAATACAAACATCATTATATTTCACTTTACATACATTTTTGGTTCTCTCTGTGCAGTCCACACAGTCTGGTCAACTAATTCACTGACACTTCCGTTAAACAGCAATCCTTCCCGGAGTGTCAGCGTGACCCCTGGAGGACTAGGAACGTCTGTCGAAGCCTGCTTAATTCTGTTGAGGAGGTTGGCCGGTAAAGGTAAGAAGTTATTTTCAGACAAGATGGTATCTGCCACTGGTGGTTCCTTGGGGTCATCGAACATACGAGGCAGTGCATCTGGTTTGCAGTCTTCGAGCCCAGCCAGTAGGTAATGTGGAACACAAATCGGGAAAAGAACAGGGCCCAACGTGCTTGACGTGGCTTTAGACGTTTAGCAGTCCTCAAGTACTCAAGATTTTTGTGGTCAGTATAGACCAATATGGGATGCGATGCTCCCTCCAGGAGGTATCTCCACTCTTCTAAAGCCGCCTTAATGGCCTGTAATTCTTGGTCCCCAACGTCAGAGTTTCTCTCTGCTGGAGAGAGCCTGCGGGAGAAAAAGGCTACTGGATGCATCAGATACTTAGGGCCTTGGCGTTGGGAGATGACTGCTCCAATAGCGACTTCAGATGCGTCTACTTCTAGTGTATACGGCAGAGACGGGTCCGGTGACCAAGAACAGGTGCTGAAGTAAACAGTCCCTCCAAGGTTTCAAATGCGGCTTGTGCCTCGGGTGTCCAATGGAAGCGAAGGTTCTGTCTAGTCAGCTGTGTGATAGGGGTTATGATAGCGGAAAAGCCCTTAATGAACCTCCTGTAAAAGTTGTCAAATCCTATGAAGAGCTGCACCCCCTTCTTGTCGGTAGGTGCAGGCCAGTCTAAGATAGCAGAGACCTTTTCAGAGTCCATCTTGACCCTTTCAGGTGAGATTATCAGTCCCAGGAATTGGATGCTGCTTTGTTCAAACTCACATTTTTCACCTTTAGCATATAGTCCGTGTTGGCAGAACCGGCTCAGCATCCTTTTGACATGACCTCGATGAGAGTCTAGAGAAATGGAAAAAATCAGGATGTCATCTAGGTAAACAATCAAAAATATATCCAAGAAGTCTCGGAATATATCATTGACAAAGTGTTGGAAAGTAGCCGGGGCATTGCATAGTCCAAAGGGCATCACTAGGTATTCATAGTGGCCAAATCGGGTGCGAAAGGCCATCTTCCACTCATCCCCTTGACGGATACGGACTAAATTGTAGGCCCCCTGTAGATCTAGTTTGGTGAAAATGGTTGCCGACCATAATCTCTGAAATAGTTTGGGTACTAGAGGGAGAGGATATCGGTTTTTAACTGTAATTTTGTTGAGCTCCCGATAGTCCACACAAGGTCGTAGGGAGTTGTCCTTTTTCTCAACGAAAAATATTCCTGCTCCTGCTGGGGAGGTAGAGGGTCGGATGAACCCCTTTTTCAAGTTTTCTTGGAAATACTCTTTTAGTGCCTCCTGTTCTCTTTCATCGAGGGGGAAGATTCTACCGAAAGGGATTTCAGACCCTGAAAGCAGTTCAATTGGGCAGTCGTATGGCCGGTGCGGGGGAAGAATGTCAGCCCCTCGCTTACTAAAGAAATCCAGGAACTCATGGTAGGGTTCAGGTACGACTTGCCGCACCTCAGACTCAGAGTCAACACAAAATAGTGTTGTATAAGAAGCTGGGGACCTTGGTAGGCAGTGCTCCTGGCAATAGGCTGAGTGGAAGTTGATTCTCCCTGTGGCCCAGTCAACTTGCGGATTATGCACCTGCAACCAGGGTAGGCCCAGAATAACAGGGAATAGCGGGGAAGTTATGACATCAAGGCTTAGGATTTCCTTATGTTGGGAGGAAGCCAACATGGGTAAGGGAAATGTCTCTTGGGTCACAGGTCCAGACTTGATACATGACCCGTCAGCTAGAAAAACAGAAAGTCTTTGTGCTTTAGGTCTCAAGGGGATGCGTTGTTGTGTTGCAAAGGTTAGATCGATGAAGCAACTGCAGGCCCCGGAATCAATGATTGCGGTAACTGCCACTTTCCTTTCTAGCAACTGGAAAGAGATGGGAAGGGTTAGGTTGGTGGCATTGGTAGATGAAGAAAAGTTATTAACTGAAGAAATCATCCGCCACTTACGTGTCTTGGTTGGACAGGAACGTACATAGTGGCCCGCTTCCCCACAGTATAGGCAGAGGTTATTCTGTCGTCGGTGCAGGCGTTCCTCTGGAGACAGAGAGGGGCGTATTAGGCCGATTTGCATAGGCTCCGGTGCTTCGGTGGCAGAAGTAACAGGAGCGGGCTGAACTGGAGTGAAGCTAACAGGTGGGGAGTGAGTAGGAGCTGGGATCCGGGCATCATCCAGACTGGACGTGGCTGCTGGGCTGATCTTTTGGATCGTCGCTCACGGAACCAATGGTCAATTTGAATGGCCAGTGTGATAAGGGCCTCAAGAGTATTTGGGACTCCGACACGTGCCAATTCGTCTTTCAGACCTTCTGATAACCCCAAGCGGAACTGGTGTCGCCGGGCTGCGTCATTCCACTGTGTGTATGCACTCCAGCGTCTAAAGTCTGTAACATAATCTTCAGCCATTCTGCGGCCTTGCTGGAGTGCATGAAGGGCAGCCTCTGCTGTGGTGGTTCGTTGCGGATCGTCATATAATTCGGCCATCGCACCGAAGAAGGCGAACATGGACTGTCACAATACATCGTTGTTTTCCAACATCTGATAAGCCCAGGACTGGGCCTCTCCCTGAAGCAGTGATATAATTAATCCTACTTTGGTGGTTCCAAGGGAGAAAGTTTGAGGTTGCAGGGCGAAGTACAGGTCACATGCATTGCGGAAGGATCAAAATGTTCCCCTGTCACCTGAAAATCTCTCTGGAGCTGGAACTCTGGGTTCAGGTGGCAGCATCACCACTGAGGTTGCTGCAGTGGCAGTCCCTGAGGCAGAAGCCGCAGCAGTGCTTGCTGGTGTAGCTAGAGTCTGTACACTTTGTTCGAATTACGTATAACCCTCCTGTAGAGATTTGACTGCTTGGGTAAGGGCTGCAAGGTGCTGACAGATGTCATCCATGGCCGACTTCCCACTTGCAGGATCAGACATGGCTATCTGATACTGTTATGTACCTGCCGGATGAGCCTGACGTGCAGTGGGAAGGCTTTCTTGTACAACCCCGGCTCAAGGGCCACCGATGTTGCAACAGTGGCCGCAAGAGCCTGGCGGTGTATGGGTGCCTGGTTCGTCTTTGGTCTTGTCAGCTGAGCTGGTGCAGCAGGAAACAGGAAGCAGACTGATAGGTGCAGGGCTGGGGAGACACTGAATACGTAGTCAGACAAGCCGGGTTTGGTAACAGACGATCAGATGTAGGTATAGACGACAGGCAGAGAATGGTCAGGATACAGGCAAAGTTCGGCAACAGGATATCAAGCAGTGTAGAGCTGAGCGTGGTTACAAGGCAGGCCGGGATCAGGATAACCGAGATCACTCGTAGTCAAACAAGCCGGGTCAAACACAGGAAACAGATCAGATCACAGGAACAGGTATGAACTGCAGATCAGACAGCGAAGACACAGTGCTGCCCAGGTGTTTAAATAAGGCAGCCTGTTGCCAATCACTGAAATCAGTCTGCACTATTTAACCCTTAGGTGGCAGATCCATGACAGTAACAAATGCAATATCATGCATGAGCAGTAACCTGCAGGCTTGGCTGGCTTAAATCAGGTTTGGTCTCCACTCAGAGACTGGCCACATTAATCACCTTGCAGGTGGACAGGCAGACAAGATCTTGGGCTAAGTACCAAGATGCTTGGTACCCCAAAGAAGGGATTAAAAGTGCTGCGGTGCTTCCAAATCGCTTTTTAGGTGCTTTGGACGTGCTGCCTATTCATTTCAATGGGCAAGGCGTTTTGGGAGCTCTGTATACAGTGCTCCCAAACCGCCCCAAAGATGTTGCTTGCAGGGCTTTTCATAACATCCCGCAAGCGCACCGCCCCAGTGTGAAAAGGCACACATAAATTAATGGGAGGCGGTTTTCAGGCGTTATTTAGAGGTTATTTCTAGCACTAAAATGCCTGAAAACCGCCTCAGTGTGAAAGGAATCTTAAGAGAAACTTTTAGGAAATACATGTATAATTATGCCAACTCACTAGTTTGCCGTGTGGTCTCAATGGTCTACATATATCTTATCATACAAAAATATTGACTGTAGCATAAGCACCACAGCCTTAATAGCGACTATATTTGGAGACCATGTGGCATCTACTCAAAAATAATATGCAAAAATGCATATTAATAAATATTTTATTGATACAAAAATTGCAATGGTAGTGTATCACAATCATAACAATAAATATACGACTAATGGAGCCTATATCATAGTCTACACTTTTTATATAGTAAGGGTAATCCAAGAGCAAGCTTAGAGAGGAAGTCAGGTCAATAATAGGATCAAGGATGTGTATCAGGAACTGAATCACAAAGGCAAGGATGAAGACATACAGCAAGGAACTAGTGCAGACTTTAGGTTCAAAGAGGCTGCACACACGTTGGAGTGCACGCATACTCATAAATAAGTGTTGATGATGATATTCGTACATTCCCTCTTTCTATACTCATAGAAATGGGAACACCCATGCCTATGCACATGCGCATTAGCTAAACAACAAGTTTTTATATTGATAGCTGTCACCATATTTCTGACACCCTGTCATTATCAAAACCACATAGAAATAGATTATTTTAAATGCTTACTTGCCGTTATCTTCCTTCCCATAGATTTTCTTTTTGACTTGCATTGTGCTTTGCTAGCAAATTAGAGTTCACCTGAAGAGTCTATTTCCAAGCACTGTACCTTCCCTCCTTTTACATCATAGCCTTCTTCTCTTCTGCGAGTGTCTATCTGTGCTACCCCACCCCTAACCCTCCTACATAAAATGTTATGAAGCTGCCAGTGGAAGAATGAAGGGGAATACTACAGAGTGTCATTTTGGTAACTACTCTCAGCTTGCTCAGGGTAAGCACATATAAGGCTTTTACTTGGTGCACTGTTTAATTAGAAATTCCTCACTCTATTTGTATTGTAGGCGGACAAATATGCAAAAATTTATATTTCCTTATTTTTTTATATATTTTATTAATGCAACTATATCTCAATTACACTATTAAATAGATGGCACTGCACATGAACACTGCATTCTAAGTATTTATCTTTACTCTGAAGGCTTTTTTTTTTTTTTTTCAGTGAAACTTCCAACCTCCAGGTAATAATCACTGTGCTAAAATAGTCTTTACATGATCAGAAACCGCTCAGTGGGGACCCTGGCTGCACATGGCATCATGCTGGGGAATTTTGAGAAACAGTTTGTTGACAAGAAGGGTTTAGATTATCACAACAAATAAATAAATCCAGTTTTGTGTAGCATGTGAAGTATTACAATGAGAAAAGAACCGGTGAGATAAGAGTATGGATTAGGCCAACAGAATATTTGATTGCTGCATTGCAGTACATGGGACCTATTGTTGTCTGGCCGAACTATAGCTTATTCAGAAAGCAAAAGCATTTGTCCGGTCATTAAGATAAAATGAATCTACTATATATGGTTCAATAACCTAGTTGCATATAAGCCTAGGACTCTGAGCTTGTGATAATATTGACCGTCCTGGCTCCCATACCTAGTGTCTTGTCTCTGGACTGTTTCAGCCTACTTGGCCCTTGCCTGGTGACAAATTTCCTCTCTGACTGGATTTCAAGTTATCTTACTAATTGCTGCCCTCCTTGCCCTTACCTGGACTTTGAATTATGCTACTGATTGACACCTGCCCCCACCACCGCTAAGACTGTACTCAGCTCCCAGGCAGTCAAAAGACTAAGATTATTCCAGAATACAGTACCTGCAATGAAACAAACCAGTTCTTGTAGCCATATTATGTTGTACATGAACTATTTCTCTGGCTGCTGGGGAGTGTCCCAGCCTGCAAACATAGTACATTGTGCCTGGAAAAAAAAAAGAAACAAACCCCCTTGGGGGGATTTAATGTACATTGCAGGGATTCTAGCAAAAAATGCACTGATAAATGTATAAATGACACTGGCAGGGATGGGGTTAACACTAGGGGACGATTAAGGGGTTAACTGTGTTCCCTGGGTGTGTTCTAACTGTGTGGGGGATGGGCTCACTGGGACAACACAGAGATCGCTGTTCCTGATCACTAGGAACAGCAGATCTCCATGTTGTCCCCTGTCAGAATGGGGATCCGCCTTGTTTACATAGGCAGATCCCTGTTCTGCCTCTCTGTGGAGCGATCACGGGTGGCGGATGGACCTCCGCCGGCGCACGTGCCCACAGTATATATTACACAAAATGACATACAGGTACATCGTTTTGCGCAATAGAGACAACCTGCCTCATTATACTGTATGTACTGTGGCTGGTCGGCAAGTGGTAAAATAAAAAAAAAATATCGATTGGTTTTGCTTACAGTGATCAGCAGCACACCAATATACTTTTATTTGATTCATATCAGTCTTTTTTTTTCACATCGGTATTTCTGGTAAATTTGAGCACAAACTTATGTTTTCCATAAGCAACTTAGGCCTGTTTTGACCAGTGGAAGTAGTAGCTGCAACAAACCTAAATGCAGAATGGGAAGCCACGGGGAGGCGTCTTTCTCAAAAAATTAAAGCTAAAGACCTTAGGTGTAGGTGGGTAAAAAATAGCAAGTGGCAACACAGTTTGATGGCAGTTTGTGAACTTTTTTTTCACAACATTGCACTGGGAAGTGATAACAAAAAGTGCACAAAAAACACTTCACACCACCGCCTGACATTTCCTGTTTCTGATGCTCCATGCATTTATTCTTACTTTTTAAAAGAATATTAGAGCTACAGCCAAGTATAATTTGGTAGAAATTGGCAAGTGGTAGGTCAGTTTTCGGCAGTGAGAACAGGTCCAAATTGAGAGACATAGGGCAAAAGGCAGCTGTTTTTTGATAACATTTTTCATTCAAAACTTCAGTTCTCAAATGCAGGTATGGAAAAATTGCCCAGTGGCAACAGTGAGAACTCACCCAGAGGTGAAGGCACATGCTGCTATTTGTCAATAGAAATTAAAGCTTCATCCCTCAAGTACCGTATGTGTATATGGTAGGATCAGCAGAGGTAGAGAAAGAAGGCAAATCAGCAGTGATGGCTGAATACTGGCTGCTCTGTGTCTAGGAAGAGAAAAAGTATACAGGCTTTATTGGCCACTCAGTTATCTCCTCTGCCTACGATAGCTGTTTTTTTTTTGGCTGTTCTGCTTAAGAAAATGTGACTGCCTCGCCTCTGTAGCTGTCAGGGTCAGCGTCTAAGGTGACCAGACACGTAGCTACACAGGGGAACTGAGACCAAACAAAGGATATATACAATTAAAGTGATATTTATTTACAGTGAACACAAACAAATAAACATACACAGCAACCAGTGAAAGCATAAACCACTCCAGCAAACAAGAACAAGAATAACTAATAAACCTAACTGCTATCTATATACAATATCTACAACTAAGGGGCAAAAGCAACAGGGATGCAAGGAAGGGGACACGACTGGGTACAAGGGCATAGAACAAGGCATAGGGGTGCAGGGCAGATCAGGACACAGGAAGGTTCAGAAAGGTATCAGGCACAATCTGGTAGCAAGGAGGCAATCAGACAGGATAGTGACGCACTGGGGGAAGGGAGAAGCAGCCTTAAGTATCCACCTGGCAGCTGGAGCCAGGTGTGGCTGATCAGAACCTGCTGGCTTTTGGGAGACACCTGCTGGTGGACACTGGAACTGCAGCCATTGGCAAAGTGAACCTCAGTGCCCCAGCAGGTGAACTCAACCCTGACAGTAGCCCTGCCACCATGTAGTCATGTAAGGCCTGCTTGTGGAGTTTGTTGCTTGCTACTGCTGCCATGCTTGTTGCTGATACAGATAGCTGGCCTAATAATAATATGTGAGCACAGGGGTGCACACAAGATGATATACCATAACATTACAATTCACATAAGTAAGACACAGTTTGCTATAAGATCCTGTCTTATCTCTCCTTATGTCATCAGTGATCTCTCCTTATCCTCACCTTACAGCAGTGGATTCACACTGACACTATGGCTGTACTCAACCCACCATTTTATAGTAAGGGGCTGGTTTATCAGGTTTCCTTCATCATTAGCTGCAGTGGTTAAAGGGTGCTCACAGGGCATTGAGGGTGGATGATAAAAGTGATGGTGACTGCGCTGTGATGTGAGAAGAAGGGCTGAGTGAAGGGGCAGAGAAAAAATCTACAAGCCAAGGTGAAATGATTGATGTGTAACTAAATGATACTCATGGGTATAGAAATATGTGACATCAAAAATATATAAACCAATTGCAGTGAAAGTAATAAACATATCACACCTAACATAAAGTGATAGCAAAATTGGTAGCCAAAAAAATTAATAAAAATTAGTGTGACGTGACACAATCCTAAAAAGGTTGAAACGTGAAACTAGTAACCCGATGGACGGGCACAAATTATATATTAAAAGTCTATGAGTCCACAATCCAGTGCCAGAAGGCTAGTAAACAGATGCAAAAATCCTAACGCGTGTTATCACGTCACGTGACTTCATCAGAGATACACCACAATGTACCCCTTACCAATTCACATCGGGGGGGCCGGGATCTGGGGGTCCCCTTTGTTAAAGGGGTCTTCCAGATTCCGATAAGCCCCCCGCCCGCAGACCCCCACAACCACCGGGCAAGGGTTGTGGGGATGAGGCCCTTGTCCCCATCAGCAGGGTTCCCCTTAATATCCATACCAGACCTGAAGGGCCTGGCAATTGAATTTGGGGGGACCCCCACGCATTTATTTATTTTTTTATCAATGACTTTCAATGACTTTTCTCTGTATTGCCGGGAGCCGACAATTCATTTTAGCCGCGAGTGCTTTTAAATGACTTTTTTTCCTACAGAAATTACACTTTGTGCAGGGACAGTTCTAAGCACGGGAAACAAGCACTTCTTTACAGGCATACTATACACACTCCGTAGGTACGAAATTTAAAGGAATATTTCACTTTTATTGTTTCACTTCAAGCATTATTAAAATCACTGCTCCCGAAAAAACTGTTGTTTTTAAAACTTTTTTTGCATTGATACATGTCCCCTGATTTTTCATGTTCGAGTCCCATAGACTTTAACGGTGTTCGGATGTTCAAACAAATTTATTGCCTGTTCGCATGTTCTGATGCAAACCGAACTGGGGGGGGTGTTCGGCTCATCCCTATCTCCTAATACTGTTCTTGTCATGAGAAGAACTTACTGTACTCAGTAGGGTTGAATTTGTTCTCCTCTTGTCTTGTTGTTAGCTTC
Organism: Rana muscosa; assembly: GCA_029206835.1. Classification (NCBI taxonomy): domain Eukaryota; kingdom Metazoa; phylum Chordata; class Amphibia; order Anura; family Ranidae; genus Rana; species Rana muscosa. The sequence continues at coordinate 476,445,461 of CM055122.1, forward strand.
TCGAATGCAGTAATACAGTGATAAGATGACAAATCAATAATGCAATTTCAGATTCTATTTAAGGTAATGACTTTCAATAACTTACTCTTTTATGTACTTGCTTTGTTCAAAAAGAAAACACTCAGATTAACTCATTGTAACTGCAGCAATCATACAACACATTCATCTTGCAGTGCATATAGATAAACGTGTGCTAGCTAGAAAGAGATACAGTAGGAATAGCAGGATATTTAATTTAGCATTTGTTACCACTGATGATCCAAAGTGTTAAATTGCAACATCAACATTAACATTGTTTTTGGTAATTATAATGGTTAAAGCATTTGAACCTATTTAAAATTTGTATGTATATTAAATAAAGAAAATAGCTTCCTGCTGTGCTAATAAAATAATTCCCCAATTATACAACACATCAGATTATGGCTTCATCAAATCAATGCATATTTATTGTGTAACTGTAACACAGTGCAGTTTAGCCAAGTATTCCAGGCAAACACTACCTCCTTTAATACATGTAAAAGAGATTGTTTGCTGTATTTATTGGCGTATAATGCCGCGTACACATGATCGATTTTTTCGACGGTGAAAACACCGTTGAGAAAATCGACGTTAAAAACGAGGAACAGCTTGTTCCCCCCACACACAGCCGTTTTAAATGTCATTTTTTTTTTGGTCGAAAAAAACGACCGTGTGTGGGCTCCGCGGCAGTGTTTCCCTATGGGAAACACTGCCGCGGAAAACATGTTGAAAAAAACGACGAGAAAAATTAGAACATGTTCTAATTTTTCTCGTCGTTTTTAATGCCGCTTTTCTCGTCGAAAAAAACGACAGAAAGCCCACAGACTATCGTTTTTCTTGTCGAATGGGAAAAATGTCGTTTTTTTCGACGGGAAAAACGGCCGTGTGTACGCGGCATAACACTCACCTTTTTACCCTGAAAATAGAGGGTAAACTGTGCCTGCGTGTTATACGCAGGGGGCTGTGGAAAGTTTTTTTCCTGAAACTTCCCTCTTAAAGTTAGGGTGCGTGTTATACGCCAATAAATACGGTAATTATTTTAAGCAGATATATTGTAAGCAATGTTGGACGTTTTATGGAGTTATTATTACTGTAAAGATAATCCATTTTAACAGGCAACTTAGTTAATGAGATTTACTTCAAGATTTAGAAATAAGTACATTGATTCCAATTAATTGCACATAGGCCTTGGGAGTACCCACATGCACTGTTTCATAGTCCAAAGCCACTGGGATTATGTTATTTTTTTTGCTTGCAAAAAGCACACAGTGTAGATTTCAAATCAATTTTAAAAAGGGGCTAAATTGATCTATTTGTTCTTGCATTGAAAGTTGAGGGAACACTTAGAAAAACATATTTAAAGTGACCCTGTTTGCATAGGGAGACTGTATGTTAAAGCATACCCATCATAGTAAAGGCAAGATACTTACCTTTCCAGTAACCTGCTTGTTAATATGCAGCCTCTTATCTTCCCTACAGATGCTGGGAGTAGGGATGAGCTTCGTGTTCGAGTCGAACATAAGTTCGACTCGAACATCGGCTGTTCGATCGTTCGACGAAGATCGAACGATTTGGGCCGTTCGCGCCAAATTCGAGTGACGCGAACGGCCCACAATGCACTACGCCATCGCAGTGTCATCCAGGCGCTGTGATTGGCCAAGCATGCACTGTGACCCCGCATGCTTGGCCAATCACAGCGCCGGCAGCGAGGAGAGCAATGATTGGCCACAGGCAGGATGCCTGTGGCCAATTATTGCTGAGGGTGTTTAGTACACGCCCCACACTATAAAAGGCCGCCAGCACGGCGGCCTAGTGTAGTGTGTTCCGGAGCAGGGATAGAGCAGCATAGGCAGGGACAGTGACTTTTATTTCTTTCTTGCTTAACCTGGATTCCTTTAGTTTAGGGAAAGAGAAGGATAGGTAGGGAGAGTGTCAGTGTGTTTTGTGCTTGTGCTATATTGTGCTTAAAAAAAACATTTTTTCTAGGGACAGAAAACTGTAGGTAGGGAGAGTGTGTCAGTTTCTTTCACTGTCAAAGTCCTTGTTTCCAGGGACCTGGAAGGACAGTGAGTGAATTCTCCTTGTGCTAAATTGTGCTTAAAAAAAATGTTTTTTCTAGGGACAGAAAACTGTAGGTAGGGAGAGTGTGTCAGTTTCTTTCACTGTCAAAGTCCTTGTTTCCAGGGACCTGGAAGGACAGTGAGTGAATTCTCCTTGTGCTAAATTGTGCTTAAAAAAAACATTTTTTCTAGGGACAGAAAACTGTAGGTAGGGAGAGTGTGTCAGTTTCTTTCACTGTCAAAGTCCTTGTTTCCAGGGACCTGGAAGGACAGTGAGTGAATTCTCCTTGTGCTAAATTGTGCTTAAAAAAAAACATTTTTTCTAGGGACAGAAAACTGTAGGTAGGGAGAGTGTGTCAGTTTCTTTCACTGTCAAAGTCCTTGTTTCCAGGGACCTGGAAGGACAGTGAGTGAATTCTCCTTGTGCTAAATTGTGCTTAAAAAAAACATTTTTTCTAGGGACAGAAAACTGTAGGTAGGGAGAGTGTGTCAGTTTCTTTCACTGTCAAAGTCCTTGTTTCCAGGGACCTGGAAGGACAGTGAGTGAATTCTCCTTGTGCTAAATTGTGCTTAAAAAAAACATTTTTTCTAGGGACAGAAAACTGTAGGTAGGGAGAGTGTGTCAGTTTCTTTCACTGTCAAAGTCCTTGTTTCAAGGGACAGAGAAGGACACCTGAAGGTAGCCCTTATTGCTTTTTTCCCATCTCCCTGCAGGCCATCTATTAGAATGTCTGGAAGGCAAACAAGGAGAGGCAGACAGTCAGGAGGCAATAAAAGAGGTCAAGCAGGCTCTGTGTCTGGGGGCAACAGTGCTGGTCGTGGACGCGGTGCATTGTCATCAGCACATGGCCATGGGACACGCTTGTCCTTCTTTTCGGCAGCTGGACATGTTGAGCCACATCATGCCGAAGACTTGGTAGAGTGGATGACCAAGCCCTCCTCCTCCTCCTCATCCTCTCTCACCCAGGCTCAGGGTACTGGAAAAGCAGCTGCCAAAGCGTCCTCTTCCCTGGTATCAATGTCAGACTCATCATCAGTCACTCCTTCCCTAGACCCACCATGTCCTCCTCCTGAGGAGTCCCCCGAACTGTTTCAGCACAGTGTTGGGTACATGCTCCAGGAGGATGCCCAGCGTTTCGAAGGGTCTGATGATGAAACCCAGCTAGAGGAAGGCAGTAGCGTGAGAGCAGACAGAGGGGATGCTCAAGAAGGACACCAATCTGGCAGTCATGTTCCAGCAGCTGCAGCATACTGCCAGATTGGCTCCAGTGATGAGGAGGGAGGTGATGATGAGGTCACTGACTCCACGTGGGTGCCTAATAGGAGAGAGGAGGAGGAGGAGGATGAGGAGGAGGCACATCTCCAACGAGGCAGGATGCCCTTTGGTGGCCAGCGTAAGGGCAGTACACCGACGGAATCACACCGCAGAGCTCCGCCTGTGCAGGGCGCTGCCTCTGCCCGTCATTCAAAAAGTTCTTTGGTGTGGGCCTTTTTTGAGGCTAGTGCATCAGATCGCACAGCTGCTGTTTGCAACATATGTCTCAAGCGTATATCGCGTGGCCAAAACATCAGCCGCTTGGGTACCACATGCCTGACCAGACATATGTTGACCTGCCATGCAGCTCGTTGGCAAGCCTACCTCAAAGACCCACACCAAAGAACAAAGCGGACCTCTCCTTGCACCGCATCAGCTGGGATCTCCAACCCCACTATAACTTCAGTCCTCTCTGAAACATGCACTGAGAGGAATGAAGGTGTAGAATTAGGTGTGTCACAGCCAAGTGCTTGCGGCCACTCTGCTAGCAGTACACCGACGTCCGATTCTAGCAGGCAAATTTCCCTGCCCCAGCTGCTGGACCGTCGAAAGAAGTTCACTCCCAGCCATCCACATGCCCAGCGGTTGAATGCTAGCTTGGCTAAATTGCTAGCGCTTCAACTGCTGCCTTTTCAGTTGGTAGACTCGGCCCCCTTCCGTGAGTTTGTGCAATGTGCGGTTCCTCAGTGGCAGGTTCCCAAACGCCACTTTTTCTCACGGAAGGCTATTCCGGCTCTCTACCGGCAAGTGGAAGGCAATGTCTTGGCCTCGCTGGACAGGGCGGTCAGCGGTAAGGTGCATATTACCGCTGACTCATGGTCCAGCAGGCATGGACAGGGACGTTACCTTTCTTTCACGGCCCATTGGGTCACTCTTTTGGCAGCTGGGAAGGATGCAGGACAAGGTGCAGTAGTGTTGGAGGTTGTCCCACCGCCACGCCTCCAAAATGCTACTACTGGTTGTGACACACCTCTCTCCTCCACCCCCTCCTCTTCTTCTTCCTCCATGGCCTCTTCCTGTGGTTTGTCCTATGAACCAGCGGTGCTCCGTAGCCGTTCACGGGGCTACGCAAGTACGCAGGCAAAAAGATGCCATGCCGTGCTTGCGCTGGTGTGTTTGGGGGACAGAAGCCACACTGGGGCAGAGGTCCTGTCTGCTCTGCAGGGCCAGGCCGAGAGGTGGTTGACGCCACGCCAGCTTAAGCCAGGAATGGTGGTTTGCGACAATGGCACCAACCTCCTCTCTGCCCTCCGACAGGGACAACTGACCCATGTGCCCTGTGTGGCTCACGTCCTTAACCTGGTGGTGCAGCGGTTCTTGGGCAGGTACCCGGGCTTACAGGATGTCCTGAGGCAGGCCAGGAAAGTCTGTGTGCATTTCCGCAGATCTTATAATGCCAGTGCTCGCCTGGCTGAGCTGCAAAAGGAGTTGAACCTGCCCAAGAACCGCCTTATATGTGACATGCCCACCAGGTGGAACTCAACGTTGGCCATGCTGCAGCGGCTGCACACGCAGCAGAGGGCCATCAATGAGTACCTGTGCGACTACGGCACCAGGACAGGGTCAGGGGAGCTTGGTTTTTTTTCTCCACGCCAGTGGGGCATGATCAGGGATGCATGCACTGTCCTGGCACCATTTGAGGAGGCCACGAGGATGGTGAGCAGTGACAGTGCATGCATCAGTGACACTGTACCTCTTGTCCACCTGTTGGAGCACACGCTGCGTGGAATAATGGACAGGGCACTTGAGGCAGAACAGAGGCAGGAAGAGGAGGACTTCCTTGCCTCTCAAGGCCCCCTTTACCCAGACAGTGTTCCTTCTGTCCCACCCATCGCACAGGAAGAGGAGGAGGAGGAGGAGGAGGAGGAGGAGGAGGAGGATTGTGTCAGCATGGAGGTGGAGGCTGGCACTCAGCATCATCAGCAGCAGTCTTTTAGGGATGATTTACAGTCCCAAGAAACCAGTGGACTTGTACGTGGCTGGGAGGAGGTGGCTGCGGATCATGTCGTCCTTAGTGACCCAGAGGACTCCGGAGCGAATGCCTCAGCAAACCTACGCTGCATGGCCTCCCTGATCCTGCAAAGTCTGCGGAAGGATCCTCGTATTCTTCGGATCAAGGAGAGGGACCATTACTGGCTGGCCACTCTCCTTGATCCACGGTACAAGGGTAAGGTTGCGGACCTTATGTTACCGTCGCAGAGGGAGCAGAGGATGAGACAACTCCGGGAGGCCTTGCAGAAAGGTCTGTGCAACGCGTTCCCAGAGACTGGGAGGTTACAAACTCCTGGTCCTGGACTACGAGTTGCTGAGGCTTCGGCCAGTCAAAGAAGGAGCGGTGGGGAAGGTGGCCGTCTGACCGATGCGTTCAGACAATTCTTTAGTCCGCAGCCCCAAAGTATGATCGGTTCCAGCAACCATCGCCAGCGTCTGATAAACATGGTGCAGGAATATCTAGGGGCAAGGTCAGACTTGGACACCTTCCCCACCGAAAATCCTCTGGCTTACTGGGTCTTGAGGATGGATCACTGGCCAGAGCTTGCACAGTATGCAATTGAGCTACTGGCCTGTCCTGCATCCAGCGTTCTTTCGGAACGCACATTCAGTGCTGCTGGAGGATTTGTCACGGATCACAGGGTGCGCCTGTCCACCGACTCGGTTGATCGACTGACTTTCATCAAGATGAACCAGTCTTGGATCACCACCAGCTACCACACACCTGATGCTGATATAACAGACTAATTGATTTTAACATGTCACATCCCTTCAAGACTGATGCTGATGCTGAGTGCCTGTGCTGTTATGTTGACTGGCTATCCTCCTCCTCCGAGTCCTCAATGATACGATTGATGATGATAGCTTGGAAGATCATTTTTGTTTATGGGTGCCGCCACCAGTGGCTAAGGCCCAATTTTTCAGCCCCTGTTTTACAGGGGCGTGTAATTACAATTTTTTTAGCAATAATTTGCCATAGGGCTCATTGCTGTGCTCCAAGTACAGTATCTGTGAGGGGTTGGAGTGTTGTGGCACCAGTGCCTAAGGCCCAATTTTTCAGCCCCTGTTTAACAGGGGCGTGTCATTACAATTTTTGAAGCAATACTTTGCAACAGGGCTCATTGCTGTGCTCCAAGTACAGTATCTGTGAGGGGTTGTAGTGTTGTGCCACCAGTGCCTAAGGCCCAATTTTTCAGCCCCTGTTCAACAGGGGCATGCAATTACAATTCTTGATCTAATAATTCACAGCAGGGTCCATTGCTGCACCCACCAAGAGTAACTCTGAGGGCTTACAGTCTTGTGGCAACGCCACCACCACCACCACCACAAAAGGCCCAATTTTTCAGCCCCTGTTCAAAAGGGGCATGTAATTACAATTCTTGATCTAATAATTCACAGCAGGGCCCATTGCTGCACCCACCAAGAGTAACTGTCAGGGCTTACAGTGTTGTGGCACCAGCACCACCATCAAAGCCCCAATTTTTACTACCACTGTTCAACAATTATATGTAATTAAAATTCCTGATATAATAGTTGACAGCAGGGCGTTCCAGCACCAACCAAGAGTAACTGAGTGCTTACAGTGTTGTGCCAACACCAACAACTAAGGGGCCTATTTCTGCAGAGTATATACGGCAGGTCCCTACTTTCAAACATCCAACTTACAAACGACTCCTACTTGCAAACGAAAGAAGACAACAGGAAGTGAGAGGAAATCTACCCCTAGAAAGGAAAATTCTCTCCTGTAAGAATAAATATGGGAGAAAGGGGTCTCATCTGTACTGATGCTTTATCAGCAATCCTTGTTTCAAGAAAAACACCACATTTCAAAAACAGTTGTCATTGGGACGGAAAGTGAGGTGAAATGTTCTGAACAGGGGCACAGACAGCAAAACAAATGTTACAGGGGTGATAACCCTTACCTATGTTTCCCAAAAAGTTTAAAAATAGATTTTTGGGCTGGAGCTACACTTCAACAATGTACCTGTTCAAAATTACAAACAGATTCTACATAAGAACAAACCTACAGTCCCTGTCTTGTATGCACCGCCTGTATACGGCTGTTCAGAGTATATAGGGCCTTTTTTATTTTATGTGCGGGGTTCCCCTTAATATCCATACAAGACCCAAAGGGGCTGGTAATGGGCTGGGGTAGGGGGGGGGTCATGGGGTAGCTATGCCATTTTTCTTAAAGAATTTCATCCATATTACCGGGACCAGACATTACATTAAAGCCGCAAGCAGTTTTAAATGGCTTTTTTTTCATTTAGAAGTGTCATTTTGTGCAGGGACAGTTCTAAACACGGGAAACACGTGGCACTTCACAGGCATACTTTAGACACCCCCCAGGTACGATATTTAAAGGAATATTTGACTTTTTTTTTTCACTTTATGCATCATTAAAATGACTGCTCCCGAAAAACGACCGTTTTTAAAACTTCTTTTTGCATTGATACATGTCCCCTGGTGCAGAACCCGGGTTCCCAAACCCTATTTATGACAATAACATGCATAATAGTTGTTATAATTAGCACTTTAGAATTCGAACGTTCGCATCCATTGTATTTAATAGGGTTCTAATGTTCGTTCGAACTTTCGGTCCGTTCGCGGGTTCTGGTGCGAACCGAACCCGGGGGTGTTCGGCTCATCACTAGCTGGGAGTATTTAACACGTCCGGGTTTGTGGAATACCTGCTCTCTAACCGCATGCTGTGGTTTCTCCTGCCAGCTTGTATGGCACTACAGGAACCACTGCATGTGTTAGGGAACACAGTTATTTGACCCATCCAACCAAATACTTTCAGTGATGGATAAAAAGTGAACAGGTGGCATATCAACAAAGATGAGTATAGTGCCTCTTCTATTAAAGGTATGATTTAACATACAAATTGTCCCTGGGCAAAGGGAGATCAGTTGCATGGGTTTTAGTATACATTTCATTTTTCTTCATGCCCTCCATTCCAATGATCGAGTACTAAGATCATCCACAATGCACTTGTGGATTTGTAAAAATTTTCTTTATTTACTATATATTGGACGTTATGCTCCTTTGTTCTCTTTAGCCAAGTAGGTATAAAATATTGCAAATGCATCTTTTGCATTATTTATGTGGCCAGCTTTTTTTCTTCTTTTCTCTTTTCTCCTTACTTTCTGTTGTAAAAAGCCTTTTTACAACAGACGTGAACGAGGCAGAGCAGTAACTCATCTTTATCATTCCCCTTCTGTCCAAGGTTTTAATCAAAGGTAGAATATCTGAAAAAGACATCTTATTTTCTTCTCTCTCTTTATAAAGCCCAACAGCAGAACTCAGACTACGAGTGGTAGTGCAAGGTCTACTTTAAATTACCCACCCATAACAAGTATGCAGATAAGGACTTCTGACTTTTCTGAATTCTCTGGGGTCACACAAGGAATTAAAGCCAATTGGTCAGCACTATATAAAGGAAAGAAGTTAAGCAATGGCAGCTCCGAAAATGTGTCTCATATCCGATTTACTTTGAACATTAGGCTGGTCAGGTAAGGACAGTCTTTAGTTAAAGATAAGTGTATATCCAAAGGTCCAGAGGGCCACACAATAGCTTAGGATTTGTACATATTATTTGTGTTAAAAGTGTTCTACATTTATTTTGAACAAACTGTTTCTGTTGTAGAAATCTACTTTTTGAAGAGTTCTCTGGTGTAGCATCTGAAGTATTTGATGAAAAGCGGGAATAATAAATGAATAAGGAGATAGAATAGTTTTTTTCTCTGAAATTATAAATTTACCTAATTTGATTAATGTTTTTCCTCACAGGTATAAACTGTATCAGGCATAGGATTCTATGCTTATTTTTTTGCAGCTGCCTGCCCTTCTCCCCAGCCAAATAAGTTCATAGTTACGTAGTTGGTACGGTCGAATAAAGACACCAGTCCATCCAATTCAATGTGTGTGCATGTGTTTATGTCACTACCATTTCCCATATCCCTGTACATTACATTCACTAAGAAACACATCCAAAAATGTTTTGAATTTACACTTCCTGCAGACACCACCAACTGTGGAAGGCAGTTCCACACCCTTACAGCTCGAACCGTAAAGAACACCCTTAAGGTTAAACTGTTTCTCATCCAACTTTATTAAGTGGCAAGGTGACTTCTTAAGATGCCTAAGATCAAATAGTTTTCTTCCCATGCTAGGATCATCATTTAGATATTTTTATATTGTGATCATATCTCCTCTTAAGTGTGTTTCTCCAGAGAGAATACATTTAGTGTTAGCAGCCGCTCCTCATAACTGAGGTCCATAAACCCACATATTATCTTTGTTGCCCTTCTCTGAACTTTCTCTAGTTAAAGCACACTCTTCCTGAGGACTGTTGACCATAACTGGAAGGCATACACAAGATATGACTGGACCAGAGTTTTGTAAAGTGGTAGAATTATATTTTGTTCTCTTGGATAGATACTCTTTTTTTATATGTGCTAATAGTCTGCTAGATTTGGAATTTGCATGTTATTGCTAAAACTGTAATTTACTAGTACCCCCAGATCCTTTTCCATCCTTGAATCCCAGAGATTTCCCACTAGCGAGTAACTTGCACTCATATTTTTATCCACAAGTTTATTACTTTAGATTTTTCAATATTAAACCTCAATTACCATGTAGTGCCCACCCCTTTATTTTATTTAGGTCTTCTTGTAAAGTTGCAGTTGTGAAATTATTGCCCTGCTTAGCTTTGTATCATCAGCAAATACTGAGATTGAACTATTTATTCCAACCTATATATCGTTTATGAACAAGTTAAACAGAATTGGTCCCAGGACAGTGCTTTGGGGTCCCCCACCTAAAACCCTAGATCATTCAGAAGATATGCTATTTATCCTCACCCCCTGGACACACTCCTGTAACCAGTTTTCTATCCAGGTACATACACTATTGTCAATACCAACAGACCTCAATTTGTAAATTAAGCATTTATGGGGTACTATATCAAATGCTTTGGCTTAATCCAGATACACCATGTCCACATGCCTTCCTCTATCCAAATTACAGATTACCTCCTAATAGAATGTTAACAGGTTGGTCTTGCAGGAATAATATTTTAAAAAAAACAAGCTGGTAACTACTAATCATACTATTTTTATCAGCAAATTCTTTGATGTGGTCCCTTATCATCCTCTCCAATAGTTTACATACTATTGATGTAAGACTTACTGGTCTATAGTTCCTAGTTTTATATCTTGTTCCTTTTGTTAATATTTATACCATGTTAGCTTTTTTCCAATTAGCTGGTACCATTCCAGTCAGTAAGCTGTTCTTAAAAATTGGGAATAACGGTCTGGCTATAACATGGCTAAGTTCATTGAGCACTCTCAGGTGTAAACCATCTTGTCCTGGTGATTTATCCCCACAAATTTTTGTAAGTCTTTTTTGAACACTGGTTTTTGTTAGTCATAAAGGTACATTTAGTGTAATGTTACTGACCATACTGTTTTGTTTATTAGACCCCCTCTTTTTCTTTTGTAAAAACACAGGAAAGAATATATTTATTACAGTTACCTTCTCCCTGTCACTTGTGATCAACCTCCCCTGATCAACTTTTTTTGAGGCCAATATACCTTTTTACTACTAATATATTGAAAACATTTTTTTTTACTCTTCTCCGCTATGTGTATTTCGTAGTCTATTATAGCTGCCCTGATCGTGCTGTTATATTTCTTCTTGCATTTTATGTAGTGTCCGAATGGCAGTAGAGATTCTTCAGCTTTACATGTGTTAAAAGACAGATTTTCCTCATTAATATGCCTTCTTTTGTTAGTATTTAGCCACCCAGGTTAAGCTTTTGACCTTTTATGTTTGTTGCCCATTGGAATGCATTGGCTAATGCCATTATTTAATATGTCCTTAAAGCACTCACATTTTTCCTTAGTAATGTTGGCTCTTTTGAAATTTTGTGTTCTTGTCCTACCTAAGTGTTTTCTTTTCCTATGTTCCTCTGGACATTCACAAGATAGTCATGTGTGCTATCAAAATAGGCTTCTGATATTCCCACAAAGTCAAAATACTCTTCATGTATCAGCAGTTCCAGATCTTCTTCTGGCATTTGTGAACATGCCTTTTCATTTTGTACAGACACACATTATTTTCTCCTTGTTTGTTCTAAGGCTGCAATAAACTGGGGACATATAGGGGCATCGAAAAGTACTGAATAGAAAATTTCTGGATGGAAAGTCATCAATGCAGCTTATTTGTTTCTTCTTTAACCTTTTTAAAGGGCTATTAAAGTGGTTGTATACCCCGCTTTCACATTTTTACTTACAGGTAAGCCTAAAATCAGGCTTACCTATAGGTAAAATGAATATCTCCTAAACCTGTACAGTTTTGAAGATATTCACCTTGCATGCAGCCGCTGACGTCAGCGGCGCATGCGTTCTGAAGGTCCGGCGGATGCTGCCGGAAAATCAGAGCTCCTTGCCGGAAAGAGGACTCCCGCGCGCATGTGCGGGATTGACATCATCGCGGCTCCGACCACTTACAGAACCGGAGCCCCAAACCAGAAGGAAACACCAAGGGAACATGTCAGCTCCCTCAGAGGTGACTGGGAGGTGATGCCGGTGGTTCCTTCTAAGGTAAGTATTTCATAATGAGCTACAGTTTTTTTTTATTTTTATTTGCGGGTATACAACAGCTTTAAGTTTATTAATTTCTGTTTTTGTTTTTTTTGTATGGAACTCCCTTTGAAGTTTCACACTTAATTAAAGATACACCTAGAGTGTATGAAATAATATGGAATTCTAAAATGAAATTATGATTGTAGTGGTTAATTTAGTTAAGCTACTAAAGAAAACTTTTTTTCTTCCAAACAATTATGAATATGGGGTGTGTAGCAAAAATGAACATTCTGTGATGGTGCTCAGCTAGGATAATTAACTCTGGGATTTAATAAATATATGGTGTAATGTGATTATATCAGTTGTTTCCACTGTATTCAAATTAATTTTATCTTTCAAGGAGATAAGTAGAATAGGCATATAATCATCTGCTCATTTGGCTATTTTTAATGGTAGGCTGTACTCCTTCATTATACATGCTTTACAGACTCTTATGAGAAGTTAGTCTAGGTTCACTTCTATGCGGCTGCGCTTGATGCATTTTTCAGGCACATTTTTTAAACCCGCATTTTTTATGCGTTTTGCATGCAGTTTTCAAGCATTTCGCATTTTGCGTTTTTTTTCTCTTTAAACGCACTGTAAACACACTGTATACAGCTGGTTGCTAAGGAGGGGGCTGGTAAGTCAGCCGTCACGTCAATAAACAAACGATGAGTCATCAGCTGAAAGCTGAATGTAAAAAAACAAATTCTGGCAAAAAAAATTGCGCTTGCACCCCAGGTCCATACCAGGCTCTTCGGATAAAAAATAAAAATGGTGTGGTTTACATACCAAAATCCATACCAGACATTCATCCGAGCATGCCACCCGGCAGGTCAGGAAAGGGAGACGACGAGCGAGCGCCCCCTCCTGAACCATAACAGGCCGCATGCCCTCAACAGGCTCTCTGAGCGATGGATATTAGGGGAATAAGGGAAGGCACTCACACTGCCACATCCGTAATTACGTGAAAATTGTTTGAAATTGCTCGAAGAGCAAAGACTAGGGTCGGACTTTAAAGGCAACACACAGAGAATGGAGTAGAAAAAATATTTGTATTTTAATGACATAAAAAACGTTGACAATGTTCAATATAAAAACCATACAGAAATGAAAAGACAGTATGGATAGAATCCCTTGTACGTCTGAACGTCGACGCGTTTCACCGTGAGGCTTCGTCAGGACGGACTGGTAACAAGAGATTGTACAGGTGGGACAAATCTTATTGTCTGAAATGAGATACTGACATTAGAATAAACATACATAACAATACACAAACTAAAAACAAATTTCATTATTGGTTAAAACCGTTGTGTGTCCTCCAAATGCATCAACTCCAAAATCAACGCCAGGGCCAAAAAAGCACTAGCAAAAAAACGCACATAGCATATATTGAAGAAATGTATATATACGTACCGCACATAAATCCAGCTAGTAAGGACTTTGTAAGAGTCAGAGAATTCCATAGATAAAATGGTGTGGCGTATACATGCAGTATAGCGTTCTGGTGGAAAATAGAAATAGAAAAAATATATATAACATGAAGGATCCCTGTCATGGATATGCAGTAGTGTTTGTCTGTCAGCTTACCTTCCTTCCCATGTGTTCATCTTAGAGGCCAGAACCCTTTCACCTGGCTTCCTTTATAATCTCCTCCCAGCCTGACTCCACCCCAGGCCCTATCACAGAACACTATATTAACCTGTGCACTGCAAGCCTGCTTGGCTGATCAACGTGTTTGTTAGGCATTGTGCGTTTGGGTTCCTGCCTGCCGTGTGCTACGTCTGTCTCTCTGTTACATATTTGGCTTGTCCCCGACTATCCCTGTCTGCTCGTGACCCTTGACCTTCGGCTCGTTCTTTCGTTATCCTTGTCTGCTTGTGGCCCCTGACCTTCAGCTTGTTATTCGTTTCTCTCATATCTTGTGCTGCTGCTTCCCCTCTTTTCCCCTTATTCTACGGGGCGTGAGCTAGGAAACTCCAGGGGCCGCGACCTGGTCCCAGCCTGCAGCATAACATCCTCACCACTAGAGGCTCTGGAGAAGACCTGCTGGGTCTTAGACTCCGCGCCCTGGGGAATCTTGGCTCTAGCTTCCGTTAGGATCCCGGTTGTGCTCCTCTGGTCCCGCTTTCCACAACCACCCAGTTTCCTATCCGCAGAAGCCAGCCATAGGGTTCACTACCTTGCGGTGCACTCCTGTCCCCCTACGGTGTGCATCTGTCACCTGGCCACAGGTGACCTTGACAATCCCATTGGGACAAAGTACACCCATACCCCTATATATTGGAGGTTCATGTAGAGATCCTACCTGCAGTTTTATAAGGAGTGACCTGTAAGCACCCTATGGGAACATCCGATTGGGCAAACAATAAATGCCTCTGAATGTCCAGATCTGCACATGTCAATGAGAGACATATTGGAATTAAATCCTATCAGGAGAGAAGAAGTGAGAGGGAGAAAAGAAGGGGGAGGGGAGGAAAGGGCAAAGGAAAAAGAAGTACTTGTAGGAGAGGACACTGTAGATATATATAAGTATAGATTACCAAGTTTGTCCGAGCCACTTTAGACAGCGGGGGCAAAAAGCATCCACATACTCCTGGAGACACGATAATGTCAACACCACAGAAAAGGCACAACAAATTGCCTATTGATGAAGCGAGTATGCCTATATGCATAGAAGTATAAGGGATCCAGGTCTGAGCGTAAAGACAGATAATAAGGAGATATTAGGATCAAACAGAGAACTGACATGGAATGGATTGCCGTACAAAGGCTCAAAGTACTTACATATCCGATGTGAGTGTGCAGTGTAGCCCCCGGGAGACAGCCTCACGCTGTACACAAGGGACACACTGTATAGGAGTGTTTTCATAGTCAGATGCCGCCGAAGAGAGCGTCCAGCGCGCTGACGTCTTCAAAACGTGACGTGCGCCAGGAAGCAGCATACAAGTGCTGGCGGAAGTGAAGAAAACTCCATTTTATAAAAGGGAAAACTTTCATATATTTCCCAAAAATAAATGTAGTGTCTGAAGAGACCAAAGAAGGGGGGGGAGAATGGGTCATCATGGCTACATTAAAGTAGGCCGTGTAACATCACATAGAAAAAGGGATGAAAGATAGGAAAAAAATAGGAGATAATAATACATGTATAGTCTCTGATCGTAGGTAGAGCGCGATAGTAATATCAGCATTGATCACAAGATGGTGCCAGATATAGGAGATATTCAATGCATTGGGCAGCATAAAGGTCTCAGAACTGAGATTGAAGGTGCATATGGAGGACAAACAAACCACGTTAACGGAACATTGTTAGGTTTTATCTTGATGTGTTTCATGTTCACAAACAAGTTTTAAACCATATAGGTTCAACAATCAAATATATGATAAAGAAACATTCCATTCATTGTAGTATATTACATGATTATTATTTGGACGCATATTCTCATATGTCATGTATATATATGTATGGGTTTACTTTACAATCCACTTTCTCTATATAGAAATGTTATCCAGAGGATACCTCAGAACAATAGAAAAATTTGTTTACATTTATAATGTCCGTACTTGGTGAAACACCAAAGGTAGGACAGGAGGAAAGATTTCTAGACACTGCTCGAAAGATTTTTGAAATGCAGATATAGGAGACCGAGCCATATGGGGAATTTCTACATATTCACAATCCATGTAAAATGGATGGTATATATGAACAAGAGTCTGCCAGTTAATCCTAGACGGACATTTCCTTCTCTCTATAGAAATGGTTTAAAGCTCACCATGTCGTTCAGGCCTTGGTAGATTGTAGCCTTCAGCTTGTATACCCATTCTGTCTCCCGTTGCAGGACCCTTTGGTCGAATTTTCCACCTCGTGGGTCCTCAAATATTCGATCTAGGGCCGCAACCCTAAAGACCTGTGGCTCGTATCTATGCTTGAATGCCACATGGTGGCCTATAGTGGTATTCAAGAGGCCACTAGTGGCATAGTACACATGGTCTTTAATCCTTTTCCAAAAGGATCGGATAGTCTTTCCCACATAGAAGGCCCCACAGCAGCAAAAGATAATATAGATTACCCCTTGGTCTGGCATGTGACGTAGTGTTTCAAAACATGAACCTGACCATTCGGGAGGATTATCTTAGGGCCCTCGATCAACAGTTCACAATATTCACATTGACCACATTTATAGAGTCCAAGAGGCTCCTGTGGTTTCGCAGTATTCCTGCGATAGTTACTTTGTACCAGGCGGTCTCGAATTGAGCATGCGCTTTGAAATGTGATTTCTGGATTTCTGCCTACATACTTCTTTATGACAGGATCTGCGGCCAAAATGTGCCAATGCTTTTGCATGATGGATCTGACTTTGGTATGCTGATCCGAGTATGTAGTAATAAATCTGACCTGATCGGTCATTACTTTCTTGGGGGCCCTGGAAAGAATCGTATTCCTAGGTTTAGCTAGGGCCTTGTTAAAGGCCTTCTTAAGGCAATTCCTACTGTATCCTCTCAAATTGAGATGTGTATATAAGAGGTCAGCCTCTTCCTTAAATTTGGTATCGTCCGAACAATTTCATCTTAAACGTAGATACTGTCCAAAAGGTATGCTACATATTAGCGATCCAGGGTGGGAACTTGCAGCATGTAAAATAGTGTTCCCAGCTGTGGGTTTATGGTAGAGGGTAGTTTTAACTGAACCTTCATCAGTGATATAGATTGAGATATCAAGATATGCAGTCATCTTTTGACTGCATATCATCGTAAAGTTAAGGTTGAAGCTGTTCAATCTTGGCATTTGCATAAATTGATGCAGAGTGGTAAGGGGCCCCGCCCATACAAGCAGTATGTCATCAATAAAACAAAACCAACCTAGGACATGGACAAATAGGTCACTGTGTTCCTTATTGGCAAAAAGTTCCCGTTCCCACCCCCCCAGGTACAGGTTCACATATGAAGGGGCACAACAAGTGCCTATAGCGACCCCCTGTACCTGGAGGAAGTGGGACCCATCAAACAAAAATACATTCTTGGTAAGGATATGTTCCAATAGTTTCAATACGAATCGGTTTAAGTTGAAGGACTTTGGGCCCCTTTCCCTTAGGAACCTAGCAATGACCTCAAGGCCCAATCCATGTGGGATTGACGAGTACAGGGCTTCTACGTCAATCGACACCAGATAACATCCAGGGGGAACATTTAGACCATCCAAAGCTCTTAGTAGGTCTGAAGTGTCCTGGATATAGGAAGGGAGAGTGGTAACATGCGGGCGGAGATATTCGTCAACAAATTTACTCGCCCGTTCGGTCTTGGCACCAATGCCCGATACTATGGGGCGTTCTGGCGGCTTGGAAAGATTTTTATGCGTTTTAGGGTGGGAGTAAAAGCATGGTGTTCTAGGATTGGACACCTGAATTCCGTCAAAGATCTCCTTGGTGATCAAGCCCTCAGAGAGGGCATGTTGGATGATGTCATTGTACTGTTGGTTATATCTGGCTATGACATCCTCCGAGATGGGTTTGTACCATGCGCGGTTTTTCAGGATGTCCCAGCACGTTTCTATAATTCAGTTCATCCATCACCACAACATTGCCACCCTTGTCTGAGGGCTTGATCACCAATGAGGAGTTCCGACTTAGACCCTCCAGGGCCTTTCTTTGTGGTTTGGTCAAGTTCTGATCAGATCTGGTTAAGGCCAGCAATTCAAAATCCCCAATCACCTGGGTCAAGAAGGCCCATACATTTGAGTTAATGTGTAGGGAGGGGAAATTAGTAGATTTTTTCTTTACGCCTTACTTAATAGTTCAATATCATTCTGATAATGGGTGTTTTGGATTCTTTGACCTATGGCCTCCTCAGTTTCAGGACAGGATTCCTGGCTCTCAGTTCCCTTGCTCTCATCAAGTAGGAGATCTTTGACGGAATTCAGGTGTCCAATCCTAGAACACCATGCTTTTACTCCCACCCTAAAACGCATAAAAATCTTTCCAAGCCGCCAGGACGCCCCATAGTATCGGGCATTGGTGCCAAGACCGAACGGGCAAATAAATTCATTGACGAATATCTCCGCCTGCATGTTACCACTCTCCCCTCCTATATCCAGGACACTCCAGACCTACTAAGAGCTTTGGATGGTCTAAATGTTCCCCCTGGATGTTATCTGGTGTCGATTGACGTAGAAGCCCTGTACTCGTCAATCCCACATGGATTGGGCCTTGAGGTCATTGCTAGGTTCCTAAGGGAAAGGGGCCCAAAGTCCTTCAACTTAAACCGATTCGTATTGAAACTATTGGAACATATCCTTACCAAGAATGTATTTTTGTTTGATAGGTCCCACTTCCTCCAGGTACAGGGGGTCGCTATGGGCACTTGTTGTGCCCCTTCATATGCGAACCTGTACCTGGGGGGGTGGGAACGGAAACTTTTTGCCAATAAGGAACACAGTGACCTATTTGTCCATGTCCTAGGTTGGTTTTGTTTTATTGATGACATACTGCTTGTATGGGCGGGGCCCCTTACCACTCTGCATCAATTTATGCAAATGCTAAGATTGAACAGCTTCAACCTTAAATTTACGATGATATGCAGTCAAAAGATGACTGCATATCTTGATATCTCAATCTATATCACTGATGAAGGTTCAGTTAAAACTACCCTCTACCGTAAACCCACGGCTGGGAACACTATTTTACATGCTGCAAGTTCCCACCCTGGATCGCTAATATGTAGCATACCTTTTGGACAGTATCTACGTTTAAGACGAAATTGTTCGGACGATACCAAATTTAAGGAAGAGGCTGACCTCTTATATACACGTCTCAATTTGAGAGGATACAGTAGGAATTGCCTTAAGAAGGCCTTTAACAAGGCCCTAGCTAAACCTAGGAATACGATTCTTTCCAGGGCCCCCAAGAAAGTAATGACCGATCAGGTCAGATTTATTACTACATACTTGGATCAGCATACCAAAGTCAGATCCATCATGCAAAAGCATTGGCACATTTTGGCCGCAGATCCTGTCATAAAGAAGTGTGTAGGCAGAAATCCAGAAATCACATTTCAAAGCGCATGCTCAATTCGAGACCGCCTGGTACGAAGTAACTATCGCAGGAATACTGCGAAACCACAGGAGCCTCTTGGACTCTATAAATGTGGTCAATGTGAATATTGTGAACTGTTGATCGAGGGGCCTAAGATAACCCTTCCGAATGGTCAGGTTCATGTTTTAAAACACCACGTCACATGCCAGACCAAGGGGGTAATCTATATTATCTTTTGCTGCTGTGGGGCCTTCTATGTGGGAAAGACTATCCAATCCTTTTGGAAAAGGATTAAAGACCATGTGCACTATGCCACTAGTGGCCTCTTGAATTCCACTATAGGCCACCATGTGGCATTCAAGCATAGATACGAGCCACAGGTCTTTAGGGTTGCGGCCCTAGATCGAATATTTGAGGAACCCACGAGGTGGAAACTTCGACCAAAGGGTCCTGCATCAGGAGACAGAATGGGTATACAAGCTGAAGGCTACAATCTACCCAGGCCTGAACAACATGGTGAGCTTTAAACCATTTCTATAGAGAGAAGGAAATGTCCGTCTAGGATTAACTGGCAGACTCTTGTTCATATATACCATCCATTTTACATGGATTGTAAATATGTAGAAATTCCCCATATGGCTCGGTCTCCTATATCTGCATTTCAAAAATCTTTCGAGCAGTGTCTAGAAATCTTTCCTCCTGTCCTACCTTTTGGTGTTTCACCAAGTACGGACATTATAAATGTAAACAAATTTTTCTATTGTTCTGAGGTATCCTCTGGATAACATTTCTATATAGAGAAAGTGGATTGTAAAGTAACCCCATACATATATATACATGACATATGAGAATTTGCGTCCAAATAATAATCATGTAATATACTACAATGAATGGAATGTTTCTTTATCATATATTTGATTGTTGAACCTATATGGTTTAAAACTTGTTTGTGAACATGAAACACATCAAGATAAAACCTAACAATGTTCAGTTAACGTGGTTTGTTTGTCCTCCATATGCACCTTCAATCTCAGTTCTGAGACCTTTATGCTGCCCAATGCATTGAATATCTCCTATATCTGGCGCCATCTTGTGATCAATGCTGATATTACTATCGCGCTCTACCTACGATCAGAGACTATACATGTATTATTATCTCCTATTTTTTCCTATCTTTCATCCCTTTTTCTATGTGATGTTACACGGCCTATTTTAATGTAGCCATGATGACTCATTCTCCCCCCCTTCTTTGGTCTCTTTAGACACTACATTTATTTTTGGGAAATATATGAACATTTTCCCTTTTATAAAATGGAGTTTCCTTCACTTCTGCCAGCACTTGTATGCTGCTTCCTGACGCACGTCACGTTTTGATGACGTCAGAGCGCTGGACGCTCTCTTCAGCGGCATCTGACTATAAAAACACTCCTATGTGCAGTGTGTCCCTTGTGTACAGCGTGAGGCTGTCTCCCGGGGGGCTACACTGCACACTCACATCGGATATGTAAGTACTTTGAGCCTTTGTACGGCAATCCATTCCATGTCAGTTCTCTGTTTGATCCTAATATCTCCTTATTATCTGTCTTTACGCTCAGACCTGGATCCCTTATACTTCTATGCATATAGGCATAATCGCTTCATCAATAGGCAATTTGTTGTGCATTTCTGCGGTGTTGACATTATCGTGTCTCCAGGAGTATGTGGATGCTTTTTGCCCCCGCTGTCTAAAGTGGCTCGGACAAACTTGGTAATCTATACTTATATATATCTACAGTGTCCTCTCCTACAAGTACTTCTTTTTCCTTTGCCCTTTCCTCCCATCCCCCTTCTTTTCTTCCTCTTCTTCTCTCCTGATAGGATTTAATTCCAATATCTCTCTCATTGACATGTGCAGATCTGGACATTCAGAGGCATTTATTGTTTGCCCAATCGGATGTTCCCATAGGGTGCTTACAGGTCACTCCTTATAAAACTGCAGGTAGGATCTCTACATGAACCTCCAATATATAGGGGTACGGGTGTACTTTGTCCCAATGGGATCCTTCATGTTATATATATTTTTTCTATTTCTATTTTCCACCAGAACTCTATACTGCATGTATACGCCACACCATTTTATCCATGGAATTCCCTGACTCTTACAAAGACCTTACTAGCTGGATTTATGTGAGGTACATATATATACATTTCTTCGATATATGCTATGTGCGGTTTTTTGCTAGCGCTTTTTTGGCCCTGGCGTTGATTTTGGAGTTGATGCATTTGGAGGACACGCAATGGTTTTAACCAATAATTACATTTTTTTTTAGTTTATATATTGTTATGTATGTGTATTCTAATGTCAGTATCTCATTTCAGACAATAAGATTTGTCCCACCTGTACAATCTCTTGTTACCAGTCCGTCCTGACGAAGCCTCACGGTGAAATGCGTCGACATTCAGACGTACAAGGGACTCTATCCATACTGTCTTTTCATTTCTGTATGGTTTTTATATTGAACATTGTCAACGTTTTTTATGTCATTAAAATACAAATATTTTTTCTACTCCATTCTCTGTGTGTTGCCTTTAAATTTCGACCCTAGTCTTTGCTCTTCGAGCAATTTCAAACAATTTTCGCTCTCTGAGCGATGTCATTGGATGGCCATGCCCCATGCCTATATAAGAGGTGCCGGACAGCGGGAACATCACAATGGAGAAAGACAGATTCAGGACAAGACCATCTTCTTTTTGTTTTTTAGCGGGTAACTGTCTGCGATGAAGAAGATGGTGGCAGCGAGGAGGAAGAAGAAGAAGACGGCGGTGGTGAGGAAGAAGAAGAAGAAGGCAGCGGCGAGGAAGAAGACGGCTTCCGGAGAACATGGGAGAAGATGACTTGACAAAAACCGGCTCTTCTAGTTTGTTATTATTTCGCCGTTTTTTTGGGGTGAATGGGAAGGGGTACACAATTCCCATTGACATAGGGGGGCGGGATCTGGGGGCCCCCTTGTTAATGGGGGCTTTGAGATTCCAATAAGCCCCCCCGCCCGCAGAACCCGACAACCACCAGCCAGGGTTGTTGGCAAGGGGCCCTTGTCCTCATCAACATGGGGGCACCCACCCCCCCCCCATGTTGAGGGCATGTGGCCTGGTATGGTTCAGGGTGGGGGGGGTGCTCGCTTTTCCCCTCCCTTTCAGGCATGCTCGGATAAGGTCTGGTCTGGTATGGATTTGGGGGGGGCATTTTTTTTTACATTTTGGCGTGTGGGGTCCACTCCGAATCCATACTAGACCCGAAGGGCCGGGTTTAAACCTGGGGGGAAACCCCACGCTGTTTTTTTGTGATTTTGTTTTGCAAAACGCACTAAAAAACACATAGGTGTGAACCTAGGGTTAATGTCTCATTACTTTTCTGGAATGCTTCTTTGCTAAAGTATTATGTATAATACTACAAATAAGGGCACAGTGATAATAATTATCATGGGTATATTGGTGGCTGATATGTTCTTTTAAGCACAGAATACCTTTAATCAGTGTGCTTTTCCTCCCCAAATATTTTTATTTTTTTTACATATATCTATATATATCTATATAGATATATATCCATATAGATATATATCTATATATATATATATATATATGTTAACTAAAGATATTCAAGTTTATTTTCATTGAAACTGTTTATTGCATATACTTAAAGTGGTTGTAAACCCTTACATATATATACCCAGTGAAGTGACTGGTCTCAGGGGATACCCAGATATGAAACCAAACCTCCTAAATAAATAAATTGTACCTGTTTATCTGCGGTATTCTCTTCTCTACATCCCTTCCAAGTCCATAATTTATAAAGCTTGTCTGAGCTTCCAAGTCCATAATTTATAAAGCTTGTCTGAGCTGTCAGAAAAAAGGTCCGGAGAGCTGAAATGACACTCTACATAGCTCTTTGAGGGGAGCTGTGAGAGCTGATTGGAGGGAAGGGACACATTTCCCTTCAAACAACACACAGCAACAGAGCTGAGGCTTTCAATCAGTTGGAGATCCCTCCCGTCACCTTTTTTCTCTTGGTGTCAGAAATGACTAATGCTGATAGCAGAGGAATGAGGCAGAAAACATAGCAGTAATGTCCCATGAGGTCACTGTGCACTCCGGGGCCGACAGAGCTTGAAAGTTAGACATCAGCTTGATAAAGGAGCGCGACTGCCACGCTACACGCAGCACGCCAGCTCGGGAAACGCGTCGCATACCAGTGACGTCATCGCTCCCTGCCTGCCAGGAAATACCATCTAGGCCGTGCTCTGTCATCTCCTCACCGCCGCCGGCTTCTACCATCTTCCATGCGGAACCTGATGACATCAAAACAGCACAGCGCCACAGCAGGACACAGCACAAAATGACTGACCTGATGATCACTTCCCCTTTTCATGGAATTCGTACAATGCCTGCTTTTACATTGTAAAATGTGAGTTGCCTGTACTTTTAATTTATATTAAATTGTTTTAAAATGTCTACACTTAGAGGCGCCTCTTCCCTTGCTTTTTTCTCGAAAGTTAGACAAGCATGGTGGCAGCTGGGCGTGGACTCTGGGATTCAGGGATGGGGGTGCAGTTTTATGTCTTTGTCCTGGACAGTAGATGACCTTATCCCCGCACAGATCACAAACTAAATATTTCCACAGTGCAGGTTTCTTTTAAAGCTTAGTTCCCAATTATTCAGATCATTTTAAGGTCTGTATTATTTTTTTATTTTTTATTTTTTATTTGTAACCAATAACAGAGGAGTCGATCCACACGGATCCCCATAGTGAATAACAGACATATACATCCAAAATAAAATATGGCACAGCAGTACAGGGGTATCCCCTCGGAGCTCAGATCTCCTAGTGGTCGATCATATAATTAAATTCCCCAGTGGGGGGGTGAAGCTCCCACTGGTCTCCAGTGTATCCCTCCGCCGCCAACTTGAACATGTCCGTCAGAATACCGTTGATGTCAGAATGCCCGGGTCCCGCTGAGATCGCCTCCCCTCTAGTTTTATCCAAATAGTATAGAAACAGGAGGTATAGTACCTCAGGTAGAGAAGAATTGGGTCGAACCCAGAAAAAAGGAAAAGGAGAAAAAAAGGAAGGAGCATAGACAGCGATAGAAGGAGGGGGTAGGGAATTAGACAGGGAAGGACAAAAGGGAAGGGTAGGAGGGGGAGGAGGGGTGGGGACCAGGTAGACATACATCTAGGTGATGATGACTAACCTATCAGGATGTCGTGACCCCGGCGTGTCGCCTGCGTGTTGAGGGCTGGTTGCAAACGAGACACACCTCCGGGGGATGAATAGTCCGGGCACAGACTCATGTGGGCAACTCAATCCCCCTAAGGGTCTGCCCTTCGTCAGAATATTTAAAAATGTTCCATAACTGCCAGGTCCTGGAGTATGTCTCGCGTCTATGCTGGCTAGAGAGGATCAGGTCTTCTATGAGGCTGATGTCGTCAACTCTGCGGAGCCACTGAGCAATGGATGGGGGGGGTGTGGATTTCCAGTTGAGGGGTATGCAGGCCCTAGCTGCGTCCAGAAGGTGGCGGACCACCGATCTCTTATAGACTTTTGCAGGCATGTCAGTCACCTGTAAGAGGAAGTAGGCTGGCGTATCCGGCACGGTACGATCTGTAAACTCTTGGGTCACCCTCCTTACCTCCTCCCAAAATCTCCGCAGCCCTGGGCAGGCCCAGAAGACATGCAGGAGGGTCCCCTCCTCTCTCCCACACCTCCAGCAACGGTCAGAAGTATCAGGGAACATTTTGTGTAGAAGGGAAGGGGTCCTATACCAGTGTGTGAGCAATTTATAGTTCGCCTCCTGGGTCCTAATGCAAAGAGACGACTTGTGAGTGAAACGGAGTATGTGCCGCTTCGTGTCATCAGAAAATTGGCAGCCGAGCTCCCGCTCCCACCTAGTAAGACAGGGGATCCGAAGGGGCCCCGGCGGCTCTATCAACTTGCCATAACACCACGAAAGCGTGTGCTGAATCCTACCCGACTCTGTACATAGCTCCTCGAGAGGCGTAAGGGAGTGTGTCGGGTCGCTGGGCGGGGGCGGTATGGTCGAAAGAAAGTGGCTGAGCTGCATGGCTCTCATAAAATCTAGGCCGTACGAGCCCCTCGGATTCGACAGCTCTGCATACGACCTCCATCGCCCCTGTACACTAAAGTGGGACGCCTGGTGAAATCCCGCCTCTCTAAGTGCGAGAAATCTCCTGTCCTGCAGTCCCGGGGAGAACCGGGGGTGACCCAGCACCGGGCGCAGAGGGGAGACCGGGGACGAGAGTGAGGGTCGCTTCAGTAGGGATGAGCACACACCCAGGGTATTGCCTATCAGGGGATGTCTTTTCAGTGTGGGTGGCAAATCCGAATGGCACCAGGGGGCTCTGTCCAGGGGTATGTCACTCTGCTCTTGTTCGATGCTTGTCCACAATTTGGTGCCCCTATGTCTGCACCAATCCAGGAGCCGGCCGAGGTGGGTCGCCCTGTAGTATGCACGGATATCCGGCATTGCAAGGCCCCCATATGATTTCGGGAGGCAGAGTAAAGTCCTGGTAAGGCGTGGGCGTTTCCCAGCCCAAAGGAACCTGGTGAAGGCCGCATGGACTTGCCTAAAATAGGTCCCAGGGATGGCTATCGGGAGGGCCTGTAGAAGGTATAGGAACTTAGGTAGTATCGACATTTTGAGGATGGCGCATCGGCCAAACCACGAGTGGAGGCCGCTGTCCCACCCGTCTAGAAGCTCTCGAACTGTCTTTAGTAAAGGGGGGAAATTTAATGCGAATAATTTGGTTAATGTCATGGGTATGAATGTCCCCAGATATCTCAATGCCACGTTGTTCCACTTTAACCTAAATCCGTCTTTAAGTTGTTTAAGTTGGGCCGCCGCTATCCCCACGCCCATCGCCTCCGATTTGGTGAAGTTAATCTTAAGATTGGAGAGGGAGCCGAAAACCTCAAACTCTCTCAAAAGGTTCGGGAGGGATACCGTGGGGTTTGTGAGGGAGAACAGAAGGTCATCGGCGTATGCCGACACCTTATACTGTGTCCCATTCTTTTCCACTCCCGTGATATCCGGGTTCCGGCGTACGTGACAGAGAAAGGGCTCCAGCGTCAGGGCGAACAACAGAGGGGATAATGGGCAGCCCTGTCTGGTCCCATTCCGAATGGGGAACGCCTCTGACATGACCCCGTTCACCCTCACCCTGGCCGTCGGTGCCGTATAGGCAGCGGTCACCCAGTTCAGCATCGTCTCCCCCAGCCCTATGTGTCTCAATGTCGCGAACAGGAATCCCCAGTGAACCCGGTCGAATGCCTTTTCGGCGTCGGTACCGAGGAATATGCAGGGCGTCTTGCTTTGAATTGCAATATGTAACAAGTTAAGGACTTTAGTGGTGTTATCCCTGGCCTCTCTAAACGGAACAAACCCCACTTGGTCTAGATGTATCATGTCAGGGAGGTATGTTTGCAGTCTAGTGGCCAAGATCTTAGTAAAGATCTTGAGGTCTGCATTCAGCAGGGATATCAGGCGATAACTTCCACATAGCCCCGGATCCTTTCCCTCCTTAGGTATCACCGGGATCTGGGCCAAAAGCGTGGAGTCGTGGAAACGCTTCCCTGATCCAACGTCATTGAAGAGATCTGCCATATGTTGGCCCAAGGAGGGCAGGAGGGCCCTGTAGTAGGCGGTGGTCAGACCGTCCGGGCCGGGGGCTTTGCCCGGTTTGGTATTCTTAAGTGCCACCTGGATTTCAGTCAGCGTAATGGGTTCCTCCAGTACAGACCGCGTCTCTACCGTAAGTGAGGGCATGAGGGACCGGTCCAAATATTCCCGCATGGATTCTAGTATAGGTCTCCTGTCAGGTATGTTGTAAAGGGAGCGGTAAAAGACCCCAAACTCTCGCGTAATATGTTGGGGAAGGCTAGCCTTCTGCCCAGTAGCGGTCTGAATGTGTGGAATATAGACAGCTGAACGCTGAGTCTGCAGCGTTCGGGCCAGGAGTCTCCCACATTTGTTGCCCGACTCATATGATTTCCTGCGGCATATCTGTATCGCCGCCTTGGCTTTAAATTGAAGAAGATCTTTTATCTGCGATCTGACCGTATCTAGGTCTAGGCCCAATTGTTTGGATGAAGAGGCCTTATGGGCCACCTCCAGGGCCTTCAGCCTGGTGAGGAGCAAGTCAAGTTGCGCCGTCCGCTCGCGTTTGATTCTGGAGCCGTGCCCTATCAAGGACCCCCGAATTACAGCTTTGTGGGCCTCCCACACCACCCCAGGGTCACTGTCGGTCGTTTTGTTTGTGGAAAAATAAAATCCCAATTCCCTGACTAAGTCAGCCAGGACCACCGGGTCCTGGATGAGGCTCTCATTCAGTCTCCACGGAGAACGTTGCCCCGTCAATGTGGCGGATAGCGAGTACCGAAGCCCGACCGGCGCATGATCCGACCACGTGATGGATCCGATGTAAGTCTCCCTAATCGCGTGTAGCTGTCCATGGGGTATCAGAAAGTAGTCGATACGCGAGTAGGACTGGTGGGGTTGTGAGAAGAAGGTGAAATCCAGAGCACCCGGGTGCATAAGGCGCCAGGCGTCAATCAGTTGGGCAGAGTGTAGCGCATCACCAATGCGCTTACGTATGACTCGGGTGGTGGAGGATATCCCAGAGGAAGTGTCTTCAGACGGGATCAGTGGCATATTCAGGTCTCCCCCCACTATCAGTTGTCCCTCAGTGAAGCGCAGGAGATGTTCCATGCGTCTCCTGATGAACGTATCCTGTTGTTCATTCTGGGCATAGAGATTGGCTAGAGTAATTTTCCTGTCCCCTAGTATACCCTTCAAGTATAGGTAGTGGCCCACCGCGTCAGTCAGTGAGTCTATAAGTTTCCATGGGACCTTGGCCGAGATAAGAATGGACACCCCTCTGGATTTAGCCCCTGTGTACTTAGAGTGGTAGACCATGGGGAAGTGTCTATTTCTAAGTATTGGGATGTTGTCCTCCCGGAAGTGTGTCTCCTGTACAAAAACTATATCCGCCCTCACGCGCCACATGTCCTGTAGCAACATCCGTCTCTTTTCCGGGGTATTAAGCCCCTTAGCATTAATAGACACAAAATGGATGTCCCCCATATTTAAATAGGGATAGGATCAAGGAAGGTATTGGGGGTAAGGGAGGGAGGGGAGGGGTAGGGGGGAGTGGGTGGGAGGTTGAAGTAGGACCAGAAAGTGGAAACGAGATAAGAGGGTAGCAGTACAGATAGAGAAAAGAAAGGAAGAGTACTCCCTATGAAACGAAGAAACAAAGTTAGGAGGCTGGCACTAGAAGGTGCTGCTGCTGAAGAGAAGCTAAATTAGCCCTAAAGGCTCGGGTGCTCCCCAGGACAGTCCCGGGATTGGAGCACAGTCCTAAACGGGGAAGTGGACAGACAGAGCTAGAGTGAGAGCCCCCAGCCCTCTCCGCCCCCCCCCCTCGGCAAACTATCAATGTATGATAATTAATAAACCAGTACAGCTACACAGGCAATACAAAATGCATCACGTAAAACATACAGAGCAGAAAAAGTGCAAAACAGATCAACAACATTACAGACAGTGCAACACAGCTTGGGGCATAAGCCCCAAGCACCTCCCTGACACACAGCAGCTTGACCTCCCCTCCGTCCGACCCCCTCTCAACAAAATGCCTGTCCCCAAGAGGCACAGCAACCGTCCGGTGCATAGAAGCTGAATGAGTTCACATTGTGTTTCCTCCGTTAATGCAAGAGTGGGAGCACCAGTCCGCCGGGTTGAACAACAAGAGACCTCCATCGGGGTTTCCCCCCAGTAGCCATCCCCCACCCCCTCCCCCCGGGCAATACAGGAGGACAGGGACCCAAGACATACCCCCTCCCCCCCCAGCCCGGATCACCCCCTCCCCCGAAGCCATCCCACCCCCACCAGGCAGGACCCATGCTGCCAAAGTGAAACGGCATTGCCTGATACGTCTCTACTATGTGGATGCGGTGGAACTACAGCCACCCGGGGGGGGAATAACACACCTCAGGGGTGGGGGCAGGCGTCCGAATCCAAGTCAGTCTACCCCTCTCTCTCCCCTCCATGAAAAGTGTCTCGGGAGGGCCCGTGGTGTAGGCGGGGGACGGCAGCAATCCAGTGAGCCGCAGCACTATAGTTACAGATCCCGGTGCGGGGCAAGACAGGAGGGCGGTCGGGCGAGGCACCAAAGGGGGATCATGGCCATTTAGCTAGCGGTGGTCAGGGTAGGGCGGCCCACGGCCTACTCACGTGCCTCTCCTCTGGATACAGATCGGCGTCTCCGTTTGCCTCTCTGCCGGCGGGGCGGCAGAGGACCGTGTTGTACCGCTGGTCCCGATCTGCCCATCTGGCGAGGGAGGATCTGGCGCCAATCTGGAACTGGGATTGGCAGCACCTCCAGGAATTGAAACAGGGCAGGGAGGTCAGCCATGGTCTGGAGGGTAAATGTTCCAGAGTCTCTGGGAAACGACACCGATAGTGGATATCCCCAGCGGTAGGTGATGTCCTTTTGTTTGGCCACATCCAGAACGGGGCGCAGTAGGGCTCTTCTCCGTAGGGTTGCCCTCGATAGATCCGGCAAAATCCGGATTCGTGCGTCGCCTCTTTCCACATCTCCATGGTCCCAGGCCGCCCGCAGGATCAACTCTTTCTGCGCATATCTGTGGAGCCTACAGATCACGTCTCTCGGCCTATCCGGATCTAGGGACTTGGGGCCCAGGGCTCTGTGCGCTCTGTCTAAAATGACCTCCGTGTCGGGGTCCCTCAGCACCGTCCGGAACACCTCCGTCACAGCTGCCCCGACATCCTCCATTGACTCTGGGACACCTCTGAGCCGCAGATTGTTGCGGCGGCTACGATCCTCGATGTCTTCTAAGTGAAGCTGAAGATCAATCGCGGTGTCCCGGTGCTGGTCCCTCGAGCGCTCCAATTCCGAAACCCTGTGCTCCAGGGAGGTCAATGATGCCTCACCCGTTCCCACACGATCCGTCAAGGTGGATACCTCCCCTCTCACCTCCTGAATGTCCCGTCTGTGGGTCTCCTCCAGGCGAAGGATCAGGGCCTCTATAGCTGCCTGGGTCGGTAGGGCCTGCAGCATCTCTCGAATGTCCTGGTCCAGGATTGTGACTTCCGGAGCATGCGGGGGAGACATCCCGGCTCCCCGTGGCTCGGTCAACACGTCCTGAGAGCGGTCTGGAGTTCCAGAGGTCCCCGGTTCAGACGTCCCGAGGTCCGGCGCCTGGGCCTTCTGCAGGCCTCCACGTGCAGAGCCACGCGCCGCCGCCACCGTCGCTCCGGGGGATGTTCCTGTGGGGTTAAAGAAACGTCGGATTTCTCCAGAAGTCTTGCCTGCCGGGGTCCCTCCTGTCACTGCTCGTGTCCTGTGCTTTTTAGTCGGGCTCATACCGGTTTATGGCTATGAATTTGCCGAGATGTAGGGGATCAGGCCGGGAGCTCAGGAATAGTACAACCTCACACAGCCATGTCCAGGCCACGCCCCCCCAGGTATGTATTATTTAACACAGATGCATTTTAAAAAAAAATAAAAGTGTTATTATAGTGTGGCATAATGTGAAAATAAGGATTAAATATGTAAGCAAACACTAAAGCTACAAGCTCTATTCCTGATTACTTTAAATGGAAAAATCAAGCAATATAAATGAGAATGAGCTACAGCTGCAAAAGATATGCCTTTTATCACAGTAATGGGAAACGAAAATGCAAATTCCTGTTTCTTTGTTTATCTCAAATATTATGGTGGTGCTATTCAGGTTTGACATGGTACGTTTTAACACAATACCATTTGCTAAACAACTTTTGCCTTTGAAAGACTGCGTGAATGCCTGTGAATACATTGTCTGCAGGGGGTTAAAACATCTCTGCATGAAAATACATTATGTCATGTTGATCATTGTCTCAGTTACACAGGTGAGCTGTAAGTGGATGATAATGAATCTCATTAATAATGTCTGCCTTGCACAATACACAGGGAGATGATGAATATTTACACCTGACCTCCAAAGACAGATGGTTTCCCACCTGGCTAGTGGCTGCTAGATACTTGTTTAGATGCAATTTCCTTACATAGATATGGTTCAGGAAACATACTGCTTTCAGAGTAAGGAGAAGTAGGGTGCTTCACAGAATAATAACTCCAATCTTATATGTAGGCAAGTGATTGAACCTCATATATTAGATTCCAAAGTGTCACCTGCCTTGACACTTGGAATCTCATTAAGTACGGTATTCAAAGTAAAGTTGTCAATATATGGATAGGTTATAAAGGTCAACTGAATTGGAAAAAGAGCACTACTTAGGAGTGATTTATGATTTGAATTTTAGAATGGTAGGTAAGATGACTACATATGTTGGTTTGTACAGGCCACGTAGGACCACTTTTTTGGGCCCTTGTGTAATACAGAATCTTAAGCTGAATGACAAGATTTTGAAATGTATGGCCAAATTCTTTAATATTTTGTTATGTCACAGTAAAGTCATGTAGCTGACTCTTGACAACTTAACATGAGTGGACACTGATTTCTCAATCAGATGTCTGGCTGCATGCTGTTACATGTTTATATTCATGTAGGAAAAACAGATGGTACAGCGCCCAATGCAGTGTAGCCATTTAGCAGGTGTAAGGCAGGAAACCATGAAGGGTGTTCTGGCTCAGATCTTCCCTCTTAGATCAGTAAATGTACAAATTCAGAAGATAGACCCGGGAACTCCAATCATCCTTCATCCATTTTTTTTTTCATAAGTTCTTTATTGAGATAATTAGTCATGGTACAACAATTGTGTATATACGTAAAAGAAAAAAAGATTGAAGCGGGAAGGTCCGCCCCACACTTAGGTGAGTAAGAAATAACAACCTAGATCTTGCAAAACAATACAAGGAAATTGTGCAATAGCAGGTCTGACCCAAAATCAAAATGGTCTAGTGTTCAGGGTATTTTATTTTAGGAATGGGTAATAGGAATAGGAATAAGTGAGGGGAAAGAAAGAAACCAGGAAAGTAGTGGGGGAAGACGACGTCAGTGGTTGACGAAACGTGCGTTGGGACGTGGACGTATTGACGCCATCACGCTACCCTCGCTGTGGAAGGGTGTTTGCCTGTGTGCCGGCTGGCTTTTTATCTCATGCTTCTTTAATCTGTAACCATATAAGTGCAACCTTTTTAATTAAATCTCGTTTAACCACTTAACAACCACCTGCCGACAAATAACGTCGACAAGGTGGTTGCTTAACTCTGGGAGGACGTTATATAACGTCCTCCCAGAATCGCGCTCCCGCGCGCCCCCTGGGGCGCGCACACGGGAAACTCCGTGACCGCCGGGTCCAGAGGACCCGGCGGATCACGAATCGCGGTAAATCGCCGCTGATAGCGGCCGTTTACCACGTGATCGCTCCGTCAAATGACGGAGCAATCACTTGTAAACAGACCGGCGTCATTTGATGACGCCGGTTCCTCCCTCCCCTCTCTGTACCGATCGGTACAGTGTGAGAGGGGAGGGGGAGGGAGCGGATGGCAGCAGCAGCACTGTGGGCTGGATCTGTGACAATTGCAGTCACAGATCCAGCCATCCATCCATCCCTGCTCAGCCATCCCTGTGCTATACCCTGCCAATACTCTGCAATACACCCTGCCAATACTCTGCAAAATACCCTGCCAATACTCTGCAAAATACCCTGCCAATACCCTGGTGCAATACTCTGCAATACCCTGGTGCAATACTCTGCAATACCCTGGTGCAATACTCTGCAATACCCTGCACAATACTCTGCAATACCCTGCACAATACTCTGCAATACCCTGCACAATACTCTGCAATACCCTGCAAAATACTCTGCAATACCCTGCAAAATACTCTGCAATACCCTGCGCAATACTCTGCAATACCCTGCGCAATACCCTGCAATACCCTGCGCAATACCCTGCAAAATACTCTGCAATACCCTGCGCAATACCCTGCAAAATACTCTGCAATACCCTGGTGCAATACTCTGCAATACTCTGGTGCAATACTCTGCAATACTCTGGTGCAATACTCTGCAATACCCTGCGCAATACTCTGCAATACCCTGCGCAATACTCTGCAATACCCTGCGCAATACCCTGCACAATACTCTGCAATACCCTGCACAATACTCTGCAATACCCTGCACAATACTCTGCAATACCCTCCACAATACTCTGCAATACCCTCCACAATACTCTGCAATACCCTCCACAATACTCTGCAATACCCTCCACAATACTCTGCAATACCCTCCACAATACCCTGTGCAATACCCTCCACAATACCCTGTGCAATACCCGTGCAATACCCTGCCATACACCGCAATACCCTGCCATAGTCCGCAATACTCCGCAATGCCCTGCAATACTCCGCAATGCCCGGCAATACTCCGCAATGCCCGGCAATACTCTGCAATAACCACTTCCCGCCCTCCGGCCTTCCATATGACGTCCTTGACTTTGTGCGGGGATATCTGAATGATGGGAGCAGCTACAGGCATCATTCAGATATTAGCTTTTCTTTCTCGTACATCACGGGACACAGAGCGACATAGTCATTACTAATGGGTTATATAGATACCGTCAGGTGCTGGCACTGGCAACTTCCAAAACCGGAAGTACCCTCCCCTATATAAGCCCCTCCCATCCGGGAGCACCTCAGTTTTTTGCCAGTGTCTAAGGTGTTGGCCAAGAAGAAACATGTGTTTTTCACTGAGCTTGCGTACAGGTTCTTTTGGGCCTCAGTAAGCTATTCCGGATCCGACCAAAAAAGCTTCATAGCTAAACGGTCGGTACCCGGGCCTTGCAGAGAAGAGCAAGGTTTTGCCTGTAATGCTTCTCTTAGGAGAGCTGGACCCTGGGATCCAGAGCTCTGGTCATACCCACGACCAAGATGTTTTCTGTGCAGGGTGCTATACAGGTCCAGGGGAGTGGAATCCTTGGGAACCCGGTCCCTGAAGGTTTGATTACAATGCCTGCCGTGATAGGTGAAGTTTGGGCTTTTGTGGACCAAACAAAGTCCTGCGGCGGGGAACAGGTAAGTGGGGGCCCCCAGGAACTTGGTTCTATTGGGGGACCCCCAAGCCTAATTTGTCTTTCTGTCTGTTACCTAATGGTATTCCCGCAAAATTCTGTGCATGCCTGTAACTACTAAAAAAATGTAATAATTTTTAATGGTGGTCAAGAAAAAAAAAAAAAAAAAAAAAAAAATTATATATATATTTAATATATTAGACTGCGGTACCTGTGTTTGTCCACTAGAGGCCGCTGTGGAATGTTTTCTTGTCATGTGGACTAGCTTCTTCTCAGTAGAGCAAAGTCCAGGCAGATGGTGAGTTCTCTTATAGGAAACTGCTTCCTCTGCCATGTTGCAGTGCTTGTCCATCCCCCGGCCTGCGGCAAAGAGGGGCCCTGGCTCCTGTCCCTTGTTACCATATTTGAAATTAGCGCCGAAGGCGCACGTGCCCGCGCGCGTGCACGCGCCTCTATATATAGAGGTGAGCCGGGAAAGGGGGCGGAGCCTGGGGGATGACGCTCTGTGCGCGCCGCAGCGCTTCTGCGCATGTGCGGGCGTCCCAGCAGTTTTAAAAAAACCACAATATTGTAGTGAGCTGGCTATGAAGTACAGAGACAGAGCTGGCAACATTTAAAGGCATACAGCAAGCGGTTGATACAGGCATCCCCTAGAAAGGCACATTAGTAGACACCAACTGTGATATAGCAGCAATTGTGCTAGACTATTCTCAGTAAAAGTGGTGTATTACGGCTGGAATACCTCAGCTTTAGGCTTAGGAATATTCCGTCCAGAGGCTCCGGAACTGAATCTTC
Organism: Rana muscosa; assembly: GCA_029206835.1. NCBI lineage: Eukaryota > Metazoa > Chordata > Amphibia > Anura > Ranidae > Rana > Rana muscosa. The sequence goes on from CM055122.1 coordinate 476,480,388, forward strand.
CAGGAAGCGAAGGGGGTCTCATCGGGCTCGGAGGATCTTGGGCATACTCCTGCTGCACCAGTCTCCCCTGAAGTTCAGAGGTAAGTGACCGTAGAGACCCCGCAGGGGTACTTGGTACTGTGGCTGTCCTCAGTCACCTGCTCCTGTGTATGTAACAGAGGAGGTTTTTTCCTCAGCTCTGGGAGGATTAGAGAGAGATTGTCAACATTTATCGCTGCCTCCCTGTCAGGGAAAGCACGCCCGATCTCCGTCTCCTCCTTCAGAGTGCCTGTTAGCAGAGCAACAGTCCCATACAGGGATCGACCTGCCTGAAGGGGATCAGGATGAGGTTGATTCTGTTATAGAGGAATCAACAGTGGGGGAACCTTTTCTCAGCATCTCAAGATGAAAGATTATGGGTTCAGTCTCTGACTAACATGGTCCGATCAGCATTTAAAAATGCACCTTGCGGAACCATCAACCACTACTGTATCCTCGTTGGGGTCGCTAGAAGCCCCCAGACTGTTTGTTCTTTTCCACTTCACCCTTTACTGAAAGGGCTCATTTACCAGGATTGGGAACGTCCTGAGAAAATATTTATTCCCCCAAGAGATTTCCGGTGGTCTATCCCATGGAGGATAAGTTCATCAAAAAAAAAAAAAAAAATGGAAGGTCCCTACAGTGGACGCAGCCATCTCTTGTATGTATAAATCACTGACATGTCCAGTGGATAATGTCCAAATGTTCAAGAACCCAATAAATAAAAGATTGGAGTCCTTATGAAAATCTGCTTGGTGATACAACCAGCAGTAGCAGCTATTGGGGTCTGCTAAGCAGTGAAGGATCAGTTGAAACAGGTCTTGAGGGACTTGACAGATCAGCAGGCTTTGCCCTAGCTGATCTACCTAGAGCCTTAGGCTTTGCGGTTGACGCCATAGAGGATTCAGTCCATCAGGCCTCCCGCCTTACGCTGTCTATAGTACATATGCGTAGGCTCCTATGGCTCAAAAACTGGTCTGCTGAAGCTCCCTGTAAAGAATGGCTGGTTAGCGTCCCATTTCATGGTGAACGCTTATTCAGGGAAAACCTGGACAAATATATCCAGAAAATTTCCAGCGGTAAAAATACGCTCTTGCCGGTTAAAAGCAGAGTTAGAGGTCCCTCTTTAAGAGGCCTGCTTCTCCAGTCCCTGGGGCATCGGCTGTGTAACAGTTCCGACGGCCTCCTCAGTCAAATCCCGGGGGTAAAAAACAGGGACAGTAGCAGGGTAATGAGAAACCCTGGGTCAGGGGAGGTACAAAACCTCCCCCAAAGTTAAATTCATTGAAGCCCCCACTCAGTCGGGTGGGGGGAGGACTCCAGTTGTTCGCAAGAGACCTGGCGGGACACGATCAAGACAGATAGGTGCTCTCCGCAGTAGGTTTGGGATACAGTTTGGAGTTAAAAGACTCTCCTCCTTCCCATTTTTGAGGTCAAACGTGCCAAGGGATCCCCGGAAGAGAGAGTCCCTCCTGTTGGCACTAGAACAACTATTGCTCCAAGGAGTAATTATGGAGGTTCCCCTGGAAGAATGAGGGTTCGGGTTTTACTCAAACCTCTTTACAGTCCCGAAGCAAACGCGGACGGGAGGCCCATATTAATTCTAAAAGGGCTATACAAATTCCTGTATATCAGGTCTTTCCGATAGAGTCGATCCGATCGGTGGCCACTGCCCTACAAGGGGAGGATTGGTTAGCCACGATCGACATCAAAGATGCTTATTTGCACATTCCCATCTTTCCAGTCCACCAAAAATTTCTACGCTTTGCAGTAGAAGGGCGCCATTTTCAGTTCAGAGCCTTACCCTTCGGTTTGGCCACAGCACCACGAGTGTTTACAAAAATTCTGGCCCTTTATTGGCCAATCTAAGAACACAAGGTGTAATGATAATGGCATATCTGGATGACTTGTTGCTGATAGACCACTCAGTGAAAAAACTAGACGTGGTCGTTCACAAGACGATCAAGTATCTGGAATCTCACGGTTGGATTATCAACCGAGACAAGTCAGCCCTAAAAACCAGTCAAAAGTCTGGAATACTTGGGGCTAAGGTTGGATTCAGGCCAAAGAAAAATATTCTTGCCTCGAGGAAAGGTGTTGTCTTTGAAAGATTTGATCCACTTAGTGGGTACAAAAAAGACAGCCGTCCATACGCCTGTATATGAGGCTGCTGGGAAAAATGGTGGCATCATTCGAAGCAGTACCCTACGGTCAATTCCATTCAAGGAATTTGCAAGGGGCCATACTGTCAGCCTGGAACAAAAAAATTCAGGCCCTAGACTTACAATGTCCTTGTCCCCTTCCGTTCGCAAGAGCCTCCGTTGGTGGTTGGTTCCCCAGAATCTGGAAAAAAGGAAATCCTTCAGTCCGATTTCTTGGAAGGTGGTCACTACAGATGCCAGCCTTATAGGCTGGGGAGCAGTACTGGAGCAATAGTCTCTCCAGGGCAGATGGTCGGATGCAGAAAAGGCCCTGCCCATCAATCTCTTAGAGATACGAGCAGCCCGGTATGCCCTAGTAGCATGGACATCCAAACTCCAAGGGTCCCCTGTCAGAATTCAATCAGACAATGCCACAGCAGTGGCATATATCAATCATCAGGGGGGCACCAGGAGTCGTGCAGCCCAGAGGGAAGTAAATTACATCCTGAAATGGGCAGAAAAAATATGTCCCAGCCATATCTGCGGTATTCATTCCAGGAGTGGAGAATTGGAAGGCGGACTTTCTAAGTCGCCAGCAATTAGGCCCAGAGGAAGGGTCCCTTCACCCCGAGGTTTTCTGGACAATATGTCAGCGGTGGGGAACATCGGATGTAGATCTTCTAGCATCCAGATTCAACGCAAAGGGGGATAGGTTTGTCTCTCGGACAAGGGATCCCCTAGCTTGCGGCTCGGATGCCCTAGTGTTCCCTTGGGATCAGTTCAAGCTGATATATGCATTCACACCGCCACAATGGTTACCTCGATTACTCCGCAGAATCAGGGTAGAAAAGAAACCAGTGATTCTGGTGGCTCCAGCGTGGCCCCGAAGAGCGTGGTACGTGGAGATTGTAAAATGTCAGTGGGGAGTCCTTGGACTCTCCCACATCGTCCGGACCTGCTTTCGCAAGGACCGATATACCACCCTTCCTTACCAGCCCTAGGTTTGACGGCCTGGCTATTGAAGCCCACATTCTAAAAAAGAGAGGGCTCTCTAATTCTGTGGTATCTACCATGATCAATGCCAGGAAGCCGGTATCCAGGCAGATCTACTATAGAATCTGGAAGGCGTACATCGCCTGGTGTGAAGCCAAGAAATGGCATCCACGTAAGTACGTAATAGGTAGGAGTCTGGACTCCCTACAATGGGCTGTAGATAGGAAGCTTGCCTTGAGTACTATCAAGGGTCAGATTTCGGCCTTGTCAATATTTTTTCAAAGGCCCTTGGCTTCGCATTCACTAGTCAAAGCCTTTATACAAGGAGTGATGCGTATTAGTCCTCCGGTTAATATTCCCATATGTCCATGGGATCTAAACTTGGTTCTGTCGGTTCTACAGAAACAACCATTTGAACCATTACAGCATATTTCTTTGGTTCTTCTCACCAGGAAATTGATTTTTCTAGTAGCCATTTGTTCGGCTAAAAGAGTGTCGGAATTAGCAGCTATGTCCTGTAGGGAGCCATATCTGGTTATCCATAAGGACAGGAGTAGTGTTACGTCCTCATCCAGCCTTTCTTCCTAAGGTGGTATCGAGGTTTCATTTGAACCAAGATGTGGTTCTTCCTTCTTTTTTCCCCAAACCTACTTCGGTAGAGGAAAAGTTATTGCATTCTTTGGATGTAGTAAGAGCAGTTAAAGCTTATCTAAAAGCCACTGCTCAGATTCGCAGAACGGATACTTTGTTTATTCTGCCGGAAGGCCCCAGAAAGGGTCAGGCAGCGTCAAAATCTACTTTAGCCAAGTGGATTCGACAGGTCATTATGCAAGCTTATGGCTTGAGAAGGAGACCGCCTCCGTTCAAAGTTAGAGCGCACTCCACGAGAGCAGTTGGAACTTCATGGGCAGTGCATCACCAGGCCTCCCTGGCTCAAATCTGTAAGGCCGCAACATGGTCTTCGGTACACACGTTTACTAGGTCCTACCAGGTGGACGTTAGAAGTCAGGAGGATGTCGCCTTTGGGCGCAGTGTGTTGCAGGCCGCAAAAGATCCTCATGTCTGATAGCGCTCAGCTTATATATGGTGTATCCCCCCCCTCATTTGGCATTGCTTTAGGACATCCCATTAGTAATGACTATGTCGCTCTGTGTCCCGTGATGTACGAGAAAGAAAATAGGATTTTTATAACAGCTTACCTGTAAAATCCTTTTCTTGGAGTACATCACGGGACACAGAGCTCCCGCCCCTCTTTAGGGACACTTATTGCTTTGCTACAAAACTGAGGTGCTCCCGGATGGGAGGGGCTTATATAGGGGAGGGTACTTCCGGTTTTGGAAGTTGCCAGTGCCAGCACCTGACGGTATCTATATAACCCATTAGTAATGACTATGTCGCTCTGTGTCCCGTGATGTACTCCAAGAAAAGGATTTTACAGGTAAGCTGTTATAAAAATCCTATTTTTCAGCCGGCGATTCTCTACACCATAAGAACAATCATAGCGGCTGTTCCGCGGTTTGATCATTCTTACGGGAGGTGAGAGGGGATGTCCCCCCCCCCCCCGCCGCCCTCCGGTGCTTCTACCGACTCACCACTACGATCAAAGCCAGGATTGTTGTTTTTTTTTTTGTATTTTTTTCAGGCTTCCCAGCCTAGAGGTGAGATGTGGGGTCTTATTGACACCCCCCCCCCATATCTCACTGTAAAGAGGACCTGTCATGCCATATTCCTATTACAAGGGATGTTTACGTTCCTTGTAATAGGTATAAAAGTGATCAAAAAAATGTTTAGGGCGGAAAAACATGTCAAACTAAAATAAATAAAGTAAAATGAAGAATAAAATATATTTTTTTTTAAAGCGCCCCTGTCCCCGTGAGCTCGCATACAGAAGCGAACGCATACGTAAGTCCCGCCCACATATGAAAACGGTTTTCAAACCACACATGTGAGGTATCTCTGCGAACGTTAGAGCGAGAGCAATCATTTTGGCCCTAGACCTCCTCTGTAACTCAAAACATGTAACCAGTAAAAATATTTAAAGCGTCGCCTATGGGGATTTTTTAAGTAGCGAAGTTTGGCGCCATTCCACGAGTGTGTGCAATTTTTAAGGGCGACATGTTAGGTATCTATTTACTCGGCGTAACTTCATCTTTCACATTATGCAAAAACATTGGGCTAACTTTACTGTTTTTTTTTTTTTTAAGCACAAAACATTTTTTTTCCGTAAAAAACGCGTTAAAAAAATTGCTGCGCAAATATCGTGCGAGATAAAAAGTTGCAACAACCACCATTATATTCTCTAAGGTCTTTGCTAAAAAAACATATATAATCTTTTGGGGTTCTATGTAATTTTCTAGCAAACAAATGATGATTTTTACACGTAGGAGAGAAATGTCAGAATTGGCCTGGGTGCTCCAGAACGCCTGAAGGTGCTCCCTGCATGTCGGGCCTCTGTATGTGGCCAGGCTGTGTAAAAGTCTCACACATGTGGTATCGCCATACTCGGGAGTAATAGCAGAATGTGTTTTGGGGTGTAATTTGTGGAATGCATATGCTGTGTGTGAGAAATAACCTGCTAATATGACAATTTTGTGAAAAAAAAAAAAGAGAAAAAAAAAATCTTGATTTTGCAAAGAATTGTGGGAAAAAATGACAACTTCAAAAAACTCACAATGCCTCTTTCTGAATACCTTGGAATGTCTTCTTTCCAAAAAGGGGTCATTTGGGGGGTATTTGTACTTTTCTGGCATGTTAGGGTCTCAAGAATTGAGATAGGCCGTCAGTACTTCAGGTGTGATCAATTTTCAGATATTGGCACCATAGCTTGTGGACTCGACGGAGGCTTTTTACCGAGATCAGTGTAGTGGTGGGTCAGACTGACCCACCGCTCCACCGATCGCCGCGATGCGCGCCCCCCCGGGCGCGCGGCGGCTGTTATCCCGCAGGACGTCATATGACGTCCAGTGTGGATAACAGAACCACTTCCCGGACGTCAATTTGCTATTGACTGGGCGGGAAGTGGTTAAGGATTTTAAAAAAAAAATCTTCCCATTTTTATGTCATTTTTACATGTCATGTGGTAATATGTGCTAATCTTTAGGGGTTCACTCATTGAACAATTGATTGTCACCTATTCACTAATATTTATCACTTCAATTGTTATGGTTGATTTAATTTAGGGAGCTCAGCTTTATATTTTTTATCAAAGCATGTCAATGGTTTAGCAATATCAACCTTTACTCTACAATGAACAGTAAGCGGTGGTCATTCCCAGATGGCTCAGATCAGGGGGCAGGCAATTATGAGTATAGATGATCCTCTATATGGAGTGCATCCTTAATCCATTTTATTGACACATGAAAAAGATTAACCCTTTCGTCGCCAGGTCCGTACGTCGTACAGACCTAACAGCGGGCGGTATCACACACAATCCCGTGGCTGCAGACACATTGGGATTGTGTGTAAAACTGGCAGGCAGGCTCCTGCCTGTCCGGTGAGAGCATTCGGGCAGCTCCGCTGCTGCCCAATCGCTCGCACACACCCTAGTAGCAGCACTCCCCCCCCTGCCGCCGCGCTCTGCCATGCTTACTGGGGTCTGCTTGCCCATCAGTGGGCCTGGGATCTCCATGGCAGGTGCCGGCGGGTAGAGTAGGGTTGCCACCTCATCCCTTTAAACCTAAACACACATAAAAATTACACAGGTCCTGTGGCTGATTAAGGTGGTAATTAAACTCACTTAGTGCATTATCTGCATTAAATTTGCCTCAGAACCTGTGTAATTCATATGTGTTCGGGTTTAAAAGGATGGGGTGGCAACCCTAGGGTAGAGGGGAAGGAGAAGAGAGGACACACATCCTCTCCCTTCCCCTTCTTCTTGTGACCCGGAAAGCGATGTCTCTTTAGTCACTTCCGGGTCAAGCTCTCCCTGTCCCCGGCTCGCTTTGCCAGGTAATAATGTTTTGCAATGCGATCTGCATTGAAAAACATTCAATGGAGCACAGGGGAGATGTGCAGGGTCTTTTAGACCCTTCATATCTCAATAAAGAGAACCTGACACCTAATAATTATCACATAGGGGACTGTTTGTCCCCTATGTGATGAAAAAAAAGTTAAGTAAAAAAAAATATTACACCCAAGCACATAAAATACCCCCCCAAATATTTTGAGGCCCCCACCCCCACATACTTACACACACACATGAAAGTAAACGCATGCGTCGGGGTGCCTACGCGTGAAAACTTAATTTGCAATACACATGTTACATATCGCCACGCACATCGGAGTGAGAGCAATAATTCTAACACAAGACCTTCTACATCAGTGGTCATCAACCCTGTCCTCAGGGCCCACTAACAGGCCAGATTTTATGTATTACCTCGGGGAGATGCAGACTAGAATACTGCAATCACTGAACAGCAAATGATATCACCTGTAATGTATTTCAGTTATCTTGCAAACCTGGCCTGTTAGTGGGCCCTGAGGACAGGGTTGATGACCACTGTTCTACATAACACTAAACTGATGCCAATAGGGGGCTTTTGAAGCGTTGCCTATAGAGAATATAGGGTACTGATGTTTTCTGCCAATTCACAGGTGCACTCAAATTTAAGGTTTGGAATGTTGGGTATCTATTTACTCAGCGTAACCTCCTCTTTTATATTTTACCAAAATTTATGTAAGTTAATGCGCTTGTTTGCCCTAAAATTCATATTAGTGTGTTTTTTACAGAAATTTTGCGTATCCTAGACCTTTGTGGTAATATTGTGTAAGATAAACAATTGGAACTACCACTGTTTTATTCTCTAGGATATCTGCTTTCAGAAAATATATAATATTTGTGGGTTTTGTGTAATCTTCAGGCCTAAAATGATTTTTTAAACGTGTGCAAAAACACAAAAACAGCTCTGGCAGCGAAAGGGTTCAAAGATACAAATGAGCTGTTGAGCCTTGTTCACAGCTATGAACAAGGCTTATCAGCCGATACGTGTGAGCTTGTTTGTATCTTTTAATCTTTTTCATGTGTCAATAAAGTGGATTAAGGATGATAGGAGTTGCCGAATCTATCTTCTGAATTTGTGCACATTCATGTAGGTCAGGGGTCAGCAACAAGTAGATCGGGATCGGAACAAGTAGATCGGGATCTACAAGAAGATCAGCTAGTGGTCTCCAGAGTGGTGCCAGCAGCAGGAAAGAAGAGCTCCTCGGGTCAGTGTAAAGCAATACACTGGGCATGATATTATAGAGCTACTTTCACACTGATGCACTGCAGTTTACCCACACCGCAGGTGCAGTACAGTGTACCTGCAGCTTTCCTGCGGGTTTTCTGTGCTTAGCCATATACTTCCATTATATCCTGTCGGTTTGGTGCACTTTCTGAATGCAGGAGTTGTGGTACGCTTTCAGAAAGTGCACCACACCTGCAGGATATAATAGAAGTCTATGGCAAAGTGCAGCTAACCCAGGAAAGTCGTGAATGCACTGTGCTGCCCCCGTGGTGCAGGTAAATCACAGCACATCAGTATGAAAGCAGCCCTATAGGGGGCTCAGAACAGTAAGTGTTCATTTACATTTGAAGTTTGGGGGTTAGTAAAACACGATAGTTAAGATGTGTTTTTACCACCCTTGCCCCCACCACACCCCCTTTAGCTGCAGTGGCCAGGGGTGTACACATGTTGCAGCTGCAGCAGGAGTTACACACCCTGTCATGGTCGGTGGGTGTAGCACCTGCCGAACATGACGGATTCAAGTGAATGAGGCCAACCCGCAAGTGCCCTGTGTGCAAGTGTGTTTGTTAACCCTTTGTCAACCCCTTGGACATCGCAGAAGCATGCAGTTTAGCCCCATTTACTTGAATGGGTTGCGTTTGGCAGGTGGTAGCACCCACCGAAATTAACAGAGGGTTTAATCCCTGTTGTGGCATGTGTACACCTTCGGCTGCTACCTCCACAATTAAAGGGGGTAGGGATTGGGGGCAATAAATCAGCGAATCAACTGCAGGGTTTAACCACCCCCAACTTTATGTGTGAATGAGCCCGAAGGGTGCCGCTGCCCAATGCAACTAAGGGTTCATTTACAAGTGCAGCAGGCACTACTGTTGCTTTAAAAAGCAACCCCTGTCTGTTTGACAGGTGGTGATGAGGCAATATGTTGCCTCCTCACCACCTGATTTAAACCCATGATTGCCATGCAATGCAATCTATTAAATATATAGAATATTGGAAAGTATAAAGACATGGATGAGCGAGTTTGGGGTGGAGGACCTTGAATGGCCCACACAGGGTCCTAAACTCAACCTGATGGAACACCTTTGGAATGAATTAGAGTAGAGACTGTGAGCCACGCCACATCAGTGCCTGACCTCACAAATGTGCTTCTGGAAGAATGGTCAAACATTCCCATAGACACACTCCTAAACCTTCCAGAAGAGTTGAAGCTGTTATAGCTGCAAAGGGTGGGCCAACTCAATATTGAACACAGCGGACTAAGACTGGGATGCCATTAAAGTTCATGTGCATGTAAAGGCAGGCTTCCCAATACTTTTGGTAATATAGTGTATGATCACCACTCATCAAGACCATTCACTACTATTCATCACCATTGAGGATCTCCATATATTTAAGCTCAGCTCCATCTGGAAAGACAGACTTCATCTTGCTTGATCCAGCTCCACCCATCGGTAGCCATTTTGAGTGTGAGATCGGAAGCCATCTTAAGGCCCTATTCTTTCATCCCAAATGATCCATTTCATCTACTTGGAGGGTAACTAACAGTGTGCTATAGATTGTTGATTCTTGTGTGTTTAATTAATAGACCGATTTAAATAGTTTTTGCTGGTTAATTTAATATATACTAACACCTAGGAAATAGATTATTATATTAAACCATATTGACAAAACGCATAGACAGACTTTGCCCCTTAATCCAACTGCAGGGATTAAAGTGTCATTAAACCCACATGCCAGAGAAGAATTCTGAGAAGAACTGGCAAATGTGCCAATATCCAATATGGCCGCGCTAATTCACACATGTGCATTAGCGAACGGCACACAATGGTGAATGTGCATATGCAAAAAGTGCTAATTGCCAGTGTTCACTGTCCTATATAAGGACACTAGTGGCTCTCAAAAATTGCTGGATTATCATCAACCTTGTATCCTGTGTTCCTGTGTCTTGTGCTTCAGCTTGTTTACCCATTACCAACCTGGCTTACCCCTGACCCGCTCTGGCTTCTCTCCTGGCTCTGAACCCGGATTACTTCACGGACCTGCTCCTGCCTATTCCAGATTGACATCTTGTGTTTGACTCTGCTTTATCTCGACTACGCTTCCTACATCTGCTCCTGACTGACTTCCTGTGTTTGACCCCCGGCCTGGCTTCTGACCTTGCTCCGGCTTTACCCATCTGTCAAGATCCGCTAGCACCTCCAGAGAATCATTGGCTGTGACCACCTTCTATGCTCCTGGGTCTCCTCACATCTGGAATTATCAGGCAGCTTCATCTTCAGGCAACCCATGCATCTTTAGGCACAGCACCCTCTGTCACCACCTTAAAGGGTACTCTGAACTCAGCTGGAAAGGGGAGCCCTCTCGCCACCTCAGCCTCCAGTCTGGTACGTGACAGTATAATCCAGGCATAATGTCTGAGACTGAAAGAGGCGCTGCCCCGTTAGAGACTCTGTGCCAGCAAGTTACCGCCCTTACTCAAGCGGTGAAGAATTTGCAAGAAGGTTATTTTCAGTTTAAAGGTCGCCTACAGAACCTTGCTGTGTCATCTGCACCTGTTAAAAAGAAGGGGAGGAGATGCATCAAGGGTCACTCCAACATAAGGCCCTGATCACCAATGGTGGTTGGACTGTTACGGCACCCAGACAAGAGACTCTAGATTTATAAAATTTAAATATTGATTACAAAAATTGACAAAAAGAAAAATACAAAAATACACTGTTAGCAGTCACCATGGTGACTGTACACCATTGATTAAAATCATTACAAACTCAACAGGTATGTGGAGAACAACATTGATGTGGCTAATGACAGATCCTCGACATATTTCATGACCAAGTCACTTCTTCAGGAGGCATGTCTAGCTTTGACATCTGGAACGATATTTAATCGATTAATAATATCATCAAAATATAATCAATTGTAGCCAGGCTACAAATAATACAGTTATTTGTGGAGTAAGGTAAGAGAGAAACATGACTTACCAAGGTTTGCCTGTTGGACAATATGCGGCTATTTTGGACACCCCAAAAAGGGTGTTTCCCCCGGGGGCGGACACGGGAGGGTGTTGGATGGCTCTAGAGAGATATATAATATAGCACAAAATAAGCAGCGGTTGAGAGGTATAGGGGTAGGAGAAGAAAAAGAGAAAGGGAGAAAAGAGAGAAAAAGGAAAAAAGGGGAGGAGAAAAAAGAAGAAAAAGGGGAGAAAAAAAAAGGAGGGAAGGAGAGGGAGGGGAGGGTATACAAGGGGATTGAGAAGAAAGGGAAGGAAAAATAGGGGGAAAGGGAAGGGAAAAAAAGAAGAAAAGGGAGAAAAGAAAAGGGGGATAAAAAAGGGGGCGCAATGGGAGCGACGGGCCCGATGACGTATGCATTTTGTGTGGATGGCGGACACCCGGGATCATACGTGACTCAACCCATGACCCGGTATGTACTCCTTACCACCCCTTAACCACCATCCCTTAACATCACTTAACACCTCCTGAGGGGCTGCAGGCTACAGATTTTGTGTCACATGGCTTTGCACCCCCAGATCTAAGTTGCGCCCCCTCCCCCCCAAAGCTCCCTGATCACCCCTCCACCCTGGATGCTATGTCTGGCTGCTGATCTCTTTTCATATTACAGCACTCTATACTGCTCCTCCTCCGCAGGGCTGAAATCACATTCCTTTACAACACAGTCAGTCAGCCACGATCTGCACAGGGTGAATCTGCCTACTGCAACTACACTGATGTTCCGGCCAGAGAACTTTACAGGTCAGAATGGCAACATAAAAGCCAGATCCACCCTGTGAAGCCTGACAGACTTTGTGTAAAGGAATGTGATTTCAGTCATGTGTAGTGTGGAAGGGGAGGAGATGTATACAGTGCTGGGATGGGAATGGAGTTCTGCCAGGGGTCTGTGTCCTCTGATTCTCCAACGGTGATCCTTGTCCTCTGATGTATGGGAATGCAAAACTCTTAAGCCCCTTTGAGTATCTTGGCGTGCAGTGGGCGTATCTGCACGCACAGTCGAAGTGATGGGTGGTAGTGGGGAGGGGCCCAGGTCAACTTTTGCATCGGGCCTACAAGCACCTCTGGAAGGAGACAAAGCTGATATCTCTTAGACAAAGGATTTTGAGATTTCTGGTAGAAATATATACTTTATCTATCGGTAGGCAATTGACTAGATATACATCTGACTGGACCATTTAGTCCTTGTAGCTTTTGAATGAGAATAAATTCTAACTGCAGTATGAATTGGTTCTTTTTCAATCAAAGAGAGCTATACACACACATATGTATAATCTCATTGAAGCTGATTTCAGTTTATAGTAAATGGTTTAGTTATGATGTATACTTAAAATAGAATAATTTATTGGAAATGTATCTTTACCTTAAATACAAGTTTTGGTTAAATCACCAATTCTGTGCATGGTATAACAAGTTTGTCCATGTGCGGTTAAAGTAAATTTGGGCTTGCAATATCTGTTGACTGAGAGAGGTCACCTGTCAATATCAGCACCTTTTTGTTTTCACATCCTGCTGAGCCACTGATAAGCTATTAATTACTTTCAAGGAGTTGCTCAGTTTTGCTACCTTGGTATTTTTGAAACAACATCCTGTATCATCCATATTATTGAAATGTTGATCCATATCCTTTGTTTGTCCCCAGTTATATTTTGATATTATTCTGCACTGATTTTTAGTAAATGAATATATATATTTTGCACACTTTTGTATTGCTTTTGTCTTCAGGTTAGTGCAAATAAACAAACTCACATTAGTTTGTTGATTTGTGGAAATAAGTTGGGAATCTCCTTAATTATAGATTCTTCTTATATTCATAACTATAAAACTGTTTAATATTTCAGTATAAACATTCTGACAGCCTTTACCTGTTATACTAGAGTTGCTCCTCTATTCATTTTCAACTCCTTGCTTGTCTTGCTAATATAGGCTTTTTGACAGGGGCATACAATTCTATATACCACCTATGATAATATGCAATTAAGAAAATAATTAATTGATAAGTACGCCTACCATCTGAGTCTTGGCATTTTGCAAACATTTCTTTTAGGGGAGGTTGGATACAAAATTATCCTTGTGAACTTCTCTTCAACTCACTGTGCACCAATTCATCACCTGTGCACCAATTCATCACCCACTAAGCAGCTAAACAGAATATGGGTGGGATATTGCATCTTGGTTGATGGAGGCTTCACCTCCCTTTTTTTCTAAGACACAGGCTGGATGAGCGTGACAAAGCCTGTGATTTGCAGAAATTATTTATTTTTACTCTTTATCCCAAAGGCTGTTTTTTTTTCTTTGACATGTGACCAGTAGCAAAGGACTAAAAGCTGCCAATGTTTCCCTACAGACAGAACTGGGTCATGTATACTGATTAGGAAAAAAGGTATTTCTTTTTTTTGTTTTAGGAAAATAATTACAGTGCCATCATCCACAAACAAAGAAGAGAATGGATTCTGTAAACTAAATAGCCTGTGTTTAGTATCACTTTAACAAATATAGCCTTCAAATGCAGATTATTATCTGCCAGGTTTATTTATAATTAGCTAGGGTATCTATGAGAGAAAAATAGTTATTTGATTTAATCTGGTATATATATATATATATATATATATATATATGTTTTAGCAGGGTACATTTAGGTAATTCATTGTTAATATAATTTTGGTGTCGGTGGCATCCTATCAATATAACTGTTAATGGTGTTTGAGTAACTTATTGTAAAACAAATCTTAATTTATTTTTCCAGTTTCATAGTCCATACTTTCACATAATTTTATTGTGCCTAAAAGAATATCTGCATTGAGCAGTGAATATCAGAACATATTAATTTGTCAGCTTAATTTTTTTAAATAATGTATTTTTTTATTGGAGGCACTGTTAAACATTGATCAATTAAGCAATCATGATCGCTGACTCATTAATCATTCAAACACCCTGACAGGCAATATGAAGATACACCCATTTATATTGACAGATCACAGTTACTTTAAACGTGTATGTTTTTCCTGCGTCAGAAATAAAACAGGTATTCAAAACAGACAAGCTTTTGAGAAGTTTTTGTATGTCAGCTTAACACAAGGGTAATAGATGCCGACCGACATTTCATCTTGAATGTGTTATCAACAGCAGGTCAGCCTGAACACCTACTTGCTAGTCATGCTGTCTGGAGATCTGTTAGCCGCACATCTTAAAAGTACATACAAGCCTGCACTGGTCTCTGTGGATGGCTTTTGACTTTTTCTTCCATACACCTATTAATTGCACTGCCATAAACTGAGAAGGGAAAACAAGTATGATGATAGGAAGTTGCTACATTTGAAGGTACTGTGAAAAATAAAGCAATTAAAAGAAGAATAACCTTACCTTATAAACTGTATACCACGGTATCCCTTGTGTCATGTATAAAGGACATTTATTCTTGTAGTTTCTTGCCCAGCACAGTTCTCCTGGAAGCCTTAGGGCTGTTTTAGCAAGACATCTGCATTAAATATTTATGGGCTGTTATTACTAATATATTGTCAGCACATCTGCCAACATCATTCAACACTTAGTATCTTTCATTCTAGGGATAGACTTTAAAAATTACCAATTTCAATCCCTGTGGGTGTTATAAAAGGGTATATAATTTATTGCTTTTAATTTACACTTTAAAAGTGAAAATTCCGCTCATCCTTTTCCTGCCCCTCTGCTCTAGCAAAATTGGTGTTTTTCTTCTGACAGTTGACAGTGCCACATGGTCTCATGCATGCACAGTGGGGATTCTACAGTGAAACATCAGGAAGTCACAGCTGGCTCCCACATTCAATGTTGGCACTGGGAATCCAAAGCCTGGCAAGAAATTGGCTACAGTGAAGAATTTTGATCCATGTATGGGAAGGCTAGTTGTACAGCAGTTGATTTACCAATCAACTGCTGTACAACTAGCTTGTCGGGTTTTTCCCAAACGGTCAGTGCTGCTTGCCATAGTGGGCAGCACTGTTCAGGGTATTCAGATGGTGGGGAAGGCTCCTCGTTGTCAGAATACAATAACTCAGTGAGAGTGATTCCCCATCCACCTCGAATGTGTGGATGGGGGAATGGAGTCTTTTGATTTCATTCAGCCTTCTGGTTGAATATAAAAAAAATGAATAATGTATGACCATCCTACATTTTTTAAAGCAGGACTGAAGTTCCTTTCAATTGTTTTCTTTCTTCAATGTTTCCTTCAAATCTTCTAATTAACATAATAAATATACAGTTTTAACAAACTACCCAAAACTTTACAGTACAGCAAAATATATGAACATTAAAGTAGAACTATTTGTAATACTCACCTGATCTCTGCTCCAGAGCTGGGTCTTCTCTTCAATGTGTTGCTGCCAGCTTCTAGGTTCCACTGGTGCCACAGCCAATCAAGTCCCAGGTGCCTCCTTAAAGGGGGGGTCCGCCAATTTTTTAAAAAAAAGTCAGCAGCTACAAATACTGAAGCTGCTGACTTTTAAAATATGGTCACTTACCTGTCCAGCGCACCCACGGTGTCGGCATCTGAGGCCGACCCGTGCCTCGGTCCTCAGATGCTGCCACCGCCATCTTCGGTAAGGGAATAAGGAAATCAAGCCTTGCGGCTTCACTTCCCAGTTCCCTACTGCGCATGCACAAGTCGCGCTGCGCAATCAAAATGGTTCCTGCTGTCTTCTGTGTCTCCCAGAAGACCGGGGGGGCGGGAAGTGGCGTAACTCCCGTGGGAGTCTATGCCCGGAAGTGGCATAATACATGTATTTGCACCCCCCTCACCCCTGAAAGGTGCCAAATGTGACACCGGAGAGGGGGAGGGTTCCAAAAAGCGGAGGTTCCATTTTAGTGTGGACCTCCGCTTTAAACAGCTATGTGTCACCATGAGCCCATGTGTTTTCAGTATTTGTCTAGGGAAGAGTGTGAAGCTCCAGAGGAAAAGTTATGAGTGGAGAAGACTGGCTAGTCAGTGATCTCTGGGTTTTGTAATCCAGGATCGGAGCCTGGAATTTGAAGGTTCTAAAGTGTCTTGGGTGGGGTGGGACCTTCAATCTTGTGTCTAGGTTTTGCTGGAGGCCTGCAGCCTGTGTAAGTACAGAGATGTGTAAGGTCATTATGAGCCAAACCTGAGGATAGCTTGGGGCTCCAATATTGGAGACAAAGCCCAACCAGGAGGGATGTGTGTTCCTGTCATAGACTGCATTTTAGAGGGGACTCCTTGCTCACAGTACTGTGCAAATCTGTTGAGACCAAGAAAGCTGAGGTGGCTAGAGAGTGCAGGGGGCTGGAGGAAGTCCACAAGTCTCAAGAGAGTGAGTGAGTTTGGGGTGTCTGGAGAACCCCTATTAAGACACCAGGACTGGGCCTGTGCATCAAGGTGCTTTACATAAGACTAATTGAGCCAAGAGAGCTAGAGAGCTCGGACTTCAAGAACAGCAGTGCTGCTGAAGCTTAGCCAGGTAGCTTGGGGTTTTCTTTTGCATTTTTCAGTTGACTGTTTTTCTGTTGACTGGAAGTTATTTCTGTTTTTTTGTTCATTGTGAGTAAAACCCCTGTAAAACTTTACTAACAACACATTTACCACATGAGCATACTCACTCGTATATCTAACTCCTTAAAACTGTCTGATTTAAATGTAAATAGTATGGGGAAATATTAGAACCTCTGACAGTTTTTGTCTGTTTGTTTCCATATGTGGGGTATTTACTCTCCTTCCTGTGAAAGTAATAAGGAGGTGTTAGAATCTCTGTCAGGTTTTTACTGCTATATGCACTCACTTGATGTTGCAATAACACCTAGTGTAATAGGCTGAGATGGTGTCCCTGGAACATGGGGAACTCTTTCAGGAGTGCTCAATCAAAGGGACAGTATTTTTAATTCACAGTAATAGAGTAGAATTTCTAAATTAACCCTGCTGGCCAAATCCCCGCAAAGGGAGCAAGACGGAACCGTATAATGGTGGACAGAGGCCTCTCACTCCAGGTGCTGAATAGGTATCTTAAAGTTGGCAGTCACTCCACATGTCTACTCTGATAACCAGGACACACTAAGAGGCTCCCCTCTCAAACTTATGATTTCTCCCTCTATGGAACCCCCAGCAAAAGTCCCAGGCAAGATCAATGGGGGTTCTCTCCCCTGCTTTCAAAACTCAGTACAGTCTCCCCAGGGCCTCCCCCATCTCTGCACTCTGCAGAGTGTGTCACTCTTCAGCTTCCTGCAGGCTCTGCTCACTTTATCTCTCTCTCTTTCTCAGAACTACAGAGCATCCCTGTTCTCTCTGACCTGCAGTGTAGGCTGTCTTGTCCTGCTTGCCCAACTTTAGAAAGTCAGCCAATCCTAGTCTTGCTCTTTTCTGGTCTCCAGCAAAATGGACACCACTCCTCTGTCACTAAGGACACTTCTTCATGGTGCCAGTGGTCAGGGCTAAAGTCCAAGGCTGCCAAGGTAGCCAGTCAGGTGTTTCCTTCATTCCTGCTTGTTTTAAGGCCACACTGACCAATCCAGCAGCATAGAGAAAGTGATGTGGTGTGGCCAAGAATTCCTGGGCTATGAAACTCTTGTCTGATAAAGGGCCACTGGCTAGGGCTTCAATATCAATCCTTGACATCACTCTATGAGAGCGGGAGTAATGGCTGAATTCTCTGTTCAAGTTCAGAAGGATTTGAGAATGTTTCTGTGGCATTTCCATTTCATTAACATTCCAAGGGGCAGTGATTTGTCATGAATTGTTGAGGAGGACAGAGTGTTTTAACCTTTATTGTTGCCACAGCAAGTGGCAGACCCAGGAACTAGCATCCAGAGATCTCACCAACAGAGTCTCAAGGAAATATAGGAAGCCACAAGGTTGTAAAACGCTTGAGCATCTACCAAAGGATAAAAAATAAACAGTTTTTGTGCATGGGCTCTTTAACCTAAGAAAGAAACAGAAGTTAACTGAACGTTGTAAATAATAAGCAATGTCATCTATAGTGGTACTTCACTTAATTACTAAACTTTCTACTTCCAGGAACACTATCTGACCTGTTGTATTTATCACACAAATATACCATCACATCCTCATTAGGACTGGCAGAAAGCAGCCTTGGTGATACTTTCAGTACTGTCTGATGTCAGTGTTATCAATAGCCTTATTCAGTATGCTGTAAGATTGTGCCTTGTAATAGACACTAGAAATTGCTGAAAAGATTTTTTGGAGCATCAAATAGAAACATAGATGAGAATAGTCCTGTTTAATGGCAGTCTCTTGTCAGATGTGCCTTGTTTGATTTTAGCCAATTAGGAAATAACTATAGAAAGTTGCCCTTTAACTAAATTATAAATTATCTTCCCAGTAAATATTTTAATGACTGTATATGAGAAATAATTACATCTGACAGCAAACACCTTTTCAAGATTTTTTTCTTTATTCACTTTATGAGCACCATTATTTAGCTAACCTTATTATAAAGTTATATCTACAACTCAAAGTCAAACTTCTACTCTGCTGCATTACATAAAGTGTTTTGAATTTTATATAATTTTTATTGTAGGACTATTTTTCCTGTAGCATTTCAAAGTCCAGCTAGTTACAACAACTATTATATGACAAAGTGAATTAAAGCAGAACCCTAGGCAAATTGCTAAATAATTAAAATACATACATTCGACCAAAAGGCCCAGACACACCAGTAATTTGCTGACTAGGCGATGAAAGAAAAGCAGCATGCTAAAGTTGTCATCACTCTGCTTTCTCCTCTTCTCAGCATGTTCACTAGGGATGATCTAAAGCCGGGGTAGTGAATTAAAATTCACGGGGGTCCGGTCAGAAAAAAATTCTTCTAGCGGAGGTCTGAGTGTCATATTGGTGCTATGACTCCACTTGATATCCTCTACATCGCAGCCTCCTGTGCACGTCACAGGCCCCTCATCTCAGACCTCCATCACAGACTGGTCCCCCTCTTCACAGACTGGTCCCCCCTTATCACAGACTGGTCCCCCCTTATCACAGACTGGTCCCCCCATCACAGACTAGTCCCCCATCACAGACTGGTCCCCCTCCATCACAGACTGGTCCCCCCATAACAGACTGGTCCCCCCATCACAGACTGGTCCCCCCATCACAGACTGGTCCCCCCATCACAGACCGGTCCCCCCATCACAGACCGGTCCCCCCATCACAGACCTGTCCCCCCATCACAGACTGGTCCCCCCATCACAGACTGGTTTCCACATCACAGACTGGTCCCCCCATCACAGACTGGTTCCCCCATCACAGACTGGTCCCCCATCACAGATTGGTTCCCCCATCACAGACTCGTCCCCTCCCATCACAGACTGGTCCTCCTTCCATCACAGACTGGTCCCCTCCCATCACAGACTGGTCCCCTCCCATCACAGACTGGTCCCCTCCCATCACAGACTGGTCCCCCCATCACAGACCGGTCCCCCCATCACAGACCGGTCCCCCCATCACAGACCGGTCCCCCCATCACAGACTGGTCCCCCCATCACAGACTGGTTTCCACATCACAGACTGGTCCCCCCATCACAGACTGGTTCCCCCATCACAGACTGGTCCCCCATCACAGATTGGTTCCCCCATCACAGACTCGTCCCCTCCCATCACAGACTGGTCCTCCTTCCATCACAGACTGGTCCCCTCCCATCACAGACTGGTCCCCTCCCATCACAGACTGGTCCCCCCATCACAGACTGGTCCCCCCATCACAGACTGGTCCCCTCCCATCACAGACTGGTCCCCTCCCATCACAGACTGGTCCCCTCCCATCACAGACTGGTCCCTCTCCCATCACAGACTTGTCCCCTCCCATCACAGGCTGGTCCCCTCCCATCACAGACTGGTCCCCTCCCATCACAGACTGGTCCCCTCCCATCACAGACTGCCCCCCCCCTTACAGACTGGTCTCCCCTTACAGACTGGTTCCCCTCCCATCACAGACTGGTCCCCTCCCATCACAGACTGGTTCCCCATCACAGACTGATCCCCTCCCATCACAGACTGCCCCCCCTCACAGACCCCCATAGATAGCAGACTCCTGTCCTAATAACAGAACAGCACAGCACTTCCCCATCCCACAGAACCCTACCTTATTCACACAAGACGTGCGGTGCAGCACGGCCGCTCTGGAAAACGGGCGGGACTTTTCAAGTTAAAGGTGAGTGATTGATTACTGGGACCGCCCCGCTGCGTAGCAACCAATCACCTGCTTCTTAACTTAAAAAGTCCAGCCCTTTGTCTAGAGCGGCCGTGCTGCACGTCTTGTGTAAATAAGACAGATGGAGGGCAGGGGCAGTGCAGCGATCCGATACGGAAGGGACAGACAAATACCCGTGCGTGGCGCGCCTGCCATGCTGTGAACATAGCAGCAGGGAGGCGAGCCAGTGGTGGGGAGAGGAGTGTAACACGCAGGCAACTATTTGGTGAGGCTGCGGTCCGGGTAGTATGGCTACTGGGGCCGGAACCGAACCGCGGTCCGCCATTTTGTGATGCCTGATCTAAAGGTTCAGTTCAAACACAGGTTGCGTCATCCGAATATTGGGCTTTTAGCCTGTTCACTGGAAGCCATACATAATATACAGTGCCGTTTTTTTCTACTGCTACTATATATAACATCTCCCCCCCCCCTTTAAATGGTTGTTAAAATGGAAGTATGGCCAAAGCTTTTTTGGCAATTCTCCTCCTATAGATCACAGGAGTGCAGTTCGTTCTGCACTCCTGTGATCTGTTTTGAGGCCAAATAATAAAATGTTTGTCTCATCTGACCATAACAAATTTTTTCATGTGGCCTCAAATTCTTCAAGGTGCATTTAAGGTGGTCAGATAAAGCTAAAATTGAACTTTTTGACCTCAACACCAAACGATATGTCTAGGGGAAATCCAATACAGCTCACCATCCACATAACAGCATTCCTACAGTAAAGCATGGAGGTGATAAAATCCAGTCATAGGGGTGTTTCTCTGTAGCAGGGACTGGAGAACTTGTCAGAATAGAATAAAAATGAATGGGGCAATACCATCAAATTCTTGAGAAACACCTGCTGCCCTCTGCCAGAAAGTTGTCAATGGAAAGAAGGTTTACCTTCCAACATGACAATGGGGGGGGGGGGGGGGGGGTGATCCCTTTTCCAACTTAGTGATTCTGTTTTTGAATTTTAGTTTTTTCTTACATGTTGGTGGTATATCTTTCTCTTAGTAAATAAAGCTGAATAAGACACAAACTGTGTCTGCCTTCAATTCAGGCTGCAAGGCAACAAAGTGTGATTATTTTAAAGGGGATCTGTCCTTTCCAGCCAATCAGGTGACCGGTGTCAAAAACCCGCTTCCTGATTGGCCGGGAGGAGGATTAGTGTTACAACAGCGAATATTAATTTGCTGCTGTAACACACCTGGGTGGGCTCGGAGTGCACTCTCTGCGACCCCAACTTACCCTATATTGAAGCCTATTAGAGCATCTGGCTCTATTCGGTGCTTAAAAAAGCAGCCCCTCCACATTGGAATCCATGCGCCGGTGTCCTAAAAGGGCTCAAACACATAGGGGAGGCGGCTGATATAGTGATATTGCGGGTGTTTAGCTCAATGGTAGATGCTCTTTTTGTGTAGTGAGTCCACGTCACACAGGTATTATCGTTGAAGGGCCTGGTAGTCTACGTTTATTAAACAGAAAAAACAAAACAAAAGTCTATCCAGGAATCCCACACGGGTTTAAACTTCATTCAGACATAAATGAAAACATACCGAGCCACCTGGCTCTCTCTTGTCAGCAGTACCTCTGCTTGTTCCCAACTGACTTCTCGGTTCCTTCCAGCCCCCTGGACTCACTGGCTAGCTTAGTCTCCCAGACTCTCAATGCTGGCCAGCCTTTTCCAGTCCCCCTTTTATGGGCTGCAGTCTCCCACAGGGCAGACAGTCTTGATGACAGAGGTCTGTCTTTAAACAGCAGCAGCAAGCTGCTCACACTCCACCTTCCACCTCCTGCTCTCACCAGCCCCTCCCTTTATTGGTTGTGTGCACCTGGGCACACACCTTGCTGGCTGTCCACAGCACCCGGACACAGGGTTGGAGATCCCATCCCACCCAAGACTCTTAGGGATCTCCAAACTGCAAAGCACCATCCGGCAATAGCAAAATCCAGAGAAAACTACCAGAGCAGTTTTCTCCATTTCAAATCTATACTCTGTAGCCTTGCTGTCAGCAGACATGCAAACTCTGTGACCTTTTCCAACCTATGTTCAACAGGGACAGAGCCTCGTTCTGTCACAATATATATATACTAGGGATGAGCCGAACACCCCCCGGTTCGGTTCGCAGCAGAACATGCGAACAGGCAAAAAATGTGTTTGAACACGCGAACACCATTAAAGTCTATGGGAGGCGAACGTGAAAAATCAAAAGTGCTCATTTTAAAGGTTAATATGCAAGTTATTGTCATAAAAAGTGTTTGGGGACTCGGGTCCTGCCCCAGGGGACATGTATCAATGCAAAAAAAAGTTTTAAAAACTGCCGTTTTTTCGGGAGCAGTGATTTTAATAATCGTCCGTTTTTAAAACTTTTTTTGCATTGATTGGTGTTCGCGTGTTCGAACAAATTTATTGCCTGTTCGCAAGTTCTGGTGCAAACCGAACTGGGGGGTGTTCGGCTCATCCGTAATGGGGACAGAGAAGGGGACATGAGAGAGATGGGGGGCAGTTACAGAGTACACAGGGACAGACAGAGCATAGGAGATGGGGACAAAACAAGACATCAACAATAAATGCCCTTTTCACATGTTACATATTCTACTTTGCTTAGCAGGGTATCTGTCTGCTAATCCCCGCTGAGCAGAGCAGGAGGATAACAGGTCCACATATGCAGAGCGGATACACACACAGCACACTCTGCTCTATGGGTGGTTGGATGTAAACAGACCGCCTGTATTTACATCCAACTGGCATCCACCCCAATCAGTCCAGACAGAGGGTAATGGATCCCTCTTCAGTTTGTTTTTGGCAGAGTGGGTTGGACATAGGCAGGTATTAATGCTCCTGAAAAAACGATAGTTTTTAAAACATTTTTTTGCATTGATACATGTCCCCTGGGGCAAGACCCAGGGCCCCAAACACTTTTTATGACAATACCATGCAAATTAATCTTTAAAATTAGCACTTTTGATTTCTCCCATAGACTTGTAAAGGGTGTTCCGCGGCTTTCGAATTTGCCGCAAACACCCCAAATTGTTCGCTATTCGGCGAACATCGGGCTCATCCCTAATATATACACACAGGTACTGTGTGTATATATATTGTAACCTGGGGGGCAGGTAGTAGGTACAAAAGCTCCCTGGGATGAGCAGGCACAGATACCAAGTCCATTGGATCAGTGAAAACACAGTGGGGTTTATTGGTGCTATATACAAAGTCAATGACAGGTGCTGTACAGTGCGGTGAAAACAAACAGAAGAAAAAATAGCTAAACAAAAGCCTAGCCGTGTCTCGGCTCTAACTACACAGTATGTACAGGCCCTCACTACCAGGCTGGACAAGCCTAACACTTGTCAGCTTCCACATTCACAGAGTAACAAGTTTTACCAACCTTCTTGCTCTCACAAACCAACGTTGTCTGTGTTTCCCAGGCTGAGCAAAGGCTGTCTGCTCAGGTGAGCTTTTAGTTAAGCTGGTGGAGAGAACCAACACCTGAAGTGGATCCTGGCTCAGAGATCCCTGAATGTATATGAGAGGAGCCTGGGAGATGTATAAACCCCGAACAGGACTTTCCCAGGCTCTCTCTGGGATGCTCTGTCACACATCCTCCCCCCTTGTTTCAACCCCAGGGTTGGAACACCTGTAGCCCAACAGGAGTGAACACGGGAGAGGGCATCTACATTCCCCATCTCAACACCTGGCCTGTGTTTTACCGTAAAGGCGTAATCTTGTAGGGCCAAAAACCACCGGTTCACCCGCCTATTAGTCTCCTTCTTTTGGGCCATCCATTTCAGGGGAGCATGATCAGTTATTAACTCAAACTGGCGCCCCAACAAGTAGTACCTGAGCGCGTCCACGGCCCACTTTATGGCCAGACACTCCTTTTCAATGACTGCGTACTTCTTTTCATGGTCATTGAGCTTTCTGCTTAAGTACACCACAGGGTGTTCTTCCCCATTGTGTACCTGTGAAAGTACTGCCCCGATACCAACATCAGACGCATCTGTCTGGACCAAAAAGTTTTTGGAGAAATCGGGGGAGTATAGGATTGGCTGTGCACAAAGAGCCTTCTTCAGGACTTGAAAAGACTCTTCTGCTACTGGAGACCATTTCACCATTACGGAGGCTTTCCCTTTCGTAAGGTCTGTCAGTGGGGCAGCTATAGTTGCGAAATTTGGGATAAATCTTCTATAGTACCCCGCAATGCCAAGAAAGGCCCTGACCTGCTTCTTGTTTGCAGGGCGTGGCCACTCCTGGATGGCTTCTATTTTATTCACCTGGGGCTTTATGACACCCCGGCCAACAGTGTAGCCCAAATACCTGGCTTCCTCTAGCCCAATGGCACATTTTTTTGGATTTGCCGTAAACCCCTCCTTGAAGAGGGAATCCAGGACAGCCTGGACACGGGGCAAGTGAGACTCCCAGTCAGTGCTATGCACCACTATGTCGTCCAGATAGGCTGCAGCATACTGTCGGTGAGGTCTTAGGGTCCTGTCCATAGCCCTCTGAAATGTTGCAGGGGCATTTTGCAACCCAAAAGGCATTTTCTTATATTGAAACGACCCCTCCGGGGTCACAAATGCAGTCTTTTCTTTGGCACTACCAGTCAGGGGTATTTGCCAATATCCTTTGGTCAAGTCCAAAGTGGTCAGATAACGGGCCTTGCCAAGTCGGTCTATAAGCTCGTCTACCCTGGGCATTGGGTATGTGTCAAACTTTGTTACCGCATTAAGCTTTCTGAAGTCATTACAAAACCTCCAAGTGCCATCCGGTTTTGGGACCAATACAATGGGGCTAGACCAGTCACTATTGGATTCCTCAATAACATCTAGCTCCAACATCCTTTTAACTTCCTCACCGATGTCCTTTCTTCTAGCTTCGGGAATTCGGTATGGTTTGAGCTTGACACGGACTCCAGGTTCAGTAACAATATCATGCTGAACTGCTGAAGTCGTGCCCGGCAACTCTGAAAATTTCTCTTTATTCCTCATCAGGAACTCTCTAGCTTCCTGTTTCTGGGAACATGACAGGGTGTCTGGAATCATGACCTCAGGGATCAGAGGGGATTCAGTACCTTTAAGGGTTACCGGGAGGGACCTCGCAGTTAATGCCAGTCTATCCTTCCAGGGTTTTAACAGGTTTATGTGGTAAATCTGTTCGGGCTTCCTTTTACCTGGTTGATACACCTTGTAATTGACCTCCCCAATTCTTTCAATTACTTCAAAGGGTCCCTGCCACTTAGCCAGGAATTTGCTCTCAACAGTGGGAACTAACACGAGGACCCGGTCACCAGGTGAGAAAACACGAAGTTGGGCCCCCCTGTTGTATATCCTCTGTTGGGCTGCTTGGGCCTGCAGTAAATGTTCTTTTACTACCGGCATGATTGCTGCAATCCTATCCTGCATTTGAGCGATATGCTCAATAACACTTTTGTGAGGTGTCTGCTCCCCCTCCCAAGTTTCCTTGGCTATGTCTAAGAGTCCCCGAGGGTGTCTCCCATAAAGCAACTCAAATGGAGAGTACCCCGTAGAGGACTGGGGAACTTCCCTGATGGCGAACATCAAGTAAGGTATCAGGAAGTCCCAGTTTTTCCCATCCTTATCAACAACCTTTTTTAACATACTCTTTAATGTCTTATTGAAGCGTTCCACCAAGCCATCCGTTTGAGGATGGTACACTGAGGTACGCAACTGCGTCACCTTAAATAACTTGCAGAGCTCCCTAGTTATTCGTGACATGAATGGGGTACCTTGGTCTGTAAGGACTTCTTTCGGGACGCCAACCCGACTGAACACCATAAACAGCTCTTTGGCAATGTTTTTAGCAGATGCAGTGCGTAAGGGAACGGCCTTGGGGTAACGGGTAGCGTAATCCATGATCACGAGGATATGTTGATGACCGCGGGCAGATTTGGGGAGTGGACCCACAAGGTCCATGGCAATCCTCTCAAAAGGCACTTCAATAATGGGCAAGGGCACTAACGGACTTCGGAAGTGGGGTTGGGGGGCTGACATCTGACACACAGGACAGGATTGACAATAATTTTCTATGTTTTTCCGTATCACAGGCCAGTAAAACCTGCGCAACACCCTTTCAGTGGTTTTCTCAACCCCTAAATGGCCTCCTAGCAAGTGCCCATGGGCAAGTTCCAACACCATCCGTCTGTATAACTTAGGGACTACCAACTGTTCAACCACTTCATCATTAGATTTACATACACGATACAGTAAATCCTCATTGCTGCAGAAATATGGAAAACAGACCCTGTCCCCTGGTTCGACAGGTACCTCATTAATCACTATTACATTTTCCCAGGCCCTGGCAAGGGTAGGGTCTTTTCTCTGCTCCGTACCAAAATTTTCCTTGTGCACATTAAGATTGGCAAACTCTAACGTAGGCTCAGATTCAGCAGGCGGCTGTCCAGCTCTACTGGTTGTGGGGACTTCTCCCGGCTCCCCCAGCTCTCCTGCCACAACTGAGAAAGGATCACCCGGAGAGCCCTGAGAGGAGTCCCCTGAACTCACAAGGTCAGTAATGGCCACGAGTTCTGGCTCTGCGACTGAGTTAGGTACTGCGACTGGGTCGGGACAATCCCACAGTTCCCAAAACTTAGGGAAGTCCCTACCAATGATAGCCTCATGCACCAAGTGGGGCACCAGTCCGACCGAATGGGTCACCGTACCTAAGCCAGTTTTAAACTGAACAGTGGCTATTGGATACTCGCGGGTATCCCCATGTACACAGATCACAGCAACCTTTTTTGCATGAAAATTCACAGTTTCAACCATCTCAGCTGTAACCAAAGTAACCAGACTTCCAGAGTCCAGCAAGGCCATAATAGGCTTATTATTAATAGTCACATGACACATGTGTTTTCCCACATTTGGCATTGCAGCGCATGAAACAGCAGCAAACATAGACTGCCTTCTAAAAGATAGATCACACTGCATTGGTTCATCTGTCAATGGACAGTTTGCTGCAACATGTCCCAGTTCTTGGCAACGAAAACACCTGATGTTTCCCCAGTTTGGTTTGCTGACAGGCAGTGGCTTCCCTTGTTTGGGCCGCCAAACTTCAGTCCTGGCACCAAAAATCCTCTCCCCTATTTCCTTGCCATGCTTACCACCCACTTCCCCTGGAACAGTCTTACCGGTTGCCTGGGGAGACCGTGGCTTTGGGTGGAAAGTCCGTGCGGCTGTAGGGGTGGTGACCAGGTTCTCTGCAGCAAAGTACCTCTCAATGAGCTCCACCAGGTTGTCTGCTGACTTGGGGTCTCCTTGACTCACCCACTTCTGCAGGGGAATTGGCAGTGACCTCAGGAATTGGTCCATGACCACACGCTCCACTATTTGTGGCGCAGACAGGGACTCCGGCTGTAGCCATTTCCGTACCAGGTGGATCAGATCAAACATCTGCGATCTTGGGGGCCTCTTATCTTGGAAGAACCAGCTGTGGACCCGCTGAGCTCGAACAGCCAAGGTGACACCGAGTCGTGCCAGGATTTCCCGCTTGACCTTCTCATAATCTCCCGCTTCTGCTGACTCCAGATCATAGTAGGCCTTCTGCGCTTCTCCAGAAAGTAAGGGGGCGATCAGTCCTGCCCACTGGGTTTGGGGCCAACCTTCCCTCTCAGCGGTCCGTTCAAATGTTAGTAGGAAAGCCTCTGGATTATCATCTGCCGTCATCTTTGAAAGAAAGCGACCCACATGGATGGTTGAGGGCTTGTCTCCAATATCCTTCATTATCGCAGGTGACCCCTGTGCTAGCATCTCCACAACCTCAGTAAGGGTTTTTCTATCCGCTATTGCAGCAGTGGCAAGCTGTTCAAACAGCCTCTGCGATTGCTCCTGTACAGCACCAATCTGTTGGAACAGCACCTTGGTTTGCTCCTGTGCGATAGCGTTGGCTTGCTGTAATGCAGCGTTAGTTTGCTGTTGTGCAGCGTTTGCTTGCTGCTGTGCAGCGTTTGCTTGCTGCAATGTAGCGTTAGTTTGCTGTTGTGCAGCGTTTGCTTGCTGCTGTGCAGCGTTTGCTAACACCATTTGTTTGAGGATGTCCTCCATGTTGTCACTTTAGGTACTGGCCTTTTAAGTAGTAACTTACTACAGCTGGTCGCAGCCTCCACCATATGTAACCTGGGGGGCAGGTAGTAGGTACAAAAGCTCCCTGGGATGAGCAGGCACAGATACCAAGTCCATTGGATCAGTGAAAACACAGTGGGGTTTATTGGTGCTATATACAAAGTCAATGACAGGTGCTGTACAGTGCGGTGAAAACAAACAGAAGAAAAAATAGCTAAACAAAAGCCTAGCCGTGTCTCGGCTCTAACTACACAGTATGTACAGGCCCTCACTACCAGGCTGGACAAGCCTAACACTTGTCAGCTTCCACATTCACAGAGTAACAAGTTTTACCAACCTTCTTGCTCTCACAAACCAACGTTGTCTGTGTTTCCCAGGCTGAGCAAAGGCTGTCTGCTCAGGTGAGCTTTTAATTAAGCTGGTGGAGAGAACCAACACCTGAAGTGGATCCTGGCTCAGAGATCCCTGAATGTATATGAGAGGAGCCTGGGAGATGTATAAACCCCGAACAGGACTTTCCCAGGCTCTCTCTGGGATGCTCTGTCACAATATCTATATATAGATATATATAGATATATCTATAGATACATCTCTATATCTATAGATATAGAGATATATCTATATATAGATATAGATATATCTATATAGATATACAGTATATAGATATATCTATATATACAATATACTGTATTTATTGGCGTATAACACGCACAGGCGTATAACACGCACCCTAACTTTAATGTGGCGTACACACGATCGTTTTTCATGCCATTTTTTTAACCAACGTTTTTCTCGTTGTTTTTTTTCATGTTTCCTATCCAAGCCTGTCTTGCGTACACACGATCATTAAAAAAAACGTTCAAGCAAAGCGCAGTGACGTATACCACGTACGACGGCACTATAAAGGGGAAGTTCCGTTCTAATGACGCCACTCTTTGGGACGCTTTTGCTAATTCCGTGTTACCGTGTGTTAGTAAAAGTTTGGTGAGAGACGATTCGCACTTTTCAGTCTTCGTACTTTGAAGATCGTTTTGTGGAGTTCAGTTTGTGCTTGTGGGTTCGTATCTGTTTTGCAGTGCTTGTAGTCAGTTCGTATCTGTTTATTCAGTGCGTTCTTGTCTGCTCGTTCCTGTTTTTCAGCTTGTTCTTCATAGACCTTGCTGTTCTTCCGTTCGTTCTTCTAGTTCGTTCTGATCTGCCGACCGTTATCTAGCCATGTTGCGGCTACGTACTCGTCATAGAGTTTGTGCTGTAGTTGGTGCAGGGGTTCATGCTGTATCCCGACTCCATGCCATGAGCAGGGTCAGGAGGAGTTCATGGACCAAGAATTGGTTGCTCCAGCGGCACCAGTTCTGTCATATGCCTTTGTTGCGGGAGATCAGGGAGAATAATCCTGATGACTACAGGAATTTTCTCCGCATGTCTGACCCCGTATTTCAGCATTTGTTGGCTTTGGTGTCCCCCTACATTACCAGGCAGGACACCGTTATGCGTGAAGCCATCAGTGCTGAGCAGAGGCTCATTGCCACGTTGCGATACCTGGCGACTGAGAGAAGCCTGCAGGACTTAAAGTTCTCCACAGGCATATCCCCCCAGGCTCTGGGTATCATTATACCAGAGACGTGTTCTGCCATCCTCCAAGTTTTGCAGGAGGACTATATTAAGGTAAGTGTTCTTATTTCAAACATCACATTGTATGTATTTATTTGTATGAATTTTTTGGGGGGGTTTATTAGCAGTCCCTAATTTCCATGATTCTTAGCTGCAGGGAATGTCCCCTTTCTCCACATGCTAATTTATTTTTTGGAAATTTTTCATTAGGCCTACATTAAAATTTGCCATACCTAACCTCTCCAGCATGCTATCCTGGGGCCATGCCCACCTTGCCTAGTCATTTCCATGTATTTGAATCTATGCTCCATCGTAGTGCTTTACCCTAAACGCCCCCTAAAGATTGCCTAGGAATGTTAAATTTTTCACTAATTCATACAGAGTGCTACAGCCTTCATTTGTGATCTCCCCAACTCATCTTCAACCCCCCCCATTTTTTTTTGTGGGTTTTTTTTGGTTTGTTGTTGCTTACTAATAATGTTTTAATTTTTCGGTTTCTCCCAATGTTGGCCATGAATGCTTTTCTTAAATCTGCTTTCAATGTTTCTGTCTCAAAGTATTAATTTTTGTTTTATTTCATTCCACAGTTCCCTTCTACGCCACATGAATGGCAGAATGTGGCATCGGAGTTTGCCCAATGATGGAACTTTCCAAACTGTGGAGGGGCCATCGACGGCAAACATGTTTGGGTCGTCCCACCACCCCATTCGGGATCCTTTTATTTCAATTATAAGGGGTTCCACAGCATTGTCATGATGGCAGTGGTGTCGGCCACCTACGAATTCCTCTATGTGGACGTTGGCAAGAATGGCAGGATGTCTGATGGAGGAGTCTTTGCACAGACGGAGTTTGGGGAACGGCTCCTTTTGGATCAGCTGGCTTTGCAACCAGCGGAGCAGAATGTGGAGGGACTCCCATTTGTGTTTGTGGCGGATGAGGCGTTTGGCCTGGGTCCCCATTTGATGAGGCCATTCCCGCAACGCACCCTCACCCCTGAGAGGAGGGTGTACAACTATCGGCTGGCCAGAGCAAGAAGGGTGGTTGAAAATGCCTTTGGCATCATGGCCAGCCGCTTCCGCCTGTTCCTCACCTCCATCCACCTTGCCCCTTACAAATGGAACCATGTTGTAATGGCTTGCTGTGTGCTACATAATTATCTCCGCGTGCATTCCACAAATTATCTGACTTTGACTGGGCCTGAGGCCTCATTAATGGAAGCAGAACATCTTGTGGCCCTGGAAGCTGGAATGAATTGAAATGCCTGATGACTTTTAACCTTTTAATTTAGAAAAATAAAACTTTATTTTTCTCAAAGATTGGTTTGGTGTTTTAATTTAATAATGGTTTATGTTTCTCGTAGGTTTATCTAGTGCACTTGTATTGCCATGTGTATTGTGCATTCTTAATTAGCTTTCATTGTCAGTGTAAACACAAAACATTGATTAGTTCACTTTGCACAACATTTACATAATGAAGCCACAACTTCTTGATAACAAAATACAATTTTTTATTTTTGTTTTGGACAATTCCTTTTAAATGTAGATGTCCCAAACATTTTTTGCTTGTTAAAACGCATGAACAGCCATGCATACAAAAAAGATCCTTAAAAAATAGTGAAAAAATAATCATGTACTAGTCCTAAAAGGTTCAATGAAAAACATACCTGCCAAAACACAGCAAGTTCAACGTTATTTTTTTTAAAAACATTAGACACGCCCAAGCACAGCCATGATCTTTTGTAGCCTTCCCTCCACCCGCTGGGTATTTTCCCTGATCGCTATCAAGTCTCCCTTTAATTTTTTAAGGTCACGACAGCAGACCATCAGGTATTGGATCAGGATCTGGGCACTGTGATGTGTAAAATTTTTGGGGTCTTCGGCCAGAACTGCACCTACATTAAAAAAAAAAAAACATGTAGTATAGAATATGTAGGCCTACATATATTAACCTGCATCTGTCTGGTTTGACACTGACCTGTTGAGGTGCCACTTTCCACTTCCACAACCTCACGTTCCTCTCCATCATGTGGGTTGGGGGGTATTGTTGAAGGTGTTGGATTTAGAGGCTCATCTGACGTAGCTTTTTGAAGCCCTATGTAGATTGCAAGAAAAGGTATAGTTTCATTAGTAACGAAGATTTTTTGGAGAAAACTAAACCATGGACAAATAATTTGGAAACATTATTTTGAAGTGTGGTCCATTTTTCAATGTACCCCCAGTGACAACCGGAACACATGATTGGATACATAGCCAAAAACATAGCATATACTTTTTTAACCAAAGTTTGACACATTGTAACACCCCAAAGTATATACACAGGATCACCTGTGTGTGACACTCTCAAACTTTGGGGCTTTTGGCCCACACTTGTACTACTGCGTTCAGATGTTTCATCAGCTGCTGAGCATTCTCTCTCTTAACATTACCATGCATATCCTTTTTTTTAATAAAAATTGTCCTTTGGATTTGATCCCCAAAAATAATTGTTTACCAAATTTGCTACCCCAAATAAAATTAAATAAATGGGTGTTCACACTGGATGATCCAAAAACATCGTTTGATGAACTGTACGGAGAAAGAGGTTTAATACGTCCGTTTACTTTGCGGACGAACCAGAAAGATGGTATCTTTCACTGTACTATATCAAAGACAAAAATACACGACATAATACAAGTAATAATCTCTAGCAGGGAAAATAGCAAAAAAAAACTTACTTTTTCGTATAACTTTCTTGATTCGTTTGTATTGGTCGGGCTCCCGCAACTTCAGATCAGACCATCGTTTTCTGAGCTGTTCCTTCGTTCTGCACACCCCAAATTTTTGGTGAAGACTTTTGACCACTTTGCCCATAATTTTTGTCTTGACCAGATTAGGCCTTTTATACGGCCCATGCTTGGCATCATAATCCTCCCTTTTCAAAATGGCGACCATCTCCACCATTTCCTCGAATGACATGTTGGATGCCTTATATCTCCTGGATCGGGATTTGGGCTCCTCAGGAATTTCATCCTCTGTAGAGGTAATCTCAGCCACCTGTGTCTCCGCCATGTTGCTAAGCACTATGACGAGCGAGAAGGGGCCGGGAAAGTACAATATCGAACGTCAGGGGCGGGGAAAGAGTGCAGAGTTTCACACATGCGCAGTGTATATCAAGTGCAGATCCATGTTTCGAAAATACGTTCATTTGGCGGGAGAGGGAGTTCGCAACGAACGTGTTGACCAAGGTACATAACATTTTAAGGATTTGGGTTTCCGCAGAGGAGGAGATTTGGGGCTTTTAGATCTGTCCAAAATGCTGATTTGATGAATGTTGCCTGAAACATATGTCTTTTCTTGGTTCTTGATTTTACAGAAAGAATGAATACATTCAAAAACCCTGAGTTCATGGGGGAGTTCATTGACAAATGGAAGGAACTCCCTATCCTGTGGCAGACCAAAAGTGGGTCCAATAAAAACAAAACGGCCAGGACAGCAGCACTGGAGAGCCTGCTTGCATTTGTCCAAACCCAGATACCCACAACAACTCTCCAAGATGTGAAAAACAAAATTGCTACCATCAGGGGGACATACAGGACCCAGAGGAATATGGTCCTGAAGTCCCAGAGGTAAGGTTTATAAACCCAGTCTTTGGTACTACAGCAAGCTATCTTTTCTGGATGAGCAGCTGGAAGTGTGGGAATCTCTCTCCACCCTTCCCCCCAGAGGTCAATCCAGCCTTCCTTGTAGCCAAACCTCCAGCCTTCCTTGCAGCCAGCCCTGCAGCCTTCCTGGCAACCCTGCTCTGGCTTCCTCTGAGGATCCAGATCAGGCCCTTGAGGAGGCAGATTTGGATATATGGAGCCAGGTAAAGTATTGATATCTCCATTTATATGTTACAAAAGTGATGAATTTAAATTGATGTTAGTATTGTTAGGTATTTAATGTTCGAAAAAAAAAGGATTTAAAGACCAAGATACAGTAGTGGTCAATTTTGATGTGGACAAGGCAACAATATCAGGAGGCGGAATCTGTGAGACTTTTCGAAATTTTCAGATTCAATTCAAAAATGTCTGGAGTTGAACAATGTGTGTGATTGATGGTGGCAAAAAAATAATAAAGTCCCTTTCTTTTTTTACAGCCAGAGCAGAGCCAGGAAGAGGGTGATGTTGGGGACCAGGAGGAGGCAGGGCCAAGTGGCACCCAGGAGGAGGCTGGGCCCAGCACAAGAGCCCAGATGCCTCCCCTGATAATGAAACCACGAGGGCCAAGGAGAGGTAGGCAGGTGGAGGAGGAAACAAGAGCCTTCATCAAAGAGGCTACTGCGGCCCTCCAGAGAGGCACCCTCTGCTGAGGAGGGCTTTGGCGCAGTCCTGGCCCATAAGCTAGGCCAAATGGACCTGCGGCAAAAGCTCTATAGTGAGACCCTTCTCCTGAAGATAATTAACAAGGGATTGCTCGGTGAACTCACCAAGTTCACCGACATCACGGAGGTTGTCCCTACTCCTCCACCTCCTCCTCCTCCTCCTACTACTCCTCCTGCCACAACCTCTCCTCCTGATCCCCAGCCTCCGAGGAAGAAACCAACCAAGGCTGCAGAGAAGGCTGGAGAGAAGGCTGGAGAGAAGGCTACAAGGAAGAGGAAAAAAAAATGCCTGCTGTAGTACCACAGACTGGGGACATATATGACTTATCTGCTGCGGTTCCTGACCTCTGGGAGTTCAAGCCAAGATTGGGCTCCTTTTTGATTTCTTTCCATCACTAGTTTGGTTTTCACATCTTGGATGGTTGTTGTGGGGTCCAAGGGATGCACAAATGCAAGCAGGCTCTCCAGTGCTGCCATCCCCTTTAATTTGTTATGTTCCTAAATAAAGGATACTTTTTTTTGGCTTAAAATACTTGACTATGTGATTTGTAGTTCAAAAGAGAGTTTGCTAGGGAGCAGGCAGGGACATTTCAAATAATAATATTATTGTTATTAACAAGGGACACAAACCTCCTTGAGGCAAAATTAGACAAATTTTGAAGGTTGGTGTGGGAACTTTACACAAAAATAATTTAAGGACAAAAAAAAAAAAGGCCCAAAAAAATGAAGAAGCTAACTTAATTACTAAAATAAACTGCAAAAAGAACAAAAAAAAAAAAAAAAAAAGATCTTTACATTTATTCATGAATTTATGAGGGAGATGTGGCTTGAAAATAATATTTTTCTATCATTAAAACAATTAGGAATTACTTTACAAACAAGTTTGGCATAACTCTCAATGTCATTATCAAAAGAAGGTAATTGTTGAAGCATTCTCAAAAGAAGAACGGAATGCGCAGCATTAAAACAATGCTATTAATTCAACCGTGACGAATGTGCCATATCTATTTCCAACGCTAGCTTTACCAAAATGAGCGCTCCCGTCTCATACTTGATTCTGAGCATGCGCGTTTTTTTTCACGTCGTTAAAGCATACACACTCGTTTTTCACGTCGTTAAAAAAACGACATGAAAAACGACGTGAAAAAAGAGAGCATGTTCAAAATTTTTAATGCCCGTTTTTCACATCGTTAAAAATGCTCTGGAGCATACACACAATCATTTTTAATGGCCATTTTTTAAAATGGCATTTTTAACGGCATGAAAAACGATCGTGTGTATGGGGCATTAGAGGGAAGTTTCAGGAAAAAAAACTTTCCACAGCCCCCTGCGTATAACACGCAGGCACAGTTTACCCTCTATTTTCAGGGTAAAAAAGTGAGTGTTATACGCCAATAAATACAGTACAGATGTTTATAGAATAAACCTTCCTGGTTTGCCCAAAGGGTACTTGAGTCTATGAAGAAAAAAAAAAAAAAAAAAAGCAAGGGAGAGGCGCCTCTGAGTGCAGATGTTTAAAAACAATTTAATAAAGGATAGTGCTACAAGCAACTCAAATTTTACATGGTAAAAAACGGGCATTGTACGAATTCCAGTTAGAAGAGGAAGATGTCATCAGATCTGTCACGGAGTACCTCCTCCTGCTGGGGCACTGTGCTGCTGGTTATCGATTCACCGCTTGTAGATGGTATTATACGGCCGGCAGCGGTGAGGAAATGCAGTGCAAGGCCTTGATGATGGTAGTGAATGGCAGGCGAGGGCCGATGACGTCACTGGCGTGCGACGCGTTTCCCGAGCCGGCGTACTGCGTGTAGTGTGGCAGTCGCGCTCCTTTGTCAAGCTAGTGAATGGGTTGGGGGAGCTAGTATTTGATAGACAGTGCAGTGGGCGGAGGGGGGCGGAGGTAGATGAGAGGCGGAGCTGGGGCGGGGGAAGTTGGAAGTGTCAGCAGAGAGAGCTCTAGATTATAAAACCAGATGAGAATGGTAGTATGGGGACAAATTGAGCATGATAGAACAAGGAAAAGAGATGAGAGGCTGAGCTGGGGCGCGGGAGGTTGGAAGTGTCAGCAGAGAGAGCTCTAGATTATAAAACCAGGTGAGAATGGTAGTATGGGGACAAATTGAGCATAATAGAAAAAGGAAAAGAGATGAAATATAAAAAAATATATAAAAACAAAAACGAGGAGAGAGCTAATAACTAATTTGGAAGGGGGGGGGGGGGGGTAAATGTACAAATGTGTAAATGAGGAAGTATTTCTACACAGGACAACAGGGACCGGCTAGGATAGATGGTAATAATGAGTGATAATGAAAAATAATGAAAAATATAAAATATAATAAATAAATAATAAGGATGAAGGATATAAACATAATAGTGGTTATGGAGGGGGGTGGGGGCTATTTTAAATATATATATATATGTATGGGAAAAAAGGAAATTAGGTTGTATTATATTAGCTAACACACATATTTATGTGTATGGGGGGGGGGGGGAGGGAAAGAGAGGGGAGGAAAGGAGATGCATATCAGAGAGGGATTAGGTCAACACAGTGACCAGCAAGGGATAGTGTATGTTCATATAAATGCCCATACATACAGATAGAAAAGGTGTAAAGAATGGAACCGTAATGCCTAAAGAAGTATATGATCATGAATGAGGAAAAATATATATATAAAAACATACGATCATGGAGATAAAATTATATGTGCATATATGTATATACACATACACGCATATATAAATGCAAGTACATGATTGGAAATAATAAGAGGTACATAGTTGTAAATTTACAGCATCACAACAATACACAAATATGAAA
Source organism: Rana muscosa (assembly GCA_029206835.1). Taxonomy (NCBI): domain Eukaryota; kingdom Metazoa; phylum Chordata; class Amphibia; order Anura; family Ranidae; genus Rana; species Rana muscosa. Next base: position 476,517,798 of record CM055122.1, read on the forward strand.
AATACACATGGACAGTAACGATAATATAATCAGGGGAGGAGGGGAGAAGAGGGGGGGGGGGTGTTAAAAAAGGGGGGGGAGGAAGGGAAGGGGGGGTGAAAGGAAAAGGAGAGAAAGGAAGAAAAGGGGGGGGGGAGAGGGTTATGGAAGAAAGAAGTGGGGGCAGGGTACGGGTGAGGCAAGGGGGGTTGTATAGGGGGGAGAGGAAAGGAAAAGAGGGGGGAGGAAAAGAAAAAGGAGGGGGGGAAGAAAATGGGTAGGTGGAATGGAGGGGAAGGATAGAGGGAGGTCCACAGGGGGGGGGGGGGGGTTTGACTATACTTACACACACCCGCCACCCCCAAGTATCGAAATAACAATATACAATATATGATAACCTGTGAAACACATATAGTATTAGAAATGGGATTACATATTGGCAGGATTAATTTTCACAATATTAAAAATATTGGAAATGTTATCAAGATTGTTAAATTAAAATGAATAATAACAATTATTGTGTAAGAAAGTATTAAAATATTAAAATATTAAAATATATGAAATGTTATAAAGTATTATAAAATGGTGTGTATTTCAATGCTCTCATTGATACCTCCAGGTGAGAGAACATCTAGGCTATAAATCCAATAAGTCTCGCGGGCACAAGAAACTATGTGCCCGCAAGACTTATTGGATTTATAGCCTAGAAGATGTTCTCTCACCTGGAGGTATCAATGAGAGCATCGAAATACACACCATTTTATAATACTTTATAACATTTCATATATTATAATATTTTAATATTTTAATACTTTCTTACACAATAATTGTTATTATTAAATTTAATTTAACAATCTTGATAACATTTCCAATATTTTTAATATTGTGAAAATTAATCCTGCCAATATGTAATCCCATTTCTAATACTATATGTGTTTCACAGGTTATCATATATCGTATATTGTTATTTCGATACTTGGGGGTGGTGGGTGTGTGTAAGTATAGTCAAACCCCCCCCTGTGGACCTCCCTCTATCCCTCCCCTCCATTCCGCCTACCCATTTTCTTCCCCCCCTCCTTTTTCTTTTCCTCCCCCCTCTTTTCCTTTCCTCTCCCCCCTATACAACCCCCCCCCTGCCTCACCCGTACCCTACCCCCACTTCTTTCTTCCATAACTCTCTCCCCCCCCCTTTTCTTCCTTTCTCTCCTTTTCCTTTCACCCCCCTTCCCTTCTTTCCCAACCCCCCTTTTTTAAACCCCCCCCTCTTCTCCCCTCCTCCCCTGATTGATTATATTATCGTTACTGTCCATGTGTATTTTTCATATTTTTCATATTTGTGTATTGTTGTGATGCTGTAAATTTACAACTATGTACCTCTTATTATTTCCTTTTTTTTTTTTTCTTTTTTTATTAAACTTTTTCACATTACATGACATTTAAATAACAATACAATGCAATACAATAACAATACAATAGAAATTTAAACCATATAAACACAACATACATATAAAGTCTCATTATATACCCCTTTGATAAATTGAACCTAGGTAGAATGTCATTTACCAATTTTCCATTTTACTAGAGGGACTGCCTATCCCTTTTGGAATATATCTATCTCCATAGCCCGTGAGTTCCTAATCCCCCAGATGTAGATGTCAAGCATAGGAAAAACCAAACACACAAAAAAAAGAAAAGAGAAAAAAAAAAAAGAGAAGAAAGAGCCAGATAGATCCGATGGACATAAGAGAGGGGAAGGGAGAGGAAGAGATGGTAGAAAGGAGAGGGGAGGGAGGAAGGGAGGAAGGCAGGGGGGAGGGGAGGGAGGAAAAAGGACAGGATGAGTAAAAAAAAAAAAAAGGAGGAAAAGAGAAAGAGAAGAGGAGGAAAAGAAGGAATAGGCGGGGAAAGAGAGGGGAGGGGACCTTGTCTCCCATGTACTCCCTCTTATAGCTAGATATAAATATAGTTATAATCTAAAGTGCTTGTGCATCTTAATCTATATCTTGATAAGTACAGTCTAAGTGCAATGTGCCCTACAGTGAGAAGGAGGAAAAAAAAAAAAAAAGGGGGATTTTAATATCAAATGTAAGTGTTAATTAAATCTACCGAGTCAAGTGAAAAAAGAAAAATATATAAAAATATGATAATTTAAAATAATTTAAGAAGGCTCCTGTTCGAAGCCTACGCGTATATATACAGAGAAAAAAATAAAAAAAATAAAGGGGGGGGGGGGTGAGGAGGAAATAAGAGGAGGGAAGGGGACTTTATCTCCCATCTACTCCCTCTTATAAATAAGTACAATCTAAGTGCAGGTGTCCCGTGACCTATAACAATCATATACCCGTATCCCTACTGTGAGCGGAGGAGGTGGAAGAAAAAAAAAAAAAAAGGGGAAGGGAAAAATATCAAATATATGTGATAATTAAGTCGACAGAGTCAAGTGAGAGAAAATTTTTTACTTATGAGCAAAATAATTTAAGAAGGCTCCTACCCAGGGCCTATAGCTGTGTACGTATGTATACACATATACACACCTATATACACACACACAAAAAAAAAAAAAAGGGGGAAAAAAAAAAAGGGGAAAGAAGAGAGGGAGGGGGAGATGGAAGAAAAAGAAAGGAATCTATACAAAGAAGGGACATAATAAGAAATACATTCCCTAACCCCCCAGCCCCTCTATGTAGGCCTCTGAGGCCTTAAATTCTCTCCATATCTTCCAAACTCTATAATGTTTTGATCTACTTCCTTTATGATTTGAGAGCAACTCCTCCATCAATCTAGTTCTATCCATCTCTCTCAGCCAGTCTCCTAATGCTGGCACCCTTTTTTCTCTCCAATTCCGTGGTATAAGTGCTTTGGCTCCATTCAACATATATGGTACCAAAGTTGTTCTATATTTTTTCCTTGTCATTTCCGTATTATGAAACAGACAATACCAAGGATCTAATTTAACCTTAAATCCACATATCTTCTCTATCAATCGTAAGATCCCTCTCCAGTATTCCTGTATCAGTGGACAATGCCACCATATATGGGCGTGTGTTCCCTCCAGCCCACATTCCCTCCAACATAAGGGTGATAACTCCTTATTTATCCTATGTAGCTTTGTTGGAACCAAATACCACTTGGTTAAAAGCTTATAATTCATTTCCTTTACTTTTGCCTCTACTGAGGTGGAGTGGGCATAGTCGAAGATTAGGCTCTTCTTTTCATCTATTATAGTTTGATTAAGTTCTAATTCCCAATTTTCCAGTATTTTCATTGTCTTGGGGCCCTTTGGGGGTAACAGTATCCCATATATATTCGATATCCCCTGTCTTCCCGTTCCCCCCCCCTGTTCTACGAGTTTTTCCCATGGGGTTAGCTCGTTCATAGCCCGTAGAGGTTTCGGTAGTGTATTTACAAAATGATGGATCTGTATATACCTCCAACTGTCACCTCCAGAGGGTCCATATTTTTCTCTTATTTCTGAAATTGGGCACAGGATATTCCCCTTCAGTACGTCTTTCAGTTTTAATGTGTCTGAGGTTGCCCATCCCATAAAGGCCTCGCTACTCTTCCCTGGCGGGAAATAGTCTGTACCCGTGAGGGACATCAACGGACTGTTATAGAGCCATTTTTTTGTTTTACATACTCTATCCCATAGTCTGAAGGTTTCTTTTGTTATTGGGGGTGTTTCTTGTGTTAAACCTCTATATTGGTTTGGGATCCATATTCTCTTTCCCAAGTCCTCATTTCCTCTATTTCTACCCATTTCTTTCTCCGTCCATTTCCCTGTAACCAGTCTGTTATCCTTTTTAATTCTGCTGCCTCATAATATCTTCTAAAATCTGGAAGGTATACTCCTCCCTCCTGTCTAGGTCTAGTTAAATTTTCTACTGATATACGAGGCCTCTTTTCTTTCCAAATGAATCTCCTTATTATCTTCCCCAATATTTTAAAGTACAAATCTGGGATTTGTATTGGGAGTGTTTGAAAGACGTATAGTGCTTTAGGCAGTATCATCATTTTAATAGTATTCATTCTACCCAGCCAAGATAGTTTTTCTATCGGGTATCCCTTCAGTTCTGTTTTTATTTTATTCAGTAAGGGGATATAGTTGTCCTCATAAAGGTCCCTCTCCCCGTTGGACAATTATATCCCCAAATACTTCATCCCCTTCTGCTTCCATGTAAATGGATAGAGGGCCCCAAGATCCCTGCGTTCTTTTGGACTTAAGGATATACTTAATATTTCAGTCTTCTCTTTATTAATTTTTAAATTTGAGATCTCTCCATACTTTTCATATTCCTCCATTATCCTTGGCAAAGTTTGCCTTGGATTTGATACATACAACATCATATCGTCCGCGAACGCAGAGATCTTGTGTTCCCTCCCATCTACCTTTACTCCCTCTATCTCCTGATTGGTTCTAATAGTTGCTAGCAATGGCTCTAATGAGAGGATAAACAGGAGGGGGGGAAAGCGGGCAGCCCTGGCGAGTTCCATTAGAGAGTGCAAAACTACCTGAGAGGGTCCCGTTGACCCGGACCTGTGCAGAGGGTTTAGAGTAAAGTGCCCCTATCCATTTAAGCATGTTAGGACCTAATCCTATATGCCTCATTGTTGCTAGCATAAATTCCCAGTCTAGTCTGTCAAAGGCCTTTTCGGCGTCTACTGACAGAAATAGAACTGTTTTTTTACTTTTTTTTGCTTTTTGTATCAGGAATAGTGCTCTTAGGACATTGTCCCTCGTTTCTCTCCCTGGTACAAACCCTGCCTGGTCATTTTCAATCAGCTCTGGCATAAAGGGTCTTATTCTCTCTGCTATTATTTTTGCATAGATCTTTATATCAATGTTAATCAGTGATATAGGCCTATAACTAGCACATAGTGAGGGATCCTTGTCTTCCTTCTCTATAAGAGTTATGTGGGCACCCAATGCTTCCTCCCGCATTGTCATACCTCTTCCTATGGAATTCATATATTCCTGGAAGTATGGTATCAGGATTTCTCCATATCTCTTATAGTAGAGTGAGGTATACCCATCTGGGCCCGGACTCTTTCCCATTTTAATATTTTTAATTACTTGGCTTATTTCCTCCCTTGATATTTCCTTGTCTAACTTATTAATTACTTCTTCTACCATTATCGGTATCTTAATCCTTTCTAAGTATTGTTTAATTTTCTTTCTTCTACACTGGGTTTCCATAAAGCTTTGTTCTTTATTTACATTATATAAGTTTTGATAGTAATCTTGAACAATTTTAATTATATCTTTTGTAGAATACCTCATATCACCTTTAATACCTCTTATTATTTCCAATCATGTACTTGCATTTATATATGCGTGTATGTGTATATACGTATTTATCGGCGTATAACACGCACCCCAAGTTTAGGAGGAAATTTTAGGGAAAAAAACCTTTGAGGCAGGGAAGTTTAAGGAAAAATAACTTACATTTAAATGCAGCCTTGTCAGTGTCCATTGCAGCCTTGTCAGTGTCCATTGCAGCCTTGTCACAGTGCAGCCTTGTCAGTGTCCATTGCAGCCTTGTCACAGTGCAGCCTTGTCAGTGTCCATTGCAGCCTTGTCACAGTGCAGCCTTGTCAGTGTCCATTGCAGCCTTGTCACAGTGCAGCCTTGTCAGTGTCCATTGTAGCCTTGTCACAGTGCAGCCTTGTCAGTGTCCAGTGCAGCCTTGCCCCAGAGTCGCCGTGCAGCCTTGCCCCAGAGTTGCCGTGCAGCCTTGCCCCAGTGTCACCGTGCATCATTTTAAAATTGGCGCCGGGGACGCAGGGGACGCAGGGACTGGGCGGAGCCGCCGCCGAGATACACATAGCCGAGTGTACTCAGCTATACTCGGCTTTTCTCGCTCCGCTCACAGTCACGCCGAGTCCCGCCCTATGATGGACATAACACAGGTCCAATGGCGGGACTGGGCGTGTCTGTGAGCGGAGCCGAGAAAAGCCGAGTATAGCCGAGTACATTCGGCTATGTGTATCTCGCTCCGCTCCGCTCAGTCAGCGGAGACAGCTCAGGGATGTCAGTATCGGCGTATAACACGCACCCACGATTTTCAGGGGAAAAAAGTGCGTGTTATACGCCGATAAATACGGTACATATATGCACATATAATTTTATCTCCATGATCGTATGTTTTTATATATATATTTTTCCTCATTCATGATCATATACTTCTTTAGGCATTACGGTTCCATTCTTTACACCTTTTCTATCTGTATGTATGGGCATTTATATGCACATACACTATCCCTTGCTGGTCACTGTGTTGACCTAATCCCTCTCTGATATGCATCTCCTTTCCTCCCCTCTCTTTCCCTCCCCCCCCCCCCATACACATAAATATGTGTGTTAGCTAATATAATACAACCTAATTTCCTTTTTTCCCATACATATATATATATATATATATATATATATATATATATATATATATATTTAAAATAGCCCCCACCCCCCTCCATAACCACTATTATGTTTATATCCTTCATCCTTATTATTTATTTATTATATTTTATATTTTTCATTATTTTTCATTATCACTCATTATCCTAGCCGGTCCCTGTTGTCCTGTGTAGAAATACTTCCTCATTTACACATTTGTACATTTACCCCCCCCTTCCAAATTAGTTATTAGCTCTCTCCCCGTTTTCGTTTTTATATATTTTTTATATTTCATCTCTTTTCCTTTTTCTATTATGCTCAATTTGTCCCCATACTACCATTCTCACCTGGTTTTATAATCTAGAGCTCTCTCTGCTGACACTTCCAACCTCCCCCGCCCCAGCTCCGCCTCTCATCTACCTCCGCCCCCCTCCGCCCACTGCCCTGTCTATCAAATACTAGCTCCCCCAACCCATTCACTAGCTTGACAAAGGAGCGCGACTGCCACACTACACGCAATACGCCGGCTCGGGAAACGCGTCGCACGCCAGTGACGTTCACTACCATCATCAAGGCCTTGCACTGCATTTCCTCACTGCTGCCGGCCGTATAATACCATCTACAAGCGGTGAATCGATAACCAGCAGCACAGCGCCCCAGCAGGAGGAGGTACTCCGTGACAGATCTGATGACATCTTCCTCTTCTAACTGGAATTCGTACAATGCCCGTTTTTTACCATGTAAAATGTGAGTTGCTTGTAGCACTATCCTTTATTAAATTGTTTTAAAACATCTGCACTCAGAGGCGCCTCTCCCTTGCTTTTCTTTTCAGTACCCTGGAACACGGTTTCTGTTTCTACTTGAATGGTAGCCCTGAGATTGTACATGTGACTTCTCCTATTATTATCCTTCCAGCCTCTGTTTTTACCCCTCTCTCCCCCCCCTTGTTTTACTCCCGGAGCCTGGACCCCATGCTCACTGACTGTACACCTTTGTACATGCGCCATCTGATCATATACCTAGGAGATATCAGTGACTTGGACTCATGCGCATTTTTTACTTGGGTTATTTACTTGAGTCTATGAACCACTGATCAATAGTTTATTTAATGTCTTACTGAATATAAATGAGATATTGAACCTTAATTACTTATTTATTATTTGCAATTATGGAATTGTAAAGTACGTTACCCATTTCCATAATTGGGCACATACTGAAAAGTTCAAACATTCATAATGACTTTTTCCTTATTTGAAAGTTGCATGATATCATCAGTTCTGGTCAATATTTATCTTTTAACCATCTTGTATTTTATGTACTAGGATTTACTTTTACATAAAATGTTTCATGAATATTTCCTTGCCATGTGGGAATAGGGAAATGTCACTGCTCATCTTAATCTACTTAATTAGGTCTGACTTTTCTAACTGGCAACTTCAAATAGTTTTGTTCATTGACCTCAAAAGAACAAAGTTTGGTACATGCAATTTATCTATCAAAACAAAGAGATATCATTCAAAGAAGTTGTCCTTGTTTATTTTCGACTTTTAAATTAACTTTAACTATTTACCTTACAGACCAAAACAGGGTGGCATTCATACTAGAACCTGATGTAAAATGTATGTATGTATGTATGTGTCTTATATACATATAATTTTATATACTGTATATTTTTATATATATATATATATATATATATAGCTATATATATATATATATATATATATATATATATATATATATATATTGTGAGGGGGTTAGCTCGGCAGCGGGTGTGTGTGACCCCCGGGATGGGCTCCCCACACAAAAACAGGCCCAGCAGACGGAGGTTGTGGTTTTCAAAATCAAAAAGGTGCCGTTTATTTTCTATTTACAGTGACAAAAACACAGCAAAGCAAAAGAAACAAACAAAATAAATCCTGGTCAACTTGACCTCTGACTAAACATACAGGTTTCCTAACTAACAACTGGGATCAGCCTAGTGCTGTCCTAGTCCCTGGTTTTAAATGTCCAAGCAAAATATAGCCACACAGGCTTTCTCTCACCGCACAGGGGTTCACTCTCCCTAGACAGTCCACACAGGTCTGCTTCCAGGCATGAGCTAACATCTAATGAATCTGGGAGTTTTTATAGAGGCCTTAAACGAACTGACAGGCTTCAGCTGGCCTCATCAACTCCCTGCCTGCACGACGCCCAGCCCTCTCCCTAGAGGTATGAGTCATCAATGAGCCCACTAGTCTCAGCTGGGCTTATACAACTCTCCACCTAGCTGTATAAATCGGCGTAAAGCCTGAATCTGGGCGAAATATATCTACCCCCCTGGATGCAACCAGGTGACTTTACCTTCCTGCTGTCACATACCCCCCCCTCTTGTTTTAACCTTGGGGTTGGAACACCAGCAATCAGGCATTCATGTACTCGAGACAAAGCATCCACATTCCCCATTTGAACGCCAGGGCGATGCTTTACTGTGAAGTTGAATTCCTGGAGGGCCAGGAACCACCTATTCACTCTTCTATTTGTTTCCTTGTTTTGAGCCATCCACTTTAACGGAGCGTGATCCGTAACCATGTCAAAGTGCCTACCTAGCAGGTAGTACCGAAGGGAATCTAGAGCCCACTTCACCGCTAAACACTCCTTTTCAACGGTGGCGTAATTTACCTCATGGGACTTCAACTTCCTGCTGAGGTAAATGACTGGGTGCTCTTCCCCGTTCCAGACCTGGGACAATACTGCTCCTAACCCCACATCTGACGCATCACTTTGTACGACAAAGTCTTTAGAGAAGTCGGGTGAGTACAACACTGGCTGGCTACATAAGGCTTGTTTCAAGAATTGGAATGCTGCCTCAGCCTCGGGGGTCCATTTAATCATGACCGACCCTTTCCCCTTCGTCAGGTTGGTTAGGGGCACAGCCTTAGAAGCAAAGTGGGGAATGAATCGCCGATAATACCCAGCGATTCCCAGAAAGGCTCGTACCTGCTTCTTGCTGTTGGGACGTGGCCAACTCTGGATGGCCTCGACTTTGTTGAGTTGGGGTTTTATTACTCCCCTCCCAATGGTGTACCCAAGATATTTGGCCTCCTCCTGCCCAATGGTACACTTCTTGGGGTTAGCCGTAAACCCTGCTTCCCGAACAGAGTCCAGGACTGCTTGCACTTTTGGCAGATGTGAGGCCCAATCTGTGCTATGGACAATTACGTCATCCAGGTAAGCCGCAGCATACTTCCGATGGGGCCTCAGCATCTGGTCCATTTTCCGCTGGAATGTGGCCGGCGCATTCTGTAACCCGAACGGCATTCTTTTATATTGGAACGCCCCGTCTGGGGTTACAAATGCGGTTTTCTCTTTGGCTGACTTGGCCAGGGGGATTTGCCAATACCCTTTTGTGAGGTCAAGAGTCGTCATGTATCGGGCTGTTCCCAGCCGGTCGATCAACTCATCTATACGTGGCATGGGGTAGGTGTCAAATTTTGTAACTTTGTTCAACTGACGAAAATCGTTACAAAATCGCCAGCTCCCATCCGGTTTAGGCACCAACACAATGGGACTAGACCAATCACTTTGGGACTCCTCTATCACCCCTAAGTTCAGCATTTTCTGTACTTCCTCCCGTATTGCCTCCCGTCGGGCCTCTGGGATCCGATAGGGTTTTAACTTCACCCTTTCACCGGGCGGGGTAATAATGTCATGCTCTACCCCAGATGTTTGTCCCGGCAGCTCAGAGAATACCTCCTTGTTGCGAAGCACAAACTCCTTAACCTCCTGTTGTTGGGGTTGTGACAAGGTGGCTGCGATTCCAACCTCAGGAATCACGCAACCAGTTTGAGCTGGTGACCAAGTGTCTGCGACTAGGGACTCTCTATCCCTCCAGGCTTTCAACAGATTAACGTGATAGATCTGTTCGGGCTTTCGCCTTCCTGGTTGTCTGACCTTGTAATTCACTTCGCTCACTTTTTCCATTATCTCGTAGGGGCCTTGCCATTTGGCAAGGAATTTACTTTCAACCGTAGGGACAAGTACCAATATCCTATCCCCCGGGGAAAAGGTACGGGTCTTGGCTCCACGGTTGTACACTCTCTGCTGTGCCAACTGCGCTTGGGCCAAATGTTCCTTCACGATGGGCATTACCTGTGCAATTCGATCTTGCATCAGGGCGACATGCTCAATCACACTCCTGTGGGGAGAACTCTCACTTTCCCAAGTTTCCTTGGCAATATCCAACAGCCCTCTTGGGTGTCTCCCATACAGTAACTCAAAGGGGGAGAATCCCGTAGAGGATTGGGGCACCTCCCTAATAGCAAACATCAAATAAGGAAGTAGACAGTCCCAATCCTTTCCATCCCTATCCACCACTTTCTTCAACATTTGTTTTAGGGTTTTGTTGAATCTTTCAACCAGCCCATCGGTTTGGGGGTGATACACAGATGTACGTAATTGCGTCACTTTGAACAATTTACACAGCTCCTTCATAACCCGGGACATAAAGGGTGTACCTTGGTCCGTAAGCAGTTCTTTACAAATACCCACCCGGCTAAAAACAAGAGATAGCTCTTTGGCTATGGTTTTGGCCGAGGTATTTCTGAGAGGGATCGCTTCTGGATAACGGGTGGCATAGTCCATTATAACCAATATGTACTGGTGCCCCCTAGCGGACTTGATTATAGGACCTACCAAATCCATTGCGATTCTCTCAAACGGGACCTCAATGATGGGTAGAGGGACCAGCGGGCTACGGAAGTGTGGCATCGGGGCCGACCTCTGACACACAGGGCAGGAGGAACAATAATTTTCTATGTCCTTCATCACCCCAGGCCAATAGAATCTCTGTAATACCCTCTCTCGGGTTTTCTCTGTCCCCAGATGACCTCCAAGAATGTGCCCATGGGCCAACTCCAACACCAACTTCCTGTAAGGTTTGGGCACCACAAGCTGCTCAACGGTTTCTTCTGCCCTTTTTGCCACCCGATACAGTAGGTCCTTCTCTACGCTGAAGTATGGGTAAGTGCAGGTATTATCTGGGTTCACTAACTCGCCATCTATTTTCACTACGTTTTCCCGTGCCTTTATTAGGGCGGGGTCTTTCAACTGTTCTGTGGCAAAGTTTTCCCTGTGAACCTCAAGATCAGAAAACTCCACAGACGGTAGGTTTTCGTCTGAGGAGGTGGGCTCCTCTCCAGTTTCTTGAGTCTCCCCTGCCAATACTGACAAGGGAAATTCGGGAGAGTCCTCACCACTCTCAGAGGAGTTCTGGCTATCATATTCCTGGTACATAGGGGCACCAGTGGGGGGCTCAGGATCATCCCACAGTTCCCAGAACTTCGGAAAATCCCTTCCCACAATGGCGTCATGCGGTAACTGAGACACTAAGCCCACTGGATGAGAAAGGGTACCTTTGGGGGTCTCGAAACACACTGTAGTCACTGGATACTCTCGGGTGTCCCCATGCACACAAATAACAGCTACCTTGCTATTCCCAGAGACCTCTGTTTTAACTAATTCAGCCTTTATCAGGGTCACAAGGCTACCTGAATCCAGCAATACGACAACATTTCTACCATTAATACACATTTTGCATAAATGTTTCTCAGTTCCCCGAATGGCAGTGCATGCGACTGTCGCACACAGCGACTGACGTCTGCCCGTCAGAAAGTCACACTGCATGGGTTCCTCCAAAACCGGGCAATTTGCTGCAATATGTCCCGCTTGCCGGCAGCGGTAGCAAATGATCCTTCTTGCCGCCTCTTGAGCCGCTGATTTCCCAGGCTGTTCTCGCCAAACTTGGGGTAGAGCTCCCACCCTCTCACTCTCTCCACCCTTACCCCTTGGAATCATCTTATCCGCCCCTGGGGATGGTCTGGTCTTAGGGTGGAAAGTCCGAGTGTCTCTGGAAGAGGCCGTCAGGTTCTCTGTAGCCAAGTATTTCTCCACACGATCCACAAGACCATCGGCCGTCTCTGGGTCTCCATGGCTTACCCACTTTTGGATGGCAGTAGGAAGAGCTCTCAAAAACCGATCCATTACAACACGTTCCACAATCTTTGGTGCGGACAAAGTCTCTGGCTGTAGCCACTTTCTGCTCAGGTGAATGAGATCATACATTTGAGACCTGGGGGGTTTTCCAAGCTGGAAAGTCCAGTTATGCACACGCTGAGCCCGGACAGCCAGGGTGACACCCAGCCTTGCCAATATTTCAGCTTTTAGCATCACATAGTCTTTTGCTTGGTCAGGCTCTAGGTCATAGTAAGCTTTCTGCGATTCACCCGTTAACAGAGGAGCCACCAGTCCAGCCCACTGCTCCTCAGGCCACTTTTCTCTTTCAGCAGTCCTTTCAAACGTGGTCAAAAATACCTCTGGATCATCCTCTCCAGTCATTTTTGTCAATAAACGACTCACCCCAAAGGACGCGGTATTAGTGGGACGGCTTTCCTCACTGGTCTGCGGACGTTGCTGCATTACTGCTTCCATTTGTTGTAGTCTCTGCTCTTGCTTCTGTAATAGGTCTATGAAGCGGGCCTCAGATCGTTGCTGGGCTTGTTGCTGAGCTTCCAGACTCTGTTGGTGAGCTTGCTGCTGGGCTGCAAGGCTCTGTTGATGAGCTTGCTGCTGGGCTGCGAAGTTCTGTTGTTGAGCTGCAAGGCTCTTTTGCAAACCTGCATTTGTCTGCTGTTGATTGGCATTTGCTAGAGCCAGCTGTTTCAGTATCTCCTCCATGCTGGCTTAAAAAAAAACTGCCACTGGTTCTCCACCAACTGTGAGGGGGTTAGCTCGGCAGCGGGTGTGTGTGACCCCCGGGATGGGCTCCCCACACAAAAACAGGCCCAGCAGACGGAGGTTGTGGTTTTCAAAATCAAAAAGGTGCCGTTTATTTTCTATTTACAGTGACAAAAACACAGCAAAGCAAAAGAAACAAACAAAATAAATCCTGGTCAACTTGACCTCTGACTAAACATACAGGTTTCCTAACTAACAACTGGGATCAGCCTAGTGCTGTCCTAGTCCCTGGTTTTAAATGTCCAAGCAAAATATAGCCACACAGGCTTTCTCTCACCGCACAGGGGTTCACTCTCCCTAGACAGTCCACACAGGTCTGCTTCCAGGCATGAGCTAACATCTAATGAATCTGGGAGTTTTTATAGAGGCCTTAAACGAACTGACAGGCTTCAGCTGGCCTCATCAACTCCCTGCCTGCACGACGCCCAGCCCTCTCCCTAGAGGTATGAGTCATCAATGAGCCCACTAGTCTCAGCTGGGCTTATACAACTCTCCACCTAGCTGTATAAATCGGCGTAAAGCCTGAATCTGGGCGAAATATATCTACCCCCCTGGATGCAACCAGGTGACTTTACCTTCCTGCTGTCACAATATATATATATATACACACACACACTGTCATATGGGAGAGCCCGGGGTTACCAGCCAGCTGACTTTGTCTTTATTTTAAAAAACAGGCAAATCAAACCACTTCTCATCAGCATAAGCAACATAAACAGTAGAAATGTGCATTCGTTTTCGTCCGAATGCATTTTCGTCCGAATTTCAGGTATTTTCGTTATCGTTTTAACAAACGAAAACAAAAGCACAGAATCCGAAAACCGAAAGATCCGACATAAACAAATGCTTTATTTTCATTTTCGTTGCAACAACAGTTCAATATAGATAGGAGATTCGACGTGACGCTGACAATAACAATCTGTGTCTATCGAACCTGTGGTCGAATGTGCCTAACCTTAACTCTATTAGTCCAAGATTATTCTACATAGAGAGAAAAGATTCGACATTATAGAGAGAAAAGATTCGACATAGAGAGAAAAGATTCGACATTATAGAGAGAAAAGATTTGACATTATAGAGAGAAAAGATTTGACATAGAGAGAAAAAAGGGATTTTTATAACAGCTTACCTGTAAAATCCTTTTCTTGGAGTACATCACGGGACACAGAGCGACTTAGTCATTACTAATGGGTTATATAGTTTACCTTCAGGTGCTGGCACTGGCAACTTCCAAACCGGAAGTACCCTCCCCTATATAAGCCCCTCCCATCCGGGAGCACCTCAGTTTTGTAGCAAAGCAATAAGTGTCCCAAAAAGAGGGGTGGGAGCTCTGTGTCCCGTGATGTACTCCAAGAAAAGGATTTTACAGGTAAGCTGTTATAAAAATCCCTTTTTCTTTTTCGTACATCACGGGACACAGAGCGACTTAGTCATTACTAATGGGACGTCCCAAAGCAATGCCAAATGAGGGGAGGGATACACTATACATAAGCTGGGCGCCATCAGGCATGAGGATCTTTTGTGGCCTGCAACACACTGCGCCCAAAGGCGACATCCTCCTGACTTCTAACGTCTACCTGGTAGAATCTAGTAAACGTGTGTACTGAAGACCATGTTGCAGCCTTACAGACTTGAGCCAGGGACGCCTGGTGATGCACTGCCCATGAAGTTCCAACTGCTCTTGTGGAGTGCGCCCTAACTTTGAATGGAGGCGGTCTCTTTCTCAAGCCATAGGCTTGTATTATGACCTGTCGAATCCACTTGGCTAAAGTAGATTTTGATGCTGCCTGACCCTTTCTGGGGCCTTCCGGCAGAATAAACAAAGTATCCGTTCTGCGAATCTGAGCAGTGGCTTTTAGATAAGCCTTAACTGCTCTTACTACATCCAAAGAATGCAATAACTTTTCCTCTACCGAGCTAGGTTTGGGGAAAAAAGAAGGAAGAACCACATCTTGGTTCAAATGAAACCTCGATACCACCTTAGGAAGAAAGGCTGGATGAGGACGTAATACTACTCTGTCCTTATGGACAACCAGATATGGCTCCTTACAGGACAAGGCGGATAATTCCGATACTCTTTTAGCCGAACAAATGGCTACTAAGAAAATCAATTTCCTGGTGAGAAGAACCAAGGAAATGTGTTGCAATGGTTCAAATGGTTGTTTCTGTAGAACCGACAGAACCAGGTTTAAGTCCCATGGACATATGGGAATACTAACCGGAGGGCTAATACGCATCACTCCTTGTATGAAAGCTTTGACTAGTGAATGCGAAGCCAAGGGCCTTTGAAAAAATATTGACAAGGCCGAAATCTGACCCTTGATAGTACTCAAGGCCAGCTTCCTATCTACAGCCCACTGTAGGAAGTCCAAAATCCTACCTATTACGTACTTACGTGGATGCCATTTCTTGGCCTCACACCATGTAATGTACGCCTTCCAGATCCTATAATAGATCTGCCTGGATACCGGCTTCCTGGCATTGATCATGGTAGATACCACAGGATTAGAGAGCCCTCTCTTTTTCAGAATGTGGGCTTCAATAGCCAGGCCGTCAAACCTAGGGCTGGTAAGGAAGGGTGGTATATCGGTCCTTGCGACAGCAGGTCCGGACGATGTGGGAGGGTCCAAGGACTCCTCACTGACATTTTTACAATCTCCGCGTACCATGCCCTTCGGGGCCACGCTGGAGCCACCAGAATCACTGGTTTCTTTTCTACCCTGATTCTGCGGATTAATCGCGGTAACAATTGTGGTGGTGGGAATGCATATATCAGCTTGAACTGATCCCAAGGGAACACTAGGGCATCCGAGCCGCAAGCTAGGGGATCCCTTGTCCGAGAGACAAACCTGTCCACCTTTGCGTTGAATCTGGATGCTAGCAGATCTACATCCGGTGTTCCCCACCGCTGGCATATTGCCTGGAAAACCTCGGGGTGAAGAGACCATTCCCCCGGGCATAATTGCTGGCGACTTAAAAAGTCTGCTTTCCAATTTTCCACTCCTGGGATGAAAACCGCGGATATGGCTGGGACATATCTTTCTGCCCATTCCAGGATGCAATTCGCTTCCCTCTGGGCTGCACGACTCCTGGTGCCACCCTGGTGATTGATATATGCCACTGCTGTGGCATTGTCTGATTGAATTCTGACAGGGGACCCTTGGAGTTTGGATGTCCATGCTACTAGGGCATACCGGGCTGCTCGTATCTCTAAGAGATTGATGGGCAGGGCCTTCTCTGCTTCTGACCACTTGCCCTGGAGAGACCATTGCTCCAGTACTGCCCCCCAGCCTATGAGGCTGGCATCTGTAGTGACCACCTTCCAAGAAACCGGACTGAAGGGTTTCCCTTTTTCCAGATTCTGGGGCACCAACCACCAATGGAGGCTCTTGCGAACGGAAGGGGACAGGGACATTGGTAAGTCTAAAGCCTGAACTTTTTTGTTCCAGGCTGACAGTATGGCCCTCTGCAAGTTCCTTGAATGGAATTGACCGTAGGGTACTGCTTCAAATGAAGCCACCATTTTTCCCAGCAGCCTCATGCACAGGCGTATGGATGGTTTTCTTTTTGTACCCACTAAGTGGGTCAAATCTTTTAAAGACACCTTTTCTGGAGGTAAGAAAATCTTTCTCTGATTTGAATCCAGCCTTAGCCCTAAGTATTCCAGACTTCTGACTGGTCTTAGAGCAGACTTGTCCCGGTTGATAATCCAACCGTGATATTCCAGATACTTGATTGTCTTGTGAATAGCTACTTCCAGCTTTTCCACTGAGTGGTCTATTAGTAGCAGGTCGTCTAGATATGCCATTATCGTTACACCTTGTGTTCTTAGATTGGCCAATAGTGGGGCCAGAATTTTTGTGAACACTCGTGGTGCTGTGGCCGGACCGAAAGGTAAGGCTCTGAACTGAAAATGGCGCCCTTCTACTGCAAAGCGTAGACATTTCTGGTGGGCCGGAAAGATGGGAATATGCAGATAAGCATCCCTTATGTCGATCGAGGCTAACCATTCCTGCCCTTGTAGGGCGGTGGCCACCGATCGGATCGACTCCATCCGAAAAGTCCTGGTATTTAGGAACTTGTTTAGCCCTTTTAGATTTAATATGGGCCTCACGTCCCCATTTGGTTTGGGGACTGTGAAAAGGTTCGAGTAAAACCCGAACCCACTTTCTTCCAGGGGAACCTTCATGATTACACCTTGGAGCAATAGTTGTTCTAGTGCCAGAAGGAGGGATCCTCTCTTCTGGGGATCGCTTGGCACGTTTGACCTCATAAATTGGGCAGGAGGAGTGTCTTTTAACTCCAGCTTGTATCCCAGACTTACTGCGGAGAGCACCCATCTGTCTCTGATGGTGTCCCGCCAGGTCTCTGTGAACAACTGAAGTCTTCCCCCCACCCGATTGAGTGGGGGCAACCCTTCATGACTTGGGGGGAGGTTTTGTACCTCTCTTGACCCAGGGTTTCTTGTTACCCTGTGATTGTCCCTGATTTCTGCCCCCTGAATTTGACCGCGGAGGCCGTCGGAACTGTTTCACAGCCGATGTGCCAGGGACTGGAGAAGTAGGCCTCTTAAAAGAAGGACTTCTACTCTTGTTCTTAACCGGTAAGAGTGAACTTTTACCGGCAGAAATTTTCTGGATATATTTGTCCAGATCTTCTCCAAATAAGCGTTCTCCATGAAATGGGAAGCTAACCAGCAATTTCTTACAGGGAGCTTCAGCAGACCAGTTTTTGAGCCATAGAAGCCTACACATATGTACTACAGACAGCGTAAAGCGGGAGGCCTGTTGGATTGTATCCTTTATGGCGTCCACCGCAAAACACAAGGCTCTAGGTAGGTCAGCTAGGGCAAGAGCCTGCTGATCTGGTAAGTCCCTTAAGACTTGTTTCAACTGATCTTTCACCGCTTGGCAGACTCCAATCGCTGCTACCGCAGGTTGTGTCACCATGCTTGCTCTTTGGCCAACACCTTAGACACTGGCAAAAAACCGAGGTGCTCCCGGATGGGAGGGGCTTATATAGGGGAGGGTACTTCTGGTTTGGAAGTTGCCAGTGCCAGCACCTGAAGGTAAACTATATAACTCATTAGTAATGACTAAGTCGCTCTGTGTCCCGTGATGTACGAAAAAGAAAGATTCGACATTATAGAGAGAAAAGATTCGACATTATAGAGAGAAAAGATTTGACTGCTGGAATTGGGTGGGGGAAGTAAAATAAAAAAATGATGATGATGAATGCTATTGGCTGATTGTAACCAAAGAGGAGGAGCAGTAAAATAGCTAGAACTAACTTGACAATTCAACGTGAACGACGAAGATTCGACAAAGCATTGAAAAACATACAAACGTCGAATCTGTCATTGAAGGCTTATGGTGTCTGTCGAAAGTTAGAAGATTCGACGGAGCAGATAAACTGTACGACGCTGCAATCGTACATTTCCGGTCAAATGCATCCGCCCATAGGCTATAGAAGAATTCTAATGTTGGTTGACTAGTAATAGTAATTAATAAATATAATTATTACTAGTCATACAACATTAGAATTCTACTATAGCATGTAGGCGGAACATTCGACCGGAAATGTATGATTGCAGCGTCGTACAGTTTTGCTGCTCCATCGAATCTTCTTTGAACATTCGACAGACACCATAAGCCTTCAATGACAGATTCGACCTTAATTAATTCAGATTTTTGGACGAATGCAATTTCTAACAAAAAACGAAATAAATAAAAACGAATTTCGGGAGTAACTATAAATAAATGTATTTTTCGGACGAAAACAAAATTCCGAAACAAAATATTTTAGTGTGCACATGTCTAATAAACAGTCCATAGCTTCTGGTATTTAAACAAACTACAGCTCACCACCTGTAACACTCATTCCTTACACAGGGGTTTAAAGTCTCCACCTGTTCCAGGGATCCGGAAAGATTGCAAGAGCCTAGCTGGGTCTCACCTGATCAACAGCCTCCAGTCCCATCAAAACTGTTGCTGTTCCATACTACACTTCTGAGTGACCTACTGTTTCCTGCTCCCTTTCAGGCCTCTCCTGCAGGTTGACCCTTTAAGACCACAGTCCCCGTAATCAGTGTTAGGGGCTCCTCTGGAATGTGCAGGTGTTACCACCGCACCAAAACACTGCTTCCTGGGACTAGGATAGCTGGGCAATTAACATCCAATGAAAAAGAGCTCCAGTCAATGTAGGGGAATATTATCACAGGATTTTGAAGGAGGCAGTGGTGAGGAACAGTAATGTCACCTGAGCCTCCCCAAAACATTGAAAGCAGGGTCTGAGTTAGGTAATTATTTTTTTATTTTTATATACCTGTAAATATTATTTTCTTTATCGTTAAACAGACTTGGCAGGCCTTTTGACTTCCAGTAGAGCAAACTCTCCATTTACATGGGAATATGCTGTCAGGGAAATAGCCGAGTTATTGGCATTCCTGCCAGTGTCCATCATGGCCGCGCCAGACTAGCCCCTATGCGCATGCGTGCGCGCAGATGCGCCGCACGGACGGCGCGTACAGATGCACACAGACTGTGGACGCACCCCCCCGGTCTATTTAAGGTTGAATATATATTTTATTAGCAATATATAAATCCAATACATTCTGTCTTTATAACATAAACAGTAAAGCATATGATTGGGGGGATGGGGGGAAAACATTGGGAAGGTAGGAGGGGGTAAGGGGTAATAGGATCGTAGCTAAGAACAGTTTATAGGTCGCTCCCGTGAGGGTGCATATACAACTTAGTGCCGTGCCAGTTCCACTAATTATCTATGGGCTAGGTTTGTCGATTAACAAGCTGGACTGTCCCTGCGCAGTGTCATCTCTCTTCGGACACCGCCCAAGGTTTGTTTACTGCTATATTTCAAACCTTCCTGGTAAGTATTGATTGTGTTGGTAAAGGATATTATTCAAAAGCAAAATGGCGACACGAGGGGAGGAGGGGGGGGGGTTAGCTCAGTTTACGACCATTCTGGATGGGCAGGTTTGGTATATCTGGCACTCTCAGTCATTGTCTAGTGTACACTGCAATACTATACATTGTTTAGGAATCTAACCGAAGTGGAGTGGTGTCGCCATATTGACCACAAAGTGTTAAATTGATCATATCTATCATCTATTTTTGCTTGCATTTCTTCCATTAGCATGGTGTCATTAAGGATGTTCACCCACCCCGATAGGGGGGGGATGGAGTCCTTCTTCCAATATAGAGATATATTATGTCTCGCTGCTGAGAGAATAAACCGTAAGAGGCATTGTTTTTGCGCTTTGATGGGCCCTGGGACGATAGATAGGAGAGCAATCATGGGGGAGGGGGTCAGCGTGGTTTGGTACATGTCATTGTAAGTCTTAAATACGTTGTCCCAGAAGGGGCGTACCTTGATGCAGTCCCACCAGACGTGTATGTACGATCCCTGTCCTCCGCGACACCTCCAACAGGTGTCCGTTGTAGCGGGGAACATTCTGTGCACCGAGGATGGGACTCTGTACCACCTTGAAAGTAACTTAAAGTTATTTTCCTGAGTGAATCCTGATCTGGATGCTTGGTGTGTATGAATAAAAGACGTGTTCCACTGGGCAGGGGTTATTTCTACCCCCAGGTCGCGGGCCCATTTGTGGGTGTACGTAGGGAGGGCTGCACATTGATGAGATTGTATGTCTTTATATATGAGGGAGAGAGTGTGTCTAGGGGTCGGAGAGAGACTACACATTGATTCGAAATTAGTGAGTTGTCTATGAACCTGTCCTGAGAGGTGTAGAGATCTGCTGATGTGGTTCAGTGAGAGTGTAGACAACCAGTCCACTTTAGTGTTATTTGGGGGATCCGACGTGGGTCGGAAGTGACCTGTAGAGGGGTGGACAAATTGATTGGCTGTGAGCTATTGCTCTCGGTGGTATGTTCCTAAATTCTCCCTGGACAGGGAGGTGAGAAGGGCTGCGCTATCGAATAGGGGGGAGAGAGGGCCTGGGTCTGTGGTAAGTGCAAGTTTACTGGCTTTATCGTACCATAGGGTCAGAGCTGCGGATGTCAGTGGGGATAACCCTGAGAGCGAACGAAAGGTAGTATTATACCCCCACAGTAGGGCTCTTAGGTGAATTTGCGCCATGTCTTGTTCTACAATAATTGATGGTTTAAGCAGTGGTCTTGGGAACCATTCAAGGAGTCTAGAGAAGAGCGTGGAGTTGTGATACGTTTGGAATTCAGGGAGTCCTATGCCCCCCCTGTTTTTGGGGGCGCACAGTACTTTATGCTTAAGCCTGGGTGGGTGGTGTTGCCATATGAATTTGCTGACTAAGGTACGGAGGGTGAGAAAGAATGCTTTAGGAAGGAGAATTGGTAGCGTCTGAAATAAATAGAGTGTTTTAGGCAGGATGTCCATTTCAATTACGTTCATTCTCCTACACCATGTCAGTTTGAGGTTATGCCAGGATTCTAGAGAGCGTCTGATCGTAGTTAGAAGCGGGCTGTAGTTCAGGGAGTAAATGTCTTGTGCATCCGAAGGGATCTCGGTGCCTAGGTATTTAACTGATTTTGCTTGCCATCTAAAGGGAAATCGCTGTTTGAGAGATTGAAGCTCGGGGGGGGGGGGTAGAGATATATTCAGGGCTTCCGTTTTAGTGACATTTAATTGAAAGCTACTATGTGTCCCAAATCTGTCGAGTTCAGTCAAGATGGCCGGGATGCTATTTCGGGGTTGTGTGACACATAATAGTAAATCGTCAGCATAGAGCGATAATTTGCGCTCGGCGGAGGGGGTAGGGATCCCATGTATGTTCTCATTTTTACGGATGGCTTGAGCCAGATGTTCCACAGTGATGGCAAATAGCAATGGCGAAAGGGGGCATCCCTGTCGCGTGCCATTAGTAATGTTAAACGGTTCCGATGATTCCCCGTTAGCTGATACCTTCGCTGATGGACGCGAATATAGGGCCATGATTTTGGAAATCATCTGTAGTCCTATGCCAATTTGTTGTAACGACGCGTGTAAAAAAGGCCAGCTGACTCTATCGAACGCTTTTTCAGCTTTACAAGCCAGTAAGCAGGTCGGGATGTTGTGCGATTTCGCGTATGCAATAAGATGAAGAGTTTTTGTTGTGTTGTCCCTGGCTTCACGACCCGGTATGAAACCAACCTGATCACTGTGAATCAACTCAGGTATCAGGGGGGCTATACGAGTGGCTAAAATTTTGGAGTAAAGCTTCAGGTCAATGTTCAATAAGGATATGGGACGGTAGTTACGGCATAGTGAAGGGTCTTTTCCCGGTTTGGGGATCACAACTATTTGGGCTTGTAGAAGTTAGAGAGATGGGGGATGTGTGTCGTCTACCTCATTGAAGGCTTTCATCATGAATGGAGCCAGCTGTTGAGCAAATTTTTTGTAAAATTGGGGGGTGTATCCGTCTGGGCCTGGACTCTTACCATTTTTAAGGCCTTTTATTGCAGTTGTGAATTCAGATATAGTCATTGGTAGTTCTAAAGCTTCCATGTCAGGTTGTGATATCGTGGGTAAGGCTGTATCTTGTACATATTGTTGCAAGGCCAGTGTGGTTGAGGAGGGAGAGTCATGAGCGGATGGGAGATTGTAGAGTGTGGAATAGTATTCCCTGAATTCTGAGATGATTTTAGAATTTTTTGATCTTTTCTGTTGTGATGGGGATATAATATGGTTGATGTTCTGTCTCTTTTGTCTTGGGTGTAAGATCCGTGCGAGGTGTTTCCCGCATTTGTTTGCCTGAGCATAATGGACATGGCCGCCTTTGTTACAGGCGATTAGTGCCCTGTCTGTGAAGATCTGTAGAAGGTCTCTACGGGTATTGGACAGTTCAGTCAGGGTCTTTGTATCTAACGTGCGTTTGTGTCGAGCTTCGAGAGCAGTTATTTGAGAAAAGAGGCATTTTATATCGGCGGTCCGTGCTTTTTTCAGTCTGGATCAATGGTTTATGAAGATCCCGCGTAAGACGTATTTAAGGGTTTCCCACTTATTTAGGTTAGAGGTCTTATCGTGCATATGTGTTTGTGTGAATTCTGCAATTGTTTTAGACACATCTGCACAGCAAACTGTGTTGTTAAGTAGGTTGTCATTGAGTCTCCATGAGGAGCGACCGTTGGTGCATGGTAGTTTCCCCAGTGTTAAATGTATCGGTGCATGGTCCGATCACAGTCTCAGGCCAATCTCACAGCTAAGGTCAAAGTCTAAGAGTGTTTTTGAGAGAAGAAAATAGTCAATTCTACTGTATGATTTATGGGCTGGGGAGTAGTATGTGTAATCTCTCTCCGTGGGGTGTCCCTTAGGGTGGTAAGCATGGCGCTCAGTGCGGATGGTGGCATATGCGACTTACCAGTGGACGAGTCCATCCTTGGTACAAGTGGAGCGTTCAGGTCACCTGCCATAATCAGATTGGTTGTCCCGAAGTTTTGTAGGCGGGTCGTCACGGAGGACAGGAACCGCTGTTGGTTCTGGTTAGGGAGATAGATATTAGCAAGGGTTAGTACAGTTTGCGAGTATTGCAATTTCAAGAGTAAATATCTACCGTTCGAGTCAATGCAAGTGTCTAATATTTCTGGGGTGAAGGAACTGTGAAATGCTATGGATACCCCTTTTGTCTTAGCTAGGGGGTTGGTGCTGTGGAACCATGTGGTAAAGTGCTTATCTGGAAGTGTTGGTATCTTGTCGGTTTTAAAGTGGGTTTCTTGAAGCAGTAGAATGTGAGATTTGGTTTTATGGAAGTGGTGGAGAATCTGTCTACGTTTTTTTCAGGGGTATTGAGTCCTCTACAGTTGAGAGAGGATATCTTGATGCTTAAAGGAGCTGTCATGGTATCAGTGTTACAGGTATGTTATTGTGTGTTCCTTTTGCTCCAGGTCACCTGTGGCTAGACTGTATGACTTTTGCTGAGCTACGCCAACTAGATATGGGGAGAGAGGCGAGTTGGGATGTGGGGTGGAAGTGAGGAGGAGGAAGGGGGAAGGGGGAGAAAAGTAAGAAAAATACTAGGGGGAAAGACGAAGAGGGAGGAGGGGGGAAAATAGATAGAGAAAGAGAAAGAAGAGGAAAAAAAAGAAAAACAAACAAAAAAAAAGTATAGGTACTGACACAGGGAGGTAGGGCTTTTGTGTGTAGTGACGGGCACAGGGAAAAAACTATGCTGTCACTGGTGTTGTGTGTCTTGTGTCAGTGTATCAATTCACCTAGTAAATTGGTGAGTGCTGCCAAATTATAGGGAAGCTACTCCCTCTAGTGTCCAAAGTGTATAAGAAACGTTGGACACTACCTAGTAAACCTAGCAAAAAGAAGAATTCACCACAGAGGCAATTAAGACTCTGTAAACCCTAACGTGGGGAACGTGTTTGGTCTTTGAACAGGAGCTCCGCTCCAACCTAAAAATAGAGATTGTCTAGGTGTGTAAAAGATCAAGGCACACAGCAATAAAATGTAGAACATTTAAACCTTATTATGCAAACTGCATGTTTTCCTGATAGCAGGGAGATCTTTGGCTGTTTCCCTAAATATCTCCGATAATGGTATCGTCCCCCTATAATAGGTTAGACCTGGTCATCAGATATAGAGTCAGGGGAACAGTAGATCAGGTAAGGTATTTCAACAACAGTGGGAAACAGCCCATATAGAAATGGTCTATCAGAAAACAAAAAAGAGGAACGAAAATTGGATGCGGATCAGCTTTTTCTATGTAGTTCCAGTGAACTTAGGCAGGGCCACCACCGGCCGGTGGTAGTAAAAGGTGGTCATCCTGGGGGAGAAGAAGTGGCGTTGGGTCTGGATCTATTTTCCTTAGGATGTCTTCCCCATCCTGGTCTCCTGGGAAGGCCTGGGGTTGCTGGGTGCAGTGGCCAATCTGGGATCTTGATGTGGGGTAATTCAAATGTGCCCAAAAAATTGGGTAAATCTCCGAGATTGCGGAAGGTCGCTGATTTGCCATTGTGGGAAGCGAATAGGTGGAAGGTAATCCCCACCTGTATTTGATTTGCTGTGCTTGCAGAGCGTCCGTAATTGGTTTCAGGGCTTTCCTCATGGTTAGTGTTTGCTTTGAGAGGTCAGTCAGAAGCATGACTGGGAAGGTATCAAACAAAATGGATCCCTGATTGCGTGCAGCTTGCATTATGTCGTTTCTGACTTTGAAAAAATGTATGCGACAGATTATGTCTCTGGGGTATGCAGGGTTGGGGTTGCGGGGTCCGAGGGATCTGTGGATCCTATCAATTTCCAGGGGCTCATCAATGGGCTTATTCAGTATGTTGTTGAACATGGTAATGGCCGCTGCAGGTAAATCTTTATTTTCTACTGTCTCTGGTACTCCGCGTATGCAAATATTGTTGCGGCGGCTTCTGTTCTCTTGGTCATCTAAGCCATAAAACAATTGCTGTATCTGGGTTGTGTGTTGCTGCAGTATGTCATCATGTTCTGTGATCCTGGACGTATTCTCCTCCACAGCTGATTCTACATCCTCAAAACGCTGGCCAATATCGCGGCGCAGGTCAGAGATCTCTCTTCTGTACGACCCTTCCAGCCTGCTGACATAGGCCTCAATGTCTCCTTTAGTTGGGAGGGCTTTAATGTAGCCCTCCATATCCCATTGAGATTTCTGGCCCTGTATATCTGGCGAGGGGCTTCCTGAGTAGGGTGGTTCTTTGTGTGCTGTTTGGTCTGAGCCCGGTGATCGGGGTGAGGAGGGGGAGGACGGTGATGGCTGCGAGACCTGTACCTTAGATGCCGCATGGGCCGCTTGTGCTGCCGCCGCGCGAGTTGCCGCCATCTTGGAAGCCGGTGGGGCCTTACTGCTCGATCCCTTCAGCGGGAAATAGTCACCGATCTCGGCCGGTTTTTGCTGTCCCACCGTGCGGGGAGTGTTGTATCCACCTCTCCTGCTCATGTGGAGTGTGTCTGGCGCTGTTTGCAGTCGTGCTGTGTGCCGTTTATGGACGCTGGAGCGGGAGCTGAGCTCTCACACGTCTTTCCTCTCCATGCGCCAAGCCACGCCCCCCCGGTCTATTTAAACCTGTCACTGGCACATACAAGTTGCTGGATTATAATCAGCTTCCTGCGTCTCCTGTGTCTCCTGTATCTTGTGTATCCTGAATCTTTGGCTTGAGCCCTGGCTTGCATCTGGACCTGTGACCCTGCTTATCTCTTCGCATCTGACGGCTTGGCTGACTATTCCATTATCTTCTGCTCCTGTGTATGACCCTGCTTGTTCCTGTAATCCTCTTGGACTGATTCCTGTGTTTGACCCCTGGCCTGGCTACAGACTCTGTTCTGGGTTTACCTATTGTTCCATACCAGATCCCTTCCTTGCACGGCTACTGATTCTGCTCTTCCAGCACACCCCAGCTACCTTCTGCCTGCATCTACCCAGTCAACAGCAGTACCAGAAATCTGTGCACCTTTGGACCCCGCACTCCCTGCCTCATCCCCAGGGGTGCGGTGCACTTAGCCGCAAGGGGCGCCCTCTCAGCAATTCAGCCTCACACCAGAGGCTTGACATATGCCTTGGCATCAGCAAAAAAGCTTTACACCAGCTGGTATGGAAGCCATTGAAGTGCCAAACTGGCATACAGGTGCTGAATGCATGGGGAGTTTTTTTTTCCCACTCCAGTAAAAACCTAGCATGAGAAGTTTGTTATGTGAGACAATGGGGTGAGTATTAGCAAGTGTGGCTTTGAGTTTCAAAGCTTTCCTTTGGGAAAGGGATAACAGCCTAGGGTTGTAGGATTGTATGCGTTTCTGTATTTTCTTTTGCTGCCAGTTCTTCTCAAATGTGGTGACCTCACAAAATCTATTTGGGTCCCCTTTTCCACCTGCCAATATTTTTACTCAGTTTGCATTGCTGTTCCTGCCAGTGTTTGTTTGACCAATAACTGGTGTGCAGTCAGCCACCTCTCGACCTGGACCTGGAGTGTTTCCAGCAGCTCTGACCCAATGTGGCTCCTATCCTCTAAGCCAGTGGTTCTCAACTCCAGTCCTCAGGACCCACTAACAGGCCAGATTTTAAGTATTACCTTGGTGAGATGCAGACTAGAATACTGCAATCCCTGAGCAGCAAATTATATCACCTGTGATGCATTTCAGTTATCTTGCAAACCTGGCCTGTTGGTGGGCCCTGAGGACTGGAGTTGAGAACCACTGCTCTAAGCATTCAAGATGAAACACAGCATGACCGTGTTCAGCCCCTCATCCTCCTCCTCTCTCCCTGATGAATGGCAGATGATAGCCTTTCATTTCTGCACCTCGGTCCCTTGCTGCTGTCTGTCTCCAAGAATCTCCCCTCCCATGTGGGCGGAAGCAGAACTGACTCCAGTCCAGCACACTCGTCTGTGAACTGGAGGTGAGTGAGAGGAGGGGGGAGGAGCAGAGTGAGACCAGGGGAAGACACCTGCAGGCATAGCACATAATAACAGTGGGGGGTGGGGCATGAAATGTCCCCGCTCACCACATATGGGATGCTGCTAGACAAATAATTTACAGTTTAACCACTTGCCTACAGGGCACTTTCACCCCCTTCCTGCTCAAGCCATTTTTCAGATTTCAGCGCTGTCACACTTTGAATGACAATTGCGTGGTCGTGTGATGCTTTACCCTAAAGGAAATTTGCGTCCTTTTTTCCCCACAAATAGAGCTTTCTTTTGGTGGTATTTGATCACCTCTGCGTTTTTTATTTTTTGCGCTATAAACAAAAGAATCGCGACAAGTTTGAAAAAAAAACACAATATTTTTTACTTTTTGCTATAATAAATATCCATTTTTTTATTTATTTTTTAAAAATTTTCCTCAGTTTAGGCCGATATGTATTCTTCTACATATTTTTGGTAAAACACAATAAGCTTATATTGATTGGTTTGCACAAAAGTTATAGCAGCTACAAAATAGGGGATAGATTTATAGCATTTTTAATATTTTTATTTTTTTTACTAGTAATGGCAGCGATCAGGGATTTTTATCGTGACTGCGATATTGCGGCGGACACATCAGACACTTTTGACACATTTTTGGGACAGCGATCTGTGCTATAAAAATGCATTGATTACTGTATAAACATGACTGGCAGGGAAGGGGTTAACACTAGGGGGCGAGGAAGGGGTTAAATGTGTTCCATGGAAGTGATTCTTACTGTGGGGGGGAGGGGACTGACTGGGGGAGATGACCGATGTTCAAGACCCTCTGTCTCACCCACAAGTGCACACAAGGAAACGCTCCTCAATATTTATGCGAGAAGATAAAACAATACACCCCCAATCGCATTCACCGATCAACCAACCAAAACCTCCTCCACATCCCCAAGTCCTGCTACAAATCGAAGGGAGAACGAAGATTTGCAGTCCAAGGACCATGGCTATGGAACGCTCTACCCACGGACATCCATCGGGCCTTCAGGAAAAAACTTAAGACCCACCTCTTCTGAAAGATTAGGACGTCACCGGGGGCAAAGCGCCTTGAGGCGGGCAATTGTAGCGCTATACAAGTTATTCACTCACTCACTCACTCAGATCCTCACCCACCAAGCTTTTTGCCATGAGGTGGCATGTTAAACTTCCAGTGACCAGTATGAGAGAGTGAGAGCAATAACACCAAATTTAACACACCTGCTCCCCATTCACACCTGAGACCTTGTAACACTAACCAGTCACATGACACCGGGGAGCGAAAATGGCTAATTGGGCCCAATTTGGACATTTTCTCACTTTACTGTACTGTACTGTACTTACTGTGCTCACTTTTATTGCCAGCAGTTTAGACATTAATGGCTGTGTGTTAAGTAGACATGGGCGCCGTCAAAAAATTGGTTTCGTTTTGTTCCGTTCCGTTTCGTATTAAAAAAAAATCGTATTTTGTAATTCGTGTACGAAATTTAATTCGGATTCGTACAAAATACGAATTTCGTACGAATCGTAAATTTTAAACGTTGCGCATGTTTCCCGTGCTTAGAACTGTCTCTGCACAAAATGTAATTTTTGATGGAAAAAAAGTCATTTAAAACTCACTCGCGGCTATTAATGAATTGTCGGCTTTTATCAATACATATAAAAGTCATTGATAAAAGAAAAAAAACAAACGTGGGAGTTCCCCCAAAAATTAGGTCTGGAATGGATATTAAGGGGAACCCTGCTGCAAATAAAAAAAAATGGCGTGCGGTTCCCCCAAAATATCCATACCAGGCCCTTCAGATCTGGCATGGATTTTAAGGGGAACTCCACCCCAAATTTAAAAAAAATGGAGTGGAGTCCCCCCAAAAATCCATACCAGACCCTTATCCGAGCACGCAACCTGGCCGACCGCAGGAAAAGAGGGGGGGGGGACAAAAGAGCGCCCCCCCTCCTGAACCGTACCAGGCGACATGCCCTCAACATGGGGAGGATGTCCCCATGTTGATGGGAACAAGGGCCTCATCCCCACAACCCTTGCCCGGTGGTTGTGGGGGTCTGCGGGCAGGGGGCTTATCGGAACCTGGAAGACCCCTTTAACAAAGGGGACCCCCAGATCCTGGCCCCCCCATGTGAATTGGTAAGGGGTACATTGTACCCCTACCATTTCACGAAGAAAGTGTAAAAAAATTTAAATAAAAACACGCAAACACCTTGGAAAAGTCCTTTATTAAAAAACAAAACAAAAAAACATTCCAGCGATGAAATCCAGTATCCCGCGACGATCCCGATGTCCAGCGCTGTCCGTCATTGGTTGAGCCTGAGCAGACCTGATGGGGAACTTCCTCCGCAGTGTTTTAAATGTATAGGCCCACCCCTTCTAAAGTTCCCCATCAGGTCCGCCCCCTCTTTTCCTGCGGCCGGCCAGGTTGCGTGCTCGGATAAGGGTCTGGTATGGATTTTCGGGGGGACTCCACGCCATTTTTTTTTGGTTTGGGGTGGAGTTCCCCTTAAAATCCATGCCAGATCTGAAGGGCCTGGTATGGATATTCAGGGGGAACCGCACGCCATTTTTTTTCTTTATTTGCGGCGGGGTTCCCCTTAATATCCATTCCAGACCTGAAGGGCCTGGTAATTGAATTTGGGGGAACCCCCACGCTTTTTTTTTTTATCATGACTTTTCTATGTATTGATAAAAGCCGACAACTCATTAATAGCCACGAGTGAGTTTTAAATGACTTTTTTTCCGTCAAAAATTACATTTTGTGCAGGGACAGTTCTAAGCACGGGAAACATGCGCGACTTTACATGCATATCATACACACCCCCCAGGTATGAAATTTAAAGGAATTTTTCACTTTAGGATACGAAATTCGTAAACGAAATTTCGTATTTCGTACAGAATTCGTATGCATAAAAATTTGTATTTCGGATTCGTACGA